>CM036754.1:7645866-8845866 GCA_020796225.1 Arion vulgaris
GAGTAAGTGAAAATACGTCTGAATAGATTATCAAAAATGGCGACACGATAGGAAATGCCGGTGTAATCAAAGCATGCTCTAACATGTGAAGTCGAAGAAGGCTTGACTGAATGGCTAGGAACACAGTAAAATAGTAAGTAGGCGTTCACGCAAACATCAGTCAGAAGCGCCATACCAATCTCCCTGATTACGCATAAATTCATAGCTGGTGAACGAAGAAGAAGAATCAAAAGCATGCTTTAACCAACTAGATTAGATATCTTAAACATACATATTTAACTTGTTTGTTAATTATTTATGAAATAATTGTATGAGTTTTTATGCCCCAGGCAGAAAAAAGTCGTTGGTCTTATCGTGGATTGAACACGGGTCTCACGCAAAGGGAGCCGCGTTCTAATCCACTCTGTCAGACGCTCACTACAAAACCTCTCTCATGAACCTCTTCATTATATAAACATACCAACTACAAACCTCTCTCATGAACCTCTTCATTATATATACATACCAACTACAAAATCTTTCTCGTGAACCTCTTCATTTTACAAACCTACCAACTACAAAACCTTTGACAATAACCTTTTCATTCTATATACATACCAACCACAAAACCTCTCCCACCAACCTCTTCCTTCTATAAACATACCAACGACAAAACCTCTCCAAACGAGGAACTGTCCTGCTTCTAAAAGTGATGACCTGGTTTCACTGAATATGCCTGTAAGAATCCTTTGAAGTTTCCTCCGAGCAAGTATTGAATTGAGTCTTAATATGTTTACCTTTACGATTACCTGACAAGCTGTTCAGGTGAATTGAAGCAAGACTGGGTTTGCTTAAGACTTAAGACTTCTCTCTAGGTGGTTTTAATGAAGACAGGAAGGAAATGTCCACATCAACGTCGTTTTTCTCTTCCTTGCTAAACTTTACTTTCCTAGTATTTGCAAGATGTCTGATGAAAAAGATAGAACGAGGACTAATTAAAGTGGCAAAGTATGTGTACCGTTAGTACCAGGTATTTGTCACGAGTTGAATAGATCGTATGTTTTATATTTGTGAATAGAGCTGTTTTGCTCACAGGTCAATATTGTTATACTTCACGTTATAATACTATTGCTTCACGTTATAATACAAGATGGGAAAGAATAAAGGAGAGTAAAGAATGTGGAACAGTTTCGTGAGATAGCTATGGTGTTTTTTTCTGATCCACCTATTCATGGGTATTCTGTTTGTATAGCTTCCCATTGGTTTCTTTTGAATTATCCTAGTCTGGGACATTGGTGGGTATTTCAACAGGATATGTCCTTAATATATTTATACAACTACTACTGCTACTACTACTACTGCTACTACCACCTCTACTAATACTTATTCTATTGTTACTACTGTTACCACTATTACAACAACAACTACTACTACTACCACTGCTGGGTGATGTACGGAAGTCTATAAATCTGATGTGGTCATAGCAAATCAGATCTGGAGATAACCGAGGGGAGGTTTTGATGATACTTAATAAATTGACGTTTTAGGATAGTCACGTATGTATGTTATCCTTTCTTTCTTTCTTTCTTTCTCGAATCCTGTTTGCCTCACAGCGTCAGGTCAAGAAGAGATTTCTAAAACGGGCCCTTGTATGCGCTTTGCAGATAGTCTCTTTCGTCGCCTCTGTTATCTCTGAGGTCCATCTTTTGCGTGGCCGGCCTTTTGCTTTGTGTCCATTGTATCGGTGCAGCATTGCTCTTTGAGGTGCACTGTCTGTTGGTAATCTGCTTACGTGGCAGAACCATGTAATTTGTTGTTTCTTGATGAAGTCTAGTACTGATGTTATGTAAATGTATGGTATCATATAAGCAAATAAAATGAATAATTAAATTGTAAAACTAACAGTTTCGACTGTAAGTCTTTGTTCAGCAACACATACACACACACACGGAAAACTAATTAAACTAAATCATAGAATTAAATAGTATGGATGAATAGAGATTGGTACGAGTCCATACTTACCTGCCGCTCCATGGCGTAGTGCTGACAATAGGAGTGGATGCTATTGAGATGCCCCGGTCAGCTTCTGACTGCTACTATCACTACTACTGCTACCACAACTACAACTACTACTACTACTACTGCGACTACTACTATTGCTCTACAACAACTACTAGTCTACTACACAACCACTACTACTACTCTACTGCTAATACTACCACCACTGCTACCATTACTATTAATAATACTGTGATTGCTATCTCCCCACTACTGATTTGTATGTAATCTGAGCCTAAGAGCGATTATATGTTGTGTCAGTTATGTGTCTGCAAGTACATCCGATTTCTGCGATGATTTTTATTTACTAGGGTAGCTTTCTTAGATCCTACATCACTTGTCTCTTACTGATGCCTTTTAGGTCGCAGTGGTACTATTCTTTGCGACCATTGTGGTTGCCGGCACTACATAGGCGTGTCTGTTGTTTTAAAATAGTTTGTTCTTATAAAAGTCTAGTAGGTAAAATAAAACTTTTATTAGTCGAACCATTACTTTGACTTGTTTTGTGTTTTACCAAATTATCTTACTTCGTGTTCTCATATTTTTCTTGTCATGCTTAGTTTTACTGCATTTTCTTCTTCTTCTTCTTCACCTTTCAACTTTCAACGGAGCACAGTTCTTCAACAAACTTCTTCTAGATCTTCCTCTCTCTTGCCATCCCTCCCAATTATTTCCATGTTTTACTTATCCTTTTAATATCATCCTCCAGCTCTCTTCTCCGGGTCTGTCTACGCCTTCCCCTACTCTTCTTTCTCTGCGGGTTCCAAAACAGTTCAATGCTTGCAATGCTTCCGGTCGGTCTTCTCAATGTATGTCCTATTGATCGCCAGCGTCTCTTCCTTAGCTCTTTCTCCACTGGTATCTGCTTAGTTCTTTCTCCACTGGTATCTGCTTAGCTCTTTCTCCACTGGTATCTGCTTAGTTCTTTCTCCACTGGTATCTGCTTAGCTCTTTCTTCACTGGTATCTGCTTAGTTCTTTCTCCACTGGTATCTGCTTAGTTCTTTCTCCACTGGTATCTGCTTAGTTCTTTCTCCACTGGTATCTGCTTAGTTCTTTCTCCACTGGTATCTGCTTAGTTCTTTCTCTGAGTTCCTCGTTCGTAATCTTATTATAACATGTTATTATAACATGTGTATAGTTTTACTGCTGTCATTGGTATATAGTTTTACTGCTGTCTTTGGTGTATAGTTTTACTGCTGTCTTTTCCCTTATCAATAGCAATAATTGATTAGAAGAACTAGTGATAAGAAGTAGATAAGAAATGTAAATTATTCACATATTTGATGAGCTCTGCCTGGCCAGTACTGTTTATTGTTTGTAATCTAAATGTTTGTAATCTAAATGTTTGTAATCTAAATGTTTGTAATCTAAGTGTTTGTAATCTAAGTGTTTGTAATCTAAATGTTTGTAATCTAAATGTTTGTAATCTAAATGTTTGTAATCTAAGTGTTTGTAATCTAAATGTTTGTAATCTAAATGTTTGTAATCTAAATGTTTGTAATCTAAATGTTTGTAATCTAAATGTTTGTAATCTAAATGTTTGTAATCAGAATTGAAGAACTTTCGTTGATGAGTTTAGTTCATTGTTCTGTCGTAAATTTGAGATAAAATTTGATTTGAAGAACTTTTACTAGCGATTCTAGTTCTTCATTCTATTCTAAATGTGAGTTATTGCCAGATTTGAAGAACGTATGATTATAGTTTCTTGTTCTGTTCTAAATATGAAATATTATTTGTTTGAAAAGCTTTCATTGTCGAGTCTGGTTTATTGTTCTTTAGTAAAAAATGTGAATTATTCTCAGAATTTAAGAACTTTTACTAGAGATTCTAGTTCTTTGTTCTTCTTCGAACGGTCCACATTGACCACTTGTTAACCACTCTATGACTCCTTGTAGGTTGCATTGGTACTATTCTTTGCTCCCCTTGCAAGTCCCGGTACCACACTGGCTAGTTCTTCATTCTATCCTAAATGTGCATTTTTTATCAGATATGAAGAACTTTCACTGATGATTGTAGTTCCTTTTACTGTTCTAAATGCAAGTTGCTGTCAGATATGAAGAACTTTTAGTAGCGATTCTAGTTCTTCATTCTATTCTAAATGTGCATTTTTTTTTATCAGATATGAAGAACTTTCACTGATGATTGTAGTTCCTTTTTCTGTTCTAAATGCAAGTTGCTGTCAGATATGAAGAACTTTTAGTAGCGATTCTAGTTCTTCATTCTATCCTAAATGTGCATTTTTTATCAGATATGAAGAACTTTCACTGATGATTGTAGTTCCTTTTTCTGTTCTAAATGCAAGTTGCTATCAGATATGAAGAACTTTTAGTAGCGATTCTAGTTCTTCATTCTATCCTAAATGTGCATTTTTTATCAGATATGAAGAACTTTCACTGATGATTGTAGTTCCTTTTTCTGTTCTAAATGCAAGTTGCTGTCAGATATGAAGAACTTTTAGTAGCGATTCTAGTTCTTCATTCTATCCTAAATGTGCATTTTTTATCAGATATGAAGAACTTTCACTGATGATTGTAGTTCCTTTTTCTGTTCTAAATGCAAGTTGCTATCAGATATGAAGAACTTTTAGTAGCGATTCTAGTTCTTCATTCTATCCTAAATGTGAGTTATTATCAGATTTAAAGAATTGTCACTGTTGATTCTGGTTTCTCATTCTGCCCTCAAATAAACGAGAATATAGGAATGAGAGATCACGAGTCATGAGTAAATTTGATGTATTCCCAAACACGAAGAGCGTCCTCCGTGTTGTACTTTCAACTGATGATACAGTCGTGATCGGAATAATATGTACAGAACCCTCGTGCAAACAAGCCTGGGAAAACCTTGTTTGTCGTGCAATTAGGGAGTTAGGATTCAACTTGTCTGGTTGTATTCGAGTTTTCGCAATAACTGTGAAAATTGATGTTTCTCTCGCCTCTGTATCAATCTATTTCATCTCTCCTTCCCTCTCGTCCTATTTGGCAGTTCAGCTTGCCTCCATAATCTATCATTGCCAGGTAAATATACACATTGTAAACCAGTATCATATTTTCACATATCTTCCTTTGACAAAGAAAATTTACTTAACAAATGACATATCCTGATTGATATTTTAAAATCAGCGGATCATCTTGAAGTATCCGATATTATTTTTTTATAAACCACGTCAATCACACACCAGATAATCATGGATATATCTAGTTTTGTATGTGATATTCTTGGTTTCCTTTACGCAGTAACTTAACGATAATTAAATTTAATTCAAGACGATTTTTTTACGAAATGAATGCCGGTTCGTTAGGTATGAACATTACAAATATATTCATTTTGTATTATTTAGATGAGTACATTCTTCTTCGACGATCTCTTGTCATAGGCTTAACCCACAGTGAATCACAAGCTCGGCATTCAGTTTTAGGTTTACTCAAAACTTTGTTTTAAGGTCGACTGGGTGTAGTCACATGATGCTTCTTAACTTCCCCAGGAGATGACAGGTTTGCAGTCCATGTTCCTGTGTCTGCTCCACCTGTTGTCACTGGTAGAGAGCTATTTGACTTATTCCTAGTCTATGTAAATGTCTGTTGAGTCTGCAGTGTCCGGTACGTAGGAGAAATATAATGACCTGGTCTGTTCTGCTGAGGTCTTTGCGGAAGTCTTTTCAATTTGTATATCCAATATTTGTTCTCCAATCTACTACGATTTTCTTTGTATAGGTGTTTTGATCTTTAGAAAATACAGTGGTTGGTAGATTTGTTCATCAGCTTTTATGCACTCTGCTGAAATATTCTCACATCCTGGTAATTTTTTTGTCTTTAAGTTTTTACTGCCCATTCAACTTCCTCTAACTATGGTTCATGCACTTTCTATGTGATTATTTCAGTGTTTGTTCTTTTTTTATTTTTGTCTCTTTCCATCTGTGTATCATTTTGTCTCTTTCCATCTGTGTATCATTTTGTCTCTTTCCATCTGTGTATCATTTTGTCTCTTTCCATCTGTGTATCATTTTGTCTCTTTCCATCTGTGTATCATTTTGTCTCTTTCCATCTGTGTATCATTTTTTCTTCTTCTATTAGGTATCTTCCCATCCCGTCTGTTAAAGTACTTAGCTTTGCTTTGAAAGTTATAACGATTGAGTTTGTTTCTTTGAACATGTCCTTTTCTTTCCAGTTCTTCTTGTGTTTTTCTAACCGTTCACAGCGCTCTAATAGATATTGTATTTTATCTTTCCTTATTTTCTATCTTATTTTATCTGCTATATTTTTGTAGTCTATTCTATTTTCTTTATTTGTTGTTCCCTGTGCTTTCTCTCTCTCTCTCTCTTCTGTGTTGTATCGTTTTCAATCCATTCGTTATATCTGTCATTTCTTTGTGACACCATATCTTTGTCTAACAACACTAGAATATTTGGCTAACTCATCTGGTGTCATCTCTCCCGTGACTGTCATCATTGTAGTTGTGTAATTGCTAATAATTTCAAATGTATCTTTTCTAAGTTATTTTACTTTTCTTCCAATTTATATCGTTACTTTTAATTTGTTTTTGCTTTTGATTAACTACGATAACTAGCACTAAAACACTGCATCATCATGATAGAACTAGCACTAAAACACTGCATCATCATGATACTTCATTTGTCAAACATATTTCATATACTCGTATATATATCTTTTAAATTCCTGCTTGAAATTTGACAATAAATATATTTATAAAAAAGGACAAACAACACTTCATCAAGCAAAAACTGTGTATACATCAAATAAGTGATAACTTTGAAATACTAAAAGCAAATACAATTGATTTGTCAGCACAAACAAAATGTGTGTTTGATGTGAAATGTGTGTTTGATGTGAAATGTGTGTTTGATGTGAAATGTGTGTTTGATGTGAAATGTGTGTTTGATGTGAAATGTGTACAAAATTCATTGTACGAAACCCGCACTATCAAATCTTCATATAGATGTACATCTACATTATTTAATCACACAGACAAAAATCACATATCCCGTTTATATCCTGAAGCCACATATCCCCGCTGATATCCTGGAACAAATAATATGTCAATTGTACCGAGTGAAACATGGTCGGAAAATTAGCTAAGGAAAGTTATAAATAGGAACTAATTTTCATGATAGAAAAATAAGTTTTACAGTAACAACTTACTACTAAGAAAGTAGGAAAATAATAATGTAGACACATTAGTTTAATATAACACAAGTATATAGTACTCCCAGAGGCACAAATGCCAGACACTGAACTGGAAGAGCTTTAATAATTCTAATTGGTATCATCCGCAAAGCAATGAGAAGTGCCAGAATCCTAATATATATTTCGTCATTACTGTTGTATTGTTTGCTTGGTAAAGGCCTTTTAGTCGAAACGTTGATGTGTATTGTCATTGTTTTTGTATTTTGTAAAACTACAGTACTTTGTTATTACATGTTTCACCATTCTACATAGTTTTACTGCATTCTCCATCTATATTAATATATATGTGCAGTTTTAAGTTAGTTTGTTGGACTATTTATCTTCACTATTGCTGGCCTTGACCGCTACTGTTTTTTTGTGTGTTTTTTTTCGATCCAGAAGCACTTGAGCTAAAAGCTCTTCGGCTCGGTGTCATGGGCATCGTAACCCTTCGGCTCGGTGCCACGAACACCGTAAATCTGGGGAACCTGTAGCTTTTCTGCCAGTCCGCGGAGTTGAACCCGCACTTACAGAGGACTAGTCACCCGTAGTCCAACGCGCTACGAACACGCTGGGCACGCGGGCGACAGCTACTGTTATGGTCTTCTACTTCTTCTCTTATGCGATCAGTTTCATATGCTCATTGTAAGCTTGCTCATTGTAAGCTATAGGATTGGTTCACACCTCTATGAAGTTGCATGTCAGTTGGAGTTCCTCGGGAGTTCGCTGCATCCCGCTCTGTCAGCTTAGTTCGTGAGGCCATGTTGCGTGTCGTTGGTATAGGTATGATGGACAGAACTGTAGAATGTTCTCTAGAGTCTGTGTTTCAGTCTGACATGCAGTCCGTGTTTCCGTCTGACATGCACTCTGTGTTTCAGTCTGACATGTACTCTGTGTTTCAGTCTGACATGTACTCTGTGTTTCAGTCTGACATGTACTCTGTGTATTAGTCTGACATGTACTCTGTGTTTCAGTCTGACATGTACTCTGTGTTTCAGTCTGACATGTACTTTGTGTTTCAGTCTGACATGTACTCTATGTTTCAGTCTGACATGTACTCTGTGTTTCAGTCTGACATGTACTCTGTGTTTCAGTCTGACATGTACTCTGTGTTTCAGTCTGACATGTACTCTGTGTTTCAGTCTGACATGTACTCTGTGTATTAGTCTGACATGTACTCTGTGTTTCAGTCTGACATGTACTCTGTGTTTCAGTCTGACATGTACTCTGTGTTTCAGTCTGACATGTACTCTGTGTATTAGTCTGACATGTACTCTGTGTTTCAGTCTGACATGTACTCTGTGTTTCAGTCTGACATGTACTTTGTGTTTCAGTCTGACATGTACTCTATGTTTCAGTCTGACATGTACTCTGTGTTTCAGTCTGACATGTACTCTGTGTTTCAGTCTGACATGTACTCTGTGTTTCAGTCTGACATGTACTCTGTGTTTCAGTCTGACATGTACTCTGTGTATTAGTCTGACATGTACTCTGTGTTTCAGTCTGACATGTACTCTGTGTTTCAGTCTGACATGTACTCTGTGTTTCAGTCTGACATTTACTCTGTGTATTAGTCTGACATGTACTCTGTGTTTCAGTCTGACATGTACTCTGTGTTTCAGTCTGACATGTACTCTGTGTATTAGTCTGACATGTACTCCGTGTTTCAGTCTTACATGCACTCCAGATTTCAGTCTGACATGGCCACTGTGTTTCAGTCTTACATGCACTCCGTGTTTCCGTCTGACATGGCCACTGTGCAATCTAAGCAGGCTATATTCTGTACATGGAGTTGTTGAAACTACCGTGGTCTGTTCGGAGACGGTAGATTATATTGTGCTGTTTTCTATTGAGTCTGATAGTGGGATATTGTGGATATTTGCTATTGGTTTGTTGCTTCCATAGCTTTTTGCACTTGTCTTTGATGTGTGCCTTAAACTCTGTTAGTAGCACCGGGTGCTTTGATATGTGCGTTAACCTCTGTTAGTAGCACCGGGTACTTTGATATAAGCGTTAACCTCTGTTAGTAGCACCGGGTGCTTTGATATAAGAGTTAAACTCTGTTAGTAGCACCGGGTGCTTTGATATAAGCGTTAACCTCTGTTAGTAGCACCGGGTGCTTTGATATAAGAGTTAAACTCTGTTAGTAGCACCGGGTACTTTGATATAAGCGTTAACCTCTGTTAGTAGCACCGGGTATTTTGATATAAGCGTTAAACTCTGTTAGTAGCATCGGGTGCTTTGGATGAATCTTCTTTGTGCCTTCTTTGGCCAACATGTCTGCTTTCACATTTTCTTATACGCCACCACAGTGAGCCGGTATCCACTGGAGAGGTACATGAATATCTCTTTATTTATTAGAAAAAACTATGAGGGATTCCCTCGTGTTACTTATTTTGTGGATCAATTTAGACGTAAAATGTATATAATAAAGAAGAAAAAAAAGTAAAACACAACATAAAATATGTTTACAAGATAACCCACCACTAAAATTCTACGTTTTGGCATGGACTATGTTGCAGACAACTGCATTATGTAGAAGATATGTAATTATGAAACGAGAAATAACAAACAAAAGAAAAATGATTGATAGTTTAAACAAATGTTGTATGTAATAGGCGATGTGATAATATTGTCGATAATAATGAGAAAATGTATGTCAGCCAGTTTAACTGTAAGATGATACACCTGTCTCGAGTCTGGGAGTAAATGAAAACGACGCGGAACGGATTTCATGATCAATCTTCTGCCAGCTTAATGGTCTAATGAAAAATCGTGCTACAAATTGAACTTCATCACGGCAAAGAGATTTTTCTAACTAAGATAAAATGAAGAAGATGGAAGGTTTGAGTATACTTGTGCTTACATCATTTTGTTTGTAACAAGAGAGAATTCTGTTCGTTCTTATATCTTACTATTCTAAGATCTTATTTTCTTTCAGTCGTTTTGCTTTCTTTTCTCTTACCCTGTTTTGTCTCACAGTGTCAGGATAAGAAGATAGTTGTAGAACGGGCTTTTGTGTGTTCATAAACAACGTCTTTCATCGCCTCTGTTATCTCCGAGGTCCACCTTTTACGTGACACTCTTTTGCTTTGTATCCATTGTATCGGAGTAGCATTGCTCTTTGAGGTTGATAAGTTGCTTATGTGGCCGAACCATTTAATTTGTTGTTTCTTGATGAAGTCTATTACTGATATTGTACCCACTATTTTCCCGATGTCTTCATTTCTCAACCGGTCTCTTCTTGTTACCCGCTTCTTCTGCGTTGACACTTCATCTCTGTCCTGACTAGTTTTCTTTTATCATTTGATGTCAGCGTCCAGATTTGGCACTGGTAGTATAATGTGGGGAGAAAGCTTGTGTTGAACAGTGCTGTTTCGGTGTTCATGGTGACATGTTTGTATTTTAAAATTGGCCCCAATTTGTCCTATTAATTGTTTTATTTGTTGCATCTATGTTGGATTTCATTAGTTATTCTTCATTTTTTAATACACAATGTATCTGTGATATTATCTATCCATCGGGATTTCGGTCTTCCTCGTTCATGGGTTCTGTGTCCTGGTTGTCATTTATTATAGGCGCCAGATGGTAGTAGATCTGGTTTCATTCTCACTAGGTGACTCTGCCATTTTATTTGTTTTCTTCTAATATGTTGGATGTATGGTGTAATTCATATGTTTGAGCTGAGTAATACTCTCGTATCGAATCCAAAGTCATTCTCCTTGATAAAGATCTATGTTTTAGTTTATTTCGTGTTTATTCTGTCTATATGTCTCCTTGATAAAGATCTATGTTCTAGTTTATTTAGTGTTTATTCTGTCTATATGTCTCCTTGATAAAGATCTATGTTCTAGTTTATTTAGTGTTTATTCTGTCTATATGTCTCCTTGATAAAGATCTATGTTCTAGTTTATTTCGTGTTTATTCTGTCTATATGTCTCCTTGATAAAGATCTATGTTCTAGTTTATTTAGTGTTTATTCTGTCTATATGTCTCCTTGATAAAGATCTATGATCGAAACGTAGGATTGTCGTTAGTTTTATATTCAATTTAATTTGTGCTTACTTCTGTGATATTATACACACATGTCTTGGTCCTTAAATGCCAATTTACTTAGTATCACCGCAACCTACCCACGGTTGTCTCCAGATCCGGTCTAACCATCTCAGATTTGTAGATTTCTGTAAACAGCTTGGAAGTAGTTATCGAGTAATCCGTAGCATACATGTAGTGTGACATCAGTAGCAGATAAGCTAGGATTAGCCGACTACGTTTCTTAATCGTAGCGCATAATCTTATCTGAATAACTGTGACAGGATTATGTTTGGTTTGATCTGTGTCTGAGAAAGGTATTAGCGCCAACGATTTAAAGCTCTCATAGGCGGAGACTGCTTTTAGTTGGCATAAGTGCACTAAATACATTCCTTGGCTGTGTTGAATATGTTCCATCGTCTGGGTTTCTGTGGTCGTTATTTTGTAATATTTATTCTGTGGTCGTTATTTTGTGGTCTTTATTCTGTGGTCGTCGTTATTCTGTGGTCTTTAGTATGTGATCTTTATTATGTGGTCTTTATTATGTGGTCTTTATTCTGTTCTCAAGTGGTTTTTATTCTACGGTCCTGTGTTCAATGGTCCCGTGTTCATTTTTTCTCTGCTCCTGTTTCCTATGCTCCCGTTTTCTCTGCTCCTGTTTCCTATGCTCCCGTTTTCTCTGCTCCTGTTTCCTATGCTCCCGTTTTCTCTGCTCCTGTTTCCTATGCTCCCGTTTTCTCTGCTCCTGTTTCCTATGCTCCTGTTTCCTATGCTCCTGTTTCCTATGCTCCCGTTTTCTCTGCTCCTGTTTCCTATGCTCCCGTTTTCTCTGCTCCTGTTTCCTATGCTCCCGTTTTCTCTGCTCCTGTTTCCTATGCTCCCGTTTTCTCTGCTCCTGTTTCCTATGCTCCCGTTTTCTCTGCTCCTGTTTCCTATGCTCCTGTTTTCTCTGCTCCTGTTTCCTATGCTCCTTTTCTCTGCTCCTGTTTCCTATGCTCCCGTTTTCTCTGCTCCTGTTTCCTATGCTCCCGTTTTCTCTGCTCCTGTTTCCTATGCTCCCGTTTTCTATTGACAAGTTTTCTGAATTGTATTTTGTTGTAGTTAGGTTTTTCTGTAGTCATGTTTTCTGTATGATTTTTTTTCTATTTAATTATTTCCGTATTCTTGTTTTATATGGTTATGTTTCTTGTAGACCTGTCTTCAGTGGTTCAAGTTTGAGTGACTGTGTTGTTGTTTCCTGCTCTATTATCTGCTGAGGTCCTGCTTCGATGATCTCTTTTTCTTTGCGTTCGTTTTTTACCACCAATTTTAATTACTCTTTGTGATATGTTTGATCTTTGCCAAGAGTGTGTATATGTTGCACATTGGTTTGGTAGGCCCCTAGTCGCATAGACTTCTACACGTTTAGGACTGAGCATCCGATTTCATCCAAACCTCCTTAGGCGCCTCTTACTACATGCGTGGCAGGTAACTGTGGTTCTATTCTTAACACCCCAAATTTGGGCCCCGGTAACCACTCGGGCGTGTTTCGGTAATTATATTTTCGGTGTTTTTTTTGTTTTATGTGGTAATTCTTTTCTTTATTTTCATAGTACTACTTTTTGTAGTCTTGTTTTTTAAATTCTGTTGTTTTTTTTACTTCTTTTTAACTGTCATGTTTTTGTATAGTGACTCATACACTCATTGATAAATTATGTTTTCTGTACTTCTTTTTAACTGTCATATTTTTGTATAGTGACTCATACACTCATTGATAAATTCACTGATTTGTTTACTTAGATAATCTGTGAATGACACTCAATGTTTGACGTACGCAGTGACGAGTCAACCACTAGTAACAACTGTTATACTAAGTAGAAGATGAGATATGTTGGGCACACCTTGAGGAGAAGTGATCAAAGAATGTCAAAGCAGGCATTAAAGTGGTATGCAAAGGGTTCAAAAAAGAGAGTACGACCTAAGGAGACCCTGAAACGAACTTTGCTGAGAAAGGCAAGAAATATCGGTCTCAGTTCCATGGAGGAGATTGAGCGAGTTGCGCAGGATAGAGCGGTATGAAAAAATCACTTGCAGGCCCTATGTATCGTATAACGGTACAAGATGAATTATTATTATTATTATTATTGACTGGAGTACATTGAGTAAACGCACAGTGACTCATACACCAATAGACTGACGCACTGATTCATTGACTTATTCAATTACTGTCTAGTGAGCTGTCTGAATGACTGCATGGTCAACACACGGACTAAATAAATAACATAATCGCTGACTCTTTCTTCTCTCTTTTTTCCCCTTCTTTTCTTTTCTCTGTTTTGCCTGACAGAGTCATATTAAGAAGAAATGTCTAAAACATGCGTGTGTGTACGTTTCATATCATAAGACCAGTATTTTTCACCGCCTCGGGTATCTCTGAGGTTCACATTTAGCGTGGATGACCCTTTGCTTTGTATCAACTGTATCAGAGTAACATTGCTCTTTGAGGCGCACTTGTCTGTTGGTAGTCTACTTATGTGGTTGAATCATTTAATTTGTTGTTTCTTGATGAAGTTCAGTACTGATGCTGTACGATCTTTTTTTCCTGATGTCTTCATTTCTAAACCGTTCTCTTCTTGACACTTCTTCTCTGTCGTGACAAACTTTCTTCTATCGTTTGATGTCAACGTCCAGGTTTGGTGGCACTGACCGCCCGAGTGGTTACCGGGGCCCAAATTTGGGGTGTGAAGAATAGCACCACTGTTACCTGCCACGCATGTCGTAGGAGGCGACTAAGGAGGTTTGGCTGAAATCGGATGTACATGTCCTAAACGTATAGAAGTCTATGCATTTAGGGGCCTACCAAACCAATGTGCAACGTATACACGTTCTTGGCAAAGATCAAACATATCACAAAGAGTGATTTAAATTGATTGTAAAGAACGAACGCGAAGAAGAAGAAGAAGGTGGCACTGATAGCATAATGTTGGAAGAACGATTGTGTTGAACTATGGTCTTTTAGTATTCATGGTGACCGCTGACTCGATCACTTTATAGTTGACTCTCAACTTACAAGATCATACACGCATTGAGTCACTCATTCAAGATCATACACGCATTGAGTCACTTATTCAAGATCATACACGCATTGAGTCACTCATTCAAGATCATACACGCATTGAGTCACTCATTCAAGATCATACACGCATTGAGTCACTCATTCAAGATCATACACGCATTGACTCGCGAAATCAAAGATATTATGAGACTTTGAGCTAACAGTTCAAGCTCTCGTCCACATGTTCATTTCTTACATAAATTCTGCAGCTAACTCTTTCTTTCTGTTTGCCGCTCTCTCTCTCTCTCTCTCTCTCTCTCGTTCTCTCTCTCTCTCTTCTCCACACACACACAATTTACTATGTATATTTCTCACACATGCACACATACGGGGGTCTGTAGCTAAGTGGTTAAACCCTTGCCTTGCGAGTCGAAGGTTGAGGGTTCGAATACGGACCGCGCCGTTCTCGAGTGAATTTTTCATCAGAAATTCCTAGGATTTTTGCCGAAGCTACGGAATTCGTGTTTTGTGCAATACTCTCGGCAGGTGGCGTGCTATTACTGCGGAGAGGGACCGAGCGATATGGGGTAAAGGCCGGTGCAATGAAGTCAATCCTTTGGCTTTAAAACCTCTTTTAAACATACAGAGCATTAAAAAATTATCTTCAACCATCTTATTTTCTCTGTGCTTCTCTCTCTGTCTCTGTCTCTCTCTCTGTCACCACCTGTGTGCGTGTCTCTCTCTGTGTGTCACTCTCTGTCTTTCTCTTTTCTCTCCACCATGCATACGTACATGGCATAACAAAAATGCTCTTCAATCACCTTATTTTCTCTCTCCTCTTTGTCTCTTTCTCTGTGCGTCTCTCTCTGTCACTCTCTCTCTCTCTCTCTCTGTTTCTCTTATTTTGCCTCTATCTCTCTCTTTCTCTATCTCTCCCTGTCACTTTCTCGCTTGCTCTCTCTCTCTCTTTATCTCTTGCTCTCTCTCTCTCGCTCTCTCTCTCTCTCTCTCTCTCTCTCTCTCTTACCACTCTCACAGAGGACCCGATTACCCATTAAGCTATTAAAATATTCAATAACAAGAAGACCTAAGGCATTAACGATTACGATACCACAATCTTGCTATTAGAATTGCTATGCGTGTCTCAACGCGTCTTACCAGGTAATTCCCCATTAGGAGCAACATTGATCCTTACGATACCCCTTAACCGATTCTGTAGCGCTTAGTGGCCGGGCAATTGTTATAAGATCTGGATATCTGATCTCCTGGCATCCCGCCATGGATCTGTCTGTTCATCTGCTCTGTGTTTTACGTGGAATTTAAGTGAAGGGATTAAAGGAATCTGGGCGATGCGTGCCAATTAGATATAATCCTTTATTTGTTTTGGTGTGTTATTCTGTGTACAAAAGAAAAGATTGATTGATTGATTGATTGATTGATTGATAGGACCATCATCATTTCACTTCGGAGAGTTACCATATTTGTTCCGATCTTTGTTCCCGATGTCATTTTGAAGATAGTGAAGATATTTTGTTGTTGGAATTCTTTTTAAAACTTTTCTAATGAATTTTGTTCGGGCAGCGGCAGTCTGCTCTTCTAAATTTCAACTGACAAGGGTTCTTTTACGTGCTCAAGCTGAGCACGGGATCTACGTTGTATCGTCCGTCTCCGATAGGACTAGGAACTCGATTACACCTACGCTGAAATCAGGGATCTTTGGAAAAAATATCCCGATGACTCCACGAAGGAGTGAACCGAGTACCTTTGGTACGAGAGGCGAGCACCTAACCTCTACGCCACAGAGACCCTCCCTCCTCTCTTCCCACTCTCCCCTCTGTTCCGACACCCGACCCCCATCGCCAATTTTTTTGGGTTTAAATTGAATACTTCTCTGAAAACGACAGCGATGTCTGCGGTGTACATGTTTGCTTTTAAAAAACAATGAAAAATGAAAAAAAAAATCGTGGCATATCCTAAGGACGTAGCCATCAACCACAGTAAACAAGTCATTGATTTTATAGGCACCACTTATACGTTCAGTATTTTGCCATTGCTTTCTGAACGGTGAGGTCTATTTTTTACTTTTGTAAAATCCCAAAGGAAACGAATTTGCTTCCAAACTTTCTCACCGTGGGGTTTGAACCAGGTACGCTTGTGTTTGTGATCGAGCTCACTACCGCTTGAGCTATAGACCGCTTGTAGAAAACAATAGAAAACATAAAACAGAATTAAGACAGTGTTACAGAGGTACAGCGAAGATTAACATAATGAAACATTACTAACGAAAAAAGAAATCGGAAATCATTGACTAACTACACATCCAGTTATCCACACATCCAGCTATCCACACATCCAGCTATCTACACATCCAGCTATCTACACATCCAGCTATCCAAACATCCAGCTATCCACACATCCAGCTATTCACACATCCAGCTATTCACACATCCAGCTATTCACACATCCAGCTATCTACACATCCAGCTATCCAAACATCCAGCTATCTACACATCCAGCTATCCAAACATCCAGCTATTCACACATCCAGCTATCCACACATCCAGCTATCCAAACATCCAGCTATCTACACATCCAGCTATCCAAACATCCAGCTAGTCACACATCCAGCTATCCACACATCCAGCTATCCACACATCCAGCTATTCACACATCCAGCTATTCACACATCCAGCTATTCACACATCCAGCTATTCACACATCCAGCTATTCACACATCCAGCTATTCACACATCCAGCTATCCACACATCCAGCTATTCACACATCCAGCTATTCACACATCCAGCTATTCACACATCCAGCTATCTACACATCCAGCTATCCAAACATCCAGCTATCCACACATCCAGCTATCCACACATCCAGCTATCCAAACATCCAGCTATCCACACATCCAGCTATCCAAACATCCAGCTATCCACACATCCAGCTATCCACACATCCAGCTATCCACACATCCAGCTATCCACACATCCAGCTATCTACTTTTTTTTTTTGCCCCAATCTTGTTTTGTCTCACAGCGTCAGGATAAAATGGCGCGGCATCCTGCAAGTGAATTTCAGCCGTCCTCTAACCGAAGTCGATTTTCAGCTTTCTTTGGATGGAATTTGTGTATCCTAGCCTGCATGTGATAGTCTAGTGCACCGTCTGAACTATCTAGGTGATTCTGAAGCAACTGGGAAACACCTAGCAAACCGACAGGTGTATAATCTAATTTATGCTTGTAGGATTATAAACAGATTTCGAAAACCAGCTATCTACGTATCTAATTATTTATACATCTAGTTATCTACACATCTAGCATTCTACATAACTAACTGTCTGCACATCTAACATTCTACATAACTGTCTACACATCTAACATTCTACACAGCTGTCTGCACATCTAACATTCTACACAGCTGTCTACACATCTAACATTCTACACAGCTGTCTACACATCTAACATTCTACACAAATGAATGTCTACATATCTAACATTCTACACAACTGACTACACATCTAACATTCTACACAGCTGTCTACACATCTAACATTCTACACAACTGTCTGCACATCTAACATTCTACACAGCTGTCTACACATCTAACATTCTACACAGCTGTCTACACATCTAACATTCTACACAACTGTCGACACATCTAACATTCTACACAGCTGTCTACACATCTAACATTCTACACAGCTGTCTACACATCTAACATTCTACACAGCTGTCTACACATCTAACATCCCTACACAACTGTCTACACATCTAGCATTCTACACAACTGAATGTCTACACATCTAACATTCTACACAGCTGTCTACACATTTAACATTCTACACAACTGTCTACACATCTAACATTCTACACAGCTGTCTACACATCTAACATCCCTACACAGCTGTCTACACATCTAACATTCTACACAGCTGTCTACATATCTAACATTCTACACAGCTGTCTACACATTTAACATTCTACACAGCTGTCTACACATCTAACATCCCTACACAACTGTCTACACATCTAACATTCTACACAACTGACTGACTACACAACTGACTGTCTTCACATCTGATTGTCTAAACATTTAACATTCTACACAACTGACTGACAACACAACTGACTGCCTACACATCTGACTGTCTAAACATCTAACACTCTACACAATTGACTGACAACACAACTGACTGTCTAAACATCTAACACTCTACACAACTGACTGACTACACAACTGACTGTCTACACATCTGACTGTCTAAACATCTAACATTCTACAAAACTGAATATCTAAACATCTTACTTTACATATAGATAAAGAAAATTAGTCACAACAGAGATGAAGTGTCTACACAGAATACTGAGAGTATCAAGAGGAGACCGGTTGAGAAATAAAGACATCAGGAAAAAAGAAAGTACAACATTAGTACTGAACTTCATCGAGAAACAAATGAAATGGTCCGGCCACTTAAACAGACTATCAACAGATATTGCGACTCAAAGAGTAATGTTACTCCGACACAGTGGATACAAAGTAAAAGGGCGTCCACACAAAATGTGGATCTCAGAGTTAACAGAGGTGGCGAAAACACTGTTTACGAAGCGCACACAAAAATCCGTTCTATAAATCTCTTCTTATCATGACGCTGTAAGACAAAACAGGATTCGAGAACAGAAGATGATCCAGTTCGTCAAATGCCTGTTTCTGTCCCAACTACATATTTTACCTTCGATAGTAACTGAAAGGCACTCACAAATTTCACAGGCAGCTAAGCAACAGATGATCAAAAGCATTTTTATACCTACTTTGTGTTACCAGAGCCACACATCGACAATGAGCAAAGCACAGTCACAAAAATAACTACATGTGAAATGCTTTGCCTGCGAAAAGTTACCAACAACACCAGAAAAGACAGAATCACCAACATCAGCATAAGAAAGAAAGTTGGCACAAAACCGTGCTTGAATTACATCGAGAAACAAAGAATGAAGTGGTTTGGTCACTTAATAAGAATTCATCCACACTCCACAGTATACAGAGTCTTCTACAACAGAACATCGGGAAAGAAGGCAAGAGGAAGACCACGGAAAAGATGGTTAAATGGCGTAGCAGAATCCTGTGAAAGAGCAAAAATAACAATCACCCAAGCCACCAGAACAGCGCAAGACAAAAACAGAAACCACGACACTGGGCAACAACCCGGTAGCAGTGTGACGAAACTGGGCAACAACCCGGTAGCAGTGTGACGACACTGGGCAACAACCCGGTAGCAGTGTAGCGATAAAAGAAGAAAGAAAAAAAAGTAACTAAATATTGGTTAATCAGCGATGACTAACACTTTTTAATCTTAATGTCCCAAGTTTTCAAAATCTTCCAATATTATCTAAATCTTCCTTTCTCCCTGTTCGTGAAAATAATCTGACGCATTTCTGCCCGTGGGAATCCCCAGAACGAAGCAAATATTCTAACGTCTCCTTGTGTTTGTTCTTCACAGAACAACCAGCATTGATGTCAACTTCAAAATTCAGCCAAATCACCTCCGGTACTAAACTTGTCACAGTTTTTAAAGTTTTCTAATGTCCCAAAAGAAATTTTACCCCAGCACTTTCATTTTCTTTTTTCGTATAAATTTTACAAGTTTTTAATAATCTTGTTTTTTTTATATTCCATTTTGATGTTGTACACTATTATTTTATGCGGGTTCTATTGAGTGTTCAGATGATAAAATGTTGGCCTTATGCTTCAAAAGTATTCGGTTCGCGTCCCAAATGAACGATCCGGCTATTTTGAATGATTCTTGATCTCAACGTTGATGAGGCCGGCAACGCAAAAAAGTGGACCTCAGAGATAACAGAGATAACGAAAGACTGTTTATGAAGCGCACACAAAAGCCCGTTCTATAAATATCTTATTATCCTGAAGCTTGTGAGGCAAAACAGAATTAGAGAAATAAAATACAAGGAAAGACGTTGGTGATATCAAGTTCATAGTCTTGTCGGAGACGAACGATAAACCATAGGCCCTTTGCTTAATAAGGCATGTACTTTAATAATTAAAAAAACGTCTATTAAGTGATACCTGTATTTCGCACATGTTTAAAATAAATGTCCACATTAAAAGTCTCATTGAAACTACTTGTCTATACTGAACTCCAGAAACATTTACTTTCTTAGATAACTGAATCATTTGTTCATCGTGTGGGAAAATTTGCCATCGAGATATTTAAAATTGAATTTGTAGTGCTTGTATTTACTAACGGCATCTCTTTGGATATATAACCAGACAGGAAGGGATGGAGAAGACCATCATGGAAGGAGGCATCGCGGCAAAGAGGAGAAGAGGAAGACCACGGAGAAGATGAGTCTAGGATGTAGCTGACGGTTTGAGCATGACCGCTGCAGAGGCAAGACATCTGACCTATGAGAGAGAGAAATTCCGAAGGACTTTTACGGAGACAAAGTTCTGTTCATGAAAAGCTATTTGATGATGATGATGATGAACGGTACCGAAGTTCCGCTTGTCTACTGACTGTCTACACATCTAACAGTCTACACATCTAACTGTCTACACATCTAACTGTCTACACAACTGACTGTCTACACATCTAACATTCTACACATCTAACCGTCTACACATCTAACAGTCTACACATCTAACATTCTACACATCTAACCGTCTACACATCTAACTGTCTACACATCTAACTGTCTACACATCTAACTGTCTACACATCTAACTGTCTACACATCTAACTGTCTACACAACTGACTGTATACACATCTAACATTCTACACAACTAACTGTCTACACAACTGAATGTCTACACATTAAGAAGGCAAGAGCAAGACCACGAAAAAGATGGTTAGATGGCATAGCAGAATCCTGTGAAAGAGTAAAAATAACAATCACCCAAGCTACCAAACCAGCGCAAAACAAAAACAGAAAACTACAACACTAGGCAACAACCTTTTAAGTTGTCTATACTTTTTGCGTGCATGTAACATGTGAATATCATATGTACAAGGATCGAACACATGTCAACACCAGGTTCAAGAGCCGCTCTAATGGTGCTTACCCAGTCATTGAACTAATTACTTTGTGTCATGACGTTGTGGTTATCTCTGTGGTGTAGAGGTTAGGTACGCGCCTCTCGTTCCAAATACACTCGATTCGCTTCCTCGTGAAGTGATCGGGACATTTTTTCAGAGATCATTGATTTCAGTGTAGGTGAGATCGAATTCATATTCCTATCGGAGACGGACGATAGTGTGTAGGTCTTGTGTTCAAGTTGAGCACGTGAAAGAACCTTTGGTAGTTCAAAAATCGAGTAGATCAGGCTGCGAAGCCGCTGCCTAAGCAAATATCATTGGAAAGATTAAAACAAATTAAACTATTTAAATATTTTTCACCGTCATCAAAATTTTATCAGGACCCTCGCCGGTGCCACGGAGTTCTTGCATTTCTTTGAGATCTTCTTGGGTAAAAAAAAAAAAAGATCGGAGCACACATAGTAGTTACTCACCAAAGTGCAATCATGATGGTCCTATCAATCAATCAATCAATTATGTCAAGGCTATAAAATTCAAAATTCAGATAAAAATGTGTGCTACAAAAATTACCAGTGTCTGATTCCCCAGACATCACGATGTCATACTACGTGTTCAGTTTTGATGATAAATCATACATTAATTTCACTAGTTTATAAAATGAACACGTAAAAAAGCAAACTGGATGATTGTACTAACGCCAGCTCAAATTGTCACGGACTTCAAACGTCCAGACTGTTTAGTTTTCCATTTCTATATTGTTGTCTCAGCGACTTTCCTGTTGTCTGTCAGATCTCGACCATATACCACTTTCCTGTCGTCTGTCAGATCTCGACTATATACCACTTTCCTGTTCAGTGAGACGTTCGTTGTTGAAACAAAAATTCATTCGTGATATTTTGTATTCATTTTAAAAACTTCATTTTATTAACTTGTTTAATTATTTTACTTTTAAATTCATCCACATTGTTTAAGTATTTCAATTTTTAATTTATATATTACTAACTTCTTCTTCTTCTTTCAACGTTTTCAGACATCGATTTGTATACTTTTAAAGTAGTTAGTGGTCAGCCGGAGTCCATGTACATTTCCATATAGCTTGTCTTGGACTGACATCGATTTGTATACTTTTAAAGTAGTTAGTGGTCAACTTTTAAAGTAATTAGTGGTCAACTTTTAAAGTAGTTAGTGATCAACTTTTAAAGTAGTTAGTGGTCAACTTTTAAAGTAGTTAGTGGTCAACTTTTAAAGTAGTTAGTGGTCAACTTTTAAAGTAGTTAGTGGTCAACTTTTAAAGTAGTTAGTGATCAACTTTTAAAGTAGTTAGTGATCAACTTTTAAAGTAGTTAGTGGTCAACTTTTAAAGTAGTTAGTGATCAACTTTTAAAGTAGTTAGTGGTCAACTTTTAAAGTAGTTAGTGGTCAACTTTTAAAGTAGTTAGTGATCAACTTTTAAAGTAGTTAGTGATCAACTTTTAAAGTAGTTAGTGGTCAACTTTTAAAGTAGTTAGTGATCAACTTTTAAAGTAGTTAGTGATCAACTTTTAAAGTAGTTAGTGGTCAACTTTTAAAGTAGTTAGTGATCAACCAGAGTCCATGTACATCTCCATATAGCTTGTCTTGGTCTGCCATCGATTTGTATACTTTTAAAGTAGTTAGTGATCAACTTTTAAAGTAGTTAGTGGTCAACTTTTAAAGTAGTTAGTGGTCAACCTGACTCCATGTACATTTCCATATAGCTTGTCTTGGACTGACATCGATTTTTATACTTTTAAAGTAGTTAGTGATCAACTTTTAAAGTAGTTAGTGGTCAACTTTTAAAGTAGTTAGTGGTCAACTTTTAAAGTAGTTAGTGGTCAACTTTTAAAGTAGTTAGTGGTCAACTTTTAAAGTAGTTAGTGATCAACTTTTAAAGTAGTTAGTGATCAACTTTTAAAGTAGTTAGTGGTCAACTTTTAAAGTAGTTAGTGGTCAACTTTTAAAGTAGTTAGTGGTCAACTTTTAAAGTAGTTAGTGATCAACTTTTAAAGTAGTTAGTGGTCAACTTTTAAAGTAGTTAGTGATCAACCGGAGTCCATGTACATCTCCATATATCTTGTCTTGGAATGGTATGGGGGTTGGCCATGTGTTTTTTGTCTTTTCACTGTTTTTTGGGACAGTCTTGCAGTATGTGTGTCTCTGTCAGCTTGCTGGTGCCACATGTACATATGTCAGATGGGCATATTTTATACTTGTGAAACAGATGGTACCTCAGCCTATTGTGCCTTGTTCGTAGACGAAAAATGACAACCTGTTCTTTTCTACTTAGTTGGTGATATGCATCATCTTATTACTAACAAATGTAACTGTAGTCTACCTCATATTCAACAGTTAACAAATATGGATCTGCGACTGAATGTTGATTATTAGTTAATGGTTACTCAACCGACGGCATAGTTGAGGGCAATTGTTCAAGGTTCTATGCTTCACGTGGATCGGAGAGGAAATAGCAAACAAGCAAGAAACTTGTGGTAGCGACATAGACACAGAAGGGAGAACAAACACAAATGTCAAGATAAGAATACAAAAAGCAAGTGGAAACTGTATGGCAATGAGTAAGAAATGATCTTGGAGAGAAGAAGCACTACACGTAACAAGGTCGTGATATTCACCGATGCTCTATCGGTCATCACGGCACTTAAATGCGTTGGCAAAACAGAGATGAATGAGCTCAAAACGTCCCTCGCTGAACTAACGAGTTCACTCAAACGCACCGTCATCCAATGGATACCGTCACACTACAACGTTAGGGGAAACGAAGCAGCCGACAAGCTAGCCAAAGAGGGCGGGCGACTACCTCAGACTGATCTCGAGATCGGTTATGAGGAAGTCAAAACAACCATCGGTTCGCACTATAGAACCAAATGGGCAAAAGACCACCCTCAGCACACAGCCAGTGACGGATACTATGGTCTCTCTCGACGCGAACAAGTTGCCATACTTCGCCTCCGTACCGGCCACAACAAGCTCAGAGCCCACATGTTCCATAAATTTAAAATTGGCACAACTAGCCTGTGCCCCTGCAATATGGCAGACATGACGGCAGAACACGTCTTGCAAGACTGTCAACGATTAGCAGGTATAAGGAAATAGTACTGGCCACAACACACAGAGCTTCGCGAAAAGCTGTACGGAGAAACGGAGTCCCAAAAACAACAGTAAAATTCATGATAGAAGTTGGTCCATCAGTCTAGGCCGGGAACGCAAGAGAGAGAGAGAGTAAGATAGGGACGTCAAAAGAGATCAAAACAAACACAAAGTTGAGAATTTTTCAATCAAATGTGAAGTCAGTGCTGTTCTATGGCTCGGAAACATGGAAGACAACAAAAGAAACCATCAGAAAACTATAGACCTTCATAAATGGATGGTTATTTAGAGCAGAGGGGCTGATGGTATGATAACATTACGAACGAGGAACTCAGGGAAAGAACTAAGCAGATACAAGTGGAGAAAGAGCTAAGGAAGGGACGCTGGCGATGGACAGGACACACATTGAGAAGACCGACGGAAGCATTGCAAGACAAGCACTGTTTTGGAACCAGCGGAGAAAGAGGAGTAGTGGAAGGCCTAGACAGACTTGGAGAAGAGAGTTGGAGTATGATATTAAAAGGATAGGTAATACATGGACAGAATTGAAAGAGATAGCAGGAGAAAGGAAGAGTTGGAAAAAGTTGATTGAAAACCTGTACTCAGTTGGGAGTTGAATGGTGAAGCAAAAGACATTGTAGGACATATGTCAAGATGACAATTTGTTTCTTTATCTGGTCTTCATATTTAATAAGAGGCTGTCTGCTACTTGTCACAGAACTGCTGTCTCAGTTTCCAAATTGTTTCAGTATTTCCCAGTGGTAATTGATAATGAGTGCGTTCCCATTGGTAATTGATAATGAGAGCGTTCTGTTCTTGAGAAACTTTTACATTTGACAATCAATACATATTACAGTAAAGGCTAATTCATTTTATCACAGCACGATCATATCTCTGTGACGCTCAGTGTGTTTCTAGACCGATTGATGATAGCAAGCGTACGTAAACACAGTGGATACATTATTAATAAACGCTTATGTTAATAATGCCAGGTTTGTGTTATCGTTACAACTCCCTAAACGTTTAATGACATCAAGAGAACCATTACATTCCGTCAGCTAGAGGTCATACAGAATGAAAGTTAGAGGTCATACAGAATGAAAGAAACACATCTACTTACACATTAATACATTGCTAGCCTCTAAGGAAATATTTGTCCGCTTGATGTTTGTTTAGGAAACTAATGGTTACAAATTTCCAAACAGCACTTCTCACTAAATTAACTAATCTGTATTTGTGTGCGTGCTAAAGTGTGTGGGCTATTGTGTGTGTGTTTTCCCATTCGATTTATCCTTGAATATTTTTAATGGCGACAGATGGTGTTTGACAGATCATATAAAAGATTGGAGATATTAGTAATTTACAGTAATTGACATTTTTAACCGAGCTGTTGGTCGAGTGTTGCCTCGAACAAGCGACGTATTATTTGGGACATTTATTGAACAAACCAACATGTTTACACTGTATCAAAACATGAATTGCTGAGACCTTAGATCGCCAAGTGCGCGCATTTGTCCATGCATGTGTAATCAAGAATATTTTGAAGAGAAACTCTGGGATGAGCTTGAAGGCACGAGAGACAAGCTCAAACCCAGAAGTCGTAACAGTAACACGCATGCCAAATGACCGTGTGTAGAGAGAGACGAAATAGACCTTATTTATATGTATCTAATCAAGGACGACTAAGGGTGGTTCTGCTTGGTCATCTGACCCCCTTTGCGTGTGTGTTTACAAAGAACATTATAAAAGTACGGTTTGTCACTCTTGCCTTATTAGCATGAGTCAGCTCTGAATGCCTCGCTATGACCAATCACATCTGATACCATGCTACAGTATAACTCTAGATGTGATACTTCAAAGTGTGGATTTTTCTGTTGGTAAAATCTTATTTGAGAACCGCGGTAGCGTAGTTGTTAGTGAACTCGCTTCTCAAGTCTGGTGGTCCGGGCTCAACTCCCGCAGTGGGCGTGGAATTTTCCCGACCGCGACAGCTCTCAGGTCGACTCAGCCTCAATTGGGTACAATACATGCTCTGGAAAGTAAAGGCGGCCGACGTGATGCTGACCACATCACGCATCGTGTGCTGACGTTCACTGAGCGATACAAGCCTAACACTGTATTGCCCTATATACCACGAGGTATGAAAGGGTTCCTTTACTTTACTTTACTTAAAATCTTATTTGACTCTGCACTTGAAATTGGTTAACTCTGCAAATGCCAAGTCTGGATGGAAAAAGGAGAAGGACTTGTGCGTGAAGACAGCTACCTCATCACAAGAAATTTAAAGATCTACAGAAGCTTGCAAGAAATGACACATACGCCTAATTCTGGAGGAACATTTTGAGAAGCAACAACCACTTATACTAAATTTCATCCATTTAAAAAAAAGCATTTGATAGACTACACAGAATCACACTGTGGAATATTCTGAGGTGCTTTGGAATACCAGACAAAATAATACACATTATCAAGAGCCTCTATGATGGTTAACAGTACGCTGCCCAAGAGGGACAACTCGCAGCCCTAGTTAGAAGAAGAATATTACGTGGTATATTTGGTAATACAGTGCTAGGCCCGTATTTTTCATTGACCGTCGGCACACGATGGATGATGTGTTCAACATCACACCGGTCACCTTTACTTCCCGGTGCTTTGACTGGTACCCAATTTAGGCTGCGTCGACCTGAGAGCCGTTAGGATATTGACAACCTTTAAAAGAGTTGGCGAGTCCTGTCTTAAAGCAACATTGGTCTCTTTGTCTCAGGAAACAATAGGTCTTGCGTCACGTAGTATGCTCTGCGCTGAATCACAACATTTCTTGTGGCTGTAATGGCCTATTCTGGAGTGGCACTGCTAGCCACAGTTGCTGCAGGTAAAACTGGAGAGTTGTAAATGATAACAAATAAAGTTGTAATATCACGCGTATCTAATTGTCCGTCCTCAGTTAGGGACGACATGTTAGGGACGACATGTTAGGGACGACATGTTAGGGACGGTTATGGACGACATGTTAGGGACGACATGTTAGGGACGACATGTTAGGGACGACATGTTAGGGACGACATGTTAGGGACGACATGTTAGGGACGACATGTTAGGGACGACATGTTAAAATAACTAACGTGGGGGAAAACAATTTTAAGCTAAAGAACTTGTAATACATTGCTATACAATTGCATTAAATATCAAGATGGAAGTTCATTTTACCATCTTACTAGATTGAAATGAATGAAAATCGTGGCATATCCTAAAGGACGTAGCCATCAGCCACAGTAAACGAGCAATTGATTTTATAGGCACCACTTATACGTTCAGTAGTTTACCATTGCTTTCTGGACGGTGAGTTCTATTTTTACCTTTTGTAAAAATCCCACGAACACGAATTTGCTTCCAAACTTGCCCACAGTGGGGTTTGAACCAGGTACGCTTGGGTCTGTGATCGAGCTCACTACCGCTTGAGCTATAGACGCTCACCTTTGGGGATATATGTGGCGTGTAGGTAACGTGCTGGCTTCCTGATCGAAAGCTATCCGATTCTTTTCCCGTTTGAAGCGATTGGGATATGTTTCTAGATCATCCCTGATCTAAGTGTAGGGGAGATATAGCTCTAGACCTATCGGAGACGGACGATAGAAAGTAGGTCTTGTGTTCAAGTTAAGCTCGTAAAAGGACCAATGGCAGTTGAAAATCAATAAGAGTAGACTGCTAATCCGCAGCCCGGTCCAAAATAATTAAAACGGATTAAAATAAAATTCCTATAAATTTGTTTACTATTTTCAAAAGAACACCGGGAGCCTTCACATGTGCTACTGAGTTTGTGCACTGTCGCTGCCTTCACATGTGCTACTGAGTTTGTGCACTGCCGCTGCCTTCACATGTGTGCTACTGAGTTTGTGCACTGTCGCTAATATCTACAGTTTAACAAAAACAACAGGAGCACACGTGGTTATTGACAAAAGCAAAATGGAAAATCAAGCAATCAATCATTCAAAATATTCTGTAACATGGGAATGAATGACGTACAAATAAAACTGTAGAAGCTCGAATATAAACACTAAAATATGAATACGTCTCCACGTCAGGTCACACTCCTTCAACTTTCGATTGACACATAAGCCTTCCACAAGAGACTTCCACTGTTGCCGTTCTGCTGCCTTTCTACCAACCGTCTCCACGTCAGGTCACACTCCTTCAACTCTCGATTGACACATAAGCCTTCTACAAGAGACTTCCACTGTTGCCGTTCTGCTGCCTTTCTACCAACCGTCTCCACGTCAGGTCACATCAACCACCTTACAAGAAGAGATCAGAGCACCATTTTTAGACTCCGAACCCAACACATAACACTTAATAATCACTTGAACAGAATTCATCAACAACACACTCCAGAGTGCCAACTGTGGCACATCATTATGAAACCATTCACCACCACCTCTTCAAGTGTCAAGCACTAGAAGACATCAGAAAGACCCTCCTTCCTCCAAGGCCAGATAAATGGAACACATTATACGGAACAAAAGAACAACTTACAAACACATGCAGATACCACTACATAGCATTGGGCCGAAGGGCAAGAGCTCAAGTGCCGCTGGATCACTGAAGAAGAAGAAGATCTATGCATTTTAATTTAGTGAAATATTATCTTCTTCTTCCTTTTTTATAGTTAGTTAGGTTGTAAAGTAGCCATTTAGTATATTATTTACCTAGCTAGCTTGCTATTTAGCTAGATCATTTACTAGTTGGTCGGCAAGTCCTTCAGTCAAACAGTTAAATAGCTAACCAGTCAGACAGGTAGTTAGTCAGTCAATTGGTCACTCAGCTATTCGGTCAGTTAATCAGTCAGTGTGATAATTAGACAGCTAATTAGTCAATCAAATTTTAGATAAAATTATAATTTGGTATCTAGTTAGTCAGTCAGTCACTCAGTTAGTTAATCAGTTAGTCAGTCAGTTAGAAGTCCTTCAGTCAGTTGGTTAGTTATCTGTAAGTCAATCAATCAGTTAGTCAATTAGTTAGTCAGTCAGTCAATCAGTCCCTCCCTCAGTTAGCAAGTTAGTCAGTTACTCAATTTGTTAGCCATTTAACAGATTCGGACTCACTGTACTCCGTCAAATCCTCTCTTTCTGTAGATTATATTGGTATGAGTGCTGATTGTTCCCATAGCTCAGTGGTTATACAAAAGTCTAGCAAATTTGGCAGGTAACCCATACTAAAAACTTCAAGTCAAAAGAAAATATTTTCTATTTAAAAAAAACATAATAAAACTCGCGCAACAAGGAATGGTTTTTTAAATCAATTTTTTTTAATCGTATTAAAAAGGGGGCGTACATTCGACATGTCTGCAGTAATAGAAACATTATATTTGAATGGAACTAGCTATTATGTGAGATTTAATACTAAGACAAGAAATGTTGGACAAATTGTTGTAAAAGCTAAAGACCTGCTGGAGGCGTCAGGTGAGATGGAGGTGATGACGTGTCTTTAAAAATGAAAATCGTGACTAATCCTTTACAGGACTCAGCCACCAACAACAGTAAACGAGTTGTCGATTTTCTAGGCACCACTTATACGTTCAGTAGTTTGTCATTGTGTTCTAAACGGTGAGGTCTATATTTATTGTTCGTTGTGGCTAAGTGGTTAAGCCCTTTGCCTTGTGAGTCAAAGGTCGTGGGTTCGAATCTGGACCGCGTCGTTCTGTTCACGAGTGCAGTTTGTTCCAGAGACCCCTAGGATTGTTGCTGGAGCTACTGAGTACGTGCTTTGTGCAATACTCTCGGCATGTGGCGTGCCATTTCTACTGAGAGGGACCGAGCTATATGGGGTAAAACCCGGTGCAATGATGTCAATCCTTCGGCTTTAAAACCCTTTAAACCCTTTAAAAAATATAAGAAAACTAATTTGCTTCCAAACTTGTCTACCGCGAGGTTTGAACCAGGTACGCTTGGGTTGTGATCGAGCTCACTATCACATTAGCTACAGCCGTGTGTTTAGTGGGTGAAAATTAAGAAGAATAAATTCAATATTTACAAAATCTTCCAACACTTTGTCTTCATATTCTGGGAGTATGATAAAGAATTATATCATCATCATCATCATCAGTCCTCGTCACGTCTAAGGGTACACAAAGCGCAGAGACAAAATGCGTAACTCACTTTGATCTTGTGCCATTATTTATAACTCAAACCTAGTAGGCCTAATATTCATATCAGTTTGAAAATTTCCCTTCATGTTCTCCCGGTCCTGGTTTTGCGATGTCTCGTAAGTTTCCACTGAAATTCATGTCTTGATCGCCTTTATTTTCTTATTCTGAGAACATGTCAAATCCATCGCCATAACCTCTTTTATATTTCTTTATTTATGTCTTCTAGATCATTTAGTTTTTGAAACTTCTGAGTGATTCTATGAGGCAGACGAAGTATGACCGTTTGTCCTTGTCAATCGCCAAGCATGTATACAGGTCACAGATTGTATTTTCTTCCCAAACAGAAAATCAAACGTTTGACCTTACCGGGCTGTCGAACACATATTCCTGATAGGAAGCCACCCCCTCCACCCTCCCATCCCACAGTGTGATATTTGGCAATATTACACATTATAGTCAGATATTAACAAGGAAAACATAAGTTACTTGTTGTTACTGTTGTTACTTGTTGTTACTGTTGTTGTTTGGATCCCTAAAGAAGTAGAAACTTGGACTCTTGTTACTTGTGTCCTGGCAATACAGTTTATACTTTCGACTATTAATTGTGTGCATCTTCTGACGACTTTCTGACGACGACTGGTAAGTCAGTCGTGTCACTCACCACCACCTTTACACCATCATTGCTTCATAACTTTAGACAGCTCAGTCGTGTCACTCACTACCACCTCTATACCATCATTGCTTCGTAACATTAACCAGCTCTGACATGTCAGTCACCACCAACCTTACACCAAACCTTTCTGTGCAACCTTAATTAGCTCAGATTTGTCACTCACTCACCACCAACTTTACGCCAATCCTTTCTTTGCAACCTTAATTAGCTCAGCCGTGTCACTCACCACCAACCTTACACCAAACCTTTCTTTGCAACCTTAATTAGCTCAGTCGTGTCACTCACCACCAACCTTACACCAAACCTTTCTTGGTAACCTTAACCAGCTCAGTCGTGTCACTCACCAACAACAACAACTACACACCAAACCTTTCTTTGCAACCTTAATTAGCTCAATCGTGTCACTCACCACCAACAACTATACATTGCAATGATTGCTTGTAACCTTAACCAGCTATGTCGTGTCACTCACCAACAACAACAACTATACATTGCAATGATTGCTTGTAACCTTAATTAGCTCAGTCGTGTCACTCACCAACAACAACTATACACAATGATTGCTTGTAACCTTAATTAGCTCAGTCGTGTCACTCACCAACAACAACAACTATACATTGCAATGATTGCTTGTAACCTTAATTAGCTCAGTCGTGTCACTCACCAACAACAACTATACACAATGATTGCTTGTAACCTCAATTAGCTCAGTCGTGTCACTCACCAACAACAACAACTATACATTGCAATGATTGCTTGTAACCTTAATTAGCTCAGTCGTGTCACTCACCAACAACAACTATACATTGCAATGATTGCTTGTAATCTTAACCAGCTATGTCGTGTCGAAGTGCCCTACTTTCAAAATCCTTCAATCTAAATAAAACAAAAACAAAAAAAACGGTAACATTATTTGATACTAGTGTACTACACGTCATCTGAATGTCAAGTTAGACCAGGTAATCTTTGCTTCTTACCTAGCAAATTTCTCAGATATCGATAGAAAGAATGTCAAGAGACAATACAAGGGTTCTAGCCAGCAGGACTATCATCATAATCATCCAAGCAAAACGTATTGTTCTTCAAAAACAAACTTGTATTCAAGTTCACTATGAGATTATGCACGTGCATGCATATGCTGGGTTTTCGTTGTGTAATGTGTATTTTGTTAACTCACAACTGAGATTTCACTGTTAGTGTTATTTTCACCAACAGAAGAAATCTTCACCCTATATTGTATTTTCTTCACAGTTTTAATTTTTATACTGCGTACATTTGTGTCTGCGTGTGCGTGTGTGTGTGTGTGCGTGCTACAAATGTCAGTTATTGCAATAAGTATCATTCTCATTTAGAAATGATATTCGTAATAAGTGTTACTAACGTTAAAGTTTTTCTAGGCATTATTACGTTCAGTAGTTTGCCATTGCTTTCTGAACGGGTGGTGCTATCGTCCTCTTGTAAAAATCCACGCGAAACAATTTGCAACCAAATTGTCCGCAGCGTGATTCGAACTCAGAACGTTGGGGTTAATAGAAGGAGTCACTATCCCCTAAACCACAGACACCACGTTACTATCGTCCGTGGGTTTTTGTGTGGGTTTTTACCAAGAGCAAGAGGAGTTACAAGCACGTACTTTTTCGTAGATTCACATTTTTTTGTCTTCAATTCTGTTTTGTTTCACAGTTTCAGGATAAAAAGAGATTTCTAGAACGAGCAATTGTGTGTGCTTCATAAATAGTGTCTTTCGTCGCCTCTGTTATCTCTGAGGTTGACCTTTTGCCTGGCGGCCTTTTGCTTTATATCCATTGTATCGGAGCAGCATGGCTCTTTGAGGCTCACTGTCTGTTGGTATTCTGCTTATGTGGCTGAACCATTTAATTTCTTGTTTCTTGCTGAAGTTTAGTGCTAATGTTGTACCCCCCTTTTTTCCTGATGTCTTCATTTCTCAACCGGTCTGTTCTTGGTACATTCATCATTAGTGTAATTTTCCCTAGTAATGTAGACATGGGTCAGCTTTGACGGTCTCCTTATGTCCATTCAGACAGATCTGATACCATGCTACAGTATAACTTAAGACGTTGTACATTATAGTGGGGTGTTTCTGTTAGGAAAATAAGAAATGTGGCTGAACAGATGGGCCATGGAAGACACGGGGAAAAGAGATTTACAGACATATAGTCAAACCTCACCTTAATGGCATCAACCACCTTACAAGAAGAGATCAGAGCACCATTTTTAGACTCCGAATCCAGCACATAACACTTAATAATCACTTGAACAGAATTCAACCACAACACATTCTAGAGTGCCAGCTGTGTGCACATCATCATGAAACCGTTCACCACCACCTCTTCAAGTGCCAAGCACTAGATAACGTCAGGAAAATCCTCCTTTCTCCAAGGTCAGATAAATGGAATACATTATACAGAACAAAAGAACAGCTTACAAACACATGCAGAAACCACTACATAGCATTGGTCCGAATGGCAAAAGCTCAAGGGCCGCTGAATCATCAAAGAAGAAGAAGTATCCTGTTGAATAATATGTATAAAATTTTGTCAAAATTCCCGATGTGCCTGTCCTAGCCACCCAAGGGGACGAACAATGCGCAACGTATTCACTTTCTCGGCGCAAACACTACTAATCACAAAGAGTGATGAACTTGTTTGAAAATTTCGAACGTAAATAAACACAATATGTTAGTGTTCTTTATTTAATAAGTGTCATTGTTATTCTTATCGTTTTCATCATAAATGATATTTTTGATACCTTTCTTCTCCTACTTAGTCGTTCGCTTTAAGACTTCTACATTAATGACTCTGAAAACGGTATCAGCGTGCTACAAACGTTGACTTTTTTCTCTTAACGTTTTCAAACGTTGAAGATTTTCTTTTACAGCGCAAGGGCGTGGTTTTAATATTTCTCCGATTAGTGTGGTATGTTGAGCAGGTCTGTAAAGGTATTTCACTGAGTGATGGTACCACATATCTGTGCAACCAATCTTCAATCTGTGGTACACATAATGTCTTAATATGTTGTGTAATGTAAAAATAAGTAAAGAAGCTCGTATCAGACCTTAAGTTATATTGAGGATGACGGTGTGTTATGACCGTATTTTTGACCGTCGTCACACGATGGATGATGTGATCATCATCACGTCAGTCACCTTTATTTCCCAATGCTTTTATTGCTACTCAACGATGTCGAACTGGGAGCCGTTACGGTCGGACAAAATAGTAGTCTGGTTCTAAGAATAGATTTGGTAGCTGTTGTTCTAACTTCATGTTATCCTGTTACTATTTAGTTGTTGTTCTAACTTCATGTTATCCTGTTGCTCTATTTAGTTGTTGTTCTAACTTCATGTTATCCTGTTGTTCTATTTAGTTGTTGTTCTAACTTCATGTTATTCTGTTGCTCTATTTAGTTGTTGTTCTAACTTCATGTTATCCTGTTGTTCTATTTAGTTGTTGTTCTAACTTCATGGTATCCTGTTGCTCTATTTAGTTGTTGTTCTAACTTCATGTTATTCTGTTGCTCTATTTAGTTGTTGTTCTAACTTCATGTTATCCTGATGCTATTTAGTTGCAGAGTTACATTTATTCTCTGAAAATCTGCAATGTACCTACCAATTGGTATCCACTGAACTATGTTCTTCTTGAATTGAATGATATTAATTGAATGATATGAATTGAATGATATGAATTGAATGATATGAATTGAATGATATGAATTGAATGATATGAATTGAATGATATGAATTGAATGAATACTATCATCATAGCACTTCAGTGAATAACCCCGTGTACTTCAATCTCTGTCTTACAAATAATTTTTCTCAGTAGCAGCTTTCCAGCCTTCTTTTATCGATTGTTAGATGTCAAGAGTTTGTTTGTTTGTCAAGTTTGATCAAAGTTTTATCATGATAGGACTAGGAACTCCATCTAGAGGATTAACGTCAAGTTTGATCGAAGTTTTATTATGATAGGATTATAAACTCCAAGTAGAGGATTAACGTCAAGTTTGACCAAAGTTTTATCATGATAGGACTAGGAACTTCATCTAGAGTATTATCGTCATGTTTGACCAAAGTTTTATCATGATAGGACTAGGAACTTCATCTAGAGGATTAACTTCCCCTTCCCCAATATACTTGTAAAAACGTAAATCTAATGATAAGATTAATGAAATGCACATTTTAAAAAATATATATATATTGTTAAATATTTGAATGTAAACATCTACATGCGACAAGTGAATGTGACAGCTAAGGAAGTAGATAAAAGAGGCATTTTACAACAACAGAGGCAAGATACAACAACAGAGAAATTAGTTTATGAAGAGTTTAACTCCTTTGCGTAGAACAGTGGTAACATAGGAATTAACAAAACGGCATCAGTAATATAAGATTGTAGAGACATGCGAGCTTACGACAGCCGGCACGGCACGTAATAGTAACTAGCATAAGCAAGACCATCTGCAGATACAAACCAATGTCAAAGAGACACGTCATCTATATCAACAACAATCTTGTTGTCAACAATATTCTTTCCTGACATTTTTATACTTATAATCGTCTCTATCATCAACATCATCATCACTTCTGGGCAAGCTCTGGTAACAGAGATAGATGTTATAAAAACTGTAAGATAAGATACGACAATTGAACGATTGTAATAATAATGACGACAAATTTCACGAGGAATCGACTAAGCGCAGAACGAACGAACATCATAAATGGAATTATTGTTGTAAACGTTGAGAAATCATCATCATGGTCATCATCATTATCATCCAGGCTACATCAACTGATAGTATAATGACATCGTTAAGAATAAGACAAAGGCCCCAGGCTGTTGAACTTTCAGAACGCGAGAACTATCAACAGATACTACTATCCAGTTACAGTGGTAGAAGTTTGTTCTAGAAAATTCTTCTATTTGTTCGCAGTGCACATGACATTTACTGAACATCAGGGTTATCAAGACTCGCAAGGCTGCATTGTTTTCCACTTATAGCCACACCTGTCTGTGTAGACCTGCTTGCAATTCGTAATAGCTCTTTTTGTCTTGCGTAGTCAACAGTAGATGGTGGAAAATGTGTAAACAAAACCAGAAAAGTAATAGGGATGGTCAAAATTAACACTTTCGTCCTTCCGAGATAATATACTGGATAGTGGTATTTGTTTAAGAAGACGCAAAGCCAGTCTACTAATCTATTCAGTAAAAATTGATAATTAAATGTGTCTGGAGTTAGAAAAACAATTTCCGCAGTGAAAGGATTAGATTCAACAATGTGAAACTGAGATTCCTCTTCTGTAATCATTACTCAATTGAGAATGGGATTTCAGGTTTGTGGATATACTCTGTTTCATGATTTCAATTTCAAATACTGTTTCTTTTCGAAGGTAGGTGACTGTACATTATTTTCCTCATGTTTGCCTGTAGTTGGACAGTTTTGTATGGCATGATCCTCAGTCATATGACAACATAGTCTCTTCTGAACAGTGTAATTTTTCTACTCATATATGTGTTTAGAAAGGATTACGTTACTATACATTGTTTTGTCCATTGATGTCTAGCACACGTAATGTTTTGTTTGTTAACTTTGAAAAGGATATCTATCTAGCTAATGCATCTATTGGCATACGACAGGCATACGCAATCCATCTCCGTCTTTTAATAATGTTCTCCAATGATGTAAACGAATGTTCATCTGCTCTAACTATGTTTCTCCTGTTCTCCAATGATACAAACGAAGGTTCATCTGCTCTAACTATGTTTCGCCTGTTCTCCAATGATACAAACGAAGGTTCATCTGCTCTAACTATGTTTCGCCTGTTCTCCAATGATACAAACGAAGGTTCATCTGCTCTAACTATGTTTCTCCTGTTCTCCAATGATACAAACGAAGGTTCATCTGCTCTAACTATGTTTCTCCTGTTCTCCAATGATACAAACGAAGGTTCATCTGCTCTAACTATGTTTCGCCTGTTCTCCAATGATGTAAACGAATGTTCATCTGCTCTAACTATGTTTCGCCTGTTCTCCAATGATACAAACGAAGGTTCATCTGCTCTAACTATGTTTCTCCTGTTCTCCAATGATGTAAACGAATGTTCATCTGCTCTAACTATGTTTCTCCTGTTCTCCAATGATACAAACGAAGGTTCATCTGCTCTAACTATGTTTCGCCTGTTCTCCAATGATACAAACGAAGGTTCATCTGCTCTAACTATGTTTCGCCTGTTCTCCAATGATACAAACGAAGGTTCATCTGCTCTAACTATGTTTCTCCTGTTCTCCAATGATACAAACGAAGGTTCATCTGCTCTAACTATGTTTCTCCTGTTCTCCAATGATACAAACGAAGGTTCATCTGCTCTAACTATGTTTCTCCTGTTCTCCAATGATGTAAACGAATGTTCATCTGCTCTAACTATGTTTCGCCTGTTCTCCAATGATACAAACGAATGTTCATCTGCTCTAACTATGTTTCTCCTGTTCTCCAATGATGTAAACGAATGTTCATCTGCTCTAACTATGTTTCTCCTGTTCTCCAATGATACAAACGAAGGTTCATCTGCTCTAACTATGTTTCGCCTGTTCTCCAATGATACAAACGAAGGTTCATCTGCTCTAACTATGTTTCGCCTGTTCTCCAATGATACAAACGAAGGTTCATCTGCTCTAACTATGTTTCTCCTGTTCTCCAATGATACAAACGAAGGTTCATCTGCTCTAACTATGTTTCTCCTGTTCTCCAATGATGTAAACGAATGTTCATCTGCTCTAACTATGTTTCGCCTGTTCTCCAATGATACAAACGAAGGTTCATCTGCTCTAACTATGTTTCTCCTGTTCTCCAATGATGTAAACGAATGTTCATCTGCTCTAACTATGTTTCGCCTGTTCTCCAATGATACAAACGAAGGTTCATCTGCTCTAACTATGTTTCTCCTGTTCTACAATGATACAAACGAATGTTCATCTGCTCTAACTATGTTTCATCTGTATTATTGAAGATATTTTTTTAAAGTAAAATAAATAATAGAAACGCAGAAAATAGGCGAAATACCAAAATAACAAAATGTTGAATACTGGTTGCATAATAAACGGAACAATTAACTCAAAAGTAGTTGGGAAAGAAATAGTTTGGAATAAAAAGTTGGATGTGAAGAGCGCTGCCTGCGAAAAGTTACCAGCAACACTTGAAAAGATAGTCACCATTATCAGCATAAGAAAGAAAGTTGGCACAAAACCGTGCTTGAATTGCACTGAGATACAAAGAATGAAGTAGTTTGGAAAAATTAATAAAAATGCATCTAAACTCCACAGTATACAGAATCTTCTACAACAGAACATCAGGAAAGAAGGTGAGAGAAAGACCACGAGAAAGATGGTTAGATAGCATAGCAGTATCCTGTTAAAATACAAAAATAACTATCACCCAAGCGCCACTAGAACAGCGCAAGACAAAAACAGAGAAACCACGACACTGTGCAACAATCCGGAAGCAGTGTGACGACAAAAGAAGAAGAATGAATTGAATAAGAAAAAAGGAAGGCAATATTGTGAACATACAAAAAGAATCAGAAGACGGCCGGCCAATTGTAGGAGTAGCTGAGGAAGAGATGTAGTTTGTGTTTCCGTTTTGTTAAGTGTTTACAGCTAGAATCTCTTGGTTAACACAAGACTTGTCAAAACTGAGAATCATAGAACAGGTGTGTGAAATAAGCTTGTCATTTGGTTCAGCTGGGAACATTTTCTCTTTGTTCTACTTTATTATCTCTGTGTCTGTTCCCGTTGTTCCTCTCAACCACACATTTGGCAGGCATATGTTTAATAACATGTTTAATTGGATCTTCTTATATTGCTATCTATTTTTGTAACATCGTTTTTCTGTGTCTCTGGTATATCTCCAGTACTTTGCAAACTCCCATCTGGTCTGTTATAAATACTGACTATAAATTCATGTGCAGTTGAACCGCTTAATCTGGCACTTCTGACTAGTATTTACGTGAAGGCTTTCTTTATGTATCCACAGTGTCCAAAAATAACATTGTCTACTTATTTCTTATTCCCTTCCTCCAATCCAGCGCTGTTCTCAACGTTATTATATCGTCCGTGTGATAACAGGGCCCGCAAGAGAAGCAAAGAATAGTACCACTGCAACCTACAAGGCATGTTGTAAGCGACGACTGAGGTTGGGACCTAGGAAGCTACCTAGTAAATAAAAATCATCGCAGAAATTAGATGTCCTTGCCTACTTTTAAGCGCATAAATGGCACAACGTACAATCGCCCTTAGGCTCAAATCACATAGAGTTCTTTAACAAGTGATCGTTATGAAGAGTTGGAAGTAGAAGAGGATTTCACTACTTTCCAGCTCTCTTCCTCTGAGATTCTCATATTAAACAATTCTCTCCTATCTCCCTACTATCATTTCCTCCCTTTCTCACATCTCATTTATCTATCCTAACCCTCCCATATCAAATCTATCATATTGATTTCCTAATCTTGCACAGTTCCCCAACCTAGCAATCATTGGACAATTAAACAAAAAATTATGCTTACGAAATTATCAAACTAAATTATATATTCTGATATTTACTTATGATATTACCTTGAATGTGTGTACACCTGCACCGAGAGACTCTCTGCTCATCAATACTAGAATATTCTTCCAGAGAACTCTCACTAGTTCATTTACATAGTATTTTCTCTTCTATTAGTGGAAGTTTTAGAATTTTGAGATATTTCGGATTTGAGAAATTGTAGATTTCGTCTAGTTGTCTCCCCTTGATGTAGTTATCTCCCCTTTTATATGTATTGTAAAATTCTTCTTCAGTTGGTATAATTCGTTCTAGTATAACGTAAGTTCTCATTTTCTGATTTCAATCATTGAACGTATGCATTTTGTAATATGAGAGCCGCCGTGGTGTAGTTGTTAGGGAATTCGCTTCTTAGACTAGTGGTCCGAGTTCAATTCCACAGTGGGTGTGAAATTTGTTCCGACCATAAAGGCTCTCTGAGAGCCGCGGTAGCGTAGTTGTTAGTGAACTCGCTTCTCAAGTTTGGTGGTCCGGGCTCAACTCCCGCAGTGGGCGCGGAACTTTTCACGATCGCGACGGCTCTCAGGTCGACCCAGCCTCAATTGGGTACCAGACATGCTCTGTGAAAGTAAAGGCGGCCGGCGTGATGCTGACCACATCACACATCGTGTGCCAACGGTCAATGAACGATACAGGCCTAACACTGTATTGCCCTATATACCACGAGGTATGAAAGGGTCCCTTTACTACTTACTACATAAAGGCTCTATTGGTCAACCCAACCTCAATTAGGTACCAGGAAAAGCACTGGAAAGTAAAGGTGATTGGTGCGATGTTCTTCACATTACCCATCGTGTGCAGATGATCAATGAAAAATACAAGTCTAACATCGTATTACCCTATATGCCGCATATTATAAAAATGATTCTTTACTATATATTTGGAAAAAAGCTGTGATTTATGAAGCGCCGTTGGCATCAGTACATCTGACTACTCCCTTTATAAACACACTGTTTATGTTAGCAGTAAGTTATCATTTCTACTTGAACAACGTCTGTCACAAAGCTCCATCAGTCACTATTTATATGTGACAGCAATAGCCATGCCATCATCCAACCAGTTTGTTCCTATGATACTGCAGTCAATCAATCAATCATGTGTCGTCTCCGTAATGAAGGTTGAACTACAATTGCTCACCAACAGTTTATATATTTTGCCCTAACGTACACAATGCCAGACCTTTCACTGTCTCCTTCCTGATGTTTCCCTCCCAATTGTCTCACTGTCTACGCCTTGCTCTCATGCCGCTCCTTCCAAAATGGGTTTCAACAGAGCGGCATGTCTTTTAATGTCACACAAATTTCTCATATCTTATGCAACACTTTTTCCTTCTCCATCTTCAATACCGTGACTATATATGACTTTCTATCTGTTGATAGCACCGATGTCAGAACACGGTTACCTTAGCACTCGCTGTTTGTCTTTTTTAAATGTATTATTACTTTTCCTACTTTGTTTTAAGACTTGCATCATCTACATTATCACCACCATCGTCATTATCATCACCATTATCATCACCATCATCATTATCACCATCGCAATCATCATTATTTTCGTCATTACCATCATAACTATCAAACACCTCATCATCATCATTATCATCGCCATCATCACCACCATCATCATCATCAACATCGCTTCATCATCGTCATACCATTCACCATTCTCATCATCATCATCACCACCACCATCACCGCCATCATCACTCCTCTAAATTGTTAATGTTTATATATTCACCGCTTGAAGCAACAACAGATTCTAATAACATGTCTATAGTATGTTACGGGACATTAGTCTCATGATCTGGTTCTTATTATCGTTCTTGGCCTCCCCATGTTTTCTTATCCTGCAAATACCACGTGATATTGAGTGCAAGTTATTTTGTAGACACATAAACCTACTTAATATAATGTGCACATGTCTCGTCGATAAGTGTGCACAGGTCTCGTCGATAAGTGTGCACAATTGTCAGAGTAGAAATCAAATGCTATGAAGAGCAGACATCTTGCGACATCTTTTGAAAATGTCAGAAACACTCACGCCGAGCACTAACATGCCACCGGTGTCCAAATATTCACAGGGAGACTAGAATAATCCAAACCATTACATTACATCTAAATGAAGTCACAGAGTTTAATGCCAATTGGAGGCACAGGTAAGTGGGTGCAGTGGACTGATTCTACACGAGAAGGATAGAAGACCGGCTTAAGTGATGTTTTCTGTTTTCTTCACTATTTCCGGCTGTCTTTTATAACTTCTGGGAAAGTTAATGGAGTGGCTCATTCATTTGGGAGTTGTTGCGCTTACTAATTAGATTATTATTTCCATTTAACTTCTGTTACAACACAGGTCATTGAATACATCTTCTCTAGAAAACTGTTTTTAAAGTACGTTTGTGTGTCTTGTCTTAAATACCAGCAGCTATTACGCTATGTTAAGTCACAGACCAGTGAACAGACGATTGAATTCACCTTGACTTATTTGACACTACATGGTCTAACTTCTAGTTCTAACTTTAAATAACTATTTTTTTATATTTTCATATGCACATTGACGTAACTTTTTTTTTACCCTGTTGGTTCCTCTTACATCCATGTCTAGTATGTGTATCTTTCAGTATCAGGTTAGACCAGTGCTATCCAACGTTTTCCTATATTTCGTCCCATCTGACTAATGATTGTGGAGGCACGGGAACATGCGACAATTGCAGTAATAATACTAAAAAATAAATAAGAAAGTAAAATCAATAGTGAAATGAAAATCTTGGCATATCATTTACAGGACGTAGCCATCAACCACAGAAACAGGTCGTGAATTTCCAATGCACCACTTATACGTTCAGTAGTTTGCCATTGCTTTCTGAACGGTGAGGTCTATTTTACCTTTCGTAAAATTCCCATGGAAACGAATTTGCTTTGTTTGAACCGAGGTGTTTGAACCAGGTACGATTGGGTCTATGATCGAGTTCACTGTCGCTTAAGCTACAGTTGCATAACAATAATACAAAATGAAAACTTAATCCCGGCTACAAATTTAATTCTATTTTTTTTAATATTGTGCTTACACAGAAAAACGTAATCCTACTGTTATTCTGAAACACATTTTTTTTCCTTGAAATTCTGATTGATGTGAAAATTGGAGGAACAAAATAGGACGCCAGTGATGATGGCGCCTGCAGACACCACGTTGGATAGCGCTGAGTTTGATCGTTCACAGACTAGGGATAAAGGTGTGTGAATATGTCTCTTCAGCTTCTTCAATGATTGAACAGCTGACTATTGTCTAAAGTATCTAAAGAATTGCTCTCTTGTGAAAACCTTTTAGGGCGGTATTGGATAGAGCTTAACTGATGAAGCCTAAACTGATAAAGTCTAAACTGATAAAGCCTGAACTGTTAAAGTCTGAACTGGTAAAGTCTCAATTGATACAGTCTGAACTGGTAAAGCCTGAACTGGTAAGTCTGAATTGATAAAGTCTGAACTGACATAGTCTCAACTGTTAAAGTCTGAACTGGTAAAGTCTCAACTGATAAAGTCTGAACTGGTAAAGTCTGAACTGGTAAAGTCTGAACTGGTAAAGTCTGAATTGATAAAGTCTGAACTGATAAAACCTGAACTGATAAAGTCTAAACTGATAAAATTCGAACTGGTAAAGGCTGTACATGCAAAGTCTGACCTGATAAAGTGTGACTTATCAAAGTTTCAGACGGTAAAATATGAACTAGTAAAGTATGAAATGACAAACTCTGAACTAGCAAAGCTCTTCATTGAAAACACACAAAAACTGGACTTTGAAAAAAATAATCCAAAACAGAAACAGGTACTTCCAAAAGAAAACTTCAACATAAAACGTCTAACATGGCACTCACTAAGCCCTGTATAAAGCAGCTCGCGCGTGCATTGTTCGACCAAGTGATTGACATGTCAAATCAGAGGTCGAGATCTCAGGGACCTGGTGGACTTAAGCACATGAATTGATGTGGCAGACTAATATGGGGTTGCACTAGTGCTGACATCACACAGTCGGTTGACATTCGTTATTCCTTCCATTTGAGTGCTTTCGACTTAAAAGTCTGGTAATTCTAGCACTATATATATATATATATATATATATATATATATATCTCAGGCTGTTGTCAGTATCAGGAATGAGTTGAAGAATAGTAAGCTAAAGAAACTGATGAAATATCTGCAATTACTGTCTTTAATACTGGTTTGTACGGGTGTATAGGACAGGGTCAGAAACATCTGGCCGAATGGATTAGAGCACAACTCCCATGCATGAGACCCGTGTTCAAATCACGGTAAGGTTAAGGATTTTTTCTGTTGGGGGCATAAATGAAATTCTAACCTGAACACTTCGCGTCGACTGCATTAGTTATGTAGCCATTAAATTCATCAGGCCCTCGTCCCACATGTCCTACACTGCCCTAAAAAGCGGTACTACGGGCAGCAACAACAGGTTTTGTTTTGTTTTGTAATATAGTACAATGTGGCCATGAGCTTGTGGAATTTAATAGCCTCATGGCTAGTACAATGTGGCCATGAGCTTGTGGAATTTAATAGCATCATGGCTAGTACAATGTGGCCATGAGCTTGTGGAATTTAATAGCATCATGGCTAGTACAATGTGGCCATGAGCTTGTGGAATTTCATAGCATCATGGCTAGTACAATGTGGCCATGAGCTTGTGGAATTTCATAGCATCATGGCTAGTACAATGTGGCCATGAGCTTGTGGAATTTAATAGCATCATGGCTAGTACAATGTGGCCATGAGCTTGTGGAATGTAATAGCATCATGGCTAGTACAATGTGGCCATGAGCCTGTGGAATGTAATAGCATCGTGGCTAGTACAGTCGCTGAGAAACTGTTCTGGTTATGAATTTTTCTTTAAGCCCCCGACAGAAAAAAACTCATTGGCAATGCGCTTGATGACAAGTTATAAAATGTAAGATAAATAAGTAGACACATGGATGAACAGAAAGATACATGGATGGATGGATAGAGAGGCATTCCGACAGATGGACAGACTAATATACAGAGCTAAATAGATAGGTAGACAGACAACTAACTAGTTAGATAGGTAAGTAGGTAGGTAAATAACTAGACAGGTAAGTAGGTAGGTAAATAACTAGACAGGTAAGTAGGTAGGTAAATAACTAGACAGGTAAGTAGGTAGGTAAATAATTAGACAGGTAAGTAGGTAGGTAAATAACTAGACAGGTAAGTAGGTAGGTAAATAACTAGACAGGTAAGTAAATAACTAGACAGGTAAGTAAATAACTAGACAGGTAAGTAAATAACTAGACAGGTAAGTAAATAACTAGATAGGTAAGTAAATAACTAGACAGGTAAGTAAATAATTAGACAGGTAAGTAAATAACTAGACAGGTAAGTAAATAACTAGACAGGTAAGTAAATAACTAGACAGGTAAGTAAATAACTAGACAGGTAAGTAAATAACTAGACAGGTAAGTAGGATTTATGAAGATGTGTAGGTAGATTATTAGAAGGATATGACGTATTGAACGAACACACAAAAATCAAGAAGTTCTAAAAATGTTAGAAATTAAAAAAGAAATTGTTGGAAAAGATCTAGCAAAAACAAATGAAATATTTAGAACCCACAGAGAGATACTGAAAAACATGTTAAATTGAAAGATTGTGAGCAAGCAGGCAAGAGAATGACTCGTATATAATTGATAAAAAAAACACACACACAAAATGATGAACAAGAGCAGTTTAGCATGTCCCAACATGGCAATGGAAAGAAAGCGTTTGAGATCCCTATCAGGTGACCTTCGAGATGGATAATGACGCTCAATCAATCAATCAATCAATCAATCAAATTGGCCGGCGTGGACAGCGTGTAAAATCATAATGTGCAGAAACTAAAACAGTGTTACGTCAACGTGTAACATGTCGTCGCGACCAGAGCTTGAGACAGATGTTACAGATTAATTAACGCCGCTATCTTTGACGAGGTCATTGCCAAGAGAATTCAAGAGTCTCTGATTAACATCGCTCTTAGTTCTCTTCTCTCACTCATATCTTTCTCTTTGTCTCACTCATGACCCCCGGGCAATATAAGGCCGACTAACTCAGACAGGGAAACCAAAATTAATGTTTCATCAAGGGCTGGTTTTTACACTGAACAGTGTATGGTTTTTCTGCAATTTTACACAATTCTTCGAGTCGCTGGTAATTTATTGATAAAAAATATAAATAATACTGATATTCCTAGTGTTAAATTTTATTTATAACATAATATAACCTTGATCTAGCCTGTTGTGTAGTTTTTAAATCAATTCATCTTTATCTAACAATACTGGAATGCGAGGTCACGTGACGGTTGTGGTCTGTTTTCCTAGAATGTTTTCATGAGCTCGTCGGTCTTATGTTATCGGAGGCCATGGTCTCAATCATACCGTCCCGGCAGAAATCTGTGAATATTGACGCCCTCAATTTTATATACCTAGACCTGGACCTGGAAACAAACTATTGTTTACATTCTATGGTAATATGTTTTGTTATTTCTTAACATTATTTTCTGTATCCATTAACTTTACCTGTTGATATCTCTGTGTCATAGATGTTAGGTGTATCCACTAACTTTACCTGTTGATATCTCTGTGACGTAGATGTTAGGTGTATCCACTAACTTTACCTGTTGATATCTCTGTGACGTAGATGTTAGGTGTATCCACTTACTTTACCTGTTGATATCTCTGTGTCATAGATGTTAGGTGTATCCACTAATTTTACCTGTTGATATCTCTGTGACGTAGAAGCTAGGTGTATCCACTAACTTTACCTGTTGATATCTCTGTGACGTAGATGTTAGGTGTATCCACTAATTTTACCTGTTGATATCTCTGTGACGTAGAAGCTAGGTGTATCCACTAACTTTACCTGTTGATATATCTGTGTCATAGATGTTAGGTGTATCCACTAATTTTACCTGTTGATATCTCTGTGACGTAGAAGCTAGGTGTATCCACTAACTTTACCTGTTGATATCTCTGTGTCATAGATGTTAGGGTGCATCCACTAACTTTACCTGTTGATATCTCTGTGGTGTAGAGGCTAAGTGCTCGTCTCTTGTTCCAAAGGTTGTCATTTCTGATCCTCGTAGAGACATCAGGAATTTGTCCAGAGATTTCTGATCTCATTATAGGTGAGATCGAGTTCCTAGTCCTATCGGAGACGAACTATAAAATATAGATACTGTGTTCATGTTGTGCACGTAAAAGAACCTTTGAAAGCTCAAAATCGAGAAGAGCAAGCAGGAAAGACAGCTCAAAATCGAGAAGAGCAAGCAGGAAAGACAGCTCAAAATCGAGAAGAACAAGCAGGAAAGACACTGCTCAAAATCGAGAAGAGCAAGCAGGAAAGACAGCTCAAAATCGAGAAGAGCAAGCAGGAAAGACAGCTCAAAATCGAGAAGAGCAAGCAGGAAAGACAGCTCAAAATCGAGAAGAGCAAGCAGGAAAGACAGCTCAAAATCGAGAAGAGCAAGCAGGAAAGACAGCTCAAAATCGAGAAGAGCAAGCAGGAAGAAAAAAGAGAAGGCCAAAGATCTCGAGAAGAGCAAGCAGGAAAGACAGCTCAAAATCGAGAAGAGCAAGCAGGAAAGACAGCTCAAAATCGAGAAGAGCAAGCAGGAAAGACAGCTCAAAATCGAGAAGAGCAAGCAGGAAAGACAGCTCAAAATCGAGAAGAGCAAGCAGGAAAGACAGCTCAAAATCGAGAAGAGCAAGCAGGAAAGACAGCTCAAAATCGAGAAGAGCAAGCAGGAAAGACAGCTCAAAATCGAGAAGAGCAAGCAGGAAAGACAGCTCAAAATCGAGAAGAGCAAGCAGGAAAGACAGCTCAAAATCGAAAAGAGCAAGCAGGAAAGACAGCTCAAAATCGAGAAGAGCAAGCAGGAAAGACAGCTCAAAATCGAGAAGAGCAAGCAGGAAAGACAGCTCAAAATCGAGAAGAGCAAGCAGGAAAGACAGCTCAAAATCGAGAAGAGCAAGCAGGAAAGACAGCTCAAAATCGAGAAGAGCAAGCAGGAAAGACAGCTCAAAATCGAGAAGAGCAAGCAGGAAAGACAGCTCAAAATCGAGAAGAGCAAGCAGGAAAGACAGCTCAAAATCGAGAAGAGCAAGCAGGAAAGACAGCTCAAAATCGAGAAGAGCAAGCAGGAAAGACAGCTCAAAATCGAGAAGAGCAAGCAGGAAAGACAGCTCAAAATCGAGAAGAGCAAGCAGGAAAGACAGCTCAAAATCGAGAAGAGCAAGCAGGAAAGACAGCTCAAAATCGAGAAGAGCAAGCAGGAAAGACGCTGCTCAGATAAAATGTGTTACAAAAAAAACAATAATTCCTACAAAATATTTTCACCATGTTCTAAATTAAATCGGGGACCCTCGCCGGTGCTACCGAGTTCGAACAAAGCCGCTGAGATCTTCCTGTGTAAGAAAGTGATCGGCACACACATGGTTACTCACCGATCAATCAATCTTATCAATCAATCAATCAAGTTACCATTTGTCATGAAGCACTCAATTACCTCTTCTCTGTGCGTGTAACTACGACACCAGCAGCTCCTGATCTACATAAGAACCATGTTTTGAAGCATTGTTCTCTCTCTATATCCGGTCTTTACAAGCGTTACCTGTCCATTATGTTCGTGGCACTCACCTGTTTAACACCATCTCTATTGATCTTCTTGTGTCTGTATTGTCCTTTAAGCATGGGCGTAGTCGTACTGGGGTGCGCTATGGCGCCGCAATTGTGCTTTTTTGTGCAACTAGACAGCGTATTGCTTCACAAAATGACAGATTTAAAATTAATGCGCTTCGCCTCTTCCTAACCAAAACCTTAACTTGAAATGATTCAGTCTAATGGGTCTAAACATGAAGAATTGACTTCATTGCACCGGGTTTTTCCATATGAGCTCAGTCCCCCTTCACAGAAATTGCAAACTTCCTGCAAAAGTATTGCACGAAGCACAAACTCTGTAGCACCATATACAATCCTATGGATTTCCGGAAAAATGCAATCGTGAAAAGAGCGACGTGGTCCGAATTTGAACCTACACACTTCGGGACGCATGGCTAACGGCCTAGTCAATAAGCTGCAGAGACACACAAGAACATAATATTCAATGATTCAAAGATACTTATATATCTAAACAAAACTTAACTTTCATTTCATTAGAAATACCATTTCTAAAATTTCATTTTCCTGTAGAATTACAAGCAGCGGAGACATCTATTAGTCCATGTTATACGTTAATTGGGTGATAGAACCACTGTTACCTGTGACGCATGTCGTAAGAGGCGACTGAGGAGCTTGGGCCTGGGGCTAGCTACCCCATACCGTAAAAATCGCTAGATGGCTACAGAACGGAGAGCGAACCGAGTAAACGCTGGCTGAAACCGGACACATCGCAGAAGGATAAGCACCAGAGCTCCAAATAGTGTTGAAGATGTGACGTAAAACACACCAATGCTAAGGCTGCATGAATCAGATTTCCACATGAATAGAATTTATGGGGAGTTCTGGTACATCGGTCTGGGCGGTGGTCGCGAGAGAGAGAGAGATATCTAACTCTTAGTTTTAGTTTTAGTTTAGTTTAGTCGTCGGATCACCATCTCTGCACGTCGAACAAATTAGTCCATAAGTGCTCCTATCTCTCCCTCAGTATGTCTCTCAGCGTGGGGCGACTAACGACACCGGTTCTTTGTTGGTTTACAATTCTTCTGTGTCTGCCAGCATAGCGTTCTTGTCTAGCTACACCACACTTAACTTTGAGTAGTTATGTTCCCTTATTGTATTTTCACTGTGAGGAGACGGTAACTGGTCTGATCTAGCATTTAGTTAGTTCACAATTGAGCAGGTCTAAATAGTATTAAAAAAACAATGAAAATTTGACACGTTTTCCCATCCCATGTTCGTCCGTTACCGACATACATTAGTCACTGCTGAAAGGTCAAAGGCTGATAAAATACAATGATTGTTTACTTTGAGAGCAGTTTGCTTGTATTACCCGTTACATCTCTTAAGATTTGAGAGCATGGAGCCAGTTAAGCAACTGTAGTTGTAGTTTACATGAAGCAACTGTAAGTAACATGGTTCGGGTTGTCAATGAGGGTGGTCGATCTACTTATGAACTTTGATCTTTAAGTTTACATACCTGAATCGTTTAACTTACCATAGTACGGGCTCTTATTTGGAGTCTGCACATCCCTAAGTGTGGCGAGAGCCTTGGAATCTGCACATCCTTAAATGTGGCGAGAGCCTTGGATTCTGCACATCCTTAATGTGGCGAGGGCCTTGCATTCTGCACATCCTTAATGTGGAGGGGCACATTGAACTGCCTCTGAATTTATTAGAGAAATATATGTGCTTTTAAGTGAGTTGACGTAACAGTGAGACATTATTTCATTGAGACTATCTATGTTGTATTGTAAAAATGTTGTCTTCATAAATCTATGTGTACTTTTAAGTGAGTGGACGAAACAGTGGCTCATTATTTCAATGAGCCTATCTATCAATCAAGTGCCATGCCTGCCGGCGTAGGCGATCATGTCTCTCCACAACTCTCTTTGCTTGGTGCATGTAATCAGTTCTGACGTCGATATTTTGTCGAACCATGATGTCAGGCCATCCAACATCTTCTCCTCTGTCTTCCACGATCTCTCCTTCCCTGAATTTTACCTGTAGTCACCAAATGTTCTAAACCTTCTCTTCGCATTATATGCCCGAAGAACCTTGATTGTCGGATTCTTATTCTTTTGATAAGGTTTCTTTGTGTGCAGACCTGATTTAAAACCTCCACGTTTGTTTTCTTTGCTGTCCATGGAATTCTCAACATTCTTCTGTAAAACCACATCTCTGTGGCTTCCAATGATCGTATTGATTGTTTGTTCAGTGTCCATGATTCGCTGCCATACATAAGAATTGGTTCAATATAGCATTGGAGTACTCGTTTTCGCAGTGTCATTGGTAGTGAGTTCACGCATAGTGTGTTCTTCATTTTCATAAAAGCTGCTTTCGTTTGAGCTATTCTACTCCTAATCTCTGTTGTACATCTTCCATCTGGTGTTAAGAATGTTCCTAGATACTTGAATCGATGGACTTGTTTCAGTGTTGTGTTATTTATTTTGATATTGCATGTTGGTGTTTCTTGTTTCTTGGAGACAACCATAACCTCTGTTTTCTTTATATTCATGCTTAATCCTTTCTTTTCACTTTCTCTCACTAGTATGTCTATCAAGTCTTGCAGATCGTGTTCATTTGTAGCCATGAGAATTGTGTCATCAGCGTATCTTAGGTTGTTTATATTTTGTCCACCGACTGCTATTCCTGTCTTTTCTTCTATAGATCTCATGATGTTTTCGCTATATAAGTTGAATAGGTCTGGTGAGAGTACGCACCCTTGTCGTACTCCTAACTGTATCGCCTGATAGATCCCAATCTTACTCTCTAGTCTAATGGCTGTGGTTTGTTGCCAGTACAAATTCTTGATCAGTCTAAGATCTTTACCATCAATATTTATACTTTCTAACATGCTGATTATTTCTCATCAAATTCCGTCATCTCTCCATTCTTCAGTCTGATCCTGAGACAAGTTCAATCTTCCAACACTATCCTTTGGTGGCGTACAGACGGGACAGAAGCCTTAAGGATATGTTGGTTCACAGTCGCCTCAAGCCTAACATCCAGAGTCATTTTGGCACCATCCAGTGTGGCCGTCGGCGCTGCAACACTTGTGCTTATGTAATACAGACCCGCACGGTGTCTTTTCCAAAAGCCACGTTCGTTGTTGAAGACAGTTTCACGTGCGAGTGCCGTAATATTATCTATGCCATTATCTGCAAGCGGTGCAACAAGGCCTATATTGGGGAAACCGGCAGGAGACTCAGTGACCGATTCGCCCAACACTTGCGAGATATACGCCAATGCTCTGTGACCCTGTAGCTACCCATTTCAATGATACTGGCCATTCAGGAGCTTGCGATGTCCAGGTCACAGCCATCCGATCATGTTCCTCTGATGATCGTAGTCGATTTGCTCTGGAGAATCGTTTGATTTCTTTGTATGGTACCTTGCGACCACGCGGCTCAACGTATTACATTCTTATGCTTCTTAGTACTTTCTCTTCCCATGCTTTATAATCTATATGGGTATATGTTGCATGTATTCAAGTTATATATTTACTAGATGTTTCATTGTTTCTTTTCTATTTCTAGTTTTTATGTGTGTTTTTGTGTTACATTTATTTCGTTATTCGTTTTTATTCCAGATTTTCCTTAGATACGTTGGTATTTGGTCGTCCATTTGTGTTTCATTTTAATTTGTCACTCCTGTTTGTTCGTTTGCTTGATAAAGGCTTTGTTGGTCGAAACTGTTCGTCACTGTTTATGTATTTTGTAAAACTATAGTACTTTGTTTGTACGTGTTTCACTATTTACCAAGTTTTACTGCAGTCTTCCTTTTTGATTATTTCTCCATGTTTTACTTTATCGAAAGCTTTTGCGTAGTCTATGAAACATAGGTATAAGTCCAACTTCATTTCTATTGATCTTTCCATTATTGTTCTTATTGTATATATTGCGTTGTTTGTTTCTCTGCGTTCAACAAAGCCACATTGTTCTTCCTTAACTTCTGGTCTTATTTTGTTTCGTACCCTTCTCATAATAATGCTGAAAAGTAGTTTTGTTACGTGACTCATGAGGCTGATTGTGCGGTGTTCTTTGCATTCTATCGTTCCTGCTTTCTTTGGTAGTGCTATAAAAATGGATTATCGTAAATCTTTGGGTACATATCCAGTGTTGTAGATGTCATTGAATAATTTTGTTAAAACGCCTATGCCCAATTCGCCTGTTGCTTCTATTTCTTCTGTTGTTATGTTGTCTGGTCCTGGGGTTTTTCCTTTTCGTGTGTCCTATGGCATATCTATACTCGATTATAATATTTCCTTCATAAATCTATGTGCCAGTTTAAGTGAGTGGACGAAACAGTGAAAGATGTTAATACAGAAATATGTTAATACATCTATGTGCCAGTTTAAGTGAGTGGACGAAACAGTGAAAGATGTTAATACAGAAATATGTTAATACATCTATGTGCCAGTTTAAGTGAGTGGACGAAACAGTGAAAGATGTTAATACAGAAATATGTTAATACATCTATGTGCCAGTTTAAGTGAGTGGACGAAACAGTGAAAGATGTTAATACAGAAATATGTTAATACATCTATGTGCCAGTTTAAGTGAGTGGACGAAACAGTGAAAGATGTTAATACAGAAATATGTTAATACATCTATGTGCCAGTTTAAGTGAGTGGACGAAACAGTGAAAGATGTTAATACAGAAATATGTTAATACATCTATGTGCCAGTTTAAGTGAGTGGACGAAACAGTGAAAGATGTTAATACAGAAATATGTTAATACATCTATGTGCCAGTTTAAGTGAGTGGACAAAACAGTGAAAGATGTTAATACAGAAATATGTTAATACATCTTCGTTCTCTGTGACACAGTGATCAATCCATTTGCTTTACGTTTTGAAGGTCATGTGTTTAAATCTGGAATGTGCCGTTCGATTCACTGGTGCCTTTTATTTCCGTAGATTCATAGAACTCTTACTATAAGATTTCATTAAATGTATTGTTGTCCAGTTGATGGAATATTTTATATACAAATCGATGTGGTTACATTTCAGTGAATGGACACTGTGGTATATTTCACTAAATCTATTTTTGGTATTGGTTATTGGTTACTAAACTGACGTCATTGCACTCCGGGCAAACCCATAGGTGCTCAGTCTCTCCCAACAGATATCGAAGAGTATGCATACTGATGGTTCCTGTGGCTCGCTGATTAAACACACCTCTCACTCTGCCTCTCAGGCATCCAGTTCGACTTGAACAAAGGGTAATTCCAAACTGCTTAAATCGCTTGATCGATTCAACATCAATTTTAGTGTCCTCATCCAACAGAGAGTCTCGAAGAGACCGAAGAATATCCCCTTATCCATCTTCAACTCCCCAACAATATATGCTGTTGATGCAAGCCTGTCCGCTCTCTCATTACCGTAAACACCCGCATGCCCAGGACAGTATATTTTTGGTAAAAATGATATATGCGGGTTTTATATAATATTTACTCTGACCTCAATCATTAATCCAACGTTAATCTTTTTAATCTGATATAAGTCTGTCATCTTATAAAAGTAAAAGTAAAAAGTAAAGAAATCCTTTCATACCTTGTGGTATATAGGTCAATACAGTGTTAGGCCTGTATTTTTCATTGACCGTCGGCACACGATGGGTAATGTGGTCAGCATCACGCCGGCCGCCTTTACTTTCCCAGAGCATGTTTGGTACCCAGTTGAGGCTGGGTCGACCTGAGAGCCGTCGCGGTCGGGAAAATTCCCGCGCACTGCGGAGTTGAACCCAGACCACCAGCCTTGAGAAGCGAGTTCACTAACAACTACACTACCTTATGCCTATCTTTAATCTTAGGTTAATCATTTATCTGAATTTATGTTAATCTTTAACCCGTTCTGTCCTCTGAACTGATATACTGGCTTGGGATACTTTGTTTAATTGACGTAAAGCTAATGAGGTATACTGGCTAATTTAGTATACATTGTGGGGCTCACTATATTTGGGGTCTCTATTGTGAAGTGGTTAACATACAATAGGGGTTCTGAAGATTGTAGGTTCGATTCCAGACTAAGTCACGTTCGTTTTTTCTCATGAGATTCATAGGATTGTTGCCGGAGCTACATAGCTCATGCTTTGTGTTACTTTCGGCATGTGGCGAGCTATTTCTGCGAAGAAAGACCCAGCGATATGGGGAAACTCGGGATAATGAAGTAAATCCTTTGTTCTTTAGACACTTCTAGACCTATAGGGACGTAGTAACTGTGTGTACATCGAATCAGTTCATGTTTAAATTGTATTTATTTTCCAATTGAAATTAGTTATAAAAAGTTATTGTATGTTTTGTAACAATCTTCTTCATCCGGACGCTCCATATCGACCACTTGTTAATCACTCTGTGTGATTTGTATGTGATCTACGGCGATTGTACTTTGTGCCAGTTATGCGCCTATAAATAGGACAGCACCCGATTTCTGCGACGCTTTTTATTTACTAAGGTAGCTTCTATAGGCCTCTACCACAGTCGTCTCTTACGACATGTCTTGTAGGTCGCAGTGGTACTATTATTTGCTCCCAGTGCAGGCCCCGGCACCACAAGTTAGATTGTAAGAATAATTGAGATCTGATTATATAGTAATAAATGTTTGAAAATAAAGTTGACTTAGTCTCATCTTACTTGTTACAGGTTCTAGTGTCTCAGAGATTGTAACCTTGTCAAAGATCAACCAAGTTCACAGTGATGTTTCAATTGCTGTTTCAAACTAAATAAAATTGTAAGTAGTTTATGTGCGTTGATTTCATTCTGTCTATTTACTTTTCTTTGCCTTCGTTCCTTCCTTCTTCTTCCCTTCTTCCTTCTTTCCTTCTTCCCCTTCTTTCCTTCCTTCCTTCCTTCCTTCTTCCTTTCCTTCCTTCTTCCTTCCTTTCCTTCTTCCTTCTTTCCTTCTTTCCTTCCTTTCCTTCCTTCTTTCCTTTCTTCCTTCTTTCCTTCTTCCTTCCTTCTTCCTTCCTTCCTTCCTTCTTTCCTTCCTTCCTTCCTTCTTTCCTTCCTTCCTTCCTTCCTTCTTTCCTTCTTTCCTTCTTTCCTTCTTCCTTCCTTCTTCCTTTCTTCCTTCTTTCCTTCGTTCCTTCCTTCTTTCCTTCCTTCTTTCCTTTCTTCCTTCTTTCCTTCGTTCCTTCCTTCTTTCCTTCCTTCCTTCTTTCCTTCCTTCCTTCCTTCTTTCCTTCCTTCCTTCTTTCTTTCCTTCCTTCTTTCCTTCCTTCTTTCCTTCCTTCTTTCCTTCTTTCCTTCCTTCTTTCCTTCTTTCCTTCCTTCCTTCCTTCTTTCCTTCCTTCCTTCTTTCCTTCTTTCCTTCGTTCCTTCCTTCTTTCCTTCCTTCTTTCCTTCCTTTCTTCCTTCCTTCCTTCTTTCCTTCCTTCTTTCCTTCCTTCCTTCCTTCCTTCCTTCCTTCCTTCCATTCGATCGCTAAACAAAAACATTCACTGCTGAAATTAAAAACACGATATGGACGATTAATTTTTGTTCATATTTTTCAGCTTTTAAAATATATTCATATTATCAAATTAAAAAACATTACCGATACATAGCTTTGTGCTGTTGATAAAAACAAAAAGTTATATATCAGAATTCGTTGATGTAAATGTATCACCTAATGTTGCAGGAACTAATATTGACGAAGTGTGCGGCACTCTTAAACGAATTTCTTTTTGCAGACGATCAGGCAATCATATCAACAACAGAAGAACAGCTACAACAACACATTAACAGACTCCAGTTAGCATGTAACGAATATAACATGAGAATAAACATTGACAAAACCGAAGTAATGACATTCGCCAGAGAGGAAAGCACTACCAATATCTCAATCGACAATCGCCCACTAAAACAAGTAAAAGACTTCACATACCTGGGGAGCATTTTTCAGCAAACGGAAGAATAACTAATGAAATTCAACACAGATGCAACAAAGCAAATCAAATGATAGGGCAAATGGCGCCAATTTTAAGATGCAAACAGGTCACCATGAACACAAAAAGAGCAATGTTCAACATAATCTTTCTCCCACATTATGTTACCAGTGCCAAACCTGGACACTGACAACAAATGATAGAAGAAAACTAGTCACGACAGAGATGAAGTATCTTGGATATCAGAATGATGGGTGTAACAAGAAGAGACCGGTTGAGAAATGAAGACATCAGGAAAAAGTGGGTACAACATCAGTACTAGACTTCATCAAGAAACAACATATTAGATGGTTCGGCCACGTAAGCAGATTACCATCAGACAGTGCACCTCAAAGAGCAATGCTGCTCCGATACAATGGGTACAAAGCAACAGGCCACGCAAAAGATGGACCTCAGAGATAACAGAACACGTACAAACAAAGTACTATAGTTTCACAAAATACAGAAAGTGACGATAAACAGCAACGTTTCGACCAAAAGGCCTTTATCAAGCAAACGACACAACAGGAGTGACGAATTATAGAGAACACTTACAAATGGACGCTAACGGAAACATGTAAATGTATCCAATGAACTGGGAATAAAAACTGGGAATTTTACTGTTTCTGTATTTTGTAAAACTATAGTACTTTGTTTGTTTGTACGTGTTTTGCTATTTACCAGGTTTTACTGCAGTCTTCCCCCTTTTTCGATAATCGCCTCAGAGATAACAGAGGCGACGAAAGAGACTATCTACGAAGCACATACAAGGGCCCGTTTTAGAAATCTCTTCTTGACCTGACGCTGTGAGGCAAACAGGATTCGAGAAAGAAGGAAAGAAAGTGTGCGTCAGTTTGGTTATTTTATAGATGATTGTGGCTCACAATACAGCAGTTAGTACGGAATGAGTTAAAATATTGTCTATATATTCCAAGTTGACTCTTGTATGAACTTCCTTGCTGTTTATAGCTTACATATAATATGTTTGTGTAGTTTTCTTTCCAGTGTTATTTCTCTAGGTCAGTCAGCTTGTCCCAGTAGATCATAGTTGTGTCCACCTGCCCAGCGTGTTCGTAGCGCGTTGGAAGACGGGTGACAAGCTCCCTGTGAGTGCGGGTTCAATTCCGCGGGCTGGCAGAAAAGCCACATTTTCTCTAGATTCACGGTGTTCGTGGCACCGAACCGAAGGGTTACGATGTCCATGGCACAAGCCGATGAGCTCAAAGCTCAAGTGCTTCTGGATCGGGGAAAACAAAATATCATATTTATCGCAGTTTTTAAGTACGTGATCTGCAATTTTGGTCCACATGTACGCAAGACTAAATTGTCAATCTTGCATTTTGTATACATGTGATTGCATGGAAGATTGTGTCCTATTCTGACGCTCAGAATGATCATTTGTTCTTATCTCATCTTTTGGTAGTCATTCTGTGTTAGTATTTGTGGCTTTCTGATTGATTTAATCATCCTTTTGTCATGTGATGATATGTGAATATTGCATCTCTTATGGTGTGCAGCACATTCTTGATACGTCAGTCTGCTATCTCATTTTCTGTATACTTTTCTTATATCTTTTTTCTAAAACAATCTCGCTTCCGTTACTATGTATCTCATACTCGTCTCTCTCTCTCTATTTCTCTCTCTCTTTTCCTCTCTTTCTCTCTCTCTTTCTCTGTCTTTCTCTCTCTCCCTCTCTCTCTTCTCTCTCTCTCTCTCTATCTTCGTAAGATATTTTTACTCTGATTACTACTGGGTTCAAATCAGGACTGTTCATTCTGTTTAAAAAAAGTTAATTGCATATCCTTTACAGGACTTTGCGAATCAACCCCAGTTTTTTAACACTGTGATTTTTCTATTCATTATTACGTTCAGTAGTTTGCCATTGCTTTCTGTTTACAAGTAAATATTTTTGAGAGATCCCTAAGATTGTTGCAGGAGCTGCGGAGTTCTTGCTTTGTACAATACTCTCGGCAGGTGGCTTGCCATTTCTACGGAGAGAGGTCGAGCCATATGGGGTCAAACCCGGTGCAATTAAGTCCATCCTTTGTTTTGTTTAGGCAAAATTTGCTTCAAGATTTCCCGTGGGGCTTCTCTCTTTCTTTAATTCCTTGCTTCCCATTTCAATGCCCTCTTTGGTATTCCTTGATCATTTCTTCTCACTTATGCATAACACATATCACCATCTTCTTCTTATAACAGTTGTTACTAGTAGTTGATCAGACATGTCTCTGATTTCATCACTTCTCCTGAATTTGTTCCATTTTATGTTCACTATTTTTCGCAGACATCTATTTTCAAATGCATTCAACTTACTTTTCTATATATTTAGTCATTGTCCAACTCTCGCTGGCATATGTTAGTATTGATTCAACATTGGAATGGAAAATTCTTAATTTAATTTTAAAACTATATAGCTCGCAGTTCTATATTTTATTTAGACTCTAAAAGCTGATGTTGCTTGCCATTTCGCAGCATAATTTCTTTTAAACATTTCCTTTAGTAGTATTTAAATACGTGTTTTTTAAATGTTTCCAGCAAATCAGTTTTTTTTTCTAGAAATTCAAATAATAGATTTTTAGATTAGATTGTGTGCCATCTTCACATTGAAGATTGGCTGCAATTGATTTCCAATATTGTCTGCCCTTCGCCATATAGACGCACTTTGACAGGCTGCTGACTGCCAATATTTTTTTCTAATTCTTCTCAAATTGGTAACGTTATCTTTCTCCTGTTGTCAATCATTCTTTCTATCATTGTCTCAAATTGGTAACTTTATCTTTCTCCTGTTGTCAGGCATTCTTTCTATCATTGTCTCAAATTGGTAACTTTATCTTTCTCCTGTTGTCAGGCATTCTTTCTATCATTGTCTCAAATACTGTCTTGTTTTTAATGTGACACTTCTTCTTCTTCAAACGCTCCATGTCAACCACGTGTTAGCCACTCTTTGTGATTTGTATGTGATCTGATCCTAAGAGCGATTGTACGCTGTGCCAGTTATGCACCTACAAGTACATCCTATGAATAGGCCAGCACATCCTATTTCTGCAACGCTTTTATTTACTATGATAGCTTTCCTAGGCCCCTACCTCAGACATGGTTTGTGGGTAGCAGTTCTACTGTTCTTTGCTCCCCCTGTAACCCTGGCAACACACAGGCAGTTAGTTAGTTAGTTAGTTTGTTTGTTCCTTTCGTGCCAAAGGCGGCACATAGGGCAGAGGTTTTAGATCTCCATGTGATACGGTTCTTTGCTAGAAGTTGGAGATCTTGTATGGTTTTACATCCCAATAGTTTACTTTCTTGTTGGATGGTTCTTCGAAGAGTGGTCTTTGGTCTTCCACGTTTTCTTTTCCCAACTGGTGACCACATAAGGACTTGTCGATTTATTCTCTTTTCGTCTGATCTAAGAACATGACCTAAATATTTCCACCTTTGTTTTCTTATAATATTTGATACGGGTTGTTGGTGTGTTCTATCTCTCACTGTGTTGTTAGAAACGAAATCACTCCATTTTTCTTTTAATAATTTTCGTAGACATTTATTCTCAAAGCTGTCCAGTTTCTTATCAATTTTCTTTGTTGATTTCAACTTTCACAACCGTAGGTCAGTACAGGAATCACACATGACCTAAATAATTTAACTTGTGTGCATTTACTAAAGTCTTGAGATTGCCAGATATTCGTTAATTTAGTGAAGGCACTAGCTGCTATAGCAATACGAGAGTTTATTTCTTTCATCGTGTATCCGTTGTTTGACACTTACCTCCCAAATATGTAAAATGTTCAACTTTCTCCAGTGTTTGGCCATTTATTACGATGTTGTCTGTCGAGTTTGTGAGGTCCATCATTTTGGTCTTGGCAGTACGGTGCTCTAAATCTAATCATATGGGAAACCTGATGCAATAAAATAAATCATTTGTCTTGACACCGTTCAGACTTATAAATTTAACCCACAATGTCATCTCCTTCTTCTCTGTTCTTCTCCAGGTTATCTTTGGTGTACTTCTCTTTCTCTGTTCTTCTCCAGATTATCTTTGGTGTACTTCTCCTTCTCTGTTCTTCTCCAGATTATCTTTGGTGTACTCCTTCGCTGTTCTTCTCCAGGTTATCTTTGATGTACTTCTCCTTCTCTGTTCTCCTCCAGGTTATCTTTGGTGTACTTCTCTTTCTCTGTTCTTCTCCAGATTATCTTTGGTGTACTCCTTCTCTGTTCTTCTCCAGGTTATCTTTGGTGTACTTCTCCTTCTCTGTTCTTCTCCAGATTATCTTTGATGTACTTCTCCTTCTCTGTTCTTCTCCAGATTATCTTTGGTGTACTTCTCCTTCTCTGTTCTTCTCCAGGTTATCTTTGATGTACTTCTCCTTCTCTGTTCTTCTCCAGGTTATCTTTGGTGTACTTCTCCTTCTCTGTTCTCCTCCAGATTATCTTTTGTGTACTTCTCCTTCTCTGTTCTTCTCCAGATTATCTTTGGTGTACTTCTCCTTCTCTGTTCTTCTCCAGGTTATCTTTGGTGTACTTCTCCTTCTCTGTTCTTCTCCAGGTTATCTTTGATGTACTTCTCCTTCTCTGTTCTTCTCCAGATTATCTTTGGTGTACTTCTCCTTCTCTGTTCTTCTCCAGGTTATCTTTGGTGTACTTCTCCTTCTCTGTTCTTCTCCAGATTATCTTTGATGTACTTCTCCTTCTCTGTTCTTCTCCAGGTTATCTTTGATGTACTTCTCCTTCTCTGTTCTTCTCCAGGTTATCTTTGATGTACTTCTCCTTCTCTGTTCTTCTCCAGATTATCTTTGATGTACTTCTCCTTCTCTGTTCTTCTCCAGATTATCTTTGGTCTGCCGTTTTATTTTATCGTTCTCTCCGGCGTGAATCCTCCTGCACGGCAGCTTGTCTAATATTCTCTGGGTCGCTTCTTAGAGAGTGTCCTATACATCTCTAGCCTCTATCTTTCAATAAAGCGTGCTTTGTCTCTTGGTCTCATCAGTTGAGAGCAGTTCCTTTTTGCTAAATTTGTGATATATAGACCCTGAAACGAACTTTGCTGAGAGAGGCAAGAAACATCGGTCTCAATTCCATGGAGGAGATTGGGCGAGTAGCCCAGGATAGAGCGGTATAGAGAAATTACTTGCATGCCCTATGTAACGTATAAAGGTAAGAGAGGAATTATTATTATTTCATATATAAATGTATGGTTCAGAGACATGCACAATGAACAAACATCTGGAAGACATAGTTAATGCCTTTGAGATGTGGATATACAAAATAATAGGTTGTATTTCATAGAAAGAAAGAACAGAGAAAAAGAAATCATTACTGGAGGAAATAAAAATCAAACAAATAAAATACTGAGATATAAAGAGAAGTGACACAATGATCAAAACTTGGTTAGAAGGGAAAGTTAAAGACTGCGAGAAAGAGGAAGATCGAGACACAAGTCGCCCGAGTGGCTTCGGGGCCCAAATTTGGGGTGTAAAGAATAGAACCACTGCTAGCTGCCACGCATGTCGTAAGAGGCGACTAAGGAGGTTTGGCTGAAATCGGATGCACGTGTCCTAAACGTATAGAAGTCTATGCGTTTAGAGGCCTACCAATGTGCAACGTATACACGTTCTTGGCAAAATCAAACATATCACAAAGAGTGATTAAAATTGGTCGTAAAAACGAATGCAAAGAAGAAGAAGAAGAAGAAAAAAGAGACACAAGTGAGAGAGGAAACATCAAGAGATAGACAAATGACTGTCTGAAAGCATAGTGCAACATCAAGGCAAGAGACAGTGCGTGTTTGAGGTTCATTGCAGTCAACCTTCTATGCGGTAACGGCACCTAATGATGATGATAATAATATATATATATATATAAGGAAATATCGGACTCAATTTCATGGAAGACATTGAGAGAGTTGCCCAGGACAGAGCGGTATGCAGAAATTACTTGCATGCCATATGTACGTACAACAGTGAAAAATGAAAATCGTGGCATATCCATTACAGGACTTAGCCATCGACCACAGCAAACGTGTCGTTGATTTTCTAAGCACCACTTATACGTTCAGAAGTTTGTCATTGCTTTCTGAATGGTGAGGACAATTTGTACAAGTTAGTAAAAACCACGGAATGAAATTACTTCCAAACTGCCTGCCGGGGAGTTTAAACCAGGTTCACATGGGTTGTGATCGAGCTTAATACCGCTTAAGCTACAGACGTCCACTCTTACAACGGTACGAGATATATATATATATATACAGGGGCGGCTTGTCATTAAAGGCCAGTCGTGCTGGGCCCCACTCAAAATAATGTATAACGTGTATTTATTATTTTTTAAATTAAAATATAACAACCAAAAACCATGATTTAACCTGAAAAAAATGTTTGGCCCCACTAGCAAAAATTATCACGAGCTGCCACTGATATATATATATATATATATATATATATATATATATATATATATATATATATATATATATATATCAGTTAATTTTCATTTGCAACAAAAGCTAAACGGGCGCAGGTCCTAGGATTGCAGGTCCTATGTTCATCGATTGCATACTCTAAAGGGAATATTCCCTATATTAAGGGAGTGGACAGTAGTGGATCGGGGCTACCAGTAAAAACGAATACAAACTGGTATAGCAGCTGAATTTGATAAATTGAAATTATGGGATGTCTTAGAAGTAAAAAAAACAAGTCAGGAAAGTGTAATGATATATTGAAATGTTGGAAGGTCAATAGGGATATAAATGTATCATAAACAACATTATGAACGACAAATGATTATAGCTAAAAGTGCTGTTAGATATTATCAATGATATCAATCTTTGGGACGGTCTCAATGTATACGATCTCATGAGATAGGGTAGAACTTATTCAGTGTATACGATCTCATGAGATAGGGTAGAACTTATTCAGTGTATACGATCTCATGAGATGGGATAGAACTTGTTCACTGTATACTACATCGTGAGATGGGGTAGAAGTTGTTCAGTTCATTTCAGATGTTGTGAGATTCATAATGTTCTGATATTTTTAAAAATTTGGTTTGCAATTTCTGGGTCTCGTAAAACTAGGTTCACATCTTATTAGATTCACATCTTATTAGGTTCACATCTTATTAGGTTCACATCTTATTAGGTTCACATCTTATTAGATTCATATCTTATTAGGTTCACATCCTATTAGGTTCACATCTTATTAGATTCATATCTTATTAGGTTCACATCTTATTAGATTCACATCTTATTAGGTTCACATCTTATTAGGTTCACATCTTATTAGATTCATATCTTATTAGGTTCACATCTTATTAGGTTCACATCTTATTAGATTCTTATTTTAGGGAATTCTTCTTCTTCTCGTTCTTATTCTTAGAACGCTCCACATCGACAACTTGTTAACAATTCTTTGTGATTTGTATGTGATCCGAGCCTCAACTTGTTAACAATTCTTTGTGATTTGTATGTGATCCGAGCCTCAACTTGTTAACAATTCTTTGTGATTTGTATGTGATCCGAGCCTCAACTTTTTAACAATTCTTTGTGATTTGTATGTGATCCGAGCCTCAACTTGTTAACAAATCTTGTGGATTTGTATGTGCTCGAGCCTCAACTTGTTAACAATTCTTTGTGATTTGTATGTGATCCGAGCCTCAACTTGTTAACAATTATTTGTGATTTGTATGTGATCCGAGCCTCAACTTGTTAACAATTCTTTGTGATTTGTATGTGATCCGAGCCTCAACTTGTTAACAATTCTTTGTGATTTGTATGTGATCCGAGCCTCAACTTGTTAACAATTCTTTGTGATTTGTATGTGATCCGAGCCTCAACTTTTTAACAATTCTTTGTGATTTGTATGTGATCCGAGCCTCAACTTGTTAACAATTCTTTGTGATTTGTATGTGATCCGAGCCTCAACTTGTTAACAATTCTTTGTGATTTGTATGTGATCAGAGCCTCAACTTGTTAACAATTCTTTGTGATTTGTATGTGATCAGAGCCTCAACTTGTTAACAATTCTTTGTGATTTGTATGTGATCCGAGCCTCAACTTGTTAACAATTCTTTGTGATTTGTATGTGATCCGAGCCTCAACTTGTTAACAATTCTTTGTGATTTGTATGTGATCCGAGCCTCAACTTGTTAACAATTCTTTGTGATTTGTATGTGATCCGAGCCTCAACTTGTTAACAATTCTTTGTGATTTGTATGTGATCAGAGCCTCAACTTGTTAACAATTCTTTGTGATTTGTATGTGATCAGAGCCTCAACTTGTTAACAATTCTTTGTGATTTGTATGTGATCCGAGCCTCAACTTGTTAACAATTCTTTGTGATTTGTATGTGATCTGAGCCTCAACTTGTTAACAATTCTTTGTGATTTGTATGTGATCTGAGCCTCAACTTGTTAACAATTCTTTGTGATTTGTATGTGATCCGAGCCTCAACTTGTTAAAAATTCTTTGTGATTTGTATGTGATCGAGCCTCAACTTGTTAACAAATCTTTGTGATTTTTATGTGATCCGAGCCTCAACTTGTTAAAATTCTTTGTGATTTGTATGTGATCCGAGCCTCAACTTGTTAACAACTCTTTGTGATTTGTATGTGATCCGAGCCTCAACTTGTTAACAATTCTTTGTGATTTGTATGTGATCCGAGCCTCAACTTGTTAACAATTCTTTGTGATTTGTATGTGATCCGAGCCTCAACTTGTTAACAATTCTTTGTGATTTGTATGTGCTCCGAGCCTCAACTTGTTAACAATTCTTTGTGATTTGTATGTGATCCGAGCCTCAACTTGTTAACAATTCTGTGATTTGATGTGATCCGAGCCTCAATTTGTTAACAATTCTTTGTGATTTGTATGTGATCCGAGCCTCAACTTGTTAACAATTCTTTGTGATTTGTATGTGATCCGAGCCTCAACTTGTTAAAATTCTTGTGATTTGTAGTGATCCGAGCCTCAACTTGTTAACAATTCTTTGTGATTTGTATGTGATCCGAGCCTCAACTTGTTAACAATTCTTTGTGATTTGTATGTGATCCGAGCCTCAACTTTTTAACAAATCTTTGTGATTTGTATGTGCTCCGAGCCTCAACTTGTTAACAATTCTTTGTGATTTGTATGTGATCCGAGCCTCAACTTGTTAACAATTCTTTGTGATTTGTATGTGATCCGAGCCTCAACTTGTTAACAATTCTTTGTGATTTGTATGTGATCCGAGCCTCAACTTGTTAACAATTCTTTGTGATTTGTATGTGATCCGAGCCTCAACTTGTTAACAATTCTTTGTGATTTGTATGTGATCCGAGCCTCAACTTGTTAACAATTCTTTGTGATTTGTATGTGATCCGAGCCTCAACTTGTTAACAATTCTTTGTGATTTGTATGTGATCAGAGCCTCAACTTGTTAACAATTCTTTGTGATTTGTATGTGATCCGAGCCTCAACTTGTTAACAATTCTTTGTGATTTTTATGTGATCCGAGCCTCAACTTGTTAACAATTCTTTGTGATTTGTATGTGATCCGAGCCTCAACTTGTTAACAACTCTTTGTGATTTGTATGTGATCCGAGCCTCAACTTGTTAACAATTCTTGTGATTTGTATGTGATCTGAGCCTCAACTTGTTAACAATTCTTTGTGATTTGTATGTGATCCGAGCCTCAACTTGTTAACAATTCTTTGTGATTTGTATGTGCTCCGAGCCTCAACTTGTTAACAATTCTTTGTGATTTGTATGTGATCCGAGCCTCAACTTGTTAACAATTCTTTGTGATTTGTATGTGATCAGAGCCTCAACTTGTTAACAATTCTTTGTGATTTGTATGTGATCCGAGCCTCAATTTGTTAACAATTCTTTGTGATTTGTATGTGATCCGAGCCTCAACTTGTTAAAAATTCTTTGTGATTTGATGTGATCCGAGCCTCAACTTGTTAACAATTCTTTGTGATTTGTATGTGATCTGAGCCTCAACTTGTTAACAATTCTTTGTGATTTGTATGTGATCAGAGCCTCAACTTGTTAACAATTCTTTGTGATTTGTATGTGATCCGAGCCTCAACTTGTTAACAATTCTTTGTGATTTGTATGTGATCCGAGCCTCAACTTGTTAACAATTCTTTGTGATTTGTATGTGATCCGAGCCTCAACTTGTTAACAATTCTTTGTGATTTGTATGTGATCCGAGCCTCAACTTGTTAACAATTCTTTGTGATTTGTATGTGATACGAGCCTCAACTTGTTAACAATTCTTTGTGATTTGTATGTGATCCGAGCCTCAACTTGTTAACAATTCTTTGTGATTTGTAGTGATCCGAGCCTCAACTTGTTAACAATTCTTTGTGATTTGTATGTGCTCCGAGCCTCAACTTGTTAACAATTCTTTGTGATTTGTATGTGATCCGAGCCTCAACTTGTTAACAATTCTTTGTGATTTGTATGTGATCCGAGCCTCAACTGTTAACAATTCTTTGTGATTTGTATGTGATCCGAGCCTCAACTTGTTAACAATTCTTGTGATTTGTATGTGATCCGAGCCTCAACTTGTTAACAATTCTTTGTGATTTGTATGTGATCCGAGCCTCAACTTGTTAGCAATTCTTTGATTTGTATGTGATCGAGCCTCAACTTGTTAACAATCTTTGTGATTTGTATGTGATCCGAGCCTCAACTGTTAACAATTCTTTGTGATTTTTATGTGATCCGAGCCTCAACTTGTTAACAATTCTTTGTGATTTGTATGTGATCCGAGCCTCAACTTGTTAACAACTCTTTGTGATTTGTATGTGATCCGAGCCTCAACTTGTTAACAATTCTTGTGATTTGTATGTGATCCGAGCCTCAACTTGTTAACAATTCTTTGTGATTTGTATGTGATCCGAGCCTCAACTGTTAACAATTCTTGTGATTTGTATGTGCTCTGAGCCTCAACTTGTTAACAATTTTTGTGATTTGTATGTGATCCGAGCCTCAACTTGTTAACAATTCTTTGTGATTTGTATGTGATCCGAGCCTCAACTTGTTAACAATTCTTTGTGATTTGTATGTGATCCGAGCCTCAATTTGTTAACAATTCTTTGTGATTTGTATGTGATCCGAGCCTCAACTTGTTAACAATTCTTTGTGATTTGTATGTGATCCGAGCCTCAACTTGTTAACAATTCTTTGTGATTTGTATGTGATCCGAGCCTCAACTTTTTAACAATTCTTTGTGATTTGTATGTGATCCGAGCCTCAACTTGTTAACAAATCTTTGTGATTTGTATGTGCTCCGAGCCTCAACTTGTTAACAATTCTTTGTGATTTGTATGTGATCAGAGCCTCAACTTGTTACAATTCTTGTGATTTGTATGTGATCCGAGCCTCAACTGTTAACAATTCTTTGTGATTTGTATGTGATCCGAGCCTCAACTTGTTAACAATTCTTTGTGATTTGTATGTGATCCGAGCCTCAACTTGTTAACAATTCTTTGTGATTTGTATGATCCGAGCCTCAACTTGTTAACAATTCTTTGTGATTTGTATGTGATCCGAGCCTCAACTTGTTAACAATTCTTTGTGATTTGTATGTGATCCGAGCCTCAACTTGTTAACAATTCTTTGTGATTTGTATGTGATCCGAGCCTCAACTTGTTAACAATTCTTTGTGATTTGTATGTGATCCGAGCCTCAACTTGTTAACAATTCTTTGTGATTTGTATGTGTCCTGAGCCTCAACTTGTTAACAATTCTTTGTGATTTGTATGTGATCCGAGCCTCAACTTGTTAACAATTCTTTGTGATTTGTATGTGATCCGAGCCTCAACTTTTAACAATTCTTGTGATTTGTATGTGATCCGAGCCTCAACTTGTTAACAATTCTTTGTGATTTGTATGTGATCCGAGCCTCAACTTGTTAACAATTCTTTGTGATTTGTATGTGATCCGAGCCTCAACTTGTTAACAATTCTTTGTGATTTGTATGTGATCCGAGCCTCAACTTTTTAACAATTCTTTGTGATTTGTATGTGATCTGAGCCTCAACTTGTTAACAATTCTTTGTGATTTGTATGTGTCCGAGCCTCAACTTTTAACAATTCTTTGTGATTTGTATGTGATCGAGCCTCAACTTGTTAACAATTCTTTGTGATTTGTATGTGATCCGAGCCTCAACTTGTTAACAATTCTTTGTGATTTGTATGTGATCCGAGCCTCAACTTGTTAACAATTCTTTGTGATTTGTATGTGATCCGAGCCTCAACTTGTTAACAAATCTTTGTGATTTGTATGTGATCCGAGCCTCAACTTGTTAACAAATCTTTGTGATTTGTATGTGATCCGAGCCTCAACTTGTTAACAAATCTTTGTGATTTGTATGTGATCCGAGCCTCAACTTGTTAACAACTCTTTGTGATTTGTATGTGATCCGAGCCTCAACTTGTTAACAACTCTTTGTGATTTGTATGTGCTCCGAGCCTCAACTTGTTAACAATTCTTTGTGATTTATATGTGATCCGAGCCTCAACTTGTTAACAATTCTTTGTGATTTGTATGTGATCAGAGCCTCAACTTGTTAACAATTCTTTGTGATTTGTATGTGATCCGAGCCTCAACTTGTTAACAATTCTTTGTGATTTGTATGTGATCAGAGCCTCAACTTGTTAACAATTCTTTGTGATTTGTATGTGATCCGAGCCTCAACTTGTTAACAATTCTTTGTGATTTGTATGTGATCAGAGCCTCAACTTGTTAACAATTTTTGTGATTTGAGTGCTCGAGCCTCAACTTGTTAACAATTCTTTGTGATTTGTATGTGATCCGAGCCTCAACTTGTTAACAATTCTTTGTGATTTGTATGTGATCCGAGCCTCAACTTGTTAACAATTCTTTGTGATTTGTATGTGCTCCGAGCCTCAACTTGTTAACAATTCTTTGTGATTTGTATGTGATCCGAGCCTCAACTTGTTAACAACTTGGATTTGTAGTGATCCTAGCCTCAACTTGTTAAAATTCTTTGTGATTTGTATGTGATCCGAGCCTCAACTTGTAACAATTCTTTGTGATTTGTATGTGATCCGAGCTCAACTTGTTAACAAATCTTTGTGATTTGTATGTGATCCGAGCCTCAACTTGTTAACAACTCTTTGTGATTTGTATGTGATCCGAGCCTCAACTTTTTAACAATTCTTTGTGATTTGTATGTGATCTGAGCCTCAACTTGTTAACAATTCTTTGTGATTTGTATGTGCTCCGAGCCTCAACTTTTTAACAATTCTTTGTGATTTGTATGTGATCCGAGCCTCAACTTGTTAACAATTCTTTGTGATTTGTAGTGATCTGAGCCTCAACTTGTTAACAATTCTTTGTGATTTGTATGTGATCCGAGCCTCAACTTTTTAACAATTCTTTGTGATTTGTATGTGATCTGAGCCTCAACTTGTTAACAATTCTTTGTGATTTGTATGTGATCAGAGCCTCAACTTGTTAACAATTCTTTGTGATTTGTATGTGATCCGAGCATCAACTTGTTAACAATTCTTTGTGATTTGTATGTGATCCGAGCCTCAACTTGTTAACAACTCTTTGTGATTTGTATGTGATCCGAGCCTCAACTTGTTAACAACTCTTTGTGATTTGTATGTGATCTGAGCCTCAACTTGTTAACAATTCTTTGTGATTTATATGTGATCCGAGCCTCAACTTGTTAACAATTCTTTGTGATTTGTATGTGATCCGAGCCTCAACTTGTTAACAATTCTTGTGATTTGTATGTGATCCGAGCCTCAACTTGTTAACAATTCTTTGTGATTTGTATGTGATCCGAGCCTCAACTTGTTAACAATTCTTTGTGATTTGTATGTGATCTGAGCCTCAACTTGTTAACAATTCTTTGTGATTTGTATGTGATCCGAGCCTCAACTGTTAACAATTCTTTGTGATTTGTATGTGCTCCGAGCCTCAACTTGTTAACAATTCTTTGTGATTTGTATGTGATCCGAGCCTCAACTTGTTAACAATTCTTTGTGATTTGTATGTGATCAGAGCCTCAACTTGTTAACAATTCTTTGTGATTTGTATGTGCTCCGAGCCTCAACTTGTTAACAATTCTTTGTGATTTGTATGTGATCCGAGCCTCAACTTGTTAACAATTCTTGTGATTTGTATGTGATCGAGCTCAACTTGTAAATCTTTGTGATTTGTATGTGATCCGAGCCTCAACTTGTTAACAATTCTTTGTGATTTGTATGTGATCAGAGCCTCAACTTGTTAACAATTCTTTGTGATTTGTATGTGATCCGAGCCTCAACTTTTTAACAAATCTTTGTGATTTGTATGTGATCCGAGCTCAACTTGTTAACAAATCTTTGTGATTTGTATGTGATCCGAGCCTCAACTTGTTAACAACTCTTTGTGATTTGTATGTGTCTGAGCCTCAACTTGTAACAACTCTTTGTGATTTGTATGTGATCCGAGCCTCAACTTGTTAACAACTCTTTGTGATTTGTATGTGATCCGAGCCTCAACTTGTTAACAACTCTTGTGATTTGTATGATCCGAGCTCAATTTAACAACTTTGTGATTTGTATGTGATCCGAGCCTCAACTTGTTAACAACTCTTAGGAATTGTATGTGATCCGATCCTCAACTTGTTAACAACTCTTTGTGATTTGTAGTGATCGAGCCTCAACTTTTAACAACTCTTGTGATTTGTATGTGATCCGAGCCTCAACTTGTTAACAATTCTTTGTGATTTGTAGTGATCCGAGCCTCAACTTGTTAACAACTCTTTGTGATTTGTATGTGATCCGAGCCTCAGAGCGATTGTACTTTGTGCCAATTATTCGCCTACAAGTAGCACATCCGATTTCTGTGATTCTTTTTATTTACTAGGTAGCTTCCTAGTCCCCTACCTCAGTCACCTCTTACTATATGCTTTGAGGGTAGCATTGTTACTATTCTTTGCTCCACTTGCGAGACCCGCCAACAAGCGGACGAGAGGGTTCACATCTCACTATATTCACATCTCACTATATTCACATCTCATTATGTTCTACATCTCTACTATATTCACATCTCACTATCATCTCACTATATTCACATCTCACATATTCACATCTCACTATATTCACATCTCACATATTCACATCTCACTATATTCACATCTCACTATATTCACATCTCACTATATTCACATCTCATTATGTTCACATCTCACTATATTCACATCTCACTATATTCACATCTCACTATCATCTCACTATATTCACATCTCACTATCATCTCACTATATTCAAATCTCACTATATTCACATCTCACTATATTCACATCTCATTATATTCACATCTCACTATATTCACATCTCATTATGTTCACATCTCACTATATTCACATCTCACTATATTCACATCTCACTATCATCTCACTATATTCACATCTCACTATCATCTCACTATATTCACATCTCACTATATTCACATCTCACTATATTCACATCTCATTATATTCTAATTCTCTACTATATTCACATCTCATTATTTCACATCTCACTATATTCACATCTCACTATATTCACATCTCACTATCATCTCACTATATTCACATCTCACTATCATCTCACTATATTCACATCTCACTATATTCACATCTCACTATATTCACATCTCACTATATTCACATCTCACTATATTCACATCTCACTATATTCACATCTCACTATATTCACATCTCACTATATCTCACATTCTACCTATATTACATCTCACTATCATCTCACTATATTCACATCTCTATATATTCTACATCTCACTATTCATCTCACTATATTCTACATCTCACTATCATCTCTACCTATATTCACATCTCACTATATTCACATCTCACTATCATCTCACTATATTCACATCTCACTATATTCACATCTCACTATATTCACATCTCACTATATTCACATCTCACTATATTCACATCTCACTATATTCACATCTCATTATATTCACTATCTCTACTATATTCACATCTCACTATATTCACATCTCACTATCATCTCACTATATTCACATCTCACTATCATCTCACTATATTCACATCTCACTATATTCACATCTCACTATCATCTCACTATATTCACATCTCACTCATCATCTCACTATATTCACATCTCACTATATTCACATCTCACTATATTCACATCTCACTATATTCACATCTCACTATTATTCACATCCTCACTATATTCACATCTCACTATATTCACATCTCATTATATTCACATCTCACTATATTCACATCTCACTATATTCACATCTCACTATCATCTCACTCATATATTCACATCTCTACTATCATCTCACTATATTCACATCTCACTATATTCACATCTCACTATATTCACATCTCACTATATTCACATCTCACTATATTCACATCTCATTATGTTCACATCTCACTATATTCACATCTCACTATATTCACATCTCACTATCATCTCACTATATTCACATCTCATTATATTCACATCTCACTATATTCATATCTTCACTATCATTTACATCTCTACTATATTCACATCTCCATATATTCACATCTCACTATATTCACATCTCACTATATTCACATCTCACTATATTCACATCTCATTATGTCTACATCTCACTATATTCACATCTCACTATATTCACATCTCACTATCATCTCACTATATTAACATCTCACTATCATCTCACTATATTCACATCTCACTATATTCACATCTCACTATATTCACATCTCATTATATTCTACATCTCACTATATTCACATCTCATTATGTTCTACTATCTCTACTATATTCACATCTCTACTATATTCACATCTCACTATCATCTCACTATATTCACATCTCACTATCATCTCACTATATTCACATCTCACTATATTCACATCTCACTATATCTCACATCTTCACTATATTCACATCTCACTATATTCACATCTCACTATATTCACATCTCACTATATTCACATCTCACTATATTCACATCTCACTATCATCTCACTATATTCACATCTCATATATTCACATCTCACTATCATCTCACTATATTCACATCTCACTATCATCTCACTATATTCACATCTCACTATATTCACATCTCACTATCATCTCACTATATTCACATCTCACTATATTCACATCTCACTATATTCACATCTCACTATATTCACATCTCTCACTATATTCACATCTCACTATATTCACATCTCATTATATTCACATCTCACTATATTCACATCTCACTATATTCACATCTCACTATATTCTACTCATATTACATCTCCATCATCATCTCACATATTCATTCATCTCTACTATATTCACATCTCACTATCATCTCACTATATTCACATCTCACTATCATCTCACTATATTCATATTCACTATATTCACATCTCATATATTCATCATCTCACCTTATTACATCTCCCTATATTCACATCTCTACTATATTCACATCTCATTATATTACATTCTACTATCATTCACATCTCACTATCTATTCAATCTCACTATATCTCAACTCATATTCACATCTCATATCATCTCACTATATTCAATTTCATATATATTCACATTCACTATATTCACTCTCATTATATTAATCTACATATTCATCATTCACTTTGTTCCATCTCATCATTCACATTCTCACATATTACATTCATATCATCTACTATATTCACATCTCATTATATTACATTCACTATATTCACATTCACTATATTCACATCTCACTATCATCTCACTATATTCACATCTACTAATATTCACATCTCACTATATTCACATTCTACTATTTCACATCTCACTATATCTCAATATTCAATCATTATGTTCACATCTACAGATACACATCTACCTATATTACATTCACTATCATCTTCACTATATTCACATCTCACTATATTACATCTCACATATCACATCTCACTATTGTTACATCTCACTATATTCATCTCCTGTGATATTAGATTCAATTTATTCACATCTCAGGGTTCCAAATGATGTTCACATCTCATTGTATTTATCTATTGTTAGGCTCTGCTTTTATGTTACACTTATTGTGAATTTCCTGAGAAGTTTCGCTAACTTTTATTGGTTCTTAACACAAGTTTAGAATCATTGCTTTAGGCCTCGATTACGATCCGACATCAAATAACACACTCAGGCAGTCGCTACTAATTAGGCACGTTAATGACATCCTTACAGTGCAGTGTGAACTTAATAATGCTGCTTAGGTTTTATTCGACGTGTTGCCAATACCTGGGCCCGAGTAGAGAAGTGTGAACAACGAAGGAAACCAATAAGGTACTGTAGAACTGACATATACTGATATAAACATATTTCCTTATTTTTGAAGTGTATATAGACCTTAAGTTCGGAAAGCAATGGCAACCTACTGAGATATAAGTGAGTGTAGAAATCAACGACTGTTTACTGTTGTTGATGGTCAAGTCCATGTCACGATTTCATATAGGACAATAGTGGAGATACTGTGAGATTGAACTCCAGCTTGTGCTTTCGTTGGAGACAGCAAAGGCTAGCGGAGAGCGAACTGTACACAAACGCTGGTTGAAATCTAACACACCATCCAAGGATAAGCACTTGAGCTCCAATTGTACTGAAGATCGTGCATCGTACATCACGTTCTGATGTTTGGCTGTTTATATATCACAATAGAATGGTAAAATGGCTTAAGAACGATCGAAGAGAAGAGAAGAGAGAGAGAGAGAGAGAGAGAGAGAACCACAACCATATTGTGTACTGAGTCGCTAAATTGGATAGAACGGTATTGATAAATTGTTTGCTGGTCATATCTAAGTGAAAAAGTAGATCATTACTAATGATATTTTTGTTTAGATTCTCCGTAAAGAGTTATTCTCACTTGTGTTTTTATGTATGGTACTAAAGTCACTTAAGATGTATGGGACTAAAGTCACTTAAGATGTATGGGACTAAAGTCACTTAAGATGTATGGTACTAAAGTCACTTAAGATGTATGGTACTAAAGTCACTTAAGATGTATGGTACTAAAGTCACTTAAGATGTATGGGACTAAAGTCACTTAAGATGTATGGTACTAAAGTCACTTAAGATGTATGGTACTAAAGTTACTTAAGATGTATGGTACTAAAGTCACTTAAGATGTATGTGACTAAAGTCACTTAAGATGTATGGTACTAAAGTCACTTAAGATGTATGGTACTAAAGTCACTTAAGATGTATGGTACTAAAGTCACTTAAGATGTATGGTACTAAAGTCACTTAAGATGTATGGGACTAAAGTCACTTAAGATGTATGGGACTAAAGTCACTTAAGATGTATGGGACTAAAGTCACTTAAGATGTATGGTACTAAAGTCACTTAAGATGTATGGTACTAAAGTCACTTAAGATGTATGGGACTAAAGTATCTTAAGTCAAGGCAGGCTTTTTCAACCTAAGGACCGCCCAAGTGGTTACCAGAGCCCAAATTTGGGGTGTAAAGAATAGAACCACTGTTACCTGCCCCGCATGTCGTAAGAGGCGACGACTAAGGAGGTTTGGCTGAAGTCGGCTGCATGTGTCCTAAACGTGTAGACGTCTATGCGTTTAGGGGCCTACCAAACCAATGTGCAACGTATACACGTTCTTGGCAAAGATCAAACATATCACAAAGAGTGATTAAAATTGATTGTAAAGAACGAACACAAAGAAGAAAAAGAGAAGAACCTAAGAACAAGTCGTTGTTTGGTTACATCAGAGCTTGTATGCCAGCAAACATGAATAAGAATCAGAGCTTGTATGCCAGCAAACATGAATAAGAATCAGAGCTTGTATGCCAGCAAACATGAATAAGAATCAGAGCTTGTATGCCAGCAAACATGAATAAGAATCAGAGCTTGTATGCCAGCAAACATGAATAAGAATCAGAGCTTGTATGCCAGCAAACATGAATAAGAATCAGAGCTTGTATGCCAGCAAACATGAATAAGAACCAGAGCTTGTATGCCAGCAAACATGAATAAGAATCAGAGCTTGTATGCCAGCAAACATGAATAAGAATCAGAGCTTGTATGCCAGCAAACATGAATAAGAATCAGAGCTTGTATGCCAGCAAACATGAATAAGAATCAGAGCTTGTATGCCAGCAAACATGAATAATAAGAATGAACTCCTTTCGTTTAATCTAAGATTAGTGTTAGTATAATTACTTGGTTTTTTTTCTATCTCATTTCTTTTGTTTGTTGGTTTATATGTTGTGATATAACTTCGTTCATTGGTTGAACAGGCAGTACCTCTGCTTAAAAAGTCTTAAACCTAATTAAAAAAAGCAAACAAGGGGACTATAGGATCAAGCAAAAAAGGTAAGAAGAAGAGGAAGACAACGGCGAAGATGGATTCAGAATGTGATTAATGTTTGAACTTGACGGCAGTGGAGGATGTGAGGAAATGAAATTCAGAAAGATTGTTAGGGACGACACAATTCTGCTCAGAACAAACTAGTGGATAATGATGTTGATGATTACATAAAAATATATTTTAAAAATATAATTTTATGCCTACTCTGTGCGATCAGAGCCAAACATGGACAATGAGCAAAGCACAGTCGCAAAATAACATGTGAAATGCGATGCCTATGAAAATTTATCAACACTGGAACGGACCGAGTCTCCAACATCAGCAAAAGAAAGATAATTGGGACAGAATCTTGTTTAAATTTCATTGTGAAACAAAGAATGAAGTGGTTCGGCCACTTAATAAGAATTCAATCAAACTCAAATCTTGTTTAAATTTCATTGTGAAACAAAGAATGAAGTGGTTCGGCCACTTAATAAGAATTCAATCAAACTCAAATACCAGGAAAAGATGGTTAGAGGGCATACCCATAATCTTGTCAAAAAGCAAAAATAACAACCACCTAAACTAATTATAGCCAGAGCCAACTATCTAGAGTTGGCTGTGCTATAGCAGTGCAAAACAAAAACAGAAAACCACGACACTTGGCAACAACCCGGTAACAGTGTGATAACAAAAGAGGATATACATATTTCAAATACAGCTGCAGCTCTACATATAGTAACACAATATAAAACAAATACACGCACAATAATAAACCTCAAAATCACTTTTAGCACTCGTCTTGCAGTCATCACCAGGTTAACAATAACAGAACATGTACCAGGTATTTGCTGATTTTAATTGGGTCACTCTTGTTTAGTTAACATGTGTTATCCTTGTCCGATGTGTTTCTTTATAGATACGGAAAGTAGATACTAAAATAACGAAGGTGATAGCGGTATCTATTTATTTACGTTCGTATCGGCGAAGTCGAAGCCCAGGCATGCGTCACGGTATGCGTCACGGTATGCGTCACGGTATGCGTCACGGCATGCGTCACAGTATGCGTCACGGCATGCGTCACGGCATGCGTCACGGTGTGGAAACTTAGTGGTCGAATTTGGTCAACACTAAATATGTTATCGGTAACCTAGGCCCTTGGTAACAATCCGGAGAACGATAATTACCACCGACCAGGACTAAACCAACAAAGAGGATAACAGTTACGGATTATCTGACACTTAAATGTCTCTGCAGTTGTCTTGCCTTCCAACGGTCATTGGTCGAACGGCGTACCAACCCATGCTAAGGCTGCATGAATAAGATTTCCACATGAATAAGACAATTTATTGTGAAAACTGGTACATCAGTCTAAGCGGTGATCGCGAGAGAGAGAGAGAGAGAGAGAGAATGGCGTACCTTTATTCAAATGCAATCCTTCATCTTCACATCATTTGGATTATTTGAAGTCCAGCTCTATTAAATCCTTCATCTTCACATCATTTGGATTATTTGAAGTCCAGCTCTATTAAATCCATCAAAAAAATTAAAATTAAATTCCTATAAAGTATATTCCTAAAATATAAATTATAGTAGGTTGAACTCACTACCAATGACACTGCGAAAACGAGTACTCCAATGCTATATTGAACCAATTCTTATGTATGGCAGCGAATCATGGACACTGAACAAACAATCAATATGATCATTGGAAGCCACAGAGATGTGGTTTTACAGAAGAATGTTGAGAATTCCATGGACAGCAAAAAAAAACAAACGTGGAGGTCTGCACACAAAGAAACCTTATCAAAAGAATAAGAATCCGACAATCAAGGTTCTTCGGGCATATAATGCGAAGAGAAGGTTTAGAACATTTAGTGACTACAGGTAAAATTCAGGGAAGGAGAGATCGTGGAAGACAGAGGGAGAAGATGTTGGATGGTCTGACATCATGGTTCGACAAAATATCGACGTCAGAACTGATTACATGTACCAAGCAAAGAGAGTTGTGGAGAGACATGATCGCCTACGCCGGCAGGCATGGCACTTGATTGAGGTTGAAGACTGGAGTATACATGGTTGTTCACCGAATTGCAATGATATTGGTCCTATTACTAAATCAATCCTACGGCAGGATGTATCTTTGACGGTTGGCGAGATCATCGTGCAGAGATACTAACATCTACATCAGCTCGTGTCACTGGATTGACGGTTGGCGAGATCATCGGGCAGAGATACTAACATCTACATCAGCTCGTCACTGGATATTTGTCTTTGACGGTTGGCGAGATCATCGTTCAGAGATACTAACATCTACATCAGCTCGTGTCACTGGATTTACCTACAGAAACTGTAACTTGGATTTACAATAAAAAATATATCTCTACAGTTACAACAGATGATGATGTGAGTCAGTAAATACACTACGTCTATTGTCACCTGTTGAACACCTATTGTCTCATGTTGAACACCTATTGTCTCATGTTGAACACCTATTGTCATCTGTTTAACAACTATTGTCACCTGTTGAACACCTATTGTCACATGTTGAACACATTGTCTCCTGAGAACAAGAGTCTGACTATTTTTTTCGTAGTAACTTTGAGTATCATCAAAATAAGAACTTTATGTTTCCAGTTACTAAACATCCGTTTGCAGACACCAGCACCAGAGTCCGTCACAGTATAGAATACAGTTGATCAGTGGCGGCTCGAAATTAAGGGCCAGTGGTGCCTGGCCCCATCAAAAATAATGTGTAACGTGCATTTATTATTTAATAAATTAAAATATAACTTAATCCAAAACCATCATTTTCCCGAACATTTGTGCTAGCCGTACCAACAAAAAAGATCATCACGAGCCGGCCCTGCAGTTGATCATAATCTGCCCATCCTGCCGACATAGTTTTTCTTGCAATATCACTTGTACAGCATGAATAAGAACTAAATAAATCTGTCTAAATAGTTGCTCATTACTTGATGGCTAATATCTAGCACCGAGCTACACAACACTAGGGATTATTCAGTTCTATAATATAATTTCCAACATTCGTCCGAACACTAGTCTATAATCTGAAACTATGCTTTCACAAACTGAAATCAATACGCTTAAATGTATCATCTTTAATTTCCTCCTGGTGTGCATGCAGAGATTGCTATTGATAATAAATTATATCATTAAGAAGTTTTATTTCATGCACTCTCAATTATTTGATTTATTGTACTAATTTCTTCGTCATATTTGATATTCTCTTTCATCAGATATTGAAGTAATCTCATAACACTCATACCCATAGGTGCTCATTGTTCACATGTCAGAAGTATCAGATATTGAAGTAATCTCATAACACTCATACCCATAGGTGCTCATTGTTCACATGTCAGAAGTATCAGATATTGAAGTAATCTCATAACACTCATACCCATAGGTGCTCATTGTTCACATGTCAGAAGTATCAGATATTGAAGTAATCTCATAACACTCATACCCATAGGTGCTCATTGTTCACATGTCAGAAGTATCAGATATTGAAGTAATCTCATAACACTCATACCCATAGGTGCTCATTGTTCACATGTCAGAAGTATCAGATATTGAAGTAATCTCATAACACTCATACCCATAGGTGCTCATTGTTCACATGTCAGAAGTATCAGATATTGAAGTAATCTCATAACACTCATACCCATAGGTGCTCATTGTTCACATGTCAGAAGTATCAGATATTGAAGTAATCTCATAACACTCATACCCATAGGTGCTCATTGTTCACATGTCAGAAGTATCAGATATTGAAGTAATCTCATAACACTCATACCCATAGGTGCTCATTGTTCACATGTCAGAAGTATCAGATATTGAAGTAATCTCATAACACTCATACCCATAGGTGCTCATTGTTCACATGTCAGAAGTATCAGATATTGAAGTATATGCATGCTATTGGTTCCTGTTTCTCTCTGATTAAAAGCACTTTATATTCGAAATATATGTATTATCATTGAGCTATAATTTGTAAACCTACCTTGGTATATCAATATTTGTGTCATGTGTCTCTGCGCCGTAGAGATTCGGTGCTTGTCTTTCACGCCAAGAGTACCAGGTTCGCTCCCTCGTGGAGCCATCTGGATATTTTTCCAGGGATCCCTGATCTCAGTGTAGATGAGATCGAGTTAATAGTCCTATCGGAGATGGACGATAAAACCTTGCTCCCGTGTTCATTTTGAGCACGTAAAAGAACCATTGTCAGTTCAAATTCGAGAAGAGCAGGCTGGAAAGCCGCTGCCCAGGCAAAATTCATTAGAAAAAAATCTAAGATAACATTTTACAAACAACATTTTGGCCATCTTCAAAAGTACATCGGAGACCCTCGCCGGTGCTACGGAGTTCGTGCCATGCAGCTGGAGATTTTTATGTGTAAACAAGAGACAAGCACACATGGTTACTCACCGAAGTGCAAGGACGATGATCCTATCAATCAATCAATTAATATTTGTTAGTAAACTGTGATCAACATATTGGAAACCAGCTACAGTCAACGGGGCTATCATTAGCAGCATTCCCAAACACACTTAAGGAGGACATGGACTAGTCTTTCTCTCTCACTACCGTTTGATATAGTGTACTAAGGCGGGTTTCTGTGCCGTAGATGTTAGGTGCGCGCCTCTCATTTCAAAGTTACTCGTTTCGCTCTCTCGTGAGGATATCGGATATTTTCCAGAGATCCCTGATCTCAGTGTAGGTGTGATCGAGTTCCTAGTCCTAACGGAAACGGGCGATTCTATTGTTCTAGCTAACCACGTAAAAGAACCATTGACAATTCGAAATCGAGAAGAGCAGGCTGGAAAGCCGCTGCCCTGGCAACATTCATTAGAAATATTTTAAAAATACAATTCCTACCAAATATTTTCACCACTTACTAAGTTACATCAGAGACCCTCGCAAATCCGGACAGCACCGTTCTGTTCACGAGTGATTTTTTCAAGAGAACCTAGAATTGTTGCAGGAACTACGGAGTTCGTGCTTTGTGCAATACTCCCTGCAGCGAATGTGCCATTTTTGCACAGAGGGACAGAGACATATGGGGAAACCCGATGCATTGAAGACCCTTTAGAAGTGAGACACGTCAGTGCTGTGGAGTAGTGAACCGTGTGTGTTGAACGGTTGAGTGCTTACAGCATCACAGATTGTGTTATATGGCAACCGACTCAACCCTTTAAATTAAGTGTGAATTGCTAGTCATGTGGTCTGATTTGGTGTGCAACAAGTGGTGCGCAAAGTGCAAGCTTTTATTTTCATGCTTCAACCAAACCTATCTATTTATGAGACCATTCTCTTCGTGATACAACACCTCTGTCTGCTGAAATAATTGAGGCATATTCAATGTTCGAATTCAGATGGAACAAGAACTTCATTGATCCGATCATCAAATTTAAATCTTCCTTCATTAAGAACAGAAATCTTACCTGTATTGAAGACCAAACGAGTGCTACACCCGATGTATATCGTTCAGGCAGCGTAAACAAACACTGGCATACAGAAGATATTGATCATGTTTTGATGTATTCTAGAAGAACCCGTTACTATATTTACAAGCACGCGTAAAGTAGTTCAGTTTACCATAATGGACAACAAAATAAATAGCCCTCGATTTATTCTCGATAAGTGCACAATTTACACACGAGGAGAATTGAATGATTGCAGAAAACACAGAAGCGATCAAAGTGCTATGAATATTATCTAACCATATATCGTCTGTCTGTCAGCTTCTATTTGTGCCAATAGTGTTCCTTTGACGGTATAATGTTCATAGAGACCTGATTTTGCTGTCATTTCTGTGATGTATCTTTCATCTAATACGTGAGTTTGATGGACAGCTCATATTCAATTCACACAAGAATTTATGTATATACACTCACGGTTTTTCTATGTTGTTGTCGTCCATTATTTTCATTCTTTCAATTGTTACCGTCTTTCATATTTGTATTTTGTCTTTGTGAACATTCTCAAAAATCACATTCATTCAATGAGTGTGCACAAAATGCATCTGAATAAGAAATGAAATAATGTGTGTCAACATTGATAAAAGACAACAGAAATAGATGTATATAAATGGTAACGACACACTAAGAAAATAATTTCAAAACAGGAATGAAAGAAAGCATATACATATAATAGACAAGCGGATAATTCTATTGAAGAATTGCAAACATCTAGATTGAAAGGACATACCTTAATTGAAGAATTGCAAATAGCTAGATTGAAAGGACATACCTTAATTGAAGAATTGGAAATAGCTAGATTGAAAGGACATATCTTAATTGAAGAATTGCAAACATCTAGATTGAAAGGACATATCTTAATTGAAGAATTGCAAATAGCTAGATTGAAAGGACATATCTTAATTAGGATCACATTTATTTGATAAGAGACATTTCAAATAGCTAGATTGAAAGGACATATCTTAATTAGGATCACATTTATTTGATAAGAGACATTTCAAATAGCTAGATTGAAAGGACATATCTTAATTAGGATCACATTTATTTGATAAGAGATTTTTCAAATAGCTAGATTGAAAGGACATATTTTAATTAGGATCACATTTATTTGATAAGAGACATTTCAAATAGCTAGATTGAAAGGACATATCTTAATTAGGATCACATTTATTTGATAAGAGACATTTCAAATAGCTAGATTGAAAGGACATATCTTAATTAGGATGACATTTATTTGATAAGAGACATTTAGTTAGGCTCACATAACTTTTGGAATGGATTGCTAAAATCACAAATATTGTGGTGTTGAAACAGGTCAAGACACAGAGAAACCTTTTTACCAATATAAGAAAGAGGCAGTCACCATTTATCGGACATGTAATCACAAGGGGAGGTTTAGAACATACTGTAACAACTGGTAAAATCGAGGGTAGACGAGACAGAGGAAGATAAGAAAGAGAAAATTTTGGATAGCTTGACTTCATGGCACAGTACAGCGTCAACATCTGCATACCAAAAATAGAGATTTATGAAGATCTATGATCGCCTACGCCAGCCGGCACGGCACCTGATGATGATGACCTTTTTGAATGCGTGCAATCTCATAGATTGCTAATGTGTTTTCATGTATATATGGTTTATTTTATGCAAGATTCTGCCAATTTTCTTTTATTTCTTTTCTCTCTACATCTATCTTCATTTTCATCTTTCTTTATTTTCATCTTTCTTTATTTTCATCTTTCTTTATTTTCATCTTTCTTTATTTTCATCTTTCTTTATTTTCATCTTTCTTTATTTTCATCTATCTTCATTTTCATCTTTCTTTATTTTCATCTATCTTCATTTTCATCTTTCTTTATTTTCATCTTTCTTTATTTTCATCTTTCTTTATTTCTGTGTTGTCTTACATGATCAGGATAGAAATAGTTTTTTAGAACTGACTTTGTGTGCGTGGTGTCTTTTACAGCTCCTATTATTTCTATGATCCACCTTTTGTGTAGATGACCGCTTGGCTTATATCCACTGTATCTGCGTAACATTGTCATTTGAGTTGCACAGTCTGTTGATATTATGCCTATTATGTGGCATATCATTTAATGTGGGGAAAAGTTCAGTACTGATATTGTACCCACTATCTTGCTGATATCTTCTTTCCTAATATTTATATTGTGTCGATTCTTTGTTATCTTTGTTTCTTTCTTTGTACCAGTTATTCGTCCTTTTCCTTTCCCCTTGTTTGCCTGCTTCATTCCTTCCTTGCATATGTTTTCCTTTATTTGATAGAACTTTGTTACGCTTCTGTTAGCAAGAAATTATCGTTTATTCCTGGCCTTTCCACGAAGATCACATTTTTATTGTAGACAGTTCATGAACTCTGAACTCGTTTCCTAAGTTCATCATTGTAAACTGAATCCCATCAGGAGATAATCAAATAGATATCCTATATTTTGTTCCTTCTGTTTTCCATTTACTTTCTTATTCAAGGGCGTCTCCATCAAAGTCAGAACCCACTGTAGCATGCTGGGTAATTATATGATAAATTATCAGTTATCTCCCGTACTTATATTCGTCTACTGAACTCATTTCACACCAGTAAGCACTATAGTTAGCAACATGTGACTGAATTGATTAGACCATGGCTCCTGTACTTATATCTGTCTACTGAACTCATTTCACACCAGTAAGCACTATAGTGAGGAACATGTGGCTGAATTGATTAGACCATGGCTCCTGTACTTATATCTGTCTACTGAACTCATTTCACAACAGTAAGCACTATAGTGAGGAACATGTGGCTGAATGGATTAGACCATGGCTCCTGTACTTATATCTGTCTACTGAACTCATTTCACAACAGTAAGCACTATAGTGAGGAACATGTGGCTGAATGGATTAGACCATGGCTCCCGTGCAGGAGACCCATGTTTAATTCACGGTAAAGTCAATTATATTTTTCTGTTGTAGGCATAAATGAAAAATCCTAACCTGAACAGTCGCTTCGTGGCGACTGCACTAGCCATGCGACCATTAAATTCCTCAGGCTCACGTTCCACCTGTCCTACACTGCCCTAAAAAAGCAGTACTATAGGCAGTAGCAACAGTTTTTTTTTTATATTTTATATAACAACTATAGGGGGCTTTGCAAATGTTAAAATGTTCTTCTCTTTGTACTAATTATTCACAGTTTTTATTGCAGCTAAAACAGTTAACTAAATGTGTATATATATATATCTATATGGGTTTATGTTGCATGTATTCAAGTTATATATTTACTAGATTTTTCATTGTTTCTCTTCCGTTCTATTTCTAGTTTTTATGTGTGTTTTTGTGTTACATTTATTTCGTTATTCGTTTTTATTCCCAGATTTTCGTTTTTATTTCCAGATTTTCATTAGAAACGTTTGTTTTTGAATGTCCATTTTTTTTTTTAAATTTGTCCCTCCTGTTGTTCGTTTGCTGGATAAAGGCCTTGTTGGTCGAAACGTTGCTGTCATTTTTTTTTTAATTTGTAAAACTATAGTACTTTGTGATTACGTGTTTTGCCAATCAAATAATTTTACTGCAGTCTCATCTATTTTGTATATATATATCTAGTCAACTGGATTATAAATATATATATATCTAGTCAACTGGATTATAAATATATATATATAAAAGTGACATAAACATCTAACAACGTGAATGTGAAACCTTTGTGTAATATCTGTCTTTTTCTTCGGACGCTTGATAAACCACTTCTGTGATTTGTATGTAATCTGAGCCTAAGAGCGATAGTACGTTGTGCCAGCTATGCGCCTACATGTAAACCAGCACATCCGATATCGGCGACGCTTTTTATTTACTATGGAAGCTTCCATATGCCCCTACCATAATGCCCTTATTGCGACATGCTTTGTAGGTGCAGTGTTACTATTCGTTTCTGCCCTTGCAAGCCTCGTTAACACACGAACGGAATCCTGTTTCACATCTTCTTCTGAAACAACCCATGTATCCTAACAGAACAAGCTGATAATTGAGAATGTTTCCAGACTAGATTAAAACTTCACGTGAGCCAGTTATTCTATTTTATTTACAAACACTATTAGCGATAGAAGCACTGGGACTAGTCAGATCTGAAGACAAGATGTGTGCATGTTGTAGACTTGTCTTCTTTGCTCTTGCACCCACTTAGAATCCACTTTTGCTTAATGTATTTGATCTCCTGCTAAATGTTTCAAATGTTTGTTATAACTCTTTACTTTGTATAATGATACTGTTTTGTTGTTGATGCTATCCGAGCCAACAAATTCTGTAGAAATTCTAAAGTTATGCGTGATAGCCTTATATCTTAGCTTTTAACTTTATTTATTTATTTATCTGTGCTTATGTATTTTTTATAGTATGCTTTTATTAGTTTTCATTGATTTCAGGAAAGATTATGACTCTTACCAGATATATTAATATAGTTATTTAAACATTATTGAAACGAAACATGGCCTCCCTCATGAACAAAGCCTACAGAGCAAGCTATGGGAAACTCTCGAAGAACGCCAACTGACATGCAGCTTCATAGAGGCAACCTATCTCATGATTTAGACGAGCATACGAAACCGAACGCACAGAAAAAGATATAAACATTACAGAAGAAATCGAAATTTTGTCAACAAAATATCTACATGAAAAAATTCTTAGAACCTACTTATTCTCTCTTAATTATTCTATTGCGGTACTCTACCTAAACGTCAACAGACTTTTTCAATCAGATACTGAGAGAGCAGTGGAGGATTGAGGTGGAAACACTATGCAAGACGAGTCTGGTCCAAGACCTGGAATGAACTAAGCTTTTTCAATCAGATACTGAGAGAGCAGTGGAGGATTGAGGTGGAAACACTATGCAAGACGAGTCTGGTCCAAGACCTGGAATGAACTAAGCTTGCTTGCTCAAGATAGATCTGGTTGCAGGAAATGTGTTGGTGCCTTATGCTTCAAGAGGAGTTAAGAGATAAATAAGAAAAAGAAGAAGAAGAGGATGGTGATATTGGTAGCTCTTTCCCCTCTTGCTAATATGATTACTTCAGATTTGTCAACGTTGATATTCATGTTGTAGTCATCTTATATTAACTAAAGTCTGTTAATGTGTTGTTGTAACTGTTTCTTCTGCTGGTGATATCTATTAATGTGTTGTTGTAACTGTTTCTTCTGCTGGTGATATCTATTAATGTGTTGTTGTAACTGTTTCTTCTGCTGGTGATATCTATTAATGTGTTGTTGTAACTGTTTCTTCTGCTGGTGATATCTATTAATGTGTTGTTGTAACTGTTTCTTCTGCTGGTGATATCTATTAATGTGTTGTTGTAACTGTTTCTTCTGCTGGTGATATCTATTAATGTGTTGATGTAACTGTTTCTTCTGCTGGTGATATCTATTAATGTGTTGATGTAACTGTTTCTTCTGCTGGTGATATCTATTAATGTGTTGTTGTAACTGTTTCTTCTACTGGTGATATCATTTCCCAATCAGCCAAAAGTAATTCATTCTTAGAACATCCTTGCAAAGAAGATGGAAAATTAAGACAACTTGCAGGACTTGTACATCGATCACGCCCAAGTGGTTACTGGGGCCCAAATACGGGGTGTAAAGAATAAAACCACAGTTACCTGCCACGCATGTCATAAGAGAGGGTTCGCCCGAGCGCCCAGCGTGTTCGTAGCGCGTTGGACTACGGGCGACTAGTCCTCTGTGAGTGCGGGTTCAACTCCGCGGACTGTCAGAAAAGCTACAGGTTCCCCAGATTTACGGTGTTCGTGGCACCGAGCCGAAGGGTTACGATGTCCATGACACCGAGCCGAAGAGCTTTCAGCTCAAGTGCTTCTGGATCGGAAAAAAAAAGAGGGGGTTTGGCTGAAATCGGATGCACGTGTCCGCTAGGGAATGCTAACCTGAAACAAATGCTTGCAGAAAACGGATGCACCAGGCCGTAAGGTGCATAACATGGTGCAACGACCCTTCACAATGAGGAATGGGATAACGGATTCTACGGTCGCCAATCTGCCTCGGAGATTTAGCCACGCAGTAAGAATGTCAGACCTACCATCACGAGGGTGGCCAAAACTTCCTGCGGAAAGAGGTCGGCACAAACAGGGAAGCAGAAATCATAGGAATTATATCCTACAGAACTGCCCACAGTATGCAGACATGAGAAGAAAGAGGTGGCCTACTTACACTAGCGTCCAAGACAAACTGTATGGCGTGACTGATAATCTGAGGCAGACGGCTGCCTTTATTAGAGAATCCGAAATCCCAATCTAGTGAGAACGCAGAAGACAAACTGTATGGCGTGGCTGATAATCTGAGGCAGACGGCTGCCTTTATTAGAGAATCCGAAATCCCAATCTAGTGAGAACGCAGAAGACAAACTGTATGGCGTGGCTGATAATCTGAGGCAGACGGCTGCCTTTATTAGAGAATCCGAAATCTCAATCTAGTGAGAACGAAGAAGAAGTGCATCGATATAGGTTTATCAATATCAAATAGCTCGCATGTTAACAAATTTAAACACATAATAGTCTTTTTGATACTATCTGTTTGTTCCTTTCATTTCGTTATTATTTTTGTATTTTATTTGATCTCTGAATCAATTCTATTGTAATGTGTACTGATTTACCCAGTATGCTGGTTTTTGTATCTCTGAATCAATTCTATTGTAATGTGTACTACTGAGTTACCCGGTATGCTGGTTTTTGTATCTCTGAATCAATTCTATTGTAATGTGTACTGAGTTACCCGGTATGTTGGTTTTTGTGTCATCTTACAAAGAAATTCAAGCCGGTACATCGGTTCACAAGGTCGAATGGGTTAAGACTTATTCTTGACTTCTTTAACTAGATAAACCACCCGCCTGCCCAGCGTGTTCAGAGCGAGTTGGACGACGGAGCCCCATGTGAGTTCGATACAATTCCGCGTGCTATAAGAAAAGCCACATGTTCTCAAGATTTACGGTGTTCGTGGCACCGAACCGAAGCGCTGAAAGCTCAAGTGCTTATGGATCGGGAAAAAAAAACTAGATAAACCTACAAGTTATGCAGTTATTTGTTGATTCTGATAATGTATAAATTCTCTCTTATATATTGCCAACAACGCAGACATCATGTTTGCGCGGATAAAGATCTGAAGATATGAAGACAAAGGGAGGGAGCTGGGAGGAGGGGACGAGAGAGAGAGTAGGGAGAGAGGAGAGTTACATGAGGGAAAGCTGGATGTTAGAAATGTCAGATGAGAAGAGAAAGATTAAAAGAGAGAGGCAGGTGAGGTTGATAAGAGTGAGAGATTGTGAGAGATTGTGAGAGATTGTGATAGTTTGTAAGAGATTGTGAGAAATTGTGAGAGATTGTGAGAGATTGTGATAGTTTGTAAGAGATTGTGAGAAATTGTGAGAGATTGTGAGAGATTGTGATAGTTTGTAAGAGATTGTGAGAAATTGTGAGAGATTGTGAGAGATTGTGAGAGATTGTGATAGTTTGTAAGAGATTGTGAGAAATTGTGAGAGATTGTGAAAATAATAGTCAGAGATTGGGATAGTTTGTAAGAGATTGTGAGAAATTGTGAGAGATTGTGAGAGATTGTGAAAATAATAGTCAGAGATTGTGAAAGTAATAGTGAGAGATTGTGAAAGTAATAGTGAGAGATTGTGAAAGTAATAGTGAGAGATTGTGAAAATAATAGTGAGAGATTGTGAAAGTAATAGTGAGAGATTGTGAAAGTAATAGTGAGAAATTGTGAAAATAATAGTGAGAGATTGTGAAAGTAATAGTGAGAGATTGTGAAAGTAATAGTGAGAGATTGTGAAAGTAATAGTGAGAGATTGTGAAAGTAATAGTGAGAAATTGTGAAAGTAATAGTGAGAGATTGTGAAAGTAATAATGAGAGATTGTGAAAGTAATAGTGAAAGTAATAGTGAAAGTAATAATGAGAGATTGTGAAAGTAATAGTAAAAGTAATAGTGAGAGATTGTGAAAGTAATAGTGAGAGATTGTGAAAGTAATAGTGAGAGATTGTGAAAGTAATAGTGAGAGATTGTGAAAGTAATAGTGAGAGATTGTGAAAGTAATAGTGAGAGATTGTGAAAATAATAGTGAGAGATTGTGAAAGTAATAGTGAGAGATTGTGAAAGTAATAGTGAGAGATTCTGAAAATAATATTGAGAGATTATGAAAGTAATAGTAAGAGATTGTGAAAATAATAGTGAGAGAAACAGAGACAAGACAGATAAGAAGAGAGTTAAGATGTCATTATAAGGTAACGTTGCAATGAAAGCGGACATAATATAAATATTTTTGACTGAATAGTTATAGTTTTGTACTTCAAATAAAAGTGTAAGAATGTACCATGATTATAAAACTTGCGACCGTCTTAACATTTAGTGCTGGGTCCCCTATAGCGCAGCTGATAACACGCTGCGCTATAGATTACATTCCGTGAAAATTCTTAGGTTCGAAGTCAGATTAGACGAAAAATTGTCGGTGTGCACACGGTACACGGCTGGACACCACGAACCTCTTATCCTGAACTTCTTCTTCTCTTCCACCATTTACTTCCTTATAAAAGTGTTGGAGAAGGGGGATGTAGTGATCTTGTGTGTCTTGCTTCAGGCACTTTGTAAGCTGTTATTAATTTTCTTAAGGCTGTTCTTGATGCCATTGATCCAACTTGTGCGTGATCTTCCTCTTGCTCAGCACTCGTTATACTTTTTCAGTGTGGCTCTCTGTGGTAGAGGATACCAGGACATTGTTGTCAGGTGTTCAAACCATTTAATATGTTGTTCTTTTATAAATTGCATGACTGGTTTCACATCCTACTAAATTACAAGTACCGTTGAATTTGGATTCATTCTCGGCTGAATGGTGAGATACACTGGAGTAAAGAAAGCAATCATTCACGCAGAATTCAGTCCGAGGTTACAAATTAGGCGTCTTGACTACGCTTGAAAACATAAAGGATAAAAAACAAAACATTTAATGCACGTTAGATAAGATGCAATAAAATACATAAGTAAAATCATGATGAAGATAGAAGACCCATTGTCTCGATATTTCCAGGTTTTTGTCATAACTAGACACGATATAGATTGATTGATCGATTAATTGATTGATTGATAAGATAAAAGCATTGCACTTCGGTGAATAACCATGTGTGCTCCGATCTCTTTCTCACATCTCAGCGTCAGTTTATGAACTCTGTAGCACCGGCAAGGATTCTCCATGTAATGTAGAGACTAGGTGAAAGCTATATACTGTTAACAAACTATGTTTTAAAAAAATGTAGAGGAACCATTTTCATACCATGCGGTTTATATGGTAATTTGTTGTTACGCCGGTATTTTCATTAACCGTCGGCACACGATGAGTGATGTGTTCAGCATCGTGCCTGCCGCCTTTACTTCCTAGTGCTTTTCCTACTGCGCAATTGAGGCTGGATCGATCTGAGAGCTGTTACAGGTCGGAAAAAATTACACACCCACTGTGGGATTTCACCCGGACCACTAACCTAAGAAACAAGTTTACTAACAACTACGCTAGAGCGACTTTCTAAGTAAGAGACTAAGACTTAGAGCTTTCAAGAGACTAAGACTTAGCGCTTTCTAAGTAAGAGACTAAGACTTAAGAGCGGTTTCTAAGTAAGAGACTAAGACTTAAGAGCAGTTTTCTAAGTAAGAGACTAAGACTTAAGAGCAGTTTTCTAAGTAAGAGACTAAGACTTAAGAGCGGCTTTCTAAGTAAGAGACTAAGACTTAAGAGCAGTTTTCTAAGTAAGAGACTAAGACTTAAGAGCAGTTTTCTAAGTAAGAGACTAAGACTTAAGAGCAGTTTTCTAAGTAAGAGACTAAGACTTAAGAGCAGTTTTCTAAGTAAGAGACTAAGACTTAAGAGCAGTTTTCTAAGTAAGAGACTAAAACTTAAGAGCAGTTTTCTAAGTAAGACTAAGACTTAAGAGCGGTTTTCTAAGTAAGAGACTCAGACTTAAGAGCGGTTTTCTAAGTAAGAGACTAAGACTTAAGAGCGGCTTTCTAAGTAAGAGACTAAGACTTAAGAGCAGTTTTCTAAGTAAGAGACTAAGACTTAAGAGCAGTTTTCTAAGTAAGAGACTAAGACTTAAGAGCGAAACTTAGTTTCTAAGTAAGAGACTAAGACTTAAGAGCAGTTTTCTAAGTAAGAGACTAAGACTTAAGAGCAGTTTTCTAAGTAAGAGACTAAGACTTAAGAGCAGTTTTCTAAGTAAGACTAAGACTTAAGAGCAGTTTTCTAAGTAAGAGACTAAGACTTAAGAGCAGTTTTCTAAGTAAGAGACTAAGACTGAAGAGTAGTTTTCTAAGTAAGAGACTAAGACTTAAGAGCGGCTTTCTAAGTAAGAGACTAAGACTTAAGAGCGGCTTTCTAAGTAAGAGACTAAGACTTAAGAGCGGTTTTCTAAGTAAGAGACTCAGACTTAAGAGCAGTTTTCTAAGTAAGAGACTAAAACTTAAGAGCAGTTTTCTAAGTAAGACTAAGACTTAAGAGCGGTTTTCTAAGTAAGAGACTCAGACTTAAGAGCGGTTTTCTAAGTAAGAGACTAAGACTTAAGAGCGGCTTTCTAAGTAAGAGACTAAGACTTAAGAGCAGTTTTCTAAGTAAGAGACTAAGACTTAAGAGCGGCTTTCTAAGTAAGAGACTAAGACTTAAGAGCGGTTTTCTAAGTAAGAGACTAAGACTTAAGAGCAGTTTTCTAAGTAAGAGACTAAGACTTAAGAGCAGTTTTCTAAGTAAGAGACTAAGACTTAAGAGCAGTTTTCTAAGTAAGACTAAGACTTAAGAGCAGTTTTCTAAGTAAGAGACTAAGACTTAAGAGCAGTTTTCTAAGTAAGAGACTAAGACTGAAGAGTAGTTTTCTAAGTAAGAGACTAAGACTTAAGAGCGGCTTTCTAAGTAAGAGACTAAGACTTAAGAGCAGTTTTCTAAGTAAGAGACTAAGACTTAAGAGCAGTTTTCTAAGTAAGAGACTAAGACTTACAACAAAAGTCTGTTCGTGTATTGCCGGGGCTCGCAAGGGGAGCAAAGAATAGTAACCCTGCGACCTACAAGACATGTCGTGAGAGCGACTGAGGTAGGGGTGTTGGGAAGCTACTGTAGTAACTAAAAAGCGTCGCAGAAATTGGATGTGCTTGTAGGCACATAACTGGCACAACGTACAATCTCTCTTAATCTTGGATCGCATACATATCACAAAGAGTGTTTTAACAAGTAATCGATATGAAGCGTTTGAAGAAGTAAAAGATATTAAAAAGTACAATACTAACATCTGAAAAATATTCGATATTTCTAGTAGTGTACATAATTATAATTCAATAAGTTGGTATCTGTTTCTATGCACGCGCGTGTATATATAATCGTGCCTGCATTTATGTAATCGATTATAGTTGCTGTCGGTTGAATTGCTCTATGAAATTAAAGTCGTCCACGTCATAGTGTGAACGTGCAGATCACGTCTTTCATTGGTCGGAGGCAGCTCGTGTAGGATACACCATCTTGTAAATGGATTGAGAGTTAATTGTATGTAATCGTTCTAGTACTAGAGTGTTAGTGGCTAGTGATATGATAACTATTCAACTGGCAAGGTAGCAGGAAAGGTTCATCTTTTGTTCTTGTAAAAAAAACTCCTTGTGCTCATCTTTTGTTCATAGGCGTTTTCTGAAGAAATGTAAGTTGTGTGTTTGTTTATGCTTGATGTTTGATGGTATATGTTTGCTGGGGTTTGATTTTCTTTTGTTGTTTTTAAGTTTGTTAAAAGTAGATATCAAATGTGTTTTTGTGTGTTTGTTTTATGAGTTTATTGTATGTGTTTGTTTATGTGTTTGTTTTAAGTGTTTGTTTATGTGTTTGCTTTATGTGTTTGTTTTTGTGTGTTTGTTTATGTGTTTGTTTTTGTGTGTTTGTTTTATGTGTTTGTTTATGTGTTTGTTTATGTGTTTGCTTTATGTATTTGTTTTTGTGTGTTTGTTTTATGTATTTGTTTATGTGTTTGTTTTATGTGTTTGTTTATGTGTTTGTTTGTGCATGTTTGTTTTATGTGATTGTTTATGTGTTTGTTTTTGTGTGTTTGTTTTATGTGTTTGTTTGTGTTTGTTTATGTGTTTGTTTATGTGTTTGTTTTATAGTGTTTGTTTATGTGTTTGTTTTTGTGTGTTTGTTTATGTGTTTGTTTTTGTCTGTTTGTTTATGTGTTTGTTTTTGTGTGTTTGTTTATGTGTTTGTTTATGTGTTTGTTTTTGTGTGTTTGTTTATGTGTTTGTTTATGTGTTTGTTTTATAGTGTTTGTTTATGTGTTTGTTTATGTGTTTGTTTTTGTGTGTTTGTTTATGTGTTTGTTTTTGTCTGTTTGTTTATGTGTTTGTTTTTGTGTGTTTGTTTATGTGTTTGTTTATGTGTTTGTTTTTGTGTGTTTGTTTATGTGTTTGTTTTTGTCTGTTTGTTTATGTGTTTGTTTTTGTGTGTTTGTTTATGTGTTTGTTTATGTGTTTGTTTTTGTGTGTTTGTTTATGTGATTATTTATGTGTTTGTTTTTGTGTGTTTGTTTATGTGATTGTTTTTGTGTGTTTGTTTACGTGTTTATTTTGTGTGTTCGCCTATGTGCTTTGTGTGTGTTTATTTTGTATGTTTGTTTTATATGTTTGTTTTATATGATTGTTTTATATGTTTGTTTTATATATTTGTTTTATATGTTTGTTTTATGTGTTTGTTTGTCTTATATGTTTTTTCTATTTTATGTGTTTGTTTATTTTATGTGTTTGTTTGTCTTATATGTTTTTTCTATTTTATGTGTTTGTTTGTTTTATGTGCTTTTTAATGTGTTTAAATGTGTTTGTGCGTCCGCATGTGCGTGAGTGAGTTATTGTGTGTATGTAAATATTTCTGTCTGTGATGGTATATATTTGCTTCAGTTGACATCTACCATGTCCTGGCCAAAATTCATGAATTATTTTTGAGGACAGTGTTCGTTGACGAACCGATATGTTACATCAATATTTTACATCAATCTGTTCTACCAATATTTTACATCAATCTGTTCTACCAATATTTTACATCAATATTTTACATCAATCTGTTGTACCAATATTTTACATCAATCTGTTCTACCAATATTTTACATCAATATTTTACATCAATCTGTTGTACCAATATTTTACATCAATATTTTACATCAATCTGTTGTACCAATATTTTACATCAATATTTTACATCAATCTGTTCTACCAATATTTTACATCAATATATTACAGTCGTAGACAGAATACTAGGGTCAGAGGTAATGATCCACCTCCGGTTTCAATGTAGATGGGAGCGTCATGTATGCTTTCTTGGTGCAGGGTGCGGCCTTCTGTATCCATGTCGTTGATGACTATTAAAAAAAATTAAGATTTGCTGCAACACAACGAGAAACAGTTCAACCAACATTTTACACTCACGTCAAATAACAACAAACATGATAGATCCCATCATGTTGCTCGTGTGCTTAACATCTGGCGCTGCTGTTATGGTTCATTGCAAAATGGCTTTACCGCGTTAATTGTTAAAACTTTCTCCGTCCTAGCGGGGTATTTTTATTTGCTATATGTGTATCCACTGTTATAAGAAGGAGAGGATTGAGATATGTTGGGCTTAGCTTAGGAAGAATTGACCAAAGAATAACAGAACAAGCATTCAAGTGGGATGCAATGAAAGAGAGGAATCTATAGGAAAACCTTGAAACGAACTTTTGCTGAGAGAGGCAAGAAATATCGTACTCAATTCCATGGACCAAATTGAGCGAGTTTCCCAGGATAGATCGGTATGGAGAAATTACTTGCAGGTCCTATGTAACGTATAACGGTACGAGATGAATATAGTATCATTTGACGCAAAAGACGTTTCTGTGAGGTAAGGTACTCGCCTATCCGAAGGTACTCGTCTCTCTCTCTCTCCAAAAGTACTCGTCTCTCTCTCTCCAAAAGTACTCGTCTCTCTCTCTCTCTCCAAAAATACTCGTCTCTCTCTCTCTCCAAAAGTACTCGTCTCTCTCTCCAAAAGTACTCGTCTCTCTCTCTCCAAAAGTACTCGTCTCTCTCTCTCTCCAAAAGTACTCGTCTCTCTCTCTCTCTCCAAAAGACGTTTCTGTGAGGTAAGGTACTCGCCTATCCGAAGGTACTCGTCTCTCTCTCTCCAAAAGTACTCGTCTCTTTCTCTCTCTCCAAAAGACGTTTCTGTGAGGTATGGTACTCGTCTCTCTCTCTCCAAAAGTACTCGTCTCTCTCTCTCTCTCCGAAGGTACTCGTCTCGTTCCCCGAGTGTAGAGATCAGGATATTTTTGTCAGAGATCTTTTATCTCAAAGTAGTTGAGATCAAGTTCATAGTCCTATCAGGAAATGACAATAAAACATAGGTGTCCAATGATCAAGGCCAGCACGAAAAGAGCCTGTAGCGCTTTTAAATCGATAAAAGTAGATTGCACAGTTTCTGTCACGGCAAAATTCATTTTAAAAAAATACTAAAATAAAATTTCTATAAAAATATTCCTTATCTTCAAAATTACTTTTGGAAACCGACGCCGGTGCTGCGGAATTCGTGCTCTGTCACTGAGATCTACTTGTCCAAAAGAGAGAGAGAGATTGGTGCATAGATTGTTATTCATCGAATTGCAGTGATTATGGTTCTATCAATCAATCTGTGAAAAAAATAAATCAATAAAAATTGATCAAGGACTGATTGAGGTCAAGAATGGGTCAACACAGATTAGTGAGGCTTATGATAAGTGTCAGTGGCTAACTGGGTCAACACAGATTAGCGAGGCTTATGATACGTGTCAGTGGCTAACTGGGTCAACAAAGATTAGCGAGGCTTATTATAATTGTCAATGGTCCACACAGATTAACCAGATTTATGATAAGTGTCAGTGGCTAATTGGTCAAAACAGGTTAACCAGCCTTATGATAATTGTCAATGGCTCAATGGTCCACACAGGTTAACCAGACTTGTGATAATTCTCGTTGGCTAACTGGTCCACACAGATTAACGAACCTTGTGACGATTGTCATGTCATATCAGAACAAACAGTTTAATGATAAAATTGAAACATTTAGCTCAACAACAAATAAAGCATGACAACATTTATACATGGCATATTCTTTAGTCTGATTTATTTTTTACTTCAACTTAATTTGTGGTCAAATAAAGAGATGGGATAAGGTGCTGTCGTGTGGCATTCCACTCCAGATGTTATCCTGACTAACGTGTGCCATTGAATAAATAAATACAACCAGGTCACACAGGAAAACGCGTTCAATGTAGAATGCGACAGATGAAAATATTACCAAACAATGTAAACGACAGTTTCCTGTTTAGTAAGAACGCATGGAAACCCATCGGTGCATATTTCCTACAGTTAGCGGATGCAGCATGCCTGGTGACGTTTATGTGAGACAGTTTGACCTAGACACTATTTCATTGTTATATGTTAGATAGTGTTGCACTTTTCTTATGTCTGGTGGTCCCACACTTATGTCTGGTGGTCCCACACTTATGTCTGGTGGTCCCACACTTATGTCTGGTGGTCCCACACTTATGTCTGGTGGTCCCACACTTATGTCTGGTGGTCCCACACTTATGTCTGGTGGTCCCACACAATAGGATTGTATGTGAGGGGTCTCAAACATTATTGTTTAGTGTGAGCGGTCCTAAGCAATATTATTATGTGTGAGCGATCCAAATGATCTTCTTGTGTGCGAGTGGTCACAAACGACCTTCTTGTGTGTGGGGTTCTCAAACGATCTTTTTGTGTGAGGAGTCACAAACGTTCTTCTTGTGTTCAACCCTACGATGTTTTGACTAGAGTTTGTCCTACGATACTTTGGCTAGAGTTTGTTCTACGATACTTTGACTAGAGTTTGTTCTACGATACTTTGGCTAGAGTTTGTCCTACGATACTTTTGCTAGAGTTTGTCCTACGATACTTTGGCTAGAGTTTGTCTTACGATACTTTGGCTAGAGTTTGTTCTACGATACTTTGGCTAGAGTTTGTTCTACGATCCTTTATCTAGAGTTTGTCCTACGATACTTTGGCTAGAGTTTGTTCTACGATACTTTGGCTAGAGTTTGTTCTACGATACTTTGGCTAGAGTTTGTTCTACGATACTTTGGCTAGAGTTTGTTCTACGATACTTTGGTTAGAGTCAGTCCTACTATGCTTTGGTTAGAGTCAGTCCTACGATACTTTGGCTAGAGTCAGTCCTACGATGTTTTGACTAGAGTTTGTTCTACGATACTTTGGCTAGAGTTTGTCCTACGATACTTTTGCTTGAGTTTGTCCTACGATACTTTGGCTAGAGTTTGTCTTACGATACTTTGGCTAGAGTTTGTTATACGATACTTTGGATAGAGTTTGTTCTACGATCCTTTATCTAGAGTTTGTCCTACGATACTTTTGCTAGAGTTTGTTCTACGATACTTTGGCTAGAGTTTGTTCTACGATACTTTGGCTAGAGTTTGTTCTACGATACTTTGGCTAGAGTTTGTTCTACGATACTTTGGTTAGAGTCAGTCCTACTATACTTTGGTTAGAGTCAGTCCTACTATGCTTTGGTTAGAGTCAGTCCTACGATGTTTTGACTAGAGTTTATCCTACGATACGTTGACTAGAGTTTTTATTACGATGCTTTGGTTAGAGTCAGTCCTACGATGTTTTGACTAGAGTTTGTCCTACGATACGTTGACTAGAGTTTGTCCTACGATACGTTGACTAGAGTTTGTCCTACGATACGTTGACTAGAGTTTGTCCTACGATGCTTTGGTTAGAGTCAGTCCTACGATGTTTTGACTAGAGTTTGTCCTACGATACGTTGACTAGAGTTTGTCCTACGATACGTTGACTAGAGTTTGTCCTACGATACGTTGACTAGAGTTTGTCCTACGATGCTTTGGTTAGAGTCAGTCCTACGATGTTTTGACTAGAGTTTGTCCTACGATACGTTGACTAGAGTTTGTCCTACGATACGTTGACTAGAGTTTGTCCTACGATGCTTTGGTTAGAGTCAGTCCTACGATGCCTTTACGATTATTACATTTTCATTCTTGGCTAGAACAAATCCTACAATACTTTGCATAGAGTCAGTCCTGCGATACTTTGCATAGAGTCAGTCCTGCGATACTTTGCATAGAGTCAGTCCTGCGATACTTTGCATAGAGTCAGTCCTACAATACTTTGCATAGAGTCAGTCCTGCGATACTTTGCATAGAGTCAGTCCTGCGATACTTTGCATAGAGTCAGTCCTACAATACTTTGCATAGAGTCAGTCCTGCGATACTTTCCTAATGGCTGTTCTATGATACTTTGACAAGAAAATGACAGCAACAGATGTGGAATATTCATAACTAATGCAGCTGTAAGCACTAGGGAAAAAACTCGTCAGTTTCTAATTTTGTAATTCATTTAAGGACATTTAAAATTCACTTCTCGAATAAATTATTATTCATCTGGCGGTGTTTAGCATATATCGTCGCTGAGTGGTGTTGTATTGAAGATATCGACCCATGTTATGAACCTTCTGCCACCAGGATACGTCTGACTGACAATATACAATACTCACCATAAAAGTTGCGTGCTTATGTACGTTTGAATATCACTGAATCGTGAAAACAATATTAACATTTTTTTTTTTAATTTCAATGTGGGCGTCTGTAACTTAAGCGATAGTGAACTCGATCACAACCCAAGCATACCTGGTTCAAACTCCACGGCGGGCAAGTTTGGAAGCAAATTAATTCCCTTGGATTTTTACAAACGGTAAAAATAGACCTTAACGGTCAGAAAGAAAATTCACACTGCTGAACGTATAAGTGATGCCTAGGAAATCGACGATTCGTTTACTGTTATTGATGGCTACGTCCTGTAAAAGATATGCTACGCTTTTCATGGATAGAAACATGTATATACAGTATTACATAGGCGAGGAAAAAATAAATGATTCAATAAGGAAAATAATAACAATAGACGCTTCGGCCGTGGGTCTTTATCAATAAAACAAATATAGAAACAGAATACTAAATAAACTAAAAGATAGTTATAAATAAGGAGGACAAGAGATCCGAATCGTTGATTATTGTCATCTTTCTTATTTACTAATTTATTTTTCTTAACTTATATGATACTGTATATACCTGTCTCTGTCCAAATACGTCCATTTACTCAGTATTACCGCAGCCTACCCACGGTTTTCTCCAGATCTGATCCGGTTTGACCACCTCATATTTGTATATTTCCGTACATCGTCTTTATTTCAATGGAAACCGAAGAACCTGTCGATGATAGACTTTAGACGTAGATAAGCTTCTGTGTGGTGACTACGCAAAGGTGTAGTCAAGTTCGAGTGATGTGGGTGTACACAAATATCTGAGATGATCAGACTAGATCAGAGGATATCTTAAGGAAGCCGGAGTGAAGCTACAGAGAAATAGGAATAAGTAAGTGATGTCAACAAAAAACATGAAAAATTGGTACAGAAAAGATAGGCTCGCAGTTCGACAAGACGTATGTAGCAATGACAAAGAATAATCAAATGGGTTGTATGTAGTACTGTCATTTCTACTATCACAAGATAATGATGTTTTAAACAAAATGTATTCTGGCTCATATTTTATTGTTTGAAAACTTTTTTTGTAGTTGCTACCTAGTTCTTTGAGAAAAGAAAGGCAAGCGAGACATGCAATATAATGGACACCTCCAGAGACAGGGAAAATGAAGTCATTTATTAGAACTTTTAAAGCAGAGCTTAAAGACATACATAGGACTATGCTTGAAGTAGAAAGAAAGGTACAAGATCGAATTGAGTGGACAATTGTTTTTGTCTCTGACACTTGTGCCCTTAAACGCGTCGTGAACTGATGGGTGATACTTTCTCAACTTAGGTGGTCTCAATTGTGTCTGACACTTGTGCCCTTAAACGCGTCGTGAACTGATGGGAGGTACTTTCTCAACTTAGGTGGTCTCAATTGTGTCTGACACTTGTGTCCTTAAACGCGTCGTGAACTGATGGGTGATACTTTCTCAACTTAGGTGGTCTCAATTGTGTCTGACACTTGTGCCCTTAAACGCGTCGTGAACTGATGGGTGATACTTTCTCAACTTAGGTGGTCTCAATTGTGTCTGACACTTGTGCCCTTAAACGCGTCGTGAACTGATGGGAGGTACTTTCTCAACTTAGGTGGTCTCAATTGTGTCTGACACTTGTGTCCTTAAACGCGTCGTGAACTGATGGGTGATACTTTCTCAACTTAGGTGGTCTCAATTGTGTCTGACACTTGTGTCCTTAAACGCGTCGTGAACTGATGGGTGATACTTTCTCAACTTAGGTGGTCTCAATTGTGTCTGACACTTGTGCCCTTAAACGCGTCGTGAACTGATGGGTGGTACTTTCTCAACTTAGGTGGTCTCAATTGTGTCTGACACTTGTGTCCTTAAACGCGTCGTGAACTGATGGGTGATACTTTCTCAACTTAGGTGGTCTCAATTGTGTCTGACACTTGTGCCCTTAAACGCGTCGTGAACTGATGGGTGATACTTTCTCAACTTAGGTGGTCTCAATTGTGTCTGAAAATTGTGTCCTTAAACGCGTCGTGAACTGATGGGTGGTACTTTCTCAACTTAGGTGGTCTCAATTGTGTCTGACACTTGTGTCCTTAAACGCGTAGTGAACTGATGGATGGTACTTTCTCAACTTAGGTGGTCTCAATTGTGTCTGACACTTGTGTCCTTAAACGCGTAGTGAACTGATGGGTGATACTTTCTCAACTTAGGTGGTCTCAATTGTGTCTGACACTTGTGTCCTTAAACGCGTCGTGAACTGATGGGTGGTACTTTCTCAACTTAGGTGGTCTCAATTGTGTCGGACACTTGTGTCCTTAAACGCGTCGTGAACTGATGGGTGATACTTTCTCAACTTAGGTGGTCTCAATTGTGTCTGACACTTGTGTCCTTAAACGCGTCGTGAACTGATGGGTGGTACTTTCTCAACTTAGGTGGTCTCAATTGTGTCTGACACTTGTGTCCTTAAACGCGTAGTGAACTGATGGATGGTACTTTCTCAACTTAGGTGGTCTCAATTGTGTCTGACACTTGTGTCCTTAAACGCGTAGTGAACTGATGGGTGATACTTTCTCAACTTAGGTGGTCTCAATTGTGTCTGACACTTGTGTCCTTAAACGCGTCGTGAACTGATGGGTGGTACTTTCTCAACTTAGGTGGTCTCAATTGTGTCGGACACTTGTGTCCTTAAACGCGTCGTGAACTGATGGGTGATACTTTCTCAACTTAGGTGGTCTCAATTGTGTCTGACACTTGTGTCCTTAAACGCGTCGTGAACTGATGGGTGGTACTTTCTCAACTTAGGTGATCTCAATTGTGTCTGACACTTATGCCCTTAAACGCGTCGTGAACTGATGGGTGATACTTTCTCAACTTAGGTGGTCTCAATTGTGTCGACACTTGTGTCCTTAAACGCGTCGTGAACTGATGGGTGGTGGTCTCAATTGTCTCTGACCTCTGATGCCCTTAAACGCGTAGTGAACTGATGGGTGGTGGTCTCAATTGTCTCTGACCTCTGATACCCTTAAACGCGTCGTGAACTGATGGGTGGTACTTTCTCAACTTAGGTGGTCTCAATTGTCTCTGACCTCTGATACCCTTAAACGCGTCGTCAACTGATGGGTGATACTTTCTCAACTTAGGTGGTCTCAATTGTGTCTGACACTTGTGTCCTTAAACGCGTAGTGAACTGATGGGTGATACTTTCTCAACTTAGGTGGTCTCAATTGTGTCTGACACTTGTGTCCTTAAACGCGTCGTGAACTGATGGGTGATACTTTCTCAACTTAGGTGGTCTCAATTGTGTCTGACACTTGTGCCCTTAAACGCGTCGTGAACTGATGGGTGGTACTTTCTCAACTTAGGTGGTCTCAATTGTGTCGACACTTGTGCCCTTAAACGCGTCGTGAACTGATGGGTGGTACTTTCTCAACTTAGGTGGTCTCAATTGTGTCTGACACTTGTGCCCTTAAACGCGTCGTGAACTGATGGGTGGTGGTCTCAATTGTCTCTGACCTCTGATGCCCTTAAACGCGTCGTGAACTGATGGGTGGTGGTCTCAATTGTCTCTGACCTCTGATACCCTTAAACGCGTCGTGAACTGATGGGTGGTACTTTCTCAACTTAGGTGGTCTCAATTGTCTCTGACCTCTGATACCCTTAAACGCGTCGTCAACTGATGGGTGATACTTTCTCAACTTAGGTGGTCTCAATTGTGTCTGACACTTGTGTCCTTAAACGCGTAGTGAACTGATGGGTGATACTTTCTCAACTTAGGTGGTCATAATTGTCTCTGACACTTGTGCCCTTAAACGCGTCGTGAACTGATGGGTGATACTTTCTAAACTTAGGTGGTCTCAATTGTGTCTGACACTTGTGTCCTTAAACGCGTCGTGAACTGATGGGTGATACTTTCTCAACTTAGGTGGTCTCAATTGTGTCTGACACTTGTGCCCTTAAACGCGTCGTGAACTGATGGGTGATACTTTCTCAACTTAGGTGGTCTCAATTGTGTCTGACACTGTGTCCTTAAACGCGTAGTGAACTGATGGGTGATACTTTCTCAACTTAGGTGGTCTCAATTGTGTCTGACACTTATGCCCTTAAACGCGTCGTGAACTGATGGGTGATACTTTCTCAACTTAGGTGGTCTCAATTGTGTCTGACACTTGTGTCCTTAAACGCGTCGTGAACTGATGGGTGATACTTTCTCAACTTAGGTGGTCTCAATTGTGTCTGACACTTGTGTCCTTAAACGCGTCGTGAACTGATGGGTGATACTTTCTCAACTTAGGTGGTCTCAATTGTGTCTGACACTTGTGTCCTTAAACGCGTCGTGAACTGATGGGTGATACTTTCTCAACTTAGGTGGTCTCAATTGTGTCTGACACTTGTGTCCTTAAACGCGTCGTGAACTGATGGGTGATACTTTCTCAACTTAGGTGGTCTCAATGTGTCTGACACTTGTGCCCTTAAACGCGTCGTGAACTGATGGGTGGTACTTTCTCAACTTAGGTGGTCTCAATTGTGTCTGACACTTGTGTCCTTAAACGCGTCGTGAACTGATGGGTGATACTTTCTCAACTTAGGTGGTCTCAATTGTGTCTGACACTTGTGTCCTTAAACGCGTCGTGAACTGATGGGTGATACTTTCTCAACTTAGGTGGTCTCAATGTGTCTGACACATGTGCCCTTAAACGCGTCGTGAACTGATGGGTGGTACTTTCTCAACTTAGGTGGTCTCAATTGTGTCTGACACTTGTGTCCTTAAACGCGTCGTGAACTGATGGGTGATACTTTCTCAACTTAGGTGGTCTCAATTGTGTCTGACACTTGTGCCCTTAAACGCGTCGTGAACTGATGGGTGATACTTTCTCAACTTAGGTGGTCTCAATTGTGTCTGAAAATTGTGTCCTTAAACGCGTCGTGAACTGATGGGTGGTACTTTCTCAACTTAGGTGGTCTCAATTGTGTCTGACACTTGTGTCCTTAAACGCGTAGTGAACTGATGGATGGTACTTTCTCAACTTAGGTGGTCTCAATTGTGTCTGACACTTGTGTCCTTAAACGCGTAGTGAACTGATGGGTGATACTTTCTCAACTTAGGTGGTCTCAATTGTGTCTGACACTTGTGTCCTTAAACGCGTCGTGAACTGATGGGTGGTACTTTCTCAACTTAGGTGGTCTCAATTGTGTCGGACACTTGTGTCCTTAAACGCGTCGTGAACTGATGGGTGATACTTTCTCAACTTAGGTGGTCTCAATTGTGTCTGACACTTGTGTCCTTAAACGCGTCGTGAACTGATGGGTGGTACTTTCTCAACTTAGGTGGTCTCAATTGTGTCTGACACTTGTGTCCTTAAACGCGTAGTGAACTGATGGATGGTACTTTCTCAACTTAGGTGGTCTCAATTGTGTCTGACACTTGTGTCCTTAAACGCGTAGTGAACTGATGGGTGATACTTTCTCAACTTAGGTGGTCTCAATTGTGTCTGACACTTGTGTCCTTAAACGCGTCGTGAACTGATGGGTGGTACTTTCTCAACTTAGGTGGTCTCAATTGTGTCGGACACTTGTGTCCTTAAACGCGTCGTGAACTGATGGGTGATACTTTCTCAACTTAGGTGGTCTCAATTGTGTCTGACACTTGTGTCCTTAAACGCGTCGTGAACTGATGGGTGGTACTTTCTCAACTTAGGTGATCTCAATTGTGTCTGACACTTATGCCCTTAAACGCGTCGTGAACTGATGGGTGGTACTTTCTCAACTTAGGTGGTCTCAATTGTGTCTGACACTTGTGCCCTTAAACGCGTCGTGAACTGATGGGTGGTACTTTCTCAACTTAGGTGGTCTCAATTGTGTCTGACACTTGTGCCCTTAAACGCGTCGTGAACTGATGGGTGGTGGTCTCAATTGTCTCTGACCTCTGATGCCCTTAAACGCGTAGTGAACTGATGGGTGGTGGTCTCAATTGTCTCTGACCTCTGATACCCTTAAACGCGTCGTAACTGATGGGTGTACTTTTCAACTTAGGTGGTCTCAATTGTCTCTGACCTCTGATACCCTTAAACGCGTCGTCAACTGATGGGTGATACTTTCTCAACTTAGGTGGTCTCAATTGTGTCTGACACTTGTGTCCTTAAACGCGTAGTGAACTGATGGGTGATACTTTCTCAACTTAGGTGGTCTCAATTGTGTCTGACACTTGTGTCCTTAAACGCGTCGTGAACTGATGGGTGATACTTTCTCAACTTAGGTGGTCTCAATTGTGTCTGACACTTGTGCCCTTAAACGCGTCGTGAACTGATGGGTGGTACTTTCTCAACTTAGGTGGTCTCAATTGTGTCTGACACTTGTGCCCTTAAACGCGTCGAACTGATGGTGGTACTTTCAACTTAGGTGGTCTCAATTGTGTCTGACACTTGTGCCCTTAAATGCGTCGTGAACTGATGGGTGATGGTCTCAATTGTCTCTGACCTCTGATGCCCTTAAACGCGTCGTGAACTGATGGGTGGTGGTCTCAATTGTCTCTGACCTCTGATACCCTTAAACGGTCGTAACTGATGGGTGACTTTTCAACTTAGGTGGTCTCAATTGTCTCTGACCTCTGATACCCTTAAACGCGTCGTCAACTGATGGGTGATACTTTCTCAACTTAGGTGGTCTCAATTGTGTCTGACACTTGTGTCCTTAAACGCGTAGTGAACTGATGGGTGATACTTTCTCAACTTAGGTGGTCATAATTGTCTCTGACACTTGTGCCCTTAAACGCGTCGTGAACTGATGGGTGATACTTTCTAAACTTAGGTGGTCTCAATTGTGTCTGACACTTGTGTCCTTAAACGCGTCGTGAACTGATGGGTGATACTTTCTCAACTTAGGTGGTCTCAATTGTGTCTGACACTTGTGCCCTTAAACGCGTCGTGAACTGATGGGTGATACTTTCTCAACTTAGGTGGTCTCAATTGTGTCTGACACTTGTGTCCTTAAACGCGTAGTGAACTGATGGGTGATACTTTCTCAACTTAGGTGGTCTCAATTGTGTCTGACACTTATGCCCTTAAACGCGTCGTGAACTGATGGGTGATACTTTCTCAACTTAGGTGGTCTCAATGTGTCTGACACTTGTGTCCTTAAACGCGTCGTGAACTGATGGGTGATACTTTCAACTTAGTGGTCTCAATTGTGTCTGACACTTGTGCCCTTAAACGTCGTGAACTGATGGGTGATACTTTTCAACTTAGGTGGTCTCAATTGTGTCTGACACTTGTGTCCTTAAACGCGTAGTGAACTGATGGGTGATACTTTCTCAACTTAGGTGGTCTCAATTGTGTCTGACACTTATGCCCTTAAACGCGTCGTGAACTGATGGGTGATACTTTCTCAACTTAGGTGGTCTCAATTGTGTCTGACACTTGTGTCCTTAAACGCGTCGTGAACTGATGGGTGATACTTTCTCAACTTAGGTGGTCTCAATTGTGTCTGACACTTGTGTCCTTAAACGCGTCGTGAACTGATGGGTGATACTTTCTCAACTTAGGTGGTCTCAATTGTGTCTGACACTTGTGTCCTTAAACGCGTCGTGAACTGATGGGTGATACTTTCTCAACTTAGGTGGTCTCAATTGTGTCTGACACTTGTGTCCTTAAACGCGTCGTGAACTGATGGGTGATACTTTCTCAACTTAGGTGGTCTCAATTGTGTCTGACACTTGTGCCCTTAAACGCGTCGTGAACTGATGGGTGGTACTTTCTCAACTTAGGTGGTCTCAATTGTGTCTGACACTTGTGTCCTTAAACGCGTCGTGAACTGATGGGTGATACTTTCTCAACTTAGGTGGTCTCAATTGTGTCTGACACTTGTGTCCTTAAACGCGTCGTGAACTGATGGGTGATACTTTCTCAACTTAGGTGGTCTCAATTGTGTCTGACACTTGTGCCCTTAAACGCGTCGTGAACTGATGGGTGGTACTTTCTCAACTTAGGTGGTCTCAATTGTGTCTGACACTTGTGTCCTAAAGCGTCGTGAACTGATGGGTGATACTTTTCAACTTAGGTGGTCTCAATTGTGTCTGACACTTGTGCCCTTAAATGCGTCGTGAACTGATGGGTGATACTTTCTCAACTTAGGTGGTCTCAATTGTGTCTGAAAATTGTTCCTAAACGCGTCGTGAACTGATGGGTGGTACTTTCTCAACTTAGGTGGTCTCAATTGTGTCTGACACTTGTGCCCTTAAACGCGTCGTGAACTGATGGGTGGTACTTTCTCAACTTAGGTGGTCTCAATTGGTTCTGACACTCTGTGCCCTTAAACGCGTCGTGAACTGATGGGTGGTGGTCTCAATTGTCTCTGACCTCTGATGCCCTTAAACGCGTAGTGAACTGATGGGTGGTGGTCTCAATTGTCTCTGACCTCTGATACCCTTAAACGCGTCGTGAACTGATGGGTGGTACTTTCTCAACTTAGGTGGTCTCAATTGTCTCTGACCTCTGATACCCTTAAACGCGTCGTCAACTGATGGGTGATACTTTCTCAACTTAGGTGGTCTCAATTGTGTCTGACACTTGTGTCCTTAAACGCGTAGTGAACTGATGGGTGATACTTTCTCAACTTAGGTGGTCTCAATTGTGTCTGACACTTGTGTCCTTAAACGCGTCGTGAACTGATGGGTGATACTTTCTCAACTTAGGTGGTCAAAATTGTGTCTGACACTTGTGCCCTTAAACGCGTCGTGAACTAATGGGTGGTACTTTCTCAACTTAGGTGGTCTCAATTGTGTCTGACACTTGTGCCCTTAAACGCGTCGTGAACTGATGGGTGGTACTTTCTCAACTTAGGTGGTCTCAATTGTGTCTGACACTTGTGCCCTTAAACGCGTCGTGAACTGATGGGTGGTGGTCTCAATTGTCTCTGACCTCTGATGCCCTTAAACGCGTCGTGAACTGATGGGTGGTGGTCTCAATTGTCTCTGACCTCTGATACCCTTAAACGCGTCGTGAACTGATGGGTGGTACTTTCTCAACTTAGGTGGTCTCAATTGTCTCTGACCTCTGATACCCTTAAACGCGTCGTCAACTGATGGGTGATACTTTCTCAACTTAGGTGGTCTCAATTGTGTCTGACACTTGTGTCCTTAAACGCGTAGTGAACTGATGGGTGATACTTTCTCAACTTAGGTGGTCATAATTGTCTCTGACACTTGTGCCCTTAAACGCGTCGTGAACTGATGGGTGATACTTTCTAAACTTAGGTGGTCTCAATTGTGTCTGACACTTGTGTCCTTAAACGCTCGTGAACTGATGGGTGATACTTTCAACTTAGGTGGTCTCAATTGTGTCTGACACTTGTGCCCTTAAACGCGTCGTGAACTGATGGGTGATACTTTCTCAACTTAGGTGGTCTCAATTGTGTCTGACACTTGTGTCCTTAAACGCGTAGTGAACTGATGGGTGATACTTTCTCAACTTAGGTGGTCTCAATTGTGTCTGACACTTATGCCCTTAAACGCGTCGTGAACTGATGGGTGATACTTTCTCAACTTAGGTGGTCTCAATTGTGTCTGACACTTGTGCCCTTAAACGCGTCGTGAACTGATGGGTGATGGTCCAATTGTCCTGACCTCTGATGCCTTAAACGCGTAGTGAACTGATGGGTGGTGGTCTCAATTGCCTCTGACCTCTGATACCTTTAAACGCGTCGTGAACTGATGGGTGATACTTTCTCAACTTAGGTGGTCTCAATTGTGTCTGACACTTGTGTCCTTAAACGCGTAGTGAACTGATGGGTGATACTTTCTCAACTTAGGTGGTCTCAATTGTGTCTGACACTTGTGCCTTAAACGCGGTGAACTGATGGGTGATGGTCTCAATTGTCTCTGACCTCTGATGCCCTTAAACGCGTAGTGAACTGCTGGGTGGTGGTCTCAATTGCCTCTGACCTCTGATACCCTTAAACGCGTCGTAACTGATGGGTGTACTTTCTCAACTTAGGTGGTCTCAATTGTGTCTGACACTTGTGTCCTTAAACGCGTCGTGAACTGATGGGTGATACTTTCTCAACTTAGGTGGTCTCAATTGTGTCTGACACTTGTGTCCTTAAACGCGTAGTGAACTGATGGGTGATACTTTCTCAACTTAGGTGGTCTCAATTTGTCTCTGACACTTGTGTCCTTAAACGCGTCGTGAACTGATGGGTGATACTTTCTCAACTTAGGTGGTCTCAATTGTGTCTGACACTTGTGCCCTTAAACGCGTCGTGAACTGATGGGTGATACTTTCTCAACTTAGGTGGTCTCAATTGTGTCTGACACTTGTGTCCTTAAACGCGTAGTGAACTGATGGGTGATACTTCTCAACTTAGTGGTCTCAATGTGTCTGACACTTGTGCCCTTAAACGCGTCGAACTGATAGGTGATGGTCTCAATTGTCTCTGACCTCTGATGCCCTTAAACGCGTAGTGAACTGATGGGTGGTGGTCTCAATTGCCTCTGACCTCTGATACCCTTAAACGCGTCGTGAACTGATGGGTGGTGGTCTCAATTGCCTGTCGTATTGAAGGTTATAGGTTACAATCCGGTCCGAGACACATAATTAATTTTTCATGAGATCCCATAAATAATGCCGGAGCTACGGAGTTCGTGCTTTGTGCAATGCTCTCGGCAGACGGCATGTCATCTCTGCCAACAGGGACGGAGCCATTTGGGAAACTCAGTGAATCAATGGAAAGTTCACAACATAACAAATCGTGCAGTGCGTTATGTTTACATATTGTTATTTATTAGTTTCATCTTACATTATTGTGTTCACATATAGTTAGTTACTAGTCTTGTCTCTTACATTACTGTGTTCACATATAGTTAGTTACTAGTCTTGTCTCTTACATTACTGTGTTCACATATAGTTAGTTACTAGTCTTGTCTCTTACATTACTGTGTTCACATATAGTTAGTTACTAGTCTTGTCTCTTACATTACTGTGTTCACATATAGTTAGTACTAGTCTTGTCTCTTACATTACTGTGTTCACATATAGTTAGTTACTAGTCTTGTCTCTTACATTACTGTGTTCACATATAGTTAGTTACTAGTCTTGTCTCTTACATTACTGTGTTCACATATAGTTAGTTACTAGTCTTGTCTCTTACATTACTGTGTTCACATATAGTTAGTTACTAGTCTTGTCTCTTACATTACTGTGTTCACATATAGTTAGTCACTAGTCTTTTCTCTTACATTACTGTGTTCACATATAGTTAGTTACTAGTCTTGTCTCTTACATTACTGTGTTCACATATAGTTAGTTACTAGTCTTGTCTCTTACATTACTGTGTTCACATATAGTTAGTTACTAGTCTTGTCTCTTACATTACTGTGTTCACATATAGTTAGTTACTAGTCTTGTCTCTTACATTACTGTGTTCACATATAGTTAGTCACTAGTCTTGTCTCTTACATTACTGTGTTCACATATAGTTAGTTACTAGTCTTGTCTCTTACATTACTGTGTTCACATATAGTTAGTTACTAGTCTTGTCTCTTACATTACTGTGCTCACATATAGTTAGTCACTAGTCTTTTCTCTTACATTACTGTGTTCACATATAGTTAGTTACTAGTCTTGTCTCTTACATTACTGTGTTCACATATAGTTAGTTACTAGTCTTGTCTCTTACATTACTGTGTTCACATATAGTTAGTTACTAGTCTTGTCTGTTACATTACTGTGTTCACATATAGTTAGTCACTAGTCTTGTCTCTTACATTACTGTGTTCACATATAGTTAGTTACTAGTCTTGTCTCTTGCATTACTGTGTTCACATATAGTTAGTCACTAGTCTTGTCTCTTACATTACTGTGCTTAGATATGGTCTGCTTACTGCCCGTCGTCGAGGCCATGTCATTTTTAAATGTCAGGTTTACATTTTTCCCATATGTCCAAACCATCTTTCCCTTCTTCCTATGCCACTTATGTACAATTCGTTTTTCTTTCTCAGCTTCTCATTTATCATCTGTCCTGCTAAACTTATTTGTTGAGTTCTCCTGAGGCATTAATATTGAAACATCTTAGAATATTTGCCTAATGCATGTGCTAATTTTTCAGTATTCGTTATTATATTGAAATATTCTGAGAATGTTAGTTCAATTTATTCCAAGTTTGGTTTTAAGCGAAGTCCTTTTGATCTTCGAGCCCTACACCCATTCATTGTATAATATATATACCATTACACAAGTGTTACCAAAAGACAATGCATATATATATACCATGACACAAGTGTTACTAAAAGACAATGCATATATATACCATGACACAAGTGTTACTAAAAGACAATGCATATATATACCATGACACAAGTGTTACTAAAAGACAATGCATATATACACCATGACACAAGTGTTACTAAAAGACAATGCATATATACACCATTACACAAATGTTACTAAAAGACAATGCATATATACACCATTACACAAGTGTTACTAAAAGACAATGCATATATACACCATTACACAAGTGTTACCAAAAGACAATGCATATATACACCATTACACAAATGTTACTAAAAGACAATGCATATATACACCATTACACAAATGTTACTAAAAGACAATGCATATATATACCATTACACAAATGTTACTAAAAGACAATGCATATATATACCATTACACAAGTGTTACTAAAAGACAATGCATATATACACCATTACACAAATGTTACTAAAAGACAATGCATATATATACCATGACACAAGTGTTACTAAAAGACAATGCATATATATACCATGACACAAGTGTTACTAAAAGACAATGCATATATATACCATTACACAAGTGTTACCAAAAGACAATGCATATATATACCATTACACACGTGTTACTAAAAGACAATGCATATATATACCATTACACAAATGTTACTAAAAGACAATGCATATATATACTATGACTCAGGTGTTACTAAAAGACAATGCATATATATACCATGACACAAGTGTTACTAAAAGACAATGCAAACTTTAGAAACATTTTGTTATAGAATACATTCTTAGAACTCTTTGGACAGAGATAAATAAAACTATCTACATTCTTTCAGATTTCCCCGCGTGTTCGTAGCGCGTTGGACTACGGGTGACTATCCCTCTGTGTGTGCGGGCTCAATTCCGCGGGATGGCAGAAAGAGCCACAGATTCCCCAGATTTACGGTGTTCGTGGCACCGAACCGAAGAGCTGAGAAGCTCAAGTGCTTCTGGATCGGTTAAAAAAAAAAAAAAGAGATTTCATTATTATCTGTGTTATTCTTTAATAATAATATACAATATTATTTATATCAAACTATCGTCGGATTTGTTAGTACTATTCCTCGCCTTGGGCTATTCCAGAGCCAACTATAAACTTATGGGCCTTCAGACCGAGGTAAGAATTATAGGAAATCAGACCACAACTACACCACGTGACCTCGCATTCCAGTATTGCTGTATATAGACGAATTCATTTTAAAATCAACACAAAATGCTAAATAAAAGTTATATTATACAACAAGTTAAGTTTAACAATACAAAATGCTAAATAAAAGTTATATTATACAACAAGTTCAGTTTAATAATAAAGAATATCAATATTATGAATATTTTTCACCACTAAATAACCATAGACTCATAGATTTGAGTAAAATTGCAAAAAAAACGTGCAGTGTTCTACCAAACATCTGTATTTTCCAGCCCCCTTTTCTGTTCTAGGTCAGGAAATCCCTGGTCAGTTGACTGGCCTAGTTATCTAGAGTTTGCTGTGGCTCTTCCCCAGTGTGTTTATAAGATCCTTCTAGCCTGGGGGCCTCACTAACGGATATTGCTTTTATTTTGTTGGATTCCATATTACTATTAGGATTATTTATCCATTGTCTTGGAAGGTAATCTGCCATTGTTTTCCTTCTTGGCAGTGTGCATGACCGATCTATTACAGAGATCGTCTGCCTACTCTCGCCCGTGTGTTTCCGGGGCCCAAAAGGGGAGCAAAGAATAGTAACACTGTGACCTACACGGTATGTCGTAAGAGGCGACTGTGGTAGGGCCTAGGGAAACTACCCCAGTAAATAAAAAGCGTCGCAGAAATCGAATGTGCTGGTTTACTTGTAGGTGCATAACTGGCACAACGTATAATCGCTCTTTGGCTCAGATCACATACAAATCACAAAGATTGGTTTAACAAGCGGTCGATATGGAGCGATCGAAGAAGAAGAAGAAGTGATGTTGATTATATCCAATGATTTAAGTTAGAAGATAAAATCTGCACAAGTTCAAATAGATTCTGTCCGATGACCAGAGTGAGGAGTGGGCTCAACGGAAACCACCTGCTGGCATACTCTGTTACATCTTATAGGGAATACTGAGCACATATAGGTTTGTCAGGAGTTATGTGACATCGGCTCAGTAACCAATTCTGTTCTACATTGCAATTGTTCTACACAAGCTGTCTACGCAGAATACTAAAAATAAACTGGCAGGACAAAATTCCAGACAGCGAAGTCCTCACAAGAGCAAAGATCCCAAGCGTCAACACCCTGTTGCAGAAGGCCCAACTGAGATGGGTCGGTCACGTTGCTCGAATGCCTGATAAACGCATCCCAAAACAGTTGATGTATGGCGAGCTTGAAGGGGGCAGACGTTTAGCTGGTGGACAGAAAAACGCTTTAAAGACACTCTTAAAGTGTCTCTGAAATGCTTCGATATAGACAATACGTGCTGGGAATCCCTTGCGCAAAATCGCCAAATGTGACGCTGTAACAACAAAAGAGGAACCCGAATAGCTGAGAATCATCGTATTGTTGAGTCACAGAGAAAACGAGCAGCGCGAAAAGACAGAGCACACAACACGCACATGTCTAACCTTGATCATGTATGCCCCACCTGTGGTCGGGGATTCTGTTCTAGGATTGACTCTACAGTCACCTCCGCACACACCAGAGAGGTGCAACAGTGCACGTCTGAGATTGTTGTCATCATCGCTTGCGATGGACGGCTATTACATTGCAATTGTTAGGGATTAGAGTTAATGTACTTTATCCATTTAGTGAATTATGAAGACATTGTCACATGCCTTGTAAGCAGACACTGTCACATGACTAGTAGGCAGACACTGTCACAGACATAGCAAGCAGACACTGTCACAGGCCTAGCAAACAGACAGAAGTTTAATTTAATTTATGCTAAGAGAATTAAAAGGAGATTTCCCAAGCCGATTAGCAGAACTTCGGTCAAGACTACGAGGCACGTTGGTGATATGTTTCCAAGTATCTCTAACCAGAGATGATGTCATCATTCTTTGGAGGAAATTTGTGAACTAATCACGACAGACGTGAAGAGTCTACGTAGAGTGTTGGAAATATCAAGAAAACTAGCCATGAGCGAGAAGAAGAATCTACAGTGAGTGTGGGGAGAATCAAGAAAAACTAGTCACGACAGAGATGACGTGCGTAAGCAAAGTGCTGGGAGTGTTCAGCAAAAATACGCACTTGCAAAAGTAGACAACAGAAATAACAGAGGCAGGTAAAGACACCATAAAAAAGCGCACACAAAAACCCGTTCTGGAAATCTATTCATATCATGATGATGTAAGGCCCAACAAGATTACAGTAAGAGAGAAAAAGAGCGAGACAGGGAGAAATTAAACTTAATCACATTTGTATTGTAAATATTCTACATGGCTAGGACAATACATTTTAAAACTCTAATCTTGTTATTATAGTCAAGTAGTAAATTAGCATACTCAATAAACATATATTTTATATATGGTCCCAGATGGTGGTGGCTAGCATGTATATGCTGAAACATAGCTTATATGTAGATAGTAACATAACTACCATCATATACATATATATTCGTCACGTACATTACATACCCAGAAAGAACTCAAAATCAAAGAAAACTGGCTGATGCTACAAATAAGAAAAAGAAAATTGAGATATTTTGGACATATAAAAAGACATGAAGTGCTGGAAAAGACCATCATGGAAGGAGGCATACCGGCAAAGAGAAGAAGAGGAAGACCACGGAGAAGATGGATTCAGGATGTAACTGATGGTTTGAGCATGACGGCTGCAGATTCAGGACGTCTGGCCTATGAGAGAGAGAAATTCCGGAGGACTGTTGGGGTGGCAAAGTTCTGCTCAGGACAAGCTATTTGATGATGATGATGACATTATATAGATTCTACAAGTAATTTCTCCATACCTCTCTGTCCTGGGTAACGTGCTCAATCTCATCCATGCAATTTAGTTAAATATTTCTTGTCTCTCTCTCTCAGCAAAGTTCATTAGGACTACCATCCTAATATTCATTTATATATCACCAACAACATCATCATCATCATCATCACCACCGTCGCATCATCAACTTTATCAGCAAATAAAAAATATCACCTTAATTGTGTCCACCATCATCAACATCATCATTGTTATAACATCCTCATAAGATAAACATCATTGTTATAACATCCTCATAAGATAAACATCATTGTTATAACATCCTCATAAGATAAACATCATTGTTATAACATCCTCATAAGATAAACATCATTGTTATAACATCCTCATAAGATAAACATCATTGTTATAACATCCTCATAAGATAAACATCATTGTTATAACATCCTCATAAGATAAACATCATTGTTATAACATCCTCATAAGATAAACATCATTGTTATAACATCCTCATAAGATAAACATCATTGTTATAACATCCTCATAAGATAAACATCATTGTTATAACATCCTCATAAGATAAACATCATTGTTATAACATCCTCATAAGATAAACATCATTGTTATAACATCCTTATAAGATAAACATCATTGTTATAACATCCTCATAAGATAAACATCATTGTTATAACATCCTCATAAGATAAACATCATTGTTATAACATCCTCATAAGATAAACATCATTGTTATAACATCCTCATTATAAGATAAACATTTCATCACACTTTCAAATAACATCATTGTTATAACATCCTCATTATAAGATAAACATTTCATCACACTTTCAAATAACAATCTAACCATCACATTAACATTATCATCATTAACATTAGTATAGACGTCATCATCACATAATTTGTGGTGTTGTTGGTATCATCCTACCATCGTCATCTATCTTGTAGAATAATGCAACCACTACCTCCGTTACAATATGACAATACACACAAGCCCAAATCTGACTATCTTAGTCTCAATTATCTCATTCTGTTCTAATGTCTCTATTGCTCTTAAGTGCTATTGTTCTACATTGCTAGTGTTCCACATTGCTATTGTTCTACATTGCTATTGTTCTACATTGCTATTGTTCTACATTGCTATTGTTCTACATTCCTATTGTTCTACATTGCTATTGTTCTACATTGCTATTGTTCTACATTGCTACTGTTATACATTGATATTGTTCTAAAATCTTAGTGTTATACATTGCTATTGTTCTACATTGATGTTGTTCTAAAATCTTAGTGTTATATATTGCTAGTGTTCTACAATGCTACTGTTCTAAGGTTTCAGTGTTCTACCTTGCTACTGTTTTAAAGTGCTATTGTTCTACATTGCTATTTTTAATTGCTACTGTTCTACAGAACTACTGTTCACATTGCTATTTTTCTACTTTGCTATTGTTCTACTGTGCTATTGTTCTACATTGCTATTTTTAATTCCTACTGTTCTACAGAACTACTGTTCACATTGCTATTGTTCTACTTTGCTATTGTTCTACTGTGCTATTGTTTTGCTGTGCTACTGTTCTTAAGTCCTAGTGTTCTGCATTGCTACTGCCCAATATTTCCCTTTCCCATAAACTGATACTGTTCAACACTCCTTTGTGTCAACGTTTCTATTTTTCAAGAAACCGTTGTTATCGCTTCCTCCGTCTCAGCACCGTATGCCTGTTCCTTATGCGCATAATTAATTTTCTATGATCAGTGAACCTTACACGGCACGTTCTCATTATTTAAGTTACCTGTTCATGAATTCGTTAGTATTATTATGTAAAACTGCATTCAATTGGAATCTATCTATAACTGTACACGTGACCTCCGATAACATAAACCAGCCCCCATTAAACAGGAATTTTTTATTTCCCGTCTGAGCTTGTCGGCCTTATGTTGCTGGAGGCTGCACCGTTCACTTTATCAAAAAAGAACTCAACATCAAAGAAAAGTAACCATGCTACGAATATCTCTTCTTCTTCTTTGCGTTCGTTCTTTACGATCAATTTTAATCACTCTTTGTGATATGTTTGATCTTTGCCAAGAACGTGTTTACATTGCACATTGGTTTAGTAGGCCCCGAAACGCATAGACTTCTACACGTTTAGGACATGTGCATCCGATTTCAGCCAAACCTCCTTAGTCGCCTCTTACGACATGCATGGCAGGTAACAGTGGTTCTATTCTTTACACCCCAAATTTGGGCCCCGGTAACCACTTGGGTAACTAGAAATATAAATGAGAGCATTGAAGATGTTTGGACATATTCACGAAAGGTTGAAGAAGACCATTATGGAAGGAAGCATCACTGCAAAGAGAAAAGGAAAACTGCAGAGACGATGGATTCAGGATGAAACTGATGATTTGAGCATGACGTCTGCAATATGAGAGAAAGAATTCCCTAAGTACTGTTAGGTTGGCAACGTTCTGCTCAGGACAAGCTATTTGATGATGACACATTTATATGTCTAGTCGCATTCACATTAAATCGCATAATGAACTTTATTTATTAATAAATGACTCGTGATTGTTGTACACGATGACCTTAATTGTCTAGAACAGCGGTTTCCAAACTTGACATTACTGCGGAACCACTTTTAAATACATTTTCATGCCGGGGACCCCCAAATGTTTCTATATATGAAAATGAACAGGAATGAACTGTATGTGTGTTACAATAGTAAACAATTATCTGTGTGTGACAATAGTAAACAATGTATGTGTGTTACAATAGTAAACAATTATCTGTGTGTGACAATAGTAAACAATGTATGTGTGTTACAATAGTAAACAATGTATGTGTGTTACAATAGTAAACAATTATCTGTGTGTTACAATAGTAAACAATTTCTGTATCTTACAATAGTAAACAATTATCTGTGTGTTACAATAGTAAACAATTTCTGTATCTTACAATAGTAAACAATTGTCTGTGTGTTACAATAGTAAACAATGTCTGTATGTTACAATAGTAAACAATTATATGTGTGTTACAATAGTAAACAATGTCTGTATGTTACAATAGTAAACAATGTCTGTATGTTACAATAGTAAACAATTATATGTGTGTTACAATAGTAAACAATTATCTGTGTGTTACAATAGTAAACAATTATATGTGTGTGACAATAGTAAACAATTATCTGTGTGTGACAATAGTAAACAATTATCTGTGTGTTACAATAGTAAACAATGTTTGTATCTTACAATAGTAAACAATTATCTGTGTGTTACAATAGTAAATAATGTCTGTGTGTTACAATAGTAAATAATGTCTGTGTGTTACAATAGTAAACAATGTCTGTGTGTTACAATAGTAAACAATGTCTGTATGTTACAATAGTAAACAATTATCTGTGAGTTACAATAGTAAACAATGTATGTGTTACAATAGTAAACAATGTTGTGTGTTACAATAGTAAACAATGTTGTGTGTTACAATAGTAAACAATGTTGTGTGTTACAATAGTAAACAATGTTGTGTGTTACAATAGTAAACAATGTCTGTGTATTACAATAGTAAACAATGTCTGTGTGTTACAATAGTAAACAATGTCTGTGTGTTACAATAGTAAACAATGTCTGTGTGTTACAATAGTAAACAATGTTGTGTGTTACAATAGTAAACAATGTTGTGTGTTACAATAGTAAACAATGTCTGCAATTTAATTATTTTAATAAACAGGAAGAGGTTTCCTTTTGTCTTGAACAAGACGAGCCATCATTAGCATCATCAGTACATTTGCATTTCAATTTCCGCCAGCGATCCATCCTGAAGCTCAGCCAAAATGTATTGTAGCAAAATCCAACGTTATTTATCCTATCTTTCCCAAGATCGTTTCAGCCAATTATTTACTTAAATTGCATTCTTCTAATGATGGAGTTATTATTACACCACACCAACAGTCAAGATGGCTTCAATTTCTCATACTGCTGGAAACTTCAAATGATTTTTCATTTTTTCCTGTCAGACATTTAGACTCCGGTCTATTCCGGGCCCTTTAATTTCGAAGCGGAACTAGTTTACCCCTGTTTCTATACATGTTTTAAAAATTTATTTTTCTGTTTGAAATGTCAAAGATCATAATATTTTTCAAGCTCTTGAGGACCCCCTGTAAATACCTCGCAGACTTCCGGATGTCCTGGGAGCCCAGTTTGGGAAACCCTGGTCTAGAATGCTGTTTTTGTCTGGATTTTTTATATTCCTTATTTCTTAATTACATCTGAAGATTGATGTTGATAAAGTCTAAATGTATATTACATCTCTACGCTTGTTCTTACTTAATGTCATTGAATTTTATGATGAACTAAACTATGGAAATTATTCAGCAATTATAACTACATTTATAATGGGCTTAGATTTGTACATTACTATTACACATTTTAACAATGCTAAATTTACTCACAAGTCTTTGCCTGCAAGTGCCTATATAACAGAAAACATTATCTGCAAATGCTAAATATGAACACATTTATGGTTACAATTGCTACATTCGCACACATTTCTGCATACAAATGCTAAATTTGCACATATTTCTGCATACAATACCTAAATTTGCAAAGTCTTTGCCAACAAGTGCTTAATTACGTTCAATAAAAGTGCTAAATTTACAGACATCTTTTCCCCAAAGTGTTGAAATTACATAAACCTTTGTCCACATGTGTTAAATTTACAAAAAATGTTTTGCTCACAAGTGTTAAATTTGCAAAAATCTCTGACGACAATTATTAAATTTCATCAAAACTTTATTTCAAAAGAAATATTTGCTTTCTATCATATTATTATTATTATGTATTTCAGTAGCAAAATATGGATTAAAAAACTGATATCCACATATCACCAGTGTATCCTATTCTATTCATCATCATCATGTGTGTGTGTGACACGATCGATCAATGAGCTCTACAAATGTATGTCCTAATTACTGACCATGACTTCTAATGTTTATATTTGTTCTCTGTCAAGAAATGGTGATGCCCATAACTTTCTCTCTCTCTCTCTCTCTCTCTCTCTCTCTCTCTCTCTCTCTCACTCTTTGTCTCTCTGATTACTTTCGTTGTCCACTGATTTCTCCGATTGTCACCACGTGCAGTAAGTAAACCGTCCTCTCTCATTATATGTTAGGAAAATGATATGCTAATGCTGATAGTAAGCTTACTCTGTAAAGTTGACTTCTGTTGTCATCATATCAACATTAGTTAGTTTATCATTATATCAGCATTAGTTAGTTTATCATTATATATATATATATATATATATATCAGCATTAGTTAGTTTATTATTATATCAGCATTAGTTAGTTTATCATTATATCAGCATTAGTTAGTTTATTATTATATCAGCATTAGTTAGTTTATTATTATATCAACATTAGTTAGTTTATCATTATATATATCAGCATTAGTTAGTTTATTATTATATCAGCATTAGTTAGTTTATCATTATATATATATCAGCATTAGTTAGTTTATCATTATATATATATATCAGCATTAGTTAGTTTATTATTATATATATATCAGAATTAGTTAGTTTATCATTATAAATCAACATTAGTTAGTTTATCAATATAATAAGCAGAAGGTGACAGCGGTTTTACATATGTTAAGAATGCAGAATGCCAGATAGCCGCATCTGAAATGAAATCCTGGAGGCAAGAGGGTAAGGGAAGATCTAAAAGACATTGATATGAACTGTAGACGGAGAAAGAGAAAAAGCGTGATAAACCTGGAATAAACTAAGCTACCTCGCTCAAGACAGATTCTGGCTGGAAGAAATGTGTTGATGCCTTATGCTCCATTGGGAGTTAAGAAAAGAAGAAGCAACGCAAATGCCATCAGTTTCATAATAAGGAAATGTTTTCTAACAAATTCGCGTGGGTTCCTACCGTTATCTGATTTTAAATAACACAAGAAAACAAATAATAACAATTTATTTTTATATGGCTCACGACGCATAAAAACCGATGATTCTGTTAATTTTCACCCAAGAATGGCTTCTATAAATGCCTGCCAACTGAGCACATATGTTTAACCATAAATGGCAATGCTAATTAACTTTATTATTTGAACTGAAAAAGACATTCGAGAAAATGTTCTCAATTTGCAGGTTTCTCATTGCCCATAACTACATCTGGACAATAGCGAACATAAAGAGTGTAGAAAAATGCACAAATCAAATGTAAAACCATATTTCTATTGATTGTTAATCCTCCCAAGAGTTTTCTTATTCAATATAATTTTTGTTTTTCTATCTTGTGTTGATTCGACGTTGCTTCTAGAGGATTTGAAGAATCCATTTTCCAACATGATAATTTTCCTTGTTTCAGGCACAATTGTTTTATTGATTGCCGATGAGAAATGTGAGTGTATGTGTGTGTTTAATACCTGGATATGTTTTTATCATCTCTCTTGTCCATTCTATTCCCTTCTCGTTATCTTTGTATGTCGTTCTTGGAAATAGCGACAAAGAACACTTACAAACATAGAAGTCTTTTTAGAACACTCCCAAAATATATTTGAGATGTGGATCGTATTCTTCTTCTTCTTCTTCTTCTGGCGTTCGCCCGCTATAAATTCACGTGCAGTCAGTGTGCCTAGTGTGGCTATTTTGACTGCAGTGTGCCTAGTGTGGCTATTTTGACTGATTTTTGTGTAAAAGCCTGCTTTCATTTTTATCAGAATCCAACGCCATACAGGAATACGGTCTTCGACTTCAGAGATGATGATAATCTAATATATAACATTATTTCTGGGTTGTTTTTTTCCTACTCTTGTATCTATTTGTTTTATTCTCCTCTGTCTTACACACATTCTGATAATCGTACTTTCCCTTCGATAGAGCAGACCTTCATCTAAACCAATCCACGTCAACTACTAGATTGCGAGAACTGGGTTTGAAGATTGGTGTGGCAAAGAAAGAGCAGTACAACAGGTATATGAGTAAGCTCATCAATCAAAATATAACTAGTACGGTCAGTCGCTGGACGCTGTTGGAGATATTGCGACGGAGATCGGAGCACCTATGGACATGTCCGGAGTGCAATGAAGATATTCCAAACTGAAACTGAAACATGTCTCTTTCTACTGTTTTATCTATTACAAAATACATCTATCAGTTTCTCTCTTCTCTACTTTCCTAATTTGTATTTTCTATCACCGATTCTCACTGTCTCTACTACTTTCTCTTCTATTATCACAAATTATAATCTATTACTTTAGCTCTCGTTCCATACCTTTTGTTAGTTCTTCTTGTTCTATGCTCTATCTCTCTCTCTCTCTATCTCTGTCACTCTCTCTCTTTTGTGTGTTTTGAACTCCCATTAGAGTATAGACTATAGACCCTGAACCAACTGATGCCAAATCCTCCTATCTTTAGCTGAAACTCCTTCCAGCTCTTCCTTATATTGTTAATCTATATCTTCAAATATTCTGTCCATGTACTTCCAGACATTCCTTCCAGTTCTTCCTTATATTGTTAATCTATGTCTTCAAATATTCTGTCCATGTACTTCTAGACATTCACTATTTCGCTGCTTCTCTTCATTTTTAGATTTATTCTTCTCCTTCTATCTCGCTCTCTTTTCCCTCAATTATCTTCTGGTGTCTGTCACATACTGCAACATCCGTATTCTCTGTGTATCCATCCCACCATCAATCTCACTATGTTTATACTTCTTTCATACTTCCACTCTATTTTTCATCCATATTTTATACGTTTCCAACTATCTTTCCTCTCTCTATCTCTCTCTCTCGGTCTCTCTCACTCGATACTTCCCATGTTCTAGTCTCTTGATCCCTGGCATTCCTTCACTCTATATTTCTCTCTCTCTCACTCGATACTTCCCATGTTCTCTCTCTCTCTCGCGACCCCACTTCCCATGTTCTCTCTCGCGACCCCACTTCCCATGTTCTCTCTCACTCGACACTTCCCATGTTCTCTCTCACTCGACACTTCCCATGTTCTCTCTCACTCGACACTTCCCATGTTCTAGTCTCTTGATCCCTGGCATTCCTGCACTCTATATTTCTCTCTTGGTCTCTCTCACTCGACACTTCCCATGTTCTCTCTCTCGCGACCCCACTTCCCATGTTCTCTTTCTCGCGACCCCACTTCCCATGTTCTCTTTCTCGCGACCCCACTTCCCATGTTCTCTTTCTCGCGACCCCACTTCCCATGTTCTAGTCGCTTGATCCCTGGCATTCCTGCACTCTATATTTCTCTCTCTCTCACTCGATACTTCCCATGTTCTCTCTCTCTCTCTGACCCCACTTCCCATGTTCTAGACCCTCATCACTGGCATTCCTACACTCTAAATATCTCTCTCTCTATCTCTCCGTCTCTCTGACCGACAATAAAGCTGAACAAACTTTTTAAGAAAATTAAAAAAGTACACTTTCTATTTCTGGAACTTCAACTAAACCAAATTTAAGGAACTAATTCTTCTGTGTGCACACCCAACCAGCAGCGGCTACAAAAGAACTTTTCCTTACACAGAGAATTTCCTTGCCTGGTGTTTTCCTTGTCTAATTAAATATCGGTCTGCGTTCTTTAAAATGGATTCCTTCTTTAAACCCTCTTTCAAACAATATGACTGCCTTATCCTTTTCCTCTATTCTTTCTTGCCAAATTTGAATTTGCTCACTGAGTCATAACTTTGTTCATCTTTTGTCTGCACTCTCATGGCACTACTATTGTCCCTCTTTAACTAGTCAAATAAACTGATGTTGCTTTATCTGATGTTCATATTTGTTCAATCATATTTTCTCTTTCACTTCCAGCCGATAATTACTCATTTTCTCATTAATGTATCCTTCTTCTTCTCATTTCTAAAGTGTAATATAACTAATTGTGGTAGGGATTGGCTTCACGAGTAAACGTTCGCTTATCCACTCGGACACAAGAGGGGTGTGAGTTCAATCCCCTACTCGACGTTCCAAACGTGAGGAAAGGAATAAGAATTCCTACCTCCGGTACACTACGACCTAATGTTAATACTTTGTCATTTATTAATCATAATCGAACTGGCACTGCTGGATTTGTTGTTGCGGGTATCAGAGTACATGGGGACATGCCCTGGGTGCTATGTTGACAGTCCACTTATAACGTATAATAGTTAGTTTTATTGTTGTGACTGCTTCTGCTAGTCTTTTCTTACCTGTCAACATAGTTTAATTGTTGTGACTGCTTCTACGTACTAGTCTTTTCTTACCTGTCAACATAGTTTTCTTGTTGTGACTGCTTCTGCTAGTCTTTTCTTACCTGTCAACATAGTTTTCTTGTTGTGACTGCTTCTACTAGTCTTTTCTTACCTGTCAACATAGTTTTCTTGTTGTGACTGCTTCTACTAGTCTTTTCTTACCTGTCAACATAGTTTTCTTGTTGTGACTGCTTCTACTAGTCTTTTCTTACCTGTCAACATAGTTTTCTTGCTGTGACTGCTTCTACTAGTCTTTTCTTACCTGTCAACATAGTTTTCAACTAAAAGACTGATGTCTTCTGGACAGTCCAGATTCTCTAGAACATAAGTCTTCTTCTCCTTCAAACGCTAAATATTGACCACTAGTTAAACCACTCTTTGTGATTTGTATGTGATCTGAGCCTAAGAGCGATTGTGCATTGTGCGAGTTATGCACCTACAAGTAGGCCAGGACATCCGATGTCTGCGACGCTTTTTATTTACTAGGTTAACTTCCCTAGACCCCTACCTCAGTCGAGTCTTACAGGTCGCCTTGTAGGTCGCAGTGTTACTAGTCTTTGCTCCCCTTGCGAACACCGCAACACACGGGCTTCTAGAACATAAGTAAATGTCTATTGTAATTTTATCACCCACATACACCATAGATCAGGGCTGACTATTTTGATATATTGTATCAGCACATTTGAGGAATGACTTTCAAGACCCGGGCGCCATGTGGCAACCACAATAATAATAATAATAATAATGTCATATTAATAATAACATTCGTTTAAAAATAATAATAGACGAAAACGTAATCTTCACTAAACGTTTAATTTAAAAAAAAACATATTGTGTTTATGAAAAAGTCGAAACATACTGTTAACACTGACCTCGTTTTTCTTAGTGAAATTCTGATTAGCCCTAAAGCTGGCGAGTAAAATAGGACGCAAGGAATGCAGCATATGGAAGCCTGCCGTAGAGCCTTGCAACATACACGAGCATGCTCAAACCGCAATAACATATGTACATAATGGAGAATTCCTTCACTCTATGTTAAACACACGAGGAAATCAAATTATACGAAAATTATTGCAAACTTGATTAATGATCAATCAAAAAAGGGACCGACACGATTTAGCGACTATATTTTTCACCATAAATTAATCAAATTCATTAATATTGCAATCAAATGGCAAGTGTTTAGGAACATCAAATATTTACTATCTTTTTATTTTGTCTTCACACTGCTACCGGGTTGTTGCCAAGTGTCGTGGTTTTCTGTTTTTATCTTGCGCTGTTCTAATGGCTTGAGTGATTGTTATTTTTGCTTTTTGACAGGATTATGCAATGCCATCTAACCGTCTTTTTCGCTGTCTTCTCTCGTCCTATGTCTTGATGTTCTGTTGTAGAATAAACTGTACACAGTGGAGTTTGGATGAATTCTTATTAAGTGGTCGAACCACTTCATTCCTTGTGTCTCAATGTAATCCACGCAAGGTTCTGTCCCAACTTTCTTTCTTATGCTGATTTTGGTGACTGTATTTTCTGATTTTGTTGGTAACATTTCGTAGGCATTGCATTTCTCGTGTGATATTTACGATATTCAGTTGAATGGCAGCAAAAATAGGGCGTACACATGCATACATTTTGAATTTGCTGACCAATAAGTTCGATCCTAAACAAAATAATGAGATAAATTTGTCAGAAATCTCAGATTTTAAAAATCCGATAAGATGCTGTATATATTCAGTTTCAGTTTGGAATATCTTCATTGCACTCCGGACATGTCCATAGGTGCTCCGATCTCCTTTGCAATATCTCCAACAGCGTTCAGCGACTGACCGTACCAGTTCTATCTTGATTGATGAGCTGACTCGTATACCTGTTGTACCTTTCTTTTCTTGTCACACCAATCTTCAAACCCAGTTCTCGCAATCTAGTAGTTGACGGGGATTGGTTTAGATGAAGGTCTTCTCTGCGGCCACGCTCTATGAGGGCGTTCACGATGTCAGCTCTGTCCATAGGCTGGCCCTCTGATATATATCGGCAGAGCCAGCCAGTCTGTCTGCTCTCTCATTGCCAACGAAACCCATGTGCCCCGGAACAAAGACAAGTGTAATTCTGCAAATTGTTGACGTCTGCAGTGATTCAGTCCATTGCCTGCGCACCGAACCGGCCTCCACCTGTCGGATCACACTCAATGAGTCACTCAGAATGCACGCATGAGTGTAGTTTTGTGACTCTAGCCAGAGTAGTGCATTGGGCATCGCCAGTACCTCCATTGTCATGCTGCTTGTTGTCATACTAAATGCTAAATGTATATATTATAACACTGTAACAACACACGAGGAATTCGCATAGCTGATAATCGTCGTGCCGTTGAGGCACATAGAAAACGAGCTTCGCGTAAGAAAAACAGATCACACAACACCCACATGTCTAACCTTGATCATGTATGCCCCACCTGTGGTAGGAGATTGTATTCTAGGGTTGTACTCTACAGTCACCTTCGTACACACCAGAGAGGTGCAGCAACACACGTCTGAGGCTGTTGTTATCATCGGTTGCGATGGACGGCTATTAACATACAATTGTATCGTTATAACCAGTGAAATCAGTTTAGTGGTTGATTTTTATCTTCAAATCTACTTTACCATTGTTGTGTCGTTCGCTACACTCCCGTTTAGGAATGTGATAACTGACTGGTAATGTGCCAGCTATTTAATTCGATAAAACACTTTCCTTTGAACGTGGCGTCAGCTGTTGTTACTGGTTACTTTGATCTCTCTGTTTGCGTCAGCCATAACATACCTTTCTTAATTGTCATTCTATCAATACATACAGTGTGTGTCTGTGAGTGCGTTGTCGCGTGGTAGCTTAAATATATGGAGTGTTTCTGTCATTGTCATTGGTAGATCAAATATAATGGGACTGATCTAAGACAAGTGCAACAATTTAAATACCTCGAAGTCCTGGTAACATCAGATTGGCAGATGCCGATCAGAAATAAAGAGCAGAATAGGACAAGCGAAAACATCATTCCTGAAAATGAGAAGCATTATCTGCAACAAGTCCTTGTCAATCCCGATCAGAATGCGAGTTATTCAGTGCTACATAGAACCAATACTGACATACGGATGCCAGTCATGGACAATGAACACACAGATCGAAAGGTCTCTGAGGGCCACAGAAATGTGGTTTATAGAAGAATGATGAGAATCCCATGGACTGCTAAAATAACCAATGTTGAGGTATTGAATGAGATCAAGACACAGAGAAAGCTCATCATCAATAAAAGAAAGAGGCAGTCATCATTTTTCGGGCATGTGATGAGGAGGGGAGGTTTAGAACACATTGTGACAACTGGTAAATCGAGGGTAGACGAGAGACAGTGGGAGACAAAATTTTTGATAGCCTGACTTCATGGCACGGTAGAGCGTCAACATCTGAGTTGATAGCAAACATCAACGACAGAGATTTGTGGAGATCCATGATCGCCTACGCCAGCCAGCACGGCACCTGATGATGATGAGTTCAAATATATGCAGTGTTTCTGTCATTGTCGTTGGTAACTTTAATATGTGCAGTGTTTCTGTCATTGGTAACTCACGTTTTCTCCCATACCCACATTCGGCAACGGGTGGTACCAGTTACCGTTGAACTTGTAAAAACTCCGAGCGTTGTCATTCTTTCGAATAAGAGCTGGTCGGAATATATGTATAAATGTATTTAGTTTCCTATTGGCTCAATGAAGGCTCCCGTCCTTTGGCCGGGATCTAGGGAGCATGGCTCAATGAAGGCTCCCATCCTGTGGCCGGATCTAAGGGACATGACTCAATGAAGGCTCCCACCCTTTGCCGGGATCTAGGTGTGCATGGCTCAATGAAGGCTCCCGCCCTGTGGCCGGATCTAGGGGACATGGCTCAATGAAGGCTCCCGCCCTGTGGCAGGGATCTAGGGGGCATGGCTCAACGAAGGCTCCCGCCCTGTGGCCGGGATCTAGGGGGCATGGCTCAATGAAAGCTCCCGCTCTTTGGCCGGGATCTAGGGTGCATGGCAAAATGAAGGCTCCCGCCTTGTTACCGAGATCTAGGGGGCATGGCTCAATGAAAGCTCCCGCTCTTTGGCCGGGATCTAGCGGGCATGGCTCAATGAAGGCTCCCGCCCTGTGGCCGGATGTAGGGGGCATGTCTCAATGAAGGCTCCCACCCTTTGCCGGGATCTAGGGGCATGGCTCAATGAAGGCTCCCGCCCTGTGGCCGGATCTAGGGGACATGGCTCAATGAAGGCTCCCACCCTTTGCCGGGATCTAGAGGGCATGGCTCAATGAAGGCTCCCACCCTTTGCCGGGATCTAGGGGCATGGCTCAATGAAGGCTCCCGCCTTGTTGCCGAGATCTAGGGGGCACTAGGCTTTAGTCTTAGCCAAAATGCCGAGAAGAAATAACTCACTATGTACTTAACAACTGATATATAAACAGTGTTTCTGTCATTGTTTGTCTGTTTGTGTGTTTTTTATCTAGCGGAGTTAAACCGATGCACTCCTTTTTCAACTTAAGAACAAAACTTGTTTGGTTACATCAGAACTTGTATTTTTTTTAATGGGACCTACCGGGAAGAACCATATTGAGTGGACCCAGTATGATTGAATGTGCAAACTCCGAGTGTCGTCAATATTTCGAATGAAAGTTGCTCGGAGCTTGTTTAAGAGTGTTTATTGCGCTACTTGGCATTTAATAAAGGCTCCCATCCTTGGTCTGTGATCAAGTTGGCACTACACTTTGATCTTAGCCAACAAATATCAGAGCGTGTTGGCCAACAAACATCAACAATATCTGAGCGTGTATGCCAACAAATATCAACAATATCAGAGCGTGTAGACCAACAAACATCAACAAATATCAGAGCGTGTGGGCCAACAAACATCAACAATATCAGAGCGTGTAGGCCAACAAACATCAACAATATCAGAGCGTGTGGGCCAACAAACATCAACAAATATCAGAGCGTGTAGACCAACAAACATCAACAATATCAGAGCGTGTGGGACAACAAACATCAACAAATATCAGAGCGTGTGGGACAACAAACATCAACAATAAGAATAAACTCCCTTCGCAAAATCCAAGTATACACATGATCTGTTAGTCAATGATAACTCACATAAATGTAATGTTACTCTGAAAGAAGTGTCGCTCGTCAGCGGTAACCCCATTATGCGCAGCTTTTTCTTTCTTTGCCTAAGTGTCAGCGGTAACCCCATTATGCGCAGCTTTTTCTTTCTTTGCCTAAGTGTCAGCGGTAACCCCATTATGCGCAGCTTTTTCTTTCTTTGTTTAAGTGTCAGCGTTAAACCCCATTATGCGCAGTTTATTTCTTCTATTTTTAAACCTCACTTGTCAGCGGTAACTCTAATGTATGATATGTGAATCAATAAAAGTCCTGATTCGTTGACCAACGTTCAATCTTCCTACTTACTCTAACACTGCATGTATCTCTATTGTATACAGAGCTGGATTTGTTTCTTCTTCTTTTCCACCATTCACTTCTCTATATAAGGGTGGGATAGTGATCTTGTGTTTTGCGGATTTGTTTGAATAGTTAGTTTTCATGTGTTAACTTCCCTCTGTTTGTTTGTCTATTTTTATGTGTAATTCGTGTTGAGGACACATTTGTCATGTTGTAATATTTCTAATTTCTGTTGTATTTACATTGATATAAGCAATGTTTACAGATAGCAATTATTATTGAATTATTTAGCTATCATGTTCCCATATTGTTTCAGGCTATGCTATAAATTATTCACTTAACAAGCAGGTGATATCAGTAAGTGAGTTATCAATGGCAGAAATAATGACAACGGATAAAACAAGCATGTCAAATATATTTTTATCAACGGAGAGAAAATAGAAAATGTGAACAGTTTTTAATATATCGGTTCACTGCTAACAACAAATGGAAATGGGATAAAGGAAATTAATAGAAAAACAAACATAACCGTACCAAAATAAAATTAAAGAACTAAATTATAACGGGAGTGGAACTGATAAAATGACAAAGATCAGAATACAGAGCATTTTGAACATATAAAGAAATACGAAGCGTTGGAGAAGATCATTATGGAAGGAGATATCCTGGCAAAGAGGAGAAGAGGAAGACCACAGAGAAGATGGATCCAGTATGTAATTGATGATTTCAGCATGACGACTGCAGAGGCGGGATATCTGGACTATGAGAAAGAAATTCCGAAGTACTGTTACGTTGGCAAATTTCTACTCAGGACAAGCTAATTGATGATGATGATGATGATAATGATGATGATGATGATGATGATGATGATGATGATGATGATGATGATGATGATGATGATGATGATAATGATGATGATAATGATGATAATGATGATGATGATGAATTTGTGTTTATTTTCTACTTAATAATACTGTGAGCTGTGGACCTCGTCATCTCCTATTGATGTTGATAATTAATATACTTGGGGACGGACAGGGGAGTTCTATGTCTAAGTTGTCAAGTTGTTTGCCTTGCGTTCTGATGGTCTTTGGTTTAAATCTGTATTGCGTTTTTTCCTTCACGGGTGCATTTATTTCCAAAGATTCCTAGAATCGTTCATGGAACTGCAGAATTAGTACTTTGTGTCATACTCTCAGAAGGTGGCCTGCTATTTCTGGAGAAAGAGGTCGAACTATATTTAGAAGCCTGGTTCGATTAAGTCAGTCTTTCGGCTTTAGACGCTTTTTCTTTAATGAATCTATTTCACTTTGTGCATGCGTCAATAATAACACGATATATTGTCATGCTTGTGTTGTAACATCACTGTGAATATTATATAGTAGGTACAGGTAGAACAAGGTAACATATGTACAATATATTATATCTGACACAGGTGCAACTAGATAACAGCAATACAATGCAATATAGATGATACAGGTGCAGCATAACAACTTTAGTAGTAAATAATATACCTGATACAGGTGCAAAGACGGCTTCGATTTCCCAGTACACATTTGCCATGTTGTAATATTTATAATTTCAGCTTTATATACATTGATATAAGAAACGTTTACAGATAGCAATTATTATTGAATTATTGAGCTATTATGTTCCCATATTGTTTCAGTTTAATATATAGATGATTAAATTAACAAGCAGGTGATAGATGATGTAGACTAACTCTGTCACGAAAACTGCACTGAGATAGACACCAGAGGGTGAACGAAAACGTGGAAGACCCAAAACGACCTGGAGGACAGGAACACAGTAGAACAGGAACTAAAAGAACTTAAGGACAGATGGACTACTATACAGAGTATGGACTAGAATAGAGAAAAATGGCGTGCATGTGCTACTGCCCTAAGCGCCGAGAGAGGTGACAGGCAGGGTTTATATAATGTAAAACGGAACTAAAACAAAGTGAATAATGTGAACAAATTTAATGTCAAGAAACCAGAGCTGACAAAATACTTATTCCACCTCCAGTTGGTAGCGTTGGTAAGAGATGCACCACTGCAGTCTGGAAACATGAACAGGAATCTAAATGGTGAAACATGTACAAACAAAGTACTATAGTTTTACAAAATACATAAACAGTGACGATAAACAGCAACGTTTCGACCAACAAGGCCTTTATCAAGCAAACGAACAAACAGGAGTGACAAATTAAAATGAAACACAAATGGACGACCAAATACCAACGTATCTAAGGAAAATCTGGAATAAAAACGAATAACGAAATAAATGTAACACAAAAACACACATAAAAACTAGAAATAGAACGGAAAAGAAACAATGAAACATCTAGTAAATATATAACTTGAATACATGCAACATATACCCATATAGATTATAAAGCATGGGAAGAGAAAGTACTAAGAAGCATAAGAATGTAATACATGCAACATATACCCATAGAGATTACAAAGCATGGGAAGAGAAAGTACTAAGAAGCATAATAATGTAATGCGTTGAGCCCGCGTGGTCGCAAGGTACCATACAAAGAAATCAACCGATTCTCCAGAGCAAATCGACTACGATCATCAGAGGAACATGATCGGATGGCTGTGACCTGGACATCGCAAGCTCCTGAATGGCCAGTATCATTGAAATGGGTAACTACAGGGGTCACAGAGCATTGGCGTATATCGCGCAAGTGTTGGGCGAATCGGTCACTGAGTCTCCTGCCGGTTTCCCCAATATAGGTCTTGTTGCACCGCTTGCAGATAATGGCATAGATAATATTACGGGACTCGCACGTGAAACTGTCTTCAACAACGAACGTGGCTTTTGGAAAAGACACCGTGCGGGTCTGTATTACATAAGCACACGTGTTGCAGCGCCGACGGCCACACTGGATGGTGCCAACATGACTCTGGATGTTAGGCTTGAGGCGACTGTGAACCAACATATCCTTAAGGCTTCTGTCCCGTCTGTACGCCACCAAAGGATAGTGTTGGAAGATTGAACGTGTCTCAGGATCAGACTGAAGAATGGAGAGATGACGGAATAAGACTTTCTTCACAAGGGAACTATGAGGGTGGAAAGTTAAGACAAGTTTCACCCTGTCAGAATTGGAAGTTCTATGCTGGTTAGAGAGAGCCTCCTGGCGAGAAATTTGCTGAACGCGCCGCATAGCAGAAGCAAGCACCTTATCCGGGTATAAGCGCTTACGAAAGAAATCCAGCATCTCGTGAGTTCTATCGAGGAAATCGTCGTCCTCGCTACAGAGGCGACGAAGGCGCAAGAGTTGAGAGAATGGTAAAGAATCACGACAAGCCTGGGAATGGGAAGAGGTATAAAGAAGAAAACTATGTGCATCAGTAGGCTTGTAGTATACTGATGTAGTGATGGTGGATAGGCTGATAGTGATAGTGATGTCAAGAAAGTTGACACAAGAGGTAGAGATGTGAGATGTAAACCGAATAGTCGGATTGAAGACATTAATGAAATTAATGAAGCGTGACAAATCGGCTTCAGGCATATCGGTAATGCCAATACAATCATCAATGTATCTATGATACACAGACGGAAGAGGGCCATCATAGGAATTCCATACTAGGTGCTCAAGATGACCCATGAATAGACAAGCAAATGGTCGTCCATTTGTGTTTCATTTTAATTTGTCACTCCTGTTTGTTCGTTTGCTTGATAAAGGCCTTGTTGGTCGAAACGTTGCTGTTTATCGTCACTGTTTATGTATTTTGTAAAACTATAGTACTTTGTTTGTACGTGTTTCACTATTTACCAAGTTTTACTGCAGTCTTCCCCTATCAGGAATCTAAATGGAAAGGTTTACTCATCCTAAACAAGAAAATCATTCTAAAATTGAATATGTTGAGACGAAGAACGCAGTTAGCACAGCCTTATTGTTAACTACGACACATCGTCATACATGCTATTTTCATTGTCAACAAAGCAGCTGGTTTATTATCACATATTTATTTGTCATTCACATTTTTAAATCTGAAATTTGATCTCAATATTTAATCTGGTTTATTTATTTCTTTTCCCAGACTTCATCGACAAGACTCATCGACATAAAGTTTGACTGTCGTTGCTGCAAATTGGTGCCAACATAAAGAATATGACGTGAGGAATTATAACTTATTTTCTCTAAGAGAAAATCAAGAACAATTCACAAGTTTTTTAAATATCTAATTAAAGATATTACTCGTGATTTTGTTAACCGATTTCATTGAAAGTCAAAAAAAAATTCACAAGTCTTAAAGACTCTGAACATATTCTCTGGAATTGAGTCAACGTAGCATTCTGCTATTGTAATTCCTACATGCTGTGCCTTACACTTGCAACTAACCAGCCAACAGGAGACATTTAATGACAGTGCGTTGTTCCTTCTAGATTATTCTATAATAACTTTAGTATTGGTGACTGACTTAGTCAAGCAATACCGACTAGGTGACTAAGGGATTATAATATTAATTATTAAGTTGTGTCGATTTAGTTAAGAGCTGTATTCGGAGTACACGATTCAAAACATTAAAAATTTGCACCATATTCTGGACTAAATAGCCATTACTTCAGGGGCGTTGTTGTTGTGAGGAAACTACTGTACCTTAAACGTGTATTTATTATTTGATTTTAACTTTAAAAGTGATATAGAAAAGTCGATCTTGTAATTTTTGTTTACGAGAACTGACAAGTACTGATCTGAACTGAGCACAACTCGAGTCGTAATTTCACTCACTTGTTCATACGAGTGTGATACAAGCATGGCGATACAAGAATCAAGATTTAATAGTGTGCCTTGAAGTCTGCACTGCCCATTTTCTCATCAACAGTGTGTGCCTGATGTTTACAAGCACGCCCTTGTCGTTGTTGCGATTCATTATGGAGAGTGTGCAGAAATTAGATTCGACTTTGATTGCTTTCTGGGAAGGCTTTCCTTGTCCACCTCCATGGAACGAAGAGCTATTGTTCAGGTAACGTTGAGATTATCGTTAAACTAATGTGTCCTTCAGGTTATATGTTTAATATCATCAATTTATTTTGTAAACTTAGTCACTTCACACTTGGTCAAGATAAATGTTACTGTTTTAAGAAACTTTTCGATCAAGCTAACAACTTTCTAAATTTTAGATACAAAATTCAATAGTAAAGCAATATTATTTTTTTTTAAGTATTCAAACACGGACATTAGTGTGATTTTAAACTAATATCTATTTTCAGCTTTCTATTAATTATTATTAATATTGCAATATTTATCCCATTTGTATGCTATCAGAGCCAAACACTACCTCTGAAGTCGGAGAAGGCGCGCCTGTATAGCGGGAAACACTGATAATAAGGAAAGCATGTCTTCATGCAAAAATCTGTCAGAAGTGACAATCACCCTGACTACGTCTGAATTCATAGCGAGCAAACGCAAGAAGAAGAAGAAGAAGAAGAAGAAGAAAAGCCAAACATGAATATTGTCATCAGACGATAGAAAAAACTAGTCATGACAGAGATGACGTTTCTACGCCGAATGTTGGGAATGTCAAGAAGAGATCAGTTTCGAAATGAAGACATCAGGGAAAAAGTGAATATTATCGATATCAGGAAAGACTGCAGTAAAACTATGTAGCAATGGTGAAACAAGTAAAAATAAATACTGTAGTTTTACACACACACACAAAACAATAACAATATTCAACCCCAAAAAAGTGGTTGTGGGGGTGGAGGGGGATACAATATCAGTACTAAACTTCATCAAGAAACAATATCAGTACTAAACTTCATCAAGAAACAATATCAGTACTAGACTTCATCAAGACACAATATCAGTACTAAACTTCATCAAGACACAATATCAGTACTAAACTTCATCAAGACACAATATCAGTACTAAACTTCATCAAGACACAATATCAGTACTAAACTTCATCAAGACACAATATCAGTACTAAACTTCATCAAGACACAATATCAGTACTAAACTTCATCAAGACACAACATCAGTACTAAACTTCATCAAGACACAATATCAGTACTAAACTTCATCAAGACACAACATCAGTACTAAACTTCATCAAGACACAATATCAGTACTAAACTTCATCAAGACACAATATCAGTACTAAACTTCATCAAGACACAACATCAGTACTAAACTTCATCAAGACACAATATCAGTACTAAACTTCATCAAGACACAACATCAGTACTAAACTTCATCAAGACACAATATCAGTACTAAACTTCATCAAGACACAATATCAGTACTAAACTTCATCAAGACACAACATCAGTACTAAACTTCATCAAGACACAATATCAGTACTAAACTTCATCAAGACACAATATCAGTACTAAACTTCATCAAGACACAATATCAGTACTAAACTTCATCAAGACACAATATCAGTACTAAACTTCATCAAGACACAATATCAGTACTAAACTTCATCAAGACACAATATCAGTACTAAACTTCATCAAGAAACAACACATTAAATGGTTCGAGCACATAAGCAGATTACCAACAGACAGTGGGCCTCAGAGAACAATGATATCCCGATATTGGAGGGGTCTTTGTGGCGTAGAGTTTAGCTACTCGTCTGTTGTGCCATAGGTACTAGGTTTGCTCCTTCGTGGAGCCATCTGGATATTTTTCAAGAGATCCCTGATCTCAATGTAGTTGAGATCGAGTTCCTAGTCCTATCTGAGATGGACGATAAAATGTGATATGTCACAGCCCCAACAAATCTCTAGTCACAACAAATCTCTACAGACACAACACATATCTACAGACACAACAATAAATCTCTACAGACACAACAAATCTCTAGTCACAACAAATCTCTAGTCACAACAAATCTCTACAGACACAACAAATCTCTAGTCACAACAAATCTCTACAGACACAACAAATATCTACAGACACAACAAATATCTACAGACACAACAAATCTCTACAGACACAACAAATCTCTACAGACAGAACAGGCGATGTGATTAAGCACAGAGCGCACTATGTAATGCATACTCCATTGTCTGTTAGTGATAAAGAGATCGATGAGGCGTCTGCTCAAATCTAGCTGTTACTATGATATCCGCCCAATTGGGGAGGGGGAATTCGGTAGTATGGGATCCAGAAGCTATTTTCGTTGTTTTCATATTAATGTAAAAGTTGTATAACCATTTTGAAAGATTATGGCTTGGAATAGTATAAAAAAATTAGTAAAACAAAATGTAAAAGCGTTGCCATGGAAACAATACAAAATAGCCACCAAAAACAAAATTGCAAATCCCTAAGGCTCTGAATCTAATGAATGAAAATGAATTATGTTTTCACTCTAAGGTGCGCAATTGTAATATCTAAAATATTACACCTGATTTTTAGGATATATTAAATATTTAATTTGTTTATAAATGTTTTAGTAAAAATTCCCTCAAAATTCGGTCAAAAAAAGCTGTTTTTAGGGTGTGTGTTTACCCAAAAATTCATTAAAAATGTAAAATTTAATATATCCTAAAAATCATGTGTAATTGTTTAGATATTTGCAATTGCTCACCTTAGAGTGAAAACAGAATTCATTTATATTCATTACTTTCGAGCCTTAGGGATTTAATAGTGTGTGTTTGGTGGCCATTTTTTATTGTTTCCATGGCAACACGTTGACATATTTTTGTTTTACTTGTTTTTTCTACTATTTTAAGTCATAATATCTCAAAATTGTAATACAGATTCTACATTAATATGAAAGCAACGAATAAAGTTTCCAGACCAGAATCCCCCCTTAACACCAATATCCATTGTCAAACTAATGTCATGAAATCTCTATGATCTACTTGTGGATTACATGATAAAGTTATGGACAATTTGTTGTTTTTCTTATCAAGTCAATTGAAACTGCGTACTAATGTAAAGCGTTCAATTTACGATCAAGTCGAATTTATTGTCTAGCCAGGCTGAAAACCTCAACGCTTTTTGAGTGGGTTAAAATGCAATTCAGAACCGTTGACGGAGATAATGTGTAAGTGCTCTGATGACTACATTTTGTAGCTGATAATTCTTTTACTGGGGCCATTATTGTGTCTGATTTGCAATGGATGCTTCCGAAGATTAGAATCGGTAGGTTGCGGAAAGAACGAGTGTCGCCTATCGAGGCTTCCATTCTTCATGGGTATATCTACTGTTTTTAAACATGCGGATGTTCGCTGCAATGACAAAGTAACAAAGTAGACAAGTGTGGATCAACAGCAGAGAGTTCAAGATGTATAGAGAAGTGACGCTGACGTCATTCTGTTACTCCGCAAAAACCTGTTGGATGCGAAGATTGAAATTGAAGTTTAATCTTCCAGGGTTTTAGAGGGTTTGGAATTACACGTTGTACAAGCGGAACTAGATGCATTAGAGTGGTGTTAAAGTGTATGAATCCAGCAAATGACTGAAGCTGATGTTGAAGATGCCCTCTGTCCTCTGCTCTCTCTCTCTCTCTCTCTCTTTCTCTCTTATGTCTCTTTATACAACATAGTTTTTCTTCTATTTATTAGCCATCCCACTGCCACTAGACATGTCTACCTGTCTTTAGCAAATATACTGTGCGAATTTCACTTTACAGCCGATTCCTTAGTACACTGACACCAACAGGATATTCTTCGATATCTATAGTGTTGGCAGAAAAGCCCTAGGTTCTCCAGATTTACGGTGTTCGTGGTACCGAACCGAAAGTTTACGATGTACATAGCACCGAACCGAAGAACTGAAAGCTCAAGTGCTTCTGGATCGGAAAAAATATCTCTAGGGAAGTTTCAGTACCTATCGGTCTGTGTGGAGTTATATGGCATCGATACAGCAACCAATAATGGTTTCAAACACATATGAGATCCTCTTTGGTGCAGAGATCGATTCTATCCAATATGTTTTTCTGTTCTTTCTTTGTAAGAAATTACCAACAACGCAAAAATAAGTGGCAAATACCAATATCAAAGGGGACAGTTACACGAAGATCCTGTTGGAATTACTATCGAAAAACAGATTGAAATGGTTTATCAACCTAGTAATAATACAACCAGATTTCCACAACAGAATATCGAGGCGAGAGGCGAGAGAAAACGAAAAAAACATTGATCTTTCTTTCTTTCTTTGATCTAATCTTGTTTCTCCTCACAACCCAGGATATGAAGAGATTTCTAGAACGGGCTTTTGTATGTGCTTCGCAAACAGTGTTTTTGAGACCTTTGTTATCACTGTGGTCCACCTCTTGCATGGACGGCCTTTCAATGGATAAATCGGGTCTTATATTCATACCAAAAGATGTAGAAATTCATCACTCAAGCCATACAAGAAGTAAGAGAGAAACACAGAAGACTACCACACTGTGCTACAGCCCGGTATTAGTGTGACGAGAAAAGAAGAAGAAATTCAATGTGGATATTTCTTTCCATTTCTTCGGAGAAATTATTCATTGTAAACATTACTGCATCCAGTGGCGGCTCGTCATTAAGGGCCAATGAGTCGGGCCCCACCAAAAACAATCTGTAACATGTATTTATTATTTAATAAATTAAAATATACACTAACCCAAAACCATGGTTTTTCTGAAAATGTATGTCTGGCCCCAACAACAATAAGGATCACGCGCCGCCACTGCCTACATCCATTAGTATTTGACTTTTATTGTTTATGTTGTATATTTGTTTAGTAATGTTGTATATTTGTTTGGTAATGTTGCTATCTTCTTCTCAAGGCTGAACTGGACAGGTTGCGTAGGACCTGTAATGGGAGAGAAGGTCAAGTTGTATATGGCAGATAAGTGCAACATTCGTCACGACGGCAAGTCGGTGTTGACAAAGTCAGCTGATGATGATGATGACGGTGTTCTGGTTGAGGATGAGTGTGGTCTTACATGTCAGCTTGTCATCGGAGTGATGTCTGTGTTATTTCTGGTTCTGCTTCTGGTGGCATTGGTGGTTTGCATTAGAAGGTGAGTTAATCACATATTTTATGTTTCTGCGTCAGAAGGTGAGTTAGTCACACATTTGTGTGTCTACGTTAGAAGGTGAGTTAATCACACATTTGTGAGTGTGTGCATTAGAAGGTGAGTTAATGACACATATGTGTGAGTGTGCATTAGAAGGTGAGTTAATCACACATATGTGTGAGTGTGTGCATTAGAAGGTGAGTTCTTTGTCTAACGAGAATGTTGCACACAGTACTAACTCCGTAGCTCCGACAACAATTCTAAGAATCTGTTGAAAATACTACACATTTGATTCTATCCGGATTCGAAGCCACAACCTTCAGAACGACATGCAAACGTCTTAACCAGTTCGCCATAGATACACCCATATTATAAAACATGTTGTTAGTTTGTCTGTCTCGTGAAAAGCTTGAGGATCTCAAACTCTGGAGTCTTGAAATTTGGGCGGCTTATTCCTGTAGAAATATGTAGCCCAACGTCAACATTTTCTACTCTTTACGTGCTTTCTTTACCGTGTTAGTTAACGTTGGTTAAAAACAATACGCAAATTTCATAGCTTGTTTAGTCAACTACTATATTAGGGCATTGAGCATGATCGCGCAGCAAATTCGTAAATTAAAGAATTGGATCAAAATGTGTTTAGCTTATCACGATTCAACATTAGTTTTCATTCTCAAAACGTGGTAAGTTGTGACTAAAAAAAGAGTCACTTAAGAAATTGGATCATCCAAAAACAAAAGAAGTAAAAGATGCGTTCTGTCAACGATGGTGACACATCAAATCTCGGCAACGTAAGTTTCTTCTATTATTGACAATAAGCAAGTAATTTGTGTATCTGTGCATATTATATTAAGTATATATTGTCCATGATTGACTTCCATATTAAATATTTGGTTCGACGTAACAGACAGACAGACAGACAGATAAATAGACTCATCAACCTAAAACACACTTCAATGACAACTTTGAATGTTGCTCTATATTTATTACATTTCTTTTATGTGCTAAAGTTTCTACATTAGAAAAAAAACAACAATGAAAATCATAAAAAAGCAACAATGAAAATCATAAAAAAAGCAACAATGAAAATCATAAAAAAGCAACAATGAAAATCATAAAAAAGCAACAATGAAAATCATAGCAAACTATTTAAAAACAGAAAGCAAAAACAAACCCACTACAATATCATTATGTGCCATGCCTGGCGTAGACGCTTGTGAAAGTCTCCAACTTTCTACCTCTAGTGATGTTAGTCCGTATTGTTGCTGTCATTGACATTATTCACTTCCAAGAGGGTAAGTTATCTAGTATATTTTATTCTGTGCTGGTCTCCGACTTTTACTTCATTAATTTATCTTAATGTTAATCTTCTATCTTTGTCTTTCTTCTTTCATTAATTTATCTTAATGTTAAACTATCTTGCATCTTCTATAATTGTCGAATACTTTTTCTTTCGCCAATGTAATTTCTCTGTTGTCGTTAAGTAGCTCTATTTACATATCAAATAACACCTTCTAACATTAACAATGAAAATCTTGGCATATCTGTTACAGAACGTCACCATCTCAAACAGTAAACTAGTCGTCGATTTTCTAGACACCACTTATACGTTCAGTAATTTACCATTGCTTTCTGAACAGCTAGGACTATTTTTATCGTTTGTAAAAATCTCGAGAAAGAATGTGCTTCCAAACTGCACGCCGCGGTGTTTGAACCATGTTCGCGTGTGTTGTGATTGAGCTCACTACCGCTTAAGCTACAAACGCCCACTACATTTTAATAATAATAATAATAATAATATAAAGTGAAAGTTTCTGTCAGATCATTTCTCATTCTTCATTATCTTCTGTCAGAACATTTCTCATTCTTAATTATCTTCTGTCAGAACATTTCTCATTCCTCATTATCTTCTGTCAGAACATTTCTCATTCTTCATTATCTTCTGTCAGAACATTATCACATTAAGTTGCTGAGGGTTCTTAACATTCTTCTATAAAGTCACATCTCTCTAGCATACATGTGTCCACTTTCCTGTTGAATTATTGTGAGGAAAATATATAATTTTAAAAAAATATTGCTAATATACACATTATAAAGGAAACAATTAGAATTTTTTTTAACATGCATTGTGTGTGTTTTGATGACCATTAGTGTGTGTATGTGTATGTGTGTCTGTGTAATCTAAGGATTATAATACGATGTGTGTGTGTGTGTCTGTGTAATCTAAGGATTATAATACGATGTGTGTGTATGTGATCTGATTACTATAATACCCTGTGTGTGTGTGTATGTGATCTGATTACTATAATACCCTGTGTGTGTATGTGATCTGATTACTATAATACCCTGTGTGTGTATGTGATCTGATTACTATAATACCCTGTGTGTGTATGTGATCTGATTACTATAATACCCTGTGTGTGTGTATGTGATCTGATGACTATAATACCCTGTGTGTATGTATGTGATCTGATTACTATAATACCCTGTGTGTGTATGTGATCTGATTACTATAATACCCTGTGTGTGTGTATGTGATCTGATGACTATAATACCCTGTGTGTATGTATGTGATCTGATTACTATAATACCCTGTGTGTGTATGTGATTTGATTACTATAATACCCTGTGTGTGTGTATGTGATCTGATGACTATAATACCCTGTGTGTGTGTATGTGATCTGATTACTATAATACCCTGTGTGTGTATGTGTGTATGTGATCTGATTACTATAATACCCTGTGTGTGTATGTGTGTATGTGATCTGAGGATTACAATAAGCTGTATAATAAGTGTAAAACACACTGCTACATATAGTAAAATACCAATTAGTCGTATAATAGGGAGGAAAACAAAGTTCAGCATACAAAATAATGAGCAGTCTAGCAGCTTAAAGAGGATATCCTTCATAAACAAAGTCATACAGAAGACCTTGCTAGTCTTTATAGAAGACAACTGGATCGATATCAACTCTCAACAACAATAGTTACGGCGGCGGTGCTAAACGATTTTGTCACGGCTCACCAACAGAATCATTCCTACTATTTGCAAAATGTCTTTGACCGCGCCGTTACTTATGTTGCCTGTGTTATCAAATTAGTGCTCCTTTCCATGATTTACTAATTCAGCTTTATCCCAGTGGAGGTCAACCTGTTTGCCCTCGACATCTTGAAATTGACCTCTGAGCTCAAAGACGTAATTGTATTCGTTGCATAGGTCATCAATCCGGCTTTGACCATCGCTGTAATGTGCTTTCATGTCTGTCCACATCCAGGGCATGGAGTTGGTATCGTTCTGCCTCTTCAGATCTGTATAGAATGCAGTTTCGGCGTTTCCAAAGCGGTAGTTAAAAGTAGGACGTTTTTCACTGCCTCTATACTCGTGATGATAGTTAGTACTTCCTCCGTTGTAGCCTCCTCCCCATCTTAGGAAACCTTGAAGTTCTGTCGAGAATCGTACGATGATAGTGGCCGTATAAGGTATTGTTTTTCGAGTTTTTAAAACCACCAGCTTCCAACTGGCTGCAGAGTTCGGTGCTAGAGTTTTACTTGTGCTGACTTTAAATTCCTTTGACTGTTCCTTGCCAGTAGAATCAGTAGTCGTTTCCGAGTTCTCATAAGAAAACTTGTAGCTTGCCCCTACGCCTACATAACTGAACTTGAGACCTAACTCTTGTCCAACCTTCCAGCTACTTGTTTTAACGTGAGTAACTGTTCTCTTAACGGTTTCAGTACGAGAAATCGTTTCAGTTGCTTCAGTATTATCATGATTGTAGATGATCCCAGAATCTGCAGTTTCGGGATACATCTCTTCAGTTATCGGCTCTCCAAACTTGATCTCCTTAATGCCAAAACTCCAGTTTCCGTAAGCCATGTTGAGACGATGATCAGCTTTATAGCCCTCACAATAAGGACCGTTTTTGTCAGCTATCCATGAGTCACCGTTCCTGATGAAACCTTCTCCGATGGACTGGGAGCTGCAACCACTACACCAGCCATAACCGAGATAATGGGACAGATACGCCATCCTCGATCTGGTAGTGTCCATGACTCGAGTCTTGACAGAATAAAAGTCGTCAACATTCCCTAGACTTGAAGGCATTTTGCTACAGAGAACTGCTCAACAAATCACCTGTAAGGAAATATAATGTTCACAGTTAAGTTAACAAATCACCTGTAAGGAAATAATGGTCATAGTTAAGTTAACAAATCACCTGGAAGGAAATAATGTTCATAGTTAAGTTAACAAATCACCTGTAAGGAAATCATGTTCACAGTTAAGTTAACAAATCACCTGTAAAGAAATAATGTTCATAGTTAAGTTAACAGATAACTTGAAATAAAATGATGTTCATAGTTAAGTTAACAGATCACCTGTAACACAGTCATGTTTTGTCTTATACAAATGTGATGTGAAGCGACGTGGGGAGTTTCGGTTTTCTATCCTATGCCAGATGTGTTGTATCTGTAATAGTTAGTTCTTTAATGTAGCAGGATATTTGTGATATTATCTATCCATCGGTTCTTGGTCTTCCTCTGGCTCTGCATCCGGGCTGCTGGTTGTTATAGGCGCGAGATGGTAGCAGATCTGGTTCCATTCTCATTAGCTGATCAAATCATTTTAATTGTTGTTTTCTAATATGTTGGATGTATGGTGTGATTCCAACAACATTTCTAATGTTCTCATTTCTCAATCTATCCCATCTTGTAACATTGACAGCTTTTCTTAAACAGTTTATTTCACATGTTGTGATCTTTCTCTCTTGTGATTTAGTTAGAGACCATGTTTGACATTGATAACAAAGTTGGTAGAAATATGTAATTTATCAGTTGTCGCGTGAATGTCAAGTCTATGTTTGAGCAGTGGGGACAGTTGATATGTCACTGCATTGACCGTTTACCATCCAGTCTTGATTTCTCTGTCCATTTTACCATCTAGTCTTGATTTCTCTGTCCATATTACCATCTAGTCTTGATTTCTCTGTTCATTTTACCATCTAGTCTTGATTTCTCTGTCCAGTTTACCATCTAGTCTTGATTTCTCTGTCCAGTTTACCATCTAGTCTTGACTTCTCTGTCCATTTTACCATCTAGTCTTGATTTCTCTGTCCAGTTTACCATCTAGTCTTGATTTCTCTGTCCAGTTTACCATCTAGTCTTGATTTCTCTGTCCAGTTTACCATCTAGTCTTGATTTCTCTGTCCAGTTTACCATCTAGTCTTGATTTCTCTGTCCAGTTTACCATCTAGTCTTGATTTCTCTGTCCAGTTTACCATCTAGTCTTGATTTCTCTGTCCAGTTTACCATCTAGTCTTGACTTCTCTGTCCATTTTACCATCTAGTCTTGATTTCTCTGTCCAGTTTACCATCTAGTCTTGATTTCTCTGTCCAGTTTACCATCTAGTCTTGATTTCTCTGTCCAGTTTACCATCTAGTCTTGATTTCTCTGTCCAGTTTACCATCTTCTGTGAAAATACTTCCTAGATATCTTCTTATTCTTCTTCTTTGAAAGCTCGAGGTATTTAGTTGATGTCATCTTATGTTATCAGGACTCCCGAGGTATTTAGTTGATGTCATCTGATGTTATCAGGACTCCCGAGGTATTTAGTTGATGTACTTATCTTAGTTCTGTCCCATTTACTAGGATTAGACTTTGTGTCTCAGTCCCATTTACTACGATTAGACTTTGTGTCTTAGTCCCATTTACTATGATTAGACTTTGTGTCTCAGTCCCATTTACTATGATTAGACTTTGTGTCTCAGTCCCATTTACTATGATTAGACTTTGTGTCTCAGTCCCATTTACTATGATTAGACTTTGTGTCTCAGTCCCATTTACTAGGATTAGACTTTGTGTCTCAGTCCCATTTACTACGATTAGACTTTGTGTCTTAGTCCCATTTACTAGGATTAGACTTTGTGTCTCAGTCCCATTTACTATGATTAGACTTTGTGTCAGATTCTGTTTTTCTAGATAATCATAACTTCTGTCTTTTTTGTCTATTAGTACGACTAGAATCCAGCAAGCCAACAACATTACATACCAACTAATCTCAATTTTGAAAGACCCAGCTATTCCAGTAGAGACTAAGAGACAGATTATAAATGCAATCTTTATACCAACACTGTGCTACCAGTGCCAAAATTGAGCACACAAAAGAACGAGAAAGGAAAATTACCACATGCGAAATGAGATGCTTGAGAAAGGCGGTAAATAAAACAAGAAGAGACCATATAAGAAATGAGGAAATTAGAAGAACAGTCGGAACAACACCTGTTATTAGATTTATTGAAAGACAGAGACTCAAATGGTTTGGCCATTTGGTGAGAATTAACCCGAATACACCAGCTGCAAAAGCGTACAACCTGAAAATGGAATCATCAAGAGGAAAGGGCAGACCAAGAAAAGATGGGTTGATGGAGTTACAGACATCTTAAAACTCCACAATACCACAGTATATCAAGCGACCGAGCGTGCCTGATCTCGGAAACCGATCATCAGTTAAACCTGCTACGCCTAGCGGCAAAAAAGCAGAGAAGGACAAAACATATCAAGCGACCGAGCGTGCACTATATCGGAAACCGATCACCAGTTAAACCTGCTACGTCTAGCAACAAAAAAAAGAAGAGAAGGACAAGAGAAAGATAGAAGAAATACAACATTCATTTAAAAAATTTTTTTTAAATATAAAATGATATTCATACTTGCTACTTGGTTAGATGTCTGGTTACGTCTGCGTGGGCCGGCAACTGTTATTACTGTCTGCGTTGAGAATCGTGTGTGCGGTATGCTTACAATCTTGTCTGGGTTACAACTGTGTTTCAAACTGTAACAAGTCTCGATGCATTATGGTGTTAAACTCCTGTCATTTTATAGTCAACATGGAGACAAATAATGGTTGGATTATCATTTTTCCAGAACATTCGTTAGTTTATGTTTTTCACGAAAATGAACATCCGTATCACAAAATGGGTGCCATTCCCTGTAAAATGACTTTTTTAACAACAAATTAAATGGTTTGAGCACATAAACAGATGACCAAACAAAGAGTACGCCTCAAAGATTGTTTTCTAGAAAATGAACATCCGTGTTACAGAATCGTGTCAATTATTCGTTAGTCACCAGGTATGTTTGTTTCGTATATTTTCTAAGGAATTGATATATTGCAGACATCTGTTACACACCCTACGAGAGAGAATAGTGAAACACGTACAAACAAAGTACTATAGTTTTACAAAATACAGAAACAGTGACGATAAACAGCAACGTTTCGACCAACAAGGCCTTTATCAAGCAAACGAACAAACAGGAGTGACAAATTAAAATTAAACACAAATGGACGACCAAATACCAACGTATCTAAGGAAAATCTGGAATAACTATTAAATCTTACCTACTTATTAAAACTGTTTATCGTCACTGTTTCTGTATTTTGTAAAACTATAGTACTTTGTTTGTACGTGTTTCACTATTTACCAAGTTTTACTGCAGTCTTCCCCTATTTCGATATTCGTCGCCATATTGCTGCAACTATTCGTTGTGACGTAGTAGGTAAGATTTAATAGTTATTCCAGATTTTCCTTAGATACGTTTGTATTTGGTCGTCCATTTGTGTTTCATTTTAATTTGTCACTCCTGTTTGTTCGTTTGCTACGAGAGAGAGAGAGAGAGAGAGAGAGAGAGAGAGAGAGAGAGAGAGAGAGAGAGAGAGATAGATAGAAAGAGTTCTAAATACACGCCCGAGTGGTTTCCGGGGCCCAAATTCGGGATTTAAAGAATAGAATCACTGTTAGCTGCCACACATGTTGTAAGAGGCGACTAAGGAGGTTTGGTTGAAATCGGATGCATGTGTCCGCTAGGGAATGCTAACCCGAAACAAACGCTTGCAGAAAACGGATGCACCAGGCCGTAAGGCTCGTAATATGGTGCAACGACCCCTCACAATGAGAAATGTGATAACGGATTCTACGGTCGCCAATCTGCCTCGGAGATTTAGCCACGCAGTTAGAATGTCAGACCTACCATCACGAGGGTGGCCAAAACTTACTGCGGAAGAGGTCGGCACAAACGGGAAGCAGAAATCATAGGAATTATATCCTACAGAACTGCCCCCAGTATGCAGACTTGAGAAGAAAGAGGTGGCCCACTTACACTAGCGTCCAAGACAAACTGTATGGTGTGGCGGATAATCTGAGGCAGACGACTGGCTTTATTAGAGAATCTGAAATCCCAATCTAGTGAGAACGCAGAAGACAAACTGTATGGTGTGGCTGATAATCTGAGGAAGACGTCTGCCTTTTTTAGAGAATCCGAAATCCCAATCTAGTGAGAACGCAGAAGAAGAATTCTAAATACTGCACCGGGTTTCCCCATATGGCTCGGTCCCTTTCGGCAGGCATGGCATGACATCTGCCCAGAGCGTTGCACGAAACACAAACTCCGTAGCTCCAGCAACAACATTAGTGATCTCATGAAAAAAGTGCACATGTGTCTTGGTCCGAATTGGAACCTACAAGCTTCAGTACGAAAGGTAAACGACTTATTTCGCCATTGACACCCCCATACATTTATGAACTGACTATAAAGACCGACATATAGACCTACTACATTCAAAAATGATAATGACAAGGCAAGAGAAAAGCGAAAAACAAAATCTAAATCTCAATGTGACAGAAACAAAAATAATAATTGATTTTTAAAAAAAACGAATATTTGTTCTGAAGGAGTAGATAATACAAGGCGTTCAACTTAAAAGCAACCTATGAATGGAGCTAATCTGGCATATATGTATGGAAATGAGAAGTTATGACGTAGTATAGGTCAAGGTTGTGTGATGGTGTGTAATTGTAATGCGGGAAGGGGCGATGAACAAATGTGACGTAGGACGAGCTAGTCAGAACCGGTTTAAATAGTAAATAAACAAAACGCGATAGGTTATCTGGCAACTTTCGATTTGTCAATGGGGCTGCAATTATCGTGAACACCCTGTAAAAATGTGAACAGTTTTCAATATATCGATTCACAGCTATAACGAGAGATGGAAATGGAATGAAGGACTAGATAATATAAAAATGTGAACAGTTTTCAATATATCGATTCACAGCTATAACGAGAGATGGAAATGGAATGAAGGACTAGATAATATAAAAATGTGAACAGTTTTCAATATATCGATTCACAGCTATAACGAGAGATGGAAATGGAATGAAGGACTAGATAATATAAAAATGTGAACAGTTTTCAATATATCGATTCACAGCTATAACGAGAGATGGAAATGGAATGAAGGACTAGATAATATAAAAATGTGAACAGTTTTCAATATATCAATTCACAGCTATAACGAGAGATGGAAATGGAATGAAGGACTAGATAATATAAAAATGTGAACAGTTTTCAATATATCAATTCACAGTTATAACAAGAGATGGAAATGGAATGAAGGAAATTACAAGAAGAAGAACATCGCCCGTGTCTTCCCGGGTCTCGCAAGGGGAACAAAGAATAGTAACACTGCCACCTACAAGGCATGTCGTAAAAAGAACTTAGTGTTCCAATTTAGCTGTAATATTTAACTTAATGTTCCAACTTCGCTGTAATATTGAACTTAATGTTCCAATTTAGCTGTAATATTGAACTTAATGTTCCAACTTCGCTGTCATAGTGAACTTTATGTTCCAATTTAGCTGTCATAGTGAACTTAATGTTCCAACTTCGCTGTCATAGTGAACTTAATGTTCCAACTTCGCTGTCATAGTGAACTTAATGTTCCAACTTCGCTGTAATATTGAACTTAATGTTCATATATCTATGTCAGGTTAAGATCCTGCTTCCTCCTCCTTCCCCGCCCTTCCCCCATCCGTTTTATTATTGATTCCTGGGAATGTAGATTCGTATTGTCGTCACGCATTGTCTTTCATATTAGTTCTATTACAACATGCACTCACCGTATCCTGTTTCATGTCAAAGGCGTACGGTGAGGGTGGTTGGCAGAGAATGAGAATCACAAATAATGTTAAGTGGATAAGTCGTTTGTTGGTCGTACTGAAGGTTGAGGATTCAAATCCGGACATAGACTAAAAAATATCAACTTGAATTTAAAAAAAATTTCAGAACTGAAGTTATTGGTTTTTTGCTGAAATCATTTTCCCGATATTTCTTCTACTTTTTTAAAACATTTCTTCATCTAGTTCTTTTTTTTATTACAGTGTCAGAGGTGATTTCTAGAATATACACTTTCTATATGATTTCTATATGATTTCTATATGCTTTCTATATGCTTTCTATATGCTTTCATATGCTTATATACGCTTTCTATACGCTTTCATACGCTTTCATACCTTCATACGCTTTCTATACGCTTTCTATACGCTTTCATACGCTTTCTATACGCTTTCTATACGCTTTCTATATGCTTTCTATACGCTTTCTATACGCTTTCATACGCTTTCATACGCTTTCTATACGCTTTCTATATGCTTTCTATACGCTTTCTATACGCTTTCTATACGCTTTCTATATGCTTTCTATATGGTGTTTTTTCCCACTTATATCTAAGAACCGTCCTTGTGGTGCCGGGTCCGCTAGGAAGCAAAGAATAGTACCACTACAACCTACAAGGCATGTCGTAAGAGGTGACTGATGTAGAGGCCTAGGAAAGCTACCCTAGTAAATAAAAAGCGTCGCAGAAATCGAATGTGCTGGCTTACTTGTAGGCGCATATCTAGCACAACATACAATCGCTCTTATGCTCAGATCACATACAAATCACAAAGACTGGTTAACAAGTGATCGATATGGAGCGTTTGAAGAAGAAAAAGATATATGTAGACGGCTTGTATCCACTGTATGGCAGTAGCATTGTATCCACTGTATGGGAGTAGCATTGTATCCACTGTATGGCAGTAGCATTGTATCCACTGTATGGGAGTAGCATTGTATCCACTGTATGGCAGTAGCATTGTATCCACTGTATGGGAGTAGCATTGTATCCACTGTATGGGAGTAGCACTGTATCCACTGTATGGGAGTAGCATTGTATCCAATGTATGGGAGTAGCACTGTATCCAATGTATGGGAGTAGCATTGTATCCACTGTATGGGAGTAGCACTGTATCCAATGTATGGGAGTAGCATTGTATCCAATGTATGGGAGTAGCACTGTATCCACTGTATGGGAGTAGCATTGTATCCAATGTATGGGAGTAGCACTGTATCCAATGTATGGGAGTAGCATTGTATCTACTGTATGGCAGTAGCATTGTATCCACTGTATGGGAGTAGCATTGTATCCAATGTATGGGAGTAGCATTGTATCCACTGTATGGCAGTATCATTGTATCTACTGTATGGCAGTAGCATTGTATCCACTGTATGGCAGTAGCATTGTATCCACTGTATGGGAGTAGCATTGTATCCACTGTATGGGAGTAGCACTGTATCCAATGTATGGGAGTAGCACTGTATCCAATGTATGGGAGTAGCATTGTATCCACTGTATGGGAGTAGCATTGTATCCACTGTATGGGAGTAGCACTGTATCCAATGTATGGGAGTAGCACTGTATCCACTGTATGGGAGTAGCACTGTATCCACTGTATGGGAGTAGCACTGTATCCAATGTATGGGAGTAGCACTGTATCCAATGTATGGCAGTAGCACTGTATCCACTGTATGGGAGTAGCACTGTATCCACTGTATGGGAGTAGCACTGTATCCACTGTATGGGAGTAGCATTGTATCCAATGTATGGGAGTAGCACTGTATCCACTGTATGGGAGTAGCATTGTATCCACTGTATGGGAGTAGCACTGTATCCAATGTATGGGAGTAGCACTGTATCCAATGTATGGCAGTAGCATTGTATCCACTGTATGGGAGTAGCACTGTATCCACTGTATGGGAGTAGCATTGTATCCACTGTATGGGAGTAGCATTGTATCCACTGTATGGGAGTAGCACTGTATCCAATGTATGGGAGTAGCACTGTATCCAATGTATGGGAGTAGCATTGTATCCAATGTATGGGAGTAGCACTGTATCCACTGTATGGGAGTAGCATTGTATCCACTGTATGGGAGTAGCATTGTATCCACTGTATGGCAGTAGCATTGTATCCAATGTATGGGAGTATCATTGTATCCACTGTATGGGAGTAGCATTGTATCCACTGTATGGCAGTAGCATTGTATCCACTGTATGGCAGTATCATTGTATCCAATGTATGGGAGTAGCATTGTCTCCACTGTATGGCAGTAGCATTGTATCCACTGTATGGGAGTAGCATTGTATCCACTGTATGGCAGTAGCACTGTCTCCACTGTATGGGAGTAGCATTGTCTCCACTGTATGGGAGTAGCACTGTCTCCACTGTATGGGAGTAGCATTGTCTCCACTGTATGGGAGTAACATTGTCTCCAATGTATGGGAGTAGCACTGTATCCACTGTATGGCAGTAGCACTGTATCCACTGTATGGCAGTAGCATTGTATCCACTGTATGGCAGTAGCATTGTATCCACTGTATGGCAGTAGCATTGTATCTACTGTATGGCAGTAGCATTGTATCCACTGTATGGGAGTAGCACTGTATCCACTGTATGGCAGTAGCACTGTATCCACTGTATGGGAGTAGCATTGTATCCACTGTATGGGAGTAGCACTGTATCCAATGTATGGGAGTAGCACTGTATCCACTGTATGGGAGTAGCACTGTATCCACTGTATGGGAGTAGCACTGTATCCACTGTATGGGAGTAGCATTGTATCCACTGTATGGGAGTAGCACTGTCTCCACTGTATGGGAGTAGCACTGTCTCCACTGTATGGGAGTAGCACTGTCTCCACTGTATGGGAGTAGCACTGTGTCCACTGTATGGGAGTAGCACTGTATCCACTGTATGGGAGTAGCACTGTATCCACTGTATGGGAGTAGCACTGTATCCACTGTATGGCAGTAGCATTGCTCGTTGAGGCGCACTGTTTGTTGGTAATCTGCTTATTGGTTATTAGTTATTGGTTACTAAACTGACATCATTGCACTCTGGGCAGACCCATAGGTGCTCAGTCTCCCCATCAGATATCGAAGAGTATGCATACTGATGGTTCCCGTGGCTCGCTGGTTAAACACACTCCTCACTCTGCCCTCAGGCATCCAGTTCTACCCGTACAACGGCAACTCCAAGCTGCTTATATCGCTGGATCGATTCAACATCTATTTTAGTGTCTTATCCAACAGGCAGTCGCGAAGAGTTCAAAGAACTTTATCCACTTTATCCATCTTCAACCCCCAACAATCAATGCTGTTAATGCAAGCCTGCCCGCTCTCCCATTGCCGCAAATAGCCGCATGCCCAGAACAGTAGATCCACGTAAGCCTCAGAAGGTTAGAAACTTCTAAAGACGACCTCCACTTTCACTCTTACCGAAACCTGCCCTTTTGGATCTTGTGAAGCATTGGCTGAGAGCCAGATACAACAACGACCCCCAGTAAACGGAGTCTTAGAGAGCCAATGGAGGGCAGCAGTAACGGTCTCAACCTTCATCCTCATACTGGAAGTCCTGTATACTCCACTTCGCTCTGCAACAACCTCATCATGTGCATGTGCTTATGTGACCAAACCATTTCATTTGCTATTTCTTGATGAAGACCAGTACTAATGTTGTACCCACTTTTTCCCGATGTCTTCATTCATAAAACGGTCTCTTCCTGGTACTCTCAGAATTCTCAGTGGCGGCTTGACATTAAGGGCCAGTGGGGCTGGGCCCCATCAAAAATAATGTATAACGTGTATTTATTATTTTATAAATTTAAATATAGCAAACAAAAACCATGATTTATCTGGAAAAAAATGTCTAGATCCACCAACAAAAATGACCACGAGCCGCCACTGAGAATTCTACTTCACGTCTGTGGTGAGTAGATTATGTCTGTCCCTTGATGTCAACATCCAGGTTTAACACTGATATCATCATGTCGGGAGAAGGATCATATTATTAGGCGTCCATAAGTTAAGGGCTGGGGGCGTGGGTAGGAGGGTGGGTGCCCTGTAAAATGACTTTTGTAACAACAAATTAAATGGTTGCAACACATAAACAGATTACCAACAGACAGTACGACTCAAAGAGAAATGCTACTCCGATACAATGGATACAAAGCAAAAGGTCGGCCACGCAAAAGACGGAGCTTAGAAATAATATCAATATAGATGGAGACTACAGTAAAACTATGTAGAATGGCGAAACACGTAATAACAAAGTACTGTAGTTTTACAAAATACAAAAACAATGACAATACACAGCAACGTTTCGACCACAAAGGCCTTTATCAAGCAAACGATACAACAAAAGTGACGAATGTCATAACACACTACATATAGACTTTGACAAAGATATTACAACGGTTAAAAATGAATGAAAATATGTGACTAAAAACGAATAACGAAATAAATGCAGAAAACTAGAAGTGGAAAAAGAAGAGAAACAATTAAACAAAATTAAGTAAAAATATTACTTATATACATTTAACATATACACATATAAAATATGGAGTATGAGAAGAGAAAGTACTAAGAAGCACAAAGAAGTACTAAGAAAGTACTAAGAAAGTACTAAGAATGTAGAGCGTTAAGTCTTTAGGAATGAGAGCTTAGACATAACAGAGACAGTGAACAAACACTAGTTATGAAGCGTACACAAAAACCCGTTCTATAAATTTCTTCTTATCCTGACGTTGTACGGCAAAACAGGATTAAAGAAGACGGCCCAATAGATGTCACAATAGAAACATGACACGATGTATAATGAATCTTTCACCATAGTGCTGCGATTTTGCTTTTGAGCTCCTAGTCTTCCTGGCATTTCATGTTGTAAGTTCCAGACATGACCATTGAACTCCACCACTGAAGCGCATCGAATATCTTCTCAATTTGTAAAGTTACTGCCCTTTGTTATTATTTTTTTTTTAATGTCAATTTATCGCCCTTGATAAATCTGCATCTCTTGAGGTTGAACGCACAAAACAGAGGAGACGTTTGGCTTGGAATAATCTTTAGAAAACAGTTGTTGTACTAGATCTATTTTATGTGCTGGCTGAAAAATATGGCATGTCTATTATATTATGTCCAGTTTCTTTTGACAATGTGTTTGTTGTTGTTCTGATTGTCTGAATTCTCAAGAGTTTTCATAATCTAAATTTTATTGATTTGTTGCATGTTATTTTTCTATAGATATATATATATATATCTTTATTTTCAGTTTTGTTTCTTGTCAAACTTCTATAAGTTTTCAAATCTGTCTTAAGTTGACGTATTCATCCACATTTTCTCTGATAGTGGAAATATTTATCTATTCATGTACTCTCTTACTATCTATCTATCTATCTCTCTATCTCTCTCTCTCTCTCTCTCTCTCTCTCTCTCTCTCTCTCTCTAGTCTGTGACTCGTTTTGCATTTATTGGTTAATGGTTACTGAGCGTACGTCATTGTGCTCCGGGCAGACCCATAGGTGCTCAGTGTCCCCAAACAGATATGGAAGGATATGCATACTAATGTGAGCGTCTGTAACTTGAGCGGTGGTGAGCTCGATCACAACCCAAGCGTACCTGGTTCAAACTCCACGGCAGGCAGTTTCAAAGCAAATTCGTTTACGTGGGATTTTATAAAGGTAAAATAGACCCCACCGTTCAGAAAGCAATGACAAACTACTGAACGTATAGGTGGTGCCTAGAAAATCAACGACTCATTTTCTGTGGTTGATGACTACGCTCTTTAAAGGATGTGGTACCATTTTCATTTCTATACATACTAATAGTTCCTGTAACTCGCTGGTTAAACACACTCCCTCACTCTGCCCCTCAGACATCCAGTTCTACTTGTACAACGTGTAACTCCAATAAAGGCAGCAACAAATTCTTGCAATTCTTCTCTGTTATTTGCTTTTTATTATGTTCCAGCTGTGATTCATTTTCTTTCAGTTCTGGCTCTACTATTCTCATCCAGATTGTTCTGGGTCTTCCACGTGTTCATCAAAATCTCCTCTTGACATTATATATCCGAAGAGCATATGTCTAGTTCTGCTACTTGTCATCATGTTTCTCTGTGTGCAAGACATTTTGATCATGTTTCTCTGTGTGCAAGACATTTTGATCATGTTTCTCTGTGTGCAAGACATTTTGATCATGTTTCTCTGTGTGCAAGACATTTTGATCATGTTTCTCTGTGTGCAAGACATTTTGATCATGTTTCTCTGTGTGCAAGACATTTTGATCATGTTTCTCTGTGTGCAAGACATTTTGATCATGTTTCTCTGTGTGCAAGACATTTTGATCATGTTTCTCTGTGTGCAAGACATTTTGATCATGTTTCTCTGTGTGCAAGACATTTGATCATGTTTCTTTAAGACATTTGATCATGTTTCTCTGTGTGCAAGACATTTTGATCATGTTTCTCTGTGTGCAAGACATTTTGATCATGTTTCTCTGTGTGCAAGACATTTTGATCATGTTTCTCTGTGTGCAAGACATTTTGATCATGTTTCTCTGTGTGCAAGACATTTTGATCATGTTTCTGTGTCAAGACATTTTGATCATGTTTCTCTGTGTGCAAGACATTTTGATCATGTTTCTCTGTGTGCAAGACATTTTGATCATGTTTCTCTGTGTGCAAGACATTTTGATCATGTTTCTCTGTGTGCAAGACATTTTGATCATGTTTCTCTGTGTGCAAGACATTTTGATCATGTTTCAAGACATTTTGATCATGTTCTCTGTGTGCAAGACATTTTGATCATGTTTCTCTGTGTGCAAGACATTTTGATCATGTTTCTCTGTGTGCAAGACATTTTGATCATGTTTCTCTGTGTGCAAGACATTTTGATCATGTTTCTCTGTGTGCAAGACATTTTGATCATGTTTCTCTGTGTGCAAGACATTTTGATCATGTTTCTCTGTGTGCAAGACATTTTGATCATGTTTCTCTGTGTGCAAGACATTTTGATCATGTTTCTCTGTGTGCAAGACATTTTGATCATGTTTCTCTGTGTGCAAGACATTTTGATCATGTTTCTCTGTGTGCAAGACATTTTGATCATGTTTCTCTGTGTGCAAGACATTTTGATCATGTTTCTCTGTGTGCAAGACATTTTGATCATGTTTCTCTGTGTGCAAGACATTTTGATCATGTTTCTGTGTCAAGACATTTGATCATGTTTCTCGTGTCAAGACATTTTGATCATGTTTCTCTGTGTGCAAGACATTTTGATCATGTTTCTCTGTGTGCAAGACATTTTGATCATGTTTCTCTGTGTGCAAGACATTTTGATCATGTTTCTCTGTGTGCAAGACATTTTGATCATGTTTCTCTGTGTGCAAGACATTTTGATCATGTTTCTCTGTGTGCAAGACATTTTGATCATGTTTCTCTGTGTGCAAGACATTTTGATCATGTTTTCTTGTGCAAACATTTGATCATGTTTCTCGTGTGCAAGACATTTTGATCATGTTTCTCTGTGTGCAAGACATTTTGATCATGTTTCTCTGTGTGCAAGACATTTTGATCATGTTTCACTGTGTGCAAAACGTTTTGATCATATTTCACTGTGTGCAAAACTTTTTGATCATGTAAACTCATCATTTAGCTTCTTTCTTCATAGTATTAAGCATTACAGAGAGAGTCTAAAGACGAGAATTGAGTTCATTGCACCAGGTTTTACCATATATGTAGCCGTCTCTCTCTCTCTCTCTCCGCAGAAATGACAAGCAACCTGCCACGAGAGTATTCCATAAAGCACGAACTCCGTAGTTCCGTCAGAAATTCTAGAAATCTCTGGATAAATTCACTGATGAATAGAGCGGCGCGCTCCGGATTTGAACCGATGACCATCAGAATGCAAAGCAATGGCGTAACCACATCTCTTTAGCTTCCAGCCATTTTATTGATCGCGTGTTCGTTATCCATGATTCGCTGCGATACTTAAGTATTGATTCAATATAGCACTGGAGTATTCTGTTTCACATTGTTGTTGGTAGTAAATTCAAACATAGTAAGTTTTTCATTTTCAGTCTGGAATATCTTCATTGCACTCCGGACATGTCCATAGGTGCTCCGATCTCCTTCGCAATATCTCCAACAGCGTCCAGTGACTGACCGTACCAGTTCGATTTTGATTGATGAGCCTACTCACGTACCTGTTATGCTGTTCTTTTCTTGCTACTCCAATATTCAAACCCAGCTCCTGCAATCTAGTAGTTGATGTGGATTGGTATAAATGAAAATCTTCTAGTAATTTTTCATTTTCACGAAAGCTCTTTTTGCTTGAGATAGTCTGCTCCTTATCTCTGCTGCACATCTATCATTTAATATCAGGACTATTCCCAGATATTTGAATCAATTGATATGTTTCAGCTTTTCTTCTTCGAACGTTCCATATTGACCACTTGTTAACCACTCTTTGTGATTTATATGTAATTTGAGCCTAAAAGCGATTGTACATTGTGCCACTTATGTGGCTAAAGTAGGCCAGCACATCCAATTTCTGCGACGCTTTTATTTACTAGGTAACTTCTCTAGGCGCCTACTTCAGTCGCCTCTAACAACATGACTTTTAGGTTGCAGTGTTACTATTCTTTGCTCCCTTTGAGAGCCCTGGTAGTACCATACAGGTGTCAGTGTTGTCTAAATTAGATAGCATAGATTGATAATTAAACACTTGTAAAAGTTGTCAAAATTTATATACACCTTTTTCATCATTGAATATATACATCATGTGTTCTGTTCATAAAATCATTGAATACAAAGATGTGTTCTGTTCATAAAGCCATTGAATACACAAGCGTGTTCCACCCATAAAGCCATTGAATACAAAGATGTGTTCTGTTCATAAAGTCATTGAATACACAGGCAGGCGTGTTCCACCCAAAAGCTATTGAATACACACATGTGTTTTTCTCATAAAGATTAATTTCCTATTCAATTACAGAAAATAATTTGCTATTATCAGTCTCGTTCAAATTTTTCTTGTGTTTGCATGTGTGTGTGTGTGTGTGAGAGTGTAAGCGTATATGACTAAAGGAGAGAGGCGTCTGTGTCCGTGTATGCATTCCTACAATTGTCAGAGTGATATAGAGTAATAATGCACATGTTCATCCTATGAACTCAACGTGATACATGCACTAATTTATTTAGGGAAAAGTAATCAGTAATTTCCGCTGTCTCTGCGGTAGAAAATTTTTAGCAATGCATTTCTCTCTAAGAAATCAATGATGACTCTGGCAAAACAGGAAGAAGGTGTATGGGGGGTAATAGTGTTCCTCAATGCTGAACATTGTTGGGCGCCAATTATTGATCATGTGTGACAGTTTCTATATTTAGTAACATGACCGAAATGCAAGGAGCGGGAAATTGCAGTATCATATCTTCTTTCTTCTTCTTTTGTCGTCACACTGCTACCAGGTTGTTGCCCAGTGTGGTGGTTTTCTGTTTTTGTCTTTCGCTGTTCTGGTGGCTTGTGTGATTGTTATTTTTGCTCTTTCACAGAATTCTGCTACGCCATCTAACCATCTTTTCTGTGGTCTTCCTCTTGCCTTCTTTCCGGATGCTCTGTTGTAGAAGACTCTGTATACTGTGGAGTTTGGATGCATTCTGATTAAGTGTCCAAACCACTTCATTCTTTGTTTCTCTATGTAATTCAAGCACGGTTTTGTGCCAACTTTCTTTCTTATGCTGATGTTGGTGATTCTGTCTTTTCTGGTATTGTTGGTAACTTTTCGCAGGCAATGCATTTCACATGTAGTTTTTTTGTGACTGCGCTTTGCTCAATGTCCATGTTTGACTCTGGTAACACAAAGTAGGTATAAAAATGCTGTTGATCATCTGTTGCTTAGCTACTGTGAAATTTTTGGGTGCCTTAACAATGGGTACCTTATCATATACTGTGTCTAAAGTTAATGACTTGCTATATTGTGCCATCTTTATAACAATGTGCATCGCTTCTTCAACAGACACAGGGCCAAACCATCCAGTCCAAGCCACCAATCGTCTCTCACATCACATATGGACAACGCAAAGTATTACACTAGCTGTCACTATGCATGTGCTCCAGTGGTTGCTAGACAACTCCAGGTATAAAATAATCATAATTTCACTTTTATTTTTCCAGATTTTTGAACAAATTGTTTTTATACTTTCGTTTAAATATTAGGAGACATCTTTATGTGTGGTTTATTTTTTAAAATACTGTAGTTAGTTGATTTAGACATCTGTGACCTTGACATCCTCATGTTAATATATACCAGACATGGCGAAACACGTAAAAACAAAGTACTGTAGTTTTACAAAATACAAAAGAAATGACAATACACAGCAACGTTTCAACCAAAAGGCCTTTAACAAGCAAAGGATACAATAAAAGTGAATAATTCCACCTCTTTCACTTCAGTTGTATCCTTTTCACTCAAGAACCATTTCTAGACATCTCTTCCTATCCTAATGATGAGAGGCAGGGGTGGCTCGTCATTAAGGACCAGTGGGGCCCGGCCCCACCAAGAAAAATGACCACGAGCCATCACTGATGTGAGGCAAAACAGGATTAGAGAAAAAAAGAATAATATGTTTACAAAAATGTTTGTTATTGTTTCGGTAACCGTTATCTTGAGACAGTTTTGGTTAAAAATAAAATTTATTTTGATATCATATTTATAATTTTTGTCCAATATTTTTTCTTCAGACAACGTTGAATGGGGACAGGCTGCATACAGCTGTTATACCTTCTGGAGCAACCACAACTAACGGTCACTATCACCCAGGGACGTACCCACAACATACTTGCCATCAAATGAACTATCACCATTCTCGCCATCATCAGCTACAGCAACCTTGTCTCATAATTACCCCATATGGCCAAGTGCCTGCCCATACATCCTCTCTTGTTGTGCCTCAACACTCGAGATATGGCCTCGGACACTACCATAAGTCTGACGCCGCTTACACGTCCTCGAGTATCTCCAACAGCGACAGGTCTCCTGTGTATGAATCAATTGGCGACAATGACTCAATTAAAGAACTAGACGGGGGCACAGCATTTTCTGAGTGTGAGTTCTGCGAATGTGGTGGGGACCACAGCAGTGACCAGAGCGGATATACAGGATACCAGGATCCTATAGTTCTTCAGGAGGGCCATATCCATAAAGGGATTTGTACAAACAAATTAGGTCATCCTGCATCCAGAGGATATAGTGACTTAGGTTCTGTTTGCTTATCACAGGCTCAAGAAGATCCTCCTGGTCCTTGCCCTCCTATGTTTATGGATGGTTACTATGGTGATAAGTGCCCACAAACACTGCCACTAAGACCACTTCGAGGTAATTCCGAACGAGAAGATGGAAAACCATCAGATGTGACTGACATTGAAGCTGACGAGTTATCTCCTTTGAAACGCAAGAACAGTAGCAGTCAGACTGCAGACGAGGGCGACGGAAAGTCAGACATACGAAGACGGCCGACTTCAGGTAGCTGTTTCAGCAGTAACAGTTCTCAATACAGGGAAGGCAACCTCAGCAGTCAAAGGCGAGTTATTCCAGCCTTACATCCAAACTATTTTGTTACCCCTTACGAAGAGATAAGCTGATGGATTCATACCCAGAATATAGTATCTCAGTTAAATGTTTAAGTCAGTGTTCTGTTAACATTCTCATTGTTTATTCTTTGTAAATCATGCACAAACTGGCATATTACATGTTTATATTTGAATAGTCACCGTTTCCATTGATCAAGTACACTTTTTCAAAATGATGACTTCTGTTGTTTGAGAGAGAGAATGGATTAATATATTGGAAGTAACAACCACTTATCTTAAATTTCATTGATTTTTAAACGGATTTTGATAGTCTATACAGAATCTAACCTGTGGAATATTCTGAGATGCTATGGAATACTAGTTAAAATAATAAACATTATCAAAAGCCTGTATTATGGTTCTCTGTGTATAGTCCACACTGACGATGACCAAAGTGACTGGTTTATGGTTGAAGCCAGAGTAAAATAGGTTGTTTTTTATCACCAATATTGCTTGGAGTGCAAGAGGTATACCATGCGAAAGATGAAGCAGTGGCATCAAGAGCAGCCGTAAGAAAATGAATAACAGCTTACAAAGTTCATTAGAACAAGCACACACAAGATCACTACATCCCCTCCCCAACACTTCTATAAAGAAGTAAATGGGGAAGAGAAGTAGGAGATGCGTGAAATGGCCATTGACTGGGTGATAACAAAATGTTGCAGAGGCGAAACACCAATGGAAAGAGGGATATTACAGGTTTCTGCACTCTTCTGAAATGTATTATACCAGTCTTAATTTGGCTTTACCAGTTTGTAAACACTTATTCAGAACCTGTTTCTGGCTGAAATTGTTCTTGTCAAACTCTTCTGAGTTTAGTGTAATCACCTTTATCTTTTTTAAGCCTTGTAAGTACATGTGGCCGTATGTGGCATAGTGGTAGAGAGCTTGATCACAACCAAAGAGTACCTGGTTCAAAACCCTGCAACGGGCAGTTTAGAAGCAAATTTGTTCCCATGAACAGTAAAAATAGACCTCACCGTTCGGAAAGCAATGACAAACCACTCAACATAAAAGTTGTGCCTAGAAAATCAACAACTCATTTACTGTAGCCGATGGTGATATCCTGTAAGGGATATGCCATGATTTTCATTTTCAACTAAATGTAGCATACAGACGCTCACAAAGTAGGTTAAGTCATCGTAAAATACATCCGCAACTTTATTCTTCTACTTGTTTGTTGACTCTAGTATAACTACATTTTGTGATTAATTTGAAAGTTTAAGACATTAAAACGCAGGTACATTGAGGGTTATATTTATAACAAATAAATGATACATAGGGGCTTACCTCTTTCCACCTAGCACATCCGATTTCGTAACACTTTTTTATTTGATTTCGCTCTCCCTGTTGTTTCATTTTGTTAGAAACAAATTTGTGTCTATATTAAACTTTTGAAAACATTTAGTGGTCGAGAGTTCTTTATATGCTCAACTTGTACACTGTAACATCTTCCGTCTCAGTTAGGACTAGGCACTTGATCGCATACCTCAGTGGTGGATTACACAACATTTCTATTTCTAGTACTAGCTCATCTTCATCTGGAAGCAGAACTGTCATCCAACAGTCATTTGAAATTTATCTCTCTCGTAAGTTAAATATTCCTTCTCTGCAGCCGCTATGCTCAAAGCATCAGTCACATCCTGAATTTATCCTCTCCTTGGACTTCCTCTTTGCCAAGAGAATTTAATTCATACACTTCTTCATGTTCTGAAGAAGAATAAGTTAAATGTATCAAAGCATTCACCCGAGTGGTTACCAGGGCCCAAATTTGGGTGTAAAGAATAGATCCACTGCTACCTGCCACGCATGTCGTAAGAGACGACTAAGGAGGTTGGGCATGGGGGCTATCTACCCCACACCGTAAAAAACCCTAGATGGCTACAGAACGGAGAGCAAACCGAGTAAACGCTGGCTGAAACCGGACACATCGCCAAAGGATAAGCACCAGAGCTCCAAATGGTGCTGAAGATGTGACGTAAAACACACCAATGCTAAGGCTGCATGTATCAGATTTCCACATGAATAGAATTTAAGGAGAGGTCTGGTACATCGGTCTTGGCGGTGATCGAGAGAGAAGAGAGAGAGAGAAATTTATCAAAGTGAAGGTTTATTCAAGCAAGACCTGTTCACTAGGGATCTATGATATATTCCCACAATTGATACAGCTCACATTTTTTCGATATTTATAAAAATTTTCTTCGTTACTGTTATCGCCTTTTTTTCAAATTTACTTTAATTCTCTATGTAGGCCCTACTGTCTTTGTTTACATAGAATTTCCATTGATATGTACTTTGTTCATATCATTATTTTAGCAAATTTACTTTTTTATATAGATGTTGCATCACATTTGCGTTGCTAATTTAGATGTTGCGTCAAATTCACTTGTTTCATATAATTATTTCATCAAATTTACTTTACTAATATAGATATTGCATCAAATTTACTTTGTTCAATTTACTTTGTTCATATAAATGTTGCATCAAATTTACTTTTTTATATTGATGTTACATCAAATTTTACTTTGCTTATATAGATGTTGCATCATATTTTCGTTGCTAATTTAGATGTTGCATCAAATTCACTTGTTTCATATAATTATTTCATCATATTTACTTTGCCAATATAAATGTTACATCAAATTTACTTTCTTCATTTAGTTGTTGCATCAAGTTTACTTTGTTCATATAATTATTGCATCAAATTTAATTTGTTAATATATTTGCTTTCTTTACATAGATGTTGTATCAAAATGAATCTGCTAATATAATGATTGGATATATTGGTGTTACATGATGTGAGAAGGCCTGAAACAGATAGAAGAGTGGTTAGCGAATTAATTCTTTGAGAAGCAACAACCACATCTTAAATTTTATTTATTTTAAAATGGCCTTTGATAGTCTACACAGAATCTTCCAGGGGAGTATTCTGAGATGCTATGGAATACCAGCTAAAATAATAAACATTACGAAAGTCTGTATGATGGTTTACAGTGTTTAGTTCGAACTGACGATAACCAAAGCGACTGGTTTATGGTTGAAATCAAAGTAAAGAAGGTTGTATTTTGTCTTCACTATTGCTTGGAGTGACCATTGGCTGGGTGGTGACATAATGTTGCAGGGGGCATAACTGGCATCAATTAGGTGAAAAATAGTCAACTAGAAGATTTTGATTTTTCTGATGGTAATGCCTTGTTAAATCTTCTTCTATGCGTTCGTTCTTTATGACCAATTTTAATCACTCTTTGTGATATGTTTGATCTTTGCCAAGAGTGTGTATACGTTGCACATTGGTTTGGTAGGCCCCTAAATGCATAGACTTCTGCACGTTTAGGACACATGCATCCGATTTCAGCCAAGCCTTATTAAATAAAAGCATACATTAAGAATGCAGAAGAACAGACATCCATATGTGGTTTTGAAATGGAATCCGAGAGGCAAGAGAGGCAGGGAGCGACCTATAGAGACATGGAAACGAACTGTAGACAGAAAAAGAGAAGAGGAGGGAAAGACCTGGAATGAACTAAGCTGGCTTGCTCAAGACAGATCTGGTTGGAAGAAATTTGTTGATGACATATGCTTCAAGGGGAGTTAAGAGAAGAATATGATGAAGAAATAAAAGCAACAAAGATATGCAAAGAAAAACACACAACTATTCAACTATAGCATCACCATTTTGACTAAAGATAAGCTATGAAAAAAAAAATATAATGAAGACACCTATGACATAGCACCTATGACATATGAGTAATGCAGTTATCACACGAATCCAAATTGATAAAAATAATGGAGCAGTTCACCAATTTGGGATTGCGCCGGAAATATTTACAAAGATATTATCCTAGGAGTTGTCAAAGCAACATCAGCCTTTAAAAGTCTAAATATAATATGGAACTCCAACTTATATAGTTTTAAAACTAAATTAAGAATTTTCAGTTTCAATATTGTATGAATCCTATGAATACATATGCCAGCGAGAATTGGAAAATAACTGATTAGGTGTCTGCGAAAAGTAATGAAATTAACATGGAATTAATTCAGGAGAAGGGATGAAATCAGAGAAATGTCTGGTCAACTACTAGTAGCAACTGTTATAATAAAGAGAAGATGGAAATATGTTAGGCATACTCTGAGAAGTGGTCAAAGGATAACAAAAGTCATAGAAGTAGGGGGAAGGGAAGCCCCAGGGAAAAACCTGAAACGAATTTTACTGAGAGGCAAGAAACACCAGACTCAATTCCATAGAAGAGATAGAAAAGTTGTCCAGGATAGAGAGATATGGAGCAATTACTTGCAGACCCCATGTAACGTATAATGGTATGAGAGGAATAAACATATATATTATATATATTATACATATTCCACCAAATTTGCTGTGCACATGTAATTATTTTAGCATGATATTTTTCCAACAGATCTTCATTTTCTATGTAATTTTTACATACTGTATTTTCGTATGCAGTTAGCCTTTTATATCAGTTTCACGTTCTTCTTTTCATTTAAGAAGGTAAGTTGTACACCTTCAAAGGTAATATGTACACTAGAGTGCAGTCAAAGGTAATATGTACACTAGAGTGCAGTCAAATTGCCAGAGAAGTACAGATAACAATATATCTCCATGTTTTAGAGAGAATGTAACTTTTGCAATGTTGAGCACAGGTCATGTTCAACCATGACATATTACAGTCTGTCAAAATAAGATACACAGACTATGGTGTTGATGTTGTACATTGCAATCAATCAGAGGTAGACCGCCATTAGCCAACTTAGAAATAGACTACACTGGGCTCACTCTCAGAATCAAACCCCACTAGGAACTACTCAGAAATAGACTTCTCTTGATCTACTCATAAGAGATCTAATTTGATCCACTCAGAAGAAGACCATACTTGACCCACTCATAAGTAAACCTTGCTTGACCCACTCATAAGTAAACCATACTTGGCCCACTCAGAAGTAAACCTTACTTGAGCCACTCAGAAGTAAACCATACTTGACCCACTAAGATGTAAACCATACTTGACCCACTCAGAAGTAAACCATACTTGGCCCACTCAGAAGTAAACCATACTTGACCCACTCAGAAGTAAACCTTACTTGACCCACTCAGAAGTAAACCTTACTTGACCCACTCAGAAGTAAACCTTACTTGACCCACTCAGAAGTAAACGACACTTGACCCACTCAGAAGTAAACCATACTTGACCCACTCAGAAGTAAATCATACTTGACCCACTCAGAAGTAAATCATACTTGACCCACTCAGAAGTAAATCATACTTGACCCACTCAGAAGTAAACCTTACTTGACCCACTCAGAAGTAAACGACACTTGACCCACTCAGAAGTAAACCATACTTGACCCACTCAGAAGTAAATCATACTTGACCCACTCAGAAGTAAATCATACTTGACCCACTCAGAAGTAAATCATACTTGACCCACTCAGAAGTAAATCATACTTGACCCACTCAGAAGTAAACCATACTTGACCCACTCAGAAGTAAACCATACTTAACCCACTCAGAAGTAAACCATACTTAACCCATTTAGAAGTAAACCATACTTGACCCACTCAAAAGTAGACCTTTCTTGACTCATGCATATTCATTCGACAAAGAAGTCAATCTTACTAAAAGCACACAGAGAAAATAAAATTGATAATTGTTTAAACAAAACTAAAATTGTAGATAGGTACACACTATGCATGTCAGTAATTTTGTATGTTTATTTTATTTTGTCATCCATCATGGGAATGCTCAGCAGTCTTAAGTCTAAGATCGCTGGAACATTTGAGAAGAATGCATAATACCCGCATATTCAAACAGGTGCTGTTCTGTAAACTTTCAGAAATAAAGAGACTCCCACGACATACCACTGCTGAAATTAAAAAAATATGTGAGGCCTCAATTAAGTACCCTTCTATCGGTTCAAACAAATAAGAAAAACCAGCTGATTGAGGAACTGCCTTAAAAAAAAAAACAACGTTACTCAAAGGTTCAGAGTACTTAAAAAGAGAAACTTAGGAGGTGCTTGAAAGCAATATCAACAATCGCAAACTCAAAAGTTGACACAATTGCCAAATGACCGTTTGTAAAGACAAAAAGGCAATATGATCTCTCTCGGAAAATATATATATGTATAGTAGGCCTATGTATTTAAGAAGAATCCTGAGAATATTCTGACAAATAAAATATCAAATGAAGATCTCTTAAAACGAAGAAACTGTGTATCAATGGAGACCATCATTAAGAGACGAAGATGGAAACAGGTGGATTGGTCGTGTATGTCGTATGTCAGTATGACATTGGGTAGAACAAATCTTCAATGGACAAAAGGATGGAAAAGGAAGGCCTGGGCGTCCAAAAGAAACATGGAGAAGAATTGTGGGAAGAGAGTTGAAAGACTATGGTAGTACGTGAGAAACACATTGTAGAAAGGGGGCAGCAATGGGGAAACCTCTTGTGAAAGCCTTATGTACCAAACGGGACACAAAAATGATATATATATATTATTTTTAACACATTCGGAATGTTTGTAATTTGTAATGAGATATTCAACATAGAATACCCATAAACTCTACCTAATGTTAATGATATGCACGTATGTCAGCTGTATGTACATTCTCTCATGTTTATGTTTGATATAATGTGTACATTAACTTGATTCTTCAGCATAATATGTACTATTAACATAAATGATTTTGTTAACATCATTGATATTTGCTAACATAATGCATTATTAACGTAATCGGTATTATTGCTACTAAACAGGCGTGTCTCGCTGATACGACAGGTTACGTTTCCAGAACGCCGCCGCTGTAACGCAAAAATCGCCCTGGATCATGGTGATGTACGGAAACCTACAGATCTGAGGTGGTCAGACCGGATCAGATCAGATCTGGAGAAAACCTTGGAGAGGCTGAAGCAATACTGAGTTAAATGGAATTATTAAATAGAACAAGTATGCGGCATTATTACAAAGAAGGGAAAAAATTATTAATGAAATGTGTAAATAAACAACATGAATCATATAGCATAGCCTTTCTTTTCCATTGCCAAAATACGAGACTAAACACGAAAGGTTCAAAAGCTATAAATAGAGAGTATGGAAACAAAAGGTCATCGGTCAGTTCAATTATAGATGGGGGTTAGATGATGTGCGTTTCCCCACCGAAGAACCATCATAGGGGAAAGGAACACGAGTAAAATAAGAAAGCACCCAATATAACAGCCTTGTTATTTTGTCAGTCACAAATCTGTGTCGGCATTGTTTACTACGCAGTTACAGCACATAGGTTGACAAATGAGGTCGCATTAGAATAATCATTTCTATGAGATGTGCATGGCGGACGATTTTCGATTTCAACAAGAGATAAAAGCAATATCACAATAATTTTAGATCCAGCCGCATGTGGTTTTGTCTCGTTTTCCAAACAAACACAGCTTCGAATGTTTTCTTTTGTTTTGGGGATGTTTGTTTGACGTGCTCTAGATCTTATGAATATAATTGACAAGCTATGTATTAGTGAACTAATGAACCGCGAAGCGAGATACGCCTGTAGTTCATCATACACGTTATTGGTTATGTACTAATTTGTCATAAACATGTCTACTGCATTTTATTGAATGTGATTCAAATGTTGAATAAAGAAAGTGCATTTTGGAGAATAAAATGCTGGGAAAAAAGTGGGAATACAAACATGTTCAGTGGTTTACATTAGTTTGTCTGTCTGTGTGTTTACCTGTTGTCGTTATAAAACACAAAGGCAATTTGGAGAGGTTGACCAAAGACAGTCGAGACGTTGAGCGGTGGCTCAAAAAAGAAAAGAAGAAAAATATCACGTGGAGGTAAAAGAGAGCGCAGAGCGCAAAGAGACCATCCTATGTATAAGCTCCAGTCTCCAGTTTCACCTGCTACAACTGTGGCAAGGATTGCTACTTCAGAATAGAACATTACAACCACAACAGATGATGTGATTCAGAACAAACTATGTGAAGCAAAACCTATAATCTCCTGAGACAAAGAGGCCAACGATGATGATATAAAACACACAGTCACTTTGATATATCTAACAAGATATTACTTTTTGGGTAAGTGTCATTGGGGAATAGATAAAATAGCTGCAGAAGATATTTTCTGCCAGGGTACGGCAGTTACAAGTAAAAGAGAAAACTAACGCTACTGCCACATATACTTCTTCTGTGCGGTCATTATTTTTAACCCTAAGGCAGATTCCGGTTGACCACTAATTTCTCTGAAAGTCACAGGCTGATCGTATCTTTCTTTGAACATATTCAAGCATACCTCTGAGAATGTTCACAGAAGAAGAACATGAAAATGTATATCAAAGTGATAGAGAAAATATGAAAATACTTGAGAAAAGATCAGGCATGACAGATAACAAAAATATACAAATATTTGTTGATGACATGTGCTCCAGATGGAGATTAAAGAAATACGATTTACTTTATTTGTCAAATAAAAATTCTTCTTCTTGTAAAAGAAACATAAATGTGCAATGATAAATGTGCAATCTTTGATACAAGAATAATTTATTCAATAATTTTTTTCAAATTTAAAAAAAATAAAATAAAAGCCAGGTCACTCTTGAAAACAAAATTGTCATTGCCACCATGCACACGATAAGCTTCTTCTTCTTCTTTGCGTTCGTTCTTTACCACCAATTTTAATCACTCTTTGTGATATGTTTGATCTTTGCCAAGAACGTATATACATTGCACATTGGTTTGGTAGGCCCCTAAACGCATAGACTTCTACATGTTTAGGACATGTGCATCCTATTTCAGCCAAACCTCCTTAGTCGCCTCTTACGACATGCGTGGCAGGTAACAGTGGTTCCATTCTTTACACCCCAAATTTGGGCCCCGGTAACCACTCAGGCGGATAAGTTTCTATCTTTGATAATGTTCATAGATGAAAATAAGACACATAGATATGCTGAACCAAAACACGAATATATTTACAGCACAATACTACTAATCAGTGCGTATTTATTCTTCTCCAACAACGTCCAGAAATTGGCAATACGTGCCATATGAGGATTTACATGATATGTCTTCTTGCAGATTTAAGATTTATAATTCTTTATAATTTCTAACTCTTCAAGATTATATTTTTCGAAAATGTCACAGACCCTACTTTCAAGCAAATCAGTAGCATCAACAGAACCGATTGCGTTAATGGTAAACATTATAATTGGTTCAAAAGTTGAAAACCTACTAAATCTGTGACCAAATTCGACAATAAGAAGTTCAAGATGTTTGATAAAACTAAAAAGATCACATTTAATGGCACTGATAGATTCAGCAACAGATTTCAAATTTGGAAAGTGATTTTTGGATTAAATGTCCAATTGAAAGTTGTAATTTCTTTTGAACTTATCATATCTGAAATGGCAAGACATTTCCTTGTAACTCGAGATTTAACTAAATTAATTTGATTGTAATATCTGTCAAGAAAGCGAAACCGTGTAACCATGATATGTCATCAAGTTTCTCGTAGTATTGTCAGGGGGCGGCGATTTAGTAAATTCCCGTATATCAGTTAGAAGACTGCAGAATCGTTTCAGTGTTTTTCCTCTACTCAGCCACCTTATTTCTATATACAAAATAACATCGTGATGTTCAGCATCTGTTATCAAAAGATTCTTGAACAATCGATGACAGGTGAAAGAGGGCATGATGTAATTTACAATATGAGTTACTACTTTCATGACATATTTGAATTTCAGCATCTGTTTCCTGTTGGATAATACAGTAATATGAGATACACTTTGGAATAGATTCATCCTTAGCACAAAAAGCAAGAAATACTCACTGTGTTTACCAGTCATTGGGCGATACCCCATCAGTTATTGTAGCAACAAGTTTTAGAAGTGGCAAATTACTCTCCTTCCCAAGTGCAAGGAATACATTAAAAATGCCTTGTCCACTAGTACGGTCTTTAAGTGGAAGAAGTTTAACATCCTCTTCTTTTACTGTAAAATTCGAAATGGCCATTCTAATACCCAACTGTGTCGTTTCCAAAATGTCCGTGCTTTCATTCAATTGTAATGAAAAATATTCACACGACTGCATATAACTGAGATTGTAAATTATTAGAAATCTGTTCAGCCCACCTAGCTACAGTTTGATGAGACAATTGAATTCTCTGAATAGAAGATTTAAGTTCATATTTATCTTTATGATCGTCGAACAGAGTTTCAGCTGCAATGACCATTGCTTCTTTAATAATTTCTCCATTACTGACAGATTTCTTTCTTTTAGCTAAAATATGACAGATTTTGTCAGCAGTTATTATCAAGTTACCTGAGTGCTTAGCATCTTTATAAATACACTCTGTTGTTATGTTAATTTAGATCCCTCACTTTATGTCTTCTTAGTCCAGGATTCACAAGATATTCACTATCAAATCTGTTATGATTATTAAAGAAATGTCGTTCTATATTACTTTTCTTACTAATAGATACGCTACCATCACACGATAAACACACAGATTTGCCTTTGTATTTTCTTCTTCTTCCTCAGCGATCTCTGGTCACGCGCTTAATTTAGTGTGGATCTCAAACTGGGCAGTCAATTTCAGGTCTGTCAGGTTTCCCCAAAGATTAATTTTTCAAGTCGACTGGGTGTGGCCACATGTTGCTTCTCAGCTCACACAGGAGAGGACAGTCTTGCAGGATATGCTCTGGTGTCTGTTCCGCCTGCTGACACTTGCTCAGCTTTCAGAAAAGGCAGAAATTCACTTGCAGTGGATTCCATCTCACTGTAGCATTGCAGGCAATGCAAGTGCCGATGTCTTAGCTAAGGAGGGCCTTTGTATTTAAAGAGAAAATCGAAAAACCAAATCTATATCTCAATGTGACAGAAATAAAAATAATGACAACAGATAAAACGAAGATGACAAATGATATTTTTAGCAATGGAGAGAAAGTAGAAAATGTGAACAATTTTGAATATCTTGGTTCACTACTAACAACAGATGGAAATGGGATGACGGAAATTAAAAGAAAAACAAACATGGCTTTCCAAAAATTAAACAACTAAAAACAGTATGGAACGGAACTGATAGTTATTGGTTATTGGTTATTGGTTACTAAACTGACGTCATTGCACTCCGGGCAAACCCATAGGTGCTCAGTCTCCCCAACAGATATCGAAGAGTATGCATACTGATGGTTCCTGTGGCTCGCTGATTAACACACCTCTCACTCTGCCTCTCAGGCATCCAGTTCGACTTGAACAAAGGGTAATTCCAAACTGCTTAAATCGCTTGATCGATTCAACATCGATTTTAGTGTCCTCATCCAACAGAGAGTCTCGAAGAGACCGAAGAATATCCCCTTATCCATCTTCAACTCCCCAACAATCGATGCTGTTGATGCAAGCCTGTCCGCTCTCTCATTACCGTAAACACCCGCATGCCCAGGGCAGTATATCCACGTAAGCCGCTGGAGGTTAGAAACTTCTATAGACGACATCCACTCATACCGAAACCTGCCCTTCTGGATCTTGTGAAGCATCGACTGAGAGTCAGATACAACAACTGCCCCAGTAAATGAAGTCCCAGAAATCCAATGGAGGGCAGCAGTAACGGCCTCAACCTCCATCCTCATACTAGAAGTAGTTGTCCTGTATGCCCCACTTCGCTCTGCAACAATCCTACCATACGCATTAGCCAAGAAACCCCAGCCGGATTTCTCACCACGTTGAACCGACCCATCGGTATATACAACAACATCATCATCCCTTGCATTATCTTCTATCAGCTGCTTAACTGCGAGATGAGCCTTCATGTTGCCCCAATCTCTACATTCTCTTCCAAGAGTAATGATAACGTTGAGATAGTTCATCATGCTTCCATCTGTTGGGATCCATTCTTGCCTTTTTGGTAGAGTCGCAACCGTAGTCACCTGGCCAATCGTTCTCTCAGCCTGGGCCATCCACGACATGCCACGCTTGATTCTCGTGCCCTTAACATCATTAGTGTTCCTGTGAAGTGGATGTCTCTTATCCGAAGTAACCCGCATATATGCCTTGGTTTGGGCGATTGCATGACGGGAGCGTAGTGACAGAAGGCCAAGCATATATCTCATCTTCACAATGGGGGTATCTCTAGTGCAGCCCAGAACTATACGCATACCTTCATTCTGAACCCGTTCAAGTCGTTCACATTGTGATCTTGATATCGTAAGAATTCCGAGTCCGTAATCTACCACTGACATTACCAGTCGATCGAACAAAAGGGCAAGTAGTCTCTGCTCAAGGTGTGCGGCCACCATAACTTTGAGAGCCGCAAGACCACGCTTGCACCGTTGTATCGTCTGTTCAATATGGTGTTTGAAAGATAGACTACGATCAAAGGTTATTCCAAGATAGCGAAGCCTGTCTCTGTGCTCGATGGTATGTTCATCAAAGATTACACAGGGTAGGTCAGCCTTGACGATGTGATTATTCAACGAGCACCACAACATACACGCTTTTTCAGGATTGACCTGAGAGCGAGACTCTCTACACCAACCCGAGATGGTATGCAATGTTTTCTGAATGTCGTCAACCATCTCTCGTCTATCTGACCCAGTCCTATATATTAAGATATCATCTGCAAATCTGATAGTTATTGGTTATTGCTGTCTAATTTGTATTATATGTAATGAGCTCCAGTCGGTGCTACGGGGTTCGTGCACCGTTGACTGGTCCTCCAGCAGATCAGACAAGAAAATATGCATACAAAAGAAGAGGTAGAGGAGAGAAGAGAAATGGACGTAAGAGACGAGCTGGACAGAGACGGTTTAGAAGAAAGACAGATCGACTTGCTCTGAAATATCTACGCATTGGCTACTGGAATTGTCGAAGTGCAAATCAGAGAGGACCAATTCTACAGAAGCTAGTCTATGACTTCGACATTTTCATGATTCAGGAAACCAACTTGCAGCAAGATAAAGCCCTTGAGTGTCCAGGATTTAAATGTTATTTCACTCCCAGTGAACCCGGAGTAGGACGAGGTCAGGCTATCTATGTGAAACATGGCCTTCCCCACAACTGCCTTGACACGCCTGACTTCTTACCAGAGGGTGTGGAATTACAAGGAATTCAATTAACAATTCGTGATCAGGTATGGCGAATCTATAATGTGTACGCCCATGTGGACAAACTCCATATTGAAGATAACTGGGATTTCCTTGAGAAACTCTCAGATGTACCAGGCACAAAGTTTCTCATAGCAGGGGATTTCAATGCACGATCAAAGGAGTGGGACAACGCTACCGAGAATAGACAGGGCATCGCTTTGAGTTCTGCTCTACTAAACTCTGACTTGACGATATTGAATGACGGCCGCCCAACTCGGTTAGCTTCTAGACCTGAGGACACTGATGGTGTCATTGATCTGGCACTGATCTCCACAACTGATGCTACTTTTGCTCGATGGAATGTTCTTGGGGCTCAAGATAGTGATCATCTCCCCTGCGTTGTTCTTCTTAATAAGGCCAATAATTTGCGACACAGAAGACCCAAATCTGTCTTTCAGTACACGCCATGCCACTCTGATCACGAAAACCCATTACGTATACTGCGACAGACTGCCAGAAAGAAGACTGCTAGGACTCCTTTCCTGCAACCACCTTGGTGGAATGAAAATGTTGAAAAAGCATGGCTGGAAAAAGAGGCTGCTACAAAGTCATGGCAGAGAGCACGAAAGAAGCGACCTAGAAATATGTGTGATGTGGCTGAAAAGTCTGCTATTCGCCACAAAGCCACTGGGGATTTCAAAGTATTGGCTAGTGAGGCAAAGAGTGGGTTATGGGAGACTTTCATAACGCAAGTCTGTGGCGACAAGTCTCTATATCAATTCTGGCAGTTTCATCGCAAAATGAACAGGAGGAATACCAGCCAGTCTTTTCCTACTTTACGTGACTCGTCAGGATCCGTCTTGACAACAGATGCAGAAAAGGGGCAGGGGTTCCTTCATCGTTTCGTGGAACAGACAGAAAAAGGTGATAAAACTGAACGCCATAATATCATAAGTGCTCTTCGTGATATTACTAGCTCTGGAGAACCTTACATTGACTTAATAACAAAGGAGGATGTTGTTAATGCACTCAAGGCAAGCCACAGCACCGCTCCAGGGCCTGATGGTGTCCAATATCATCACATCAAACAGCTGGACGAGACTGTTATTAATGCAGTTGTGGTGGATTTTAATAAAAGTGTACAGAATGCTGTGGTACCGAGGATTGGCTTCATAGTTATTTACGACCGCTCCACAAACATGGGAAGGATCCTAAACTGCTCAGCAGCTACCGCATACTCACCTTGCAAAATGTATATGGCAAATTACTAGAGAAGATAGTGGCCAGAAAGGTAATGTGTCACTTGGAGAATGACCACATTCTCCTTGACACTTTGGGTAGCTACCGGCCACTGAAAGGGACATGGAACAATGCTGGCACGTTTGCATATGATGTTTATGAAGGCTTCCAATCCAAGCAAGAGACTGTTGCTGTGACCATCGACTTGGAGGATGCTTATAACAAGGTGAATTATTCAATAATGGTGCGCTCTTTGATTAAATGTAAAGTTAATCCTTGGCTGGTAAACTGGATAGCTGCTTCTTTAATGGAGAGAACCGTTGCACTCCGTTTAGGAACATGGACATCGGATCCTGCTCGTATATGCCCGGGATTACCCCAGGGTTGCCTCTATCACCCGTGTTGTTTAATATTTACACAGCAAATGTAGCTAAAATTCAGCCAACCGGATTGGGTCGGACATTGACGGAACTGATAAGAAAACAAAGATCAGAATACTAAGATAATGCATATTCACATTGGCAACGTCTGCGTGTGAAGCATGGGCATTTAATAAAGCAGTGGGAAAACATATATATGCTTTCGAATCTAAGTGTTACAGAAGAGTTCTTCGTATATCTTGGACAGAGAAGAGAACAAATAGATCTATCCAGAAAGAACTCAAAATCAAAGAAAACTGGCTGATGCTACAAATAAGAAAGAGAAAATTGAGATATTTTGGACATATAAAAAGACATGAAGGGCTGGAGAAGACCATCAAGTAAGGAGGCATACCGGCAAAGAGAAGAAGAGGAAGACCACGGAGAAGATGGATTCAGGATGTAACTTATGGTTTGAACATGACGGCTGCAGAGGCAGGACATGAAGCCTCTGAGAGAGAGAAATTCCGGAGGACTGTTGGGGTGACAAAGTTCTGCTCAGGACAAACTATCTGATGATGATTGTGATTTAAAGAAATAATCCTCCCATTCAGAATTAAAAGTCTAGTTCCTTTGCCGTTTATCCAGATTTTAAAATGACGATACTTGTTAACAAATGTTGTACTTCTTTCACAGCTAACAGAAATCAAGTTCTAATATAAATTAAAAAAATAATAAATAAAGCCGGTGATAAATAACATATTCTTCCTACTCTAAACGGAAACTCAATGTATAACTCACGAGGTGGAGGATAAATCAAAGAATCGGTTTGGATATTGATTTGTTTGAAGATAGAGAAGTTTAAAGATGAGGTCGACACTTTGTTCAATGAAGAAACAAAAGGTGTGATTATTGGGTATTAAACTGACGTCATTGCACTACGGGGAAACCCATAAGTGCTCAGTCTCCCCAACAGATATCGAAGAGTATGCATGCTGATGGTTCCCGTGGCTCGCTGGTTAAACACACTCCTCACTCTGCCCCTAGTGCATCCAGTTCTACTTATACAACGGGTAACTCCAAACTGCTTAAATCGCTGGATCGATTCAACATCGATTTTAGTGTCCTCATCCAACAGACAGCCGCGAAGAGACCGAAGAATATCCCCCTTATCCATCTTCAACTCCCCAACAATTGATGCTGTTGATGCAAGCCTGTTTACTCTCTCATAGCTGCAAACACCCGCATGCCCAGGACAGTATATCCACGTACGCCTCTGGAGGTTAGAAACCTCTACAGACGACATCACTCATACAGAAACCTAACCTTTTTGGGTCTTGTGAAGCATCGATTGAGAGTCAGATACAACAACTGCCCCAGTAAATGAAGTCCCAGAAATCCAATGGAGGGCAGCAGTAACGGCCTCAACCTCCATCCTCATACTAGAAGTAGTTGTCCTGTATGCCCCACTTCGCTCTGCGACAACCCTACCATGTACATTAGCCAAGAAACCCCAGCCTGACTTCTCACCACGTTGAGCCAACCCATCGGTATATACAACAACATCATCATTCCTTGCATTATCTTTTATCAGCGGCTTGATTGCGAGATCAGCCTTCATGTTGTCTCAATCTCTACATTCTATTCCAAGAGTATTGCGATAGTTGGTCATGCTACCATCTGTTTGAATCCATTCTTCCCCTTTTGTTAGGGTCGTAGACGTGGTCACCCGGCCAATTGTTCTCTCAACCTGGGCCATCTACGACATGTCACGCTTGATTCTCGTGCACTTAACAGCATTAGTGTTTTTGTGCAGTATATGTCTCTTATCCGCAGTAACCCGTATATATGCCTTGGTTTGGGCGATTGCATGACGAGAGCGTAGTAACAGAAGGCCAAGCATATATATCATCTTCACAATGGCAGTATCTCTAGTGCAGCCAAGAACTATACGCACACATTCATTCTGCTGGTCTACTCACTCGGCAAGCACCAGAACTCCAAATGGTGCTGAAGATGTGACGTAAAATACACCAATGTTAAGGCTGCATGAATCAGATTTTCACATGAAGAGAATTTATGGGGAAGTCTGGTACATCGGTCTGGGCGGCGATCGCGAGAGAGAATAAGCAAGGCTTGTAGAGACCAGTGTTGGATATTTTATATAAACATAATAATGTACATTTTATAATTAATGCTGGTTCTGTTGTGAACCTGTACACTTGAGTGTTGATTCTCTCAAAATAATATTATGTTGACGATGAGTCAGAATAATAAACATTTCATGAAAATTTCTGGTCTTTATTTTTCGTCCAAGTACATGTTTATTTATTTGTCATTTATGTTCATTATTATTATACCTTTCTCCCAGTCTTGAATAAATATTCCTTGATTCTCCTGGGGTTTTTACACACAAAACAAATCCATATTCTCAACCTTGAATTAGTGACTTGTCAATGTTCTGTTTCATGTCTTCTTCTGCCTACACTCTCAAACATCAACGAAACTATTCAGAGAACATTGACATTACTGGCAAACAGTATGAGGTTGTTGGCATTCTTAAATAGATTGTCCTTGAATAATATTTATGATGACCACAAAGATTTTCTTCTTTACGACATCTACGGCACTTTTACCATTACACAATGGTTAATGTAGAAAAGCGAATTATATTTTTTAAACAAAGTGATAGAGACCTATGAGAGACAGAGAAATTCCGGAGGACTGTTGGGGTGACAAAGTTCTGCTCAGGACAAGCTATTTGATGATGATGCTAGAGATAATTTTGGATATGACATTAAGGAAACCTTTAATACGAAAATGGAGGAGGCGAGAGAATGGCTGAAAATCGAGAAACAATTTCTAGATTTGTGAAAAAAGTAATTTGATAAAATCAAATGGACAAAACCAAAGTAATGGTATTTGCTATAGAAAAAAACGATCAAAGGTAAGTAACACAATAAATTTAATTTTCGGTGAAGTTTTGAAGAGTAGCGCACCTTAACAATATTCCTACATTCCTCGCAATGAGTTAATTATTACTTTTCACGTTTGTATGACCAACACGCCCTGATATAACCAAACAACATTACTATCTTAGGCTGAAAGATACTTGTCTTGGCTTAAAGATGCTATAACAAATAAACAAGCAAAAGAAGATTAGATAACCTATTTTCAATTCGACACCAGCTGACATATTCGCTCAATGATACAATATATGTAGGCTTGTTCTGCGCGTAAGAACAGGACAGAATCGGCCATGCAGCCCTATGTATACAATATTCAATAATAGCAATACTGTCATGCTTACATGCATCTCAGACTGTAGAGCACATACTTCAAGACGGCCCCGAATATAATGTACTGAGACACACTCACTGGTCTAATGAAACAACACAATTCATATTTTGGTAGACGTCCCGTGTTAGTACTTTTGATTGACAATCATAATTGACCTTTAGTGATAGATAAGTGGTACATCCAGTTGCTCTTCTGCAGTACCTTCCTTGGTCAGTCTGTCTACTGTCTCATTTGGTGGTATTCCACAGTCAGATGGTATCTACTGCAAAACGACATGCGCTGGTGGCACAGTTCAGAAAGAGTGTAGATCTGACAATTTTCTAAACTGAAGTGCTTGGTGGGCTGATTTTCCATCTGCCAAAAATGCGACAAGCTGCGGATCAAAATTGATGTTCAACAGTTTCTCAGTTTCCACATTCGAAAGTTTCAGTTTTGATTTGGAATATCTTCATTTGGACTCCGACATGTCCATATGTGCTCCAATCTCCGTCGCAATATCTCCAACAGCGTCCAGTCATTGACAGTACCATTTCGATTTTGATTGATAAGCCTGGTCATATACCTATTATGGTATTCTTTTCTGGCAACTCCAATCTTCATTCCCAGCTTTTTCAATCTAGTGGTTGACGTGGATTGGTTTAAATGAAAATCTTCTTTGTGCCCACACTCTAAGAGGGCTTCAGAATAGCAGCTCTATCCATTGGCTGGCCCCCTGATATGATGGCAGAGCCAGCCAGCCTTCTGCTCTCTCATTTACAATTACACTCATGTGCCCTGGAACGAAGGCTATTCTGCAAATTGTTGATGCCTGTTGTGATTTAGTCCATTGCCTGCACACTGAACCAGCCTCCACCTTTCGGATCGTACTCAATGAATCATTCAGAATGCATGAGTGTAGTTTTGTGACTCTAGCCAGAGTAGTGTAGTAGTCACCGTCAGTACTTCCATTGCCATGCTAATTGTTGTCATACTAAATGCACCACTGGCTTGCTTGACCATTCTGCCGCATGAGCTTGCAGAGAAAGCCCATTGCGAACTACCGATGAGCCTATTTTTAGGGCCGTTTAAAGTTTATTGTCTTGTTGAGTCTACATGTTCCGTGTCGTATAAGAAATGAATGTCTTCACTTCTGTTGTATCCTTTGCTTGATAAAGACTTTTTGTCAAAATATTGGTATGTATTGTTAATGTACTTTGTAAAACTACAGTTTTTACGTGTTTCGCCATTGCTACATAGTTTTACGTGTTTCGCAATTGCTACTTAGCTTTACTGCAGTCTTCTCTTATATCAAATATCAACGCAAGGCAAACGGAGTATTAACTTAGCCATAGAAACACCTTACAAAATAATATGTTATTATGAAATGGTGGTGTCATATTTCGCGTCTTCAACAGCATTGATATGGCAACCCTTTGAAAATTGATGAGATACCATTTGTCCTACAGAAAATTAGTAACTTACTAAATGAAGTTATATATTTACTAGATGTTTCATTGTTTCTTTTCCTTTCTATTTCTAGTTTTTATGTGTGTTTTTGTGTTACATTTATTTCGTTATTCGTTTTTATTCCAGATTTTCCTTAGATACGTTTGTATTTGGTCCATTTGTGTTTCATTTTAATTTGTCACTCCTGTTTGTTCCTTTGATTGATAAAGGCCTTGTTGGTCGAAACGTTGCTGTATTTTGTCATTGTTTTTGTAATTTGTAAAACTACAGTACTTTGTAATTACGTGTAATTACGTGTTTTTTTAACTTACTAAATGCAACATTTTGAAATATATGTTTGTATATATATATATATATATATATATATATATATATATATATATATATATATATATATATACAGTGCCGGATTAAGCCAGCGCGGGGCCTGTAGCAAATTTTAGCGCGGGCCCTCGGTTTTATATGATAATAAGTAATAAAACATAACTTTTACAAAAAAACTTTGGATTTAATGTGAGTAACTTTAGAGATAGTACTAGACAAATCAAGTTCTCTAAGTAAATTACATTCAATTGTGAGGTTATTTAGACGATCTTGTCCCATCATGTTCCTAACTCATTTTTTATACGCTTTAATGTAGAAAAAGAACATTCTCCGCTGCAGTTAGTAATCATTAAAGACAAGTAAATATGTAAGACTATTTCTATATTTGAGAAACACGACTCTAATGAGTTTTCCATTATAAGTTTATAAAATTGCAGTTCAAGAGCCTCATGCTTTTTGTTGCTAATAGCAGCAGCTACATTAGTTTTCAGAAGTTCAGCGAACTGCACAGGTTTGTCGGCTAGGCTTTCTTCCAAATCCTCTTGGTAAGAGCTGACTATATTTGAAGTTCTTTTCAAGATCTCTTCTGCTGTAATAGATTTTAACTGCCGAAGTATTCCAAATACACCAGTCACTCTATGGTACACTTCCATGCGTTTAACTAAGGCAGTACATTATCAATTATGACAATAAACACCTGACTTTCATATTTTTGTTTGGGTGTTTGATTTTCTACAACTTCATCGAGCGTAGTAGAGCCGCTCAAATCGTCGCACTTGGTATTTCGCTGGCGTCGTCTTGAAGTTTGTTGCTGATATTCTTGACAGTCAGTCAGGATTTGGGCTTTGGCTTCAATATCTGCAAATGTAGGCCGCATTGCTTGAACGTACTCGAGTAACGATTCATAAAGGGCATATTCCGTGGTTTAGCTCTGTCACATAGACGCGGGCCCCAAAGCGCGGGGCCCGTAGCATTTGCTACTTCTGCTACTAGGCTAATCCGGCGCTGTATATATATATATAATTTATAGGACGTCGCTTTCTTTGCAGCGAATTCACTCTGTCTATAGCCAGTTCACCCTCTTTGTCTAAGGTCATACAGGGGCGTGCGGTATATTTTTTTAGTATGATGCAAGTTTTCAAAATGCCGCCCCTTAAATGTTTTTTTTTTAAATAACCTTCAATTGTGATTTTGATTTCGCTGCTTAAACCGCCGCCGCCCCCTCACCCTACGGTTCCGCCTGATGCGGCCGCCTCTCTGTATCATAGCACGACACGGCCCTGAGGTCAAATTCATGGTTTCTTGAATATCTTGTAACTATCTTCTTCTTGGATCTGCCTCTGCGTCCTGGGTTCTGAAAGCAGTAGTAACTACTGTGAAAGCAGTAGTAGCTACTGCATGACGTGATATTCAATGAACTCTGGCAGATCAGCTACACGATCTGGAATTCGCTGACGATATATTAGCCATCGTGCTCCATGGATCCAGTATATATATATATATATATATGGAACTGCAGTAAAACTATTTGATTGGCAAAACACGTAATTACAAAGTACTGTAGTTTTACAAATTACAAAAACAATGACAAAATACAGCAACGTTTCGACCAACAAGGCCTTTATCAAGCAAACGAACAAACAGGAGTTCATTGATCCAAGCACGTAACCTGATGAAGGATAACTAAACACACTTGATCGACGTCACAACAACTAGGGCTAAACATTCATAGAGAAAGGACACAGAAGATGAGAATTAAGCAAGTAAACGACAACCCTAGGTGAAACCAAATTTGCTAGTGTCGATTCTAACCAATTTCACCATTTTGTCAGCGATTCTCCGTACTTAACCTTTATCAGACTGTTGGCCATCTTAGCAACCCCCAAAGGTCAAGGCTAACAAGATGGCAGCCCTTACGATGAGAATATTGTTATCATTTCTGTTATGTGTTCCTAGTTTTACTTTACCATCTAGCCCTAGAAACGATTTGCAAGCCGTTTTGTTAGCGTTAGATAAACTTGTACATTATTATGAAAACAATTCTAAATACCTCAATCTCGATGGTTTATTTGGACTTCGAACTGTTGAAGGTGAGTGTTAGACAGTTAGTAGTGTTGCACAGTTGTGTAAAATGATTAATTAATGATAAAAATCTTATAAAGTTATATTAAATAAACTTTTAGTTTTAGTTATAATATAAATATAATAAATAAAATATATTCAACTTTTCTTGGTTAATTCAAGTTGGTAAATTCAAACTTTAAAAGTAATCAAAGCTTAACCATCTATAATATAATAAAATAATATATTATACTTCATCGACACGATTGATTATGCAATAACGTTTATAATTTTCAAACACTATATACTAGTGAGTAATATAATATAGACAGGTCACACAAAAAAGTATCCCAAATGAAGAAAGGGCAGCGTCCTAACTTAGTCCTCCTAAGTTTAGTTATATATCTTGTATTGGAACGATTTTTTTCTTTGGCGCTTTTCGTGGGTGTACTTTGACTTCTAGACAAAATGAAATTGTACTGGCCAAAATGGTAGGAGAGATCGGTCATCTAGTCCTTTCAGAGACAGATTAAAAGTATATAATAAGTTATATAAGTCCTTGCATACAAATTGCACACATTCAAAATTCCTTGTCAGTTAACAATCAGAATAAGAGTAGACTGCATGTCGCTGCCAGGGACAAAACTTGAAATATTAACTCTTGCAAAAGCCATTTAGAGTAAAAACGCCACTTATTGTGGCTCCTGGGGAACAAAGGGCAGGTTAAATTAAGTTCTATAAAATCTACCATCATGCAACAGCAGGATGACTGAAACCAAATACACTAAAAGTTGCATAATAAAATTGAAAGTGTTTGGCCGAAAAGCTTAACTCCTGCAAATACTGTAAAAAATAGCACAGCATACTTGCTCAGAAATCACAGAAAGTTTTTTCAAGTGGTTATACTAAAGTGCGAGAGCTGGTAGCGTAGTTGTTAGTAAACTCGCTTCTCAAGGCTGGTGGTCTGGGTTCAACTCCTGCAGTGCGCGTGGAATTTTTCCCGACCGCGACTGCTCTCAGGTCAACCCAGCCTCAACTGGGTACTAGACATGCTCTGGGAAAGTATAGGCGGCCGGTGTGATGCTGACCACATCACCCATCGTGTGCCGACAGTCAATGAAAATACAGGCCTAACACTGTATTGACCTATATACCACGAGGTATGAAAGGGTTCCTTTACTTACCTTTACTTACTTATACTAAAGTGCGCAAAGAAGACACAAAATTAACTCAAGATCTTTTATATTATGTAAATATGGTGTATCATTTCAAATCTCTCTTATTTCAAATTAAACGCTTTGTCATCATCATCCAGTTTGTCCCTGTCAAAACTTGGCTCGAATGACAACAGATCTAATTGCCTCCCTGTCCTACATGGTGTGTCTGTTGCAGTCATGCTCAACTCGTCTATGATACATTTTGCACCCATCTTCTACTTTCTCTTCCTCTAACATATCTACTCGTAGAGAACCCAGCAGAATGATCTTCTCCAGTGAATCATGTCATTTTATGTGTACAAAATATTTTATCTTTATAACCACTTCTCTTTAGTTTTAAACTGTTGCAAAATGAAGATATTTATGTTTTTTTAGTCCGTTCGTGGCATTAATTGTACTTTTCTGTTGCACTTGCATTAGTACTGTAGTTTAATCTTAAGTAGATTTTATTTCAAGATACTATAAGTTATATGAGGACTATCATCAAAACACTCCTGACACGTCCGTAGGTGCTCTGATCTCCACCTCAACAAATCCAGTGGCCCAACACATCAGTGTCATGTTGATTAATCAATCATTTTGCACATTTGGTATGTCATGCTATTTGTGCTATACCAATATCGACACCAATTTATCTCAATCCAGTCAGCGACTGGGATTCCCCGAAACTCCTCTGCTCAAAAGACTCTCAATGCTTCAAAATGTCATTTCAGCTCCCTGTAATATCATAGCTATACCAGCCAATCTATCAACGCGTTCATTACTCCTGCATGCCCAGAGACAAAAATGGTGATTTCTCTGATCTCTATCTGTACCAGTCCTCATGAAGTCACTGAGTATTAAAACATGAGAGTAGTTATGAGATGCCATGACAAGATGTATTAAGTCATAGGTAAAACTACAGTACTTTGTTATTACGTGTTTCACTATATAATCTACTAATAATTCATATATTCTTGTCTCATAATAATAGGTATGTAACAATATGAAGAATATATCAAGTTTAAGTTGGTCATTTTTGTGGAATATTTTTGGAATTTTTAGATTTAAAATACAAATTTTATTTGAATTATTGGATTCAATCATATATATATATATATAAATGATCTAGAGGTGAAGGATTGACTTCATTACACCAAGGTTTCCCATATGGCTCCATCCCTCTCGGCAGAGAAGGCATGCCACTAGGCCTGAACTCCATACTCCATAGCACCAGCAACAATCTTAGAAATCTCCTGAAAAAGTAGTGCATATGACTCAGTCCAAATTCGAACCTACAACCTTCAGAACGCCAGGCAAATGTCTTAACCACTCGCCATAGAGACCATCTAATATATATATGTACACACAAGGTCTGTTCAAAAAATATCTGACTTTTGGGCTAGGAAAAATGCAATTACTCACCTGGAAGTCTGAAACTCTAATCTCCTTATTGAGACTCATTTGTCAAAGTTATTAATTCTGAGAGATTGTATTGTAGACTGTGGCAGTTTTTAAAAAAATGTATCTGAACCAAATAATATTATCTTTGCAGGTCAATTACAGCTTTTAATATCTGAACACCAAGCAGGTGGTCACCAGCATTTGTCTCAAGATGTGATAAAGAAGATTATTGATCTAAAATTAGCAGCACACAATGCTAGTAACAATGGCATGGAGTCAGTCCGCGCAGATGATTCAGAGTACTTTAGTGACTTCAGTGTCTTGGTGTCATCTCCATGGACAGTGAATAAACCACGTCGCAAACTTCAGGCATCGCTATGTGGGAAATACCTCAATATAAGGCCAAGGTCAAAGGTAATAAGGACATTTTGTATGTTTTTAAATCCCTTTTTCTGAGCAAAATTAAGTTTACATAATAATAATGTCTATTGTGAGAATATATGACAAAGTTACAAACACAGACCTAGGGATAAGAGCAAGACACAAACCTATGATCACCCTGGTTTAGAAGAGAAATGGATCGAGCATATCCTGCGGAAAACATACCACAGTAGAGTTTCACTAGACAAGAAGTTGAGTAGAAGTCACAAGGAAAAGGGAACGTCTCAAACAGACCTGGAGACAGAGTCTTCTTGAGAAACTGAAGGATGTTGGGACTATCCTGGAAAGCCTTAAAGAGAACAGCCAAGGACTGGTATGTGGAGGACAATTGTTGAGGCTCTATGCTCCACAAGAAACGGAGAGGAATAAGTCAGTAAGTCGAGGGAAATGGATGCTGTAGCTATTAATGCAACCCTGAGGTGGATATTCTAAACCATATTAATCCCTATTACTGTGGTCAAATTATCAGACTGATTCAATTTCTAAAAAGATACAGAACAGATAACTACGATAAAAACATAGGATATATATGAAGATATCAACCCTTCAAAAATGTGTGTGGATTTACTGCCATGATCATGTTTTCAATCTCTTTCTCTCTCTAGCTGTGGCACTTAGGGCTGCAACAAATGCTTGTAATTCTTCTCTGTTCTTTACTGTCCACTGTATTGTGTTGGGATTCATTTTTTTCAGTTCTTGCTCTACTGTTCTACGCCAGGTGAGTTTGGATCTTTCATGTTTTTATTTACTTTCTTATGTCCATCTCATTGCAGTTTTCATGAGAGAGTTAAACTCCATGTGCGACACATTTCCGATCCATCTCCATTGTCTCTTTTGGAAAATGGTATTCATATTCTCTTGCTGACACTGTGTAAGCAGTTCTTGGTTAGAGAGTTTGGTCATGCTGAGGTTCATAAAAAAGGAGCTGTTGAGCTGACATCAAAGGCACCTGTAAAAAGGCTATTGAGTATATACAGAAGAGAGGCACTGAAGCCAACAAGTGATCACCTGCTAGAGAAGAATATGATAATAGATTCGTTAGCAGTGATGATGAAAACATTTGGAATCATGTGTGAGACGAGCTGCTGTTTAGACTCATGTTTTAACCAGCATGCAGCAGGAGAAATCAACATAATTACCCTTTGATATCTGTTAACCCTTTAACTACGTAATTTGTTGTTAACCTTCAGACACACTCATATTGCAAGGTATGGTAAATTAGCCGGTATATAGGCTATGCGCCATCTTAAAAAAATACTCAGAAAGAGGAATGGGTTAAAAGAGAAAAGTGTATATGATTGTCATTGTTCATTTGAGGATCTTCGCACATCGGACATGTTCATAATTGTTCCGATATCCTCCCAAGCATGTATTTCAATGTGTTTAGACTAACAATTCACTTTCTGTGTTGGTTGCTGTATCTACTGGGGTTTCCTTCATGGTTTTCCCATTTTGCAGCACCTATTGGTATGCATAACTTGCACAACCGAGATAGAGAATATCCTCATCTTCTTCATGTGTACATATGGTTCTGTATGAAGTGCAAATATGTTGGTTCTTAAATACTAAATAAATCCTATTGTTGTTTCTTTAACATACATTCATTATTTTGTATATTTCTGTATTTAGTTTTGTTTAACAAGTTAGTTTTGTTCTAGAAGTAAATAATTGATATAGATGAAAACTCTTTACTGTTATCATTCAGTGAAACTCACAGAGGAGATGAGTGATCGATGTATGACAGAACTGATGAAAAATGGTAGCCACGGATGTGAAATTTCTGAAGCGTGTATTCAGATTATGACTACAAGAGGCCTCACTGGATACGGAATCACTCACCAGCTTCTGTGGTCTATGATTGGAGAAATCATGGTAGGAATTCATTTAATTTATGTCAGTAATTAAGTTTGTTAAAGGATGTATGGACTATTACAGAGGCGGTGACGTGGTTGGCATCTGATAACTTCTTGCGTGCTTTCATATTCAGTGACTCAGTGAGTAGGATTCGTAAAGTCTAAACAGGAATGGTGAGATGAAACTGAGTGGAAGTAATGATACAGATAGGGATCAGAGAAATCACCTTCATTTTTGTCCCTGGGCACGCAGAAGTCAGGGGTAATGAACAAGCTGATAGTTTGGCTACAATATCAGAGGGAGCTGCGATGGGCCAAAATGACATACTTAATGCATTGAGAGTCTTTCGGAACAAAGAAGTTTCAGGGTTGTGAATCCCTGTTGCTGACCAGATTAAAAGAGATGGATGTCGATGTTGGTACATGCCGAAAAGAACAACATACCAAATATGCACACAAAAAATCAACATTGAACTAGCATGCTGGACACTGTTGGATTTGTTGAGGCGGGGATCAGAGCAGATCTGTGGACATGTCTGGAGTGCTATGTTGACAGTCCTCATATAACTGATAAATGATGATTGCCACACTTATCCCATGGAAACACTAGAGACTGTATTCTATATTCTCCAATGAAATTTTCTCACTGATGTTCTTTCATCATAGTAAATACTATGTTTGTGGTTGATTGTTTAATCAACCAAAGTTGTTTTTACAATATTTAAGCTATGCACACTTCAACAGCACAAACAACTAATTTGATTTTATATATATATATATATATATATATATATATATATATATATATATATTACTTTTGCACTGTTACACATTACATAGGGCCTGCAAGTAATTTCTCCATCCTGATCTGTCCTGGGCAACTCACTCAATCTTTTCCATGAAAATGAGTGTGATATTTCTTGCCTCTCTCAGCAAAGTTAATTTCAGGGTTCTAGTGTGTCCTCTCTTTCTTCAATACTCTTTACCTCCCACTTCAGTGCCTGCTTTTGTACTCTTTAATCATTTCTTCTCAATGTATGCCCAACATACCTCCATCTTCTCTTTCTTATAACATTTATTACTAGTAGTTGACCAGACATACAGATCTAAATGTTTTCCTCCTGTGTTATTGCAGCCCAACTGCAGTGTATCACTCAACAAATTACTATCCCAGCACACCATGGCTAACATCAGCACACTTCAACTTGAGCTGTGTACTAACAACTTTTATGAGATGGTAGCAATTGTTCAAGTGCTTATGCATGGCAAAGTGCATGAGAGCCACCAGGACCTATTTTTAGAACAGCGTAAGTTGTCATACACAAATTATCAAGGGTTTCCACTGTTTAGGTTTTTTAAAGTTTATTACCAAATGGATTAGAGCATATGCTCCCAGGTTCGATCCCCGGTAAAGTCAATGAGTTTTTACTGTCATGGGCATAAAGAATAATCCAAACTTGTGTTTCACTGTGACTGCACTAGCCATGCAGCCATTAGATTCCTCAGGCTGGCTCATGTTCCCCACCGCCCTTAAAAGCGGCAGTACACAGAAAGCAATGACAGTTTAAAGTTTTAATATCCAACAGTCATCTGAACATCTGCTCTTTCACCTGAAGACATGGTAGTGAGTTTACAAGTCTGCTTGAGTTGTGATGTATTTGCGGTGTGTTCTCCACTTCTGGGTAGGGAAGGGGAGGGGTACTTATGGCAGAAGTCACTGAGTGAAGGGTATTGGAAGAGATAGTGCATGACAGTTTCTTGTGAGCAGCCATACAGATGACAGTGTTTGGTTGAATGCAATGTAGGTGTGCATTCATGGGCATATGTTGAGTTCCAAGCTGGAAAGTAATGACTTGTTCTTGTCTTGTAAGGTATTTATGGCATATTTTGGATTTGAAGTGATCATGTGTTTAAAAATGGCACTACCTGTTTTGTCCACTTATTCAACCACTCCTACTTTTTGTTGTTTCTTGTTATCTGTTTAGCAGCATGTAGTGTTATAGGTCTGTCATATTGTTGACTTTTGCTCCTGCCTTTGCAAAGATATCTGCAGGATCTTCTCGTATCCACTATAAGGTAGGCTTGACAGCAAAGCTTTGATAAATGAATTATTCACGGTACGGTAAGCATGACAGCAAAGCTTTGATAAATGAATTACCCACTTTAAGGTAAGCATGACAGCAAAGCTTTGATAAATGAATTACCCATTGTAAAGTAGGCTTGACAGAAAAGCTTTGATAAATGAATTACCCACTATAAGGTAAGCATGACAGCAAAGCTTTGATAAATGAACTACCCACTATAAGGTAAGCATGACAGCAAAGCTTTGATAAATGAATTACCCATTGTAAAGTAGGCTTGACAGAAAAGCTTTGATAAATTACCCACTATAAGGTAAGCATGAAAGCAAAGCTTTGATAAATGAATTATTCACTGTAAGGTAAGCTTGACAGCAAAGCTCTGATAAATGAATTATTCACTGTAAGGTAAGCTTGACAGCAAAGCTCTGATAAATGAATTATTCACTGTACGGTAAGCTTGACAGCAAAGCTCTGATAAATGAATTACACACTGTAAGGTAAGCTTTGTTATAGTTCTCCTTTATTAAATTATTATTTTTATGCTTTGATTTTTGCGTAAGTGCCTATCGAGACGATGTTGTTGTTTACTTAGGCTGTAGTTCTTCTCTTATGATTTTGGGTTTCCATTTCTTAATGTTCGGCCGTCCCTTTTCATATTGCTTTCCTTTTCATATTGTTTTCCTTTTCATATTGCTTTCCTTTTCATATTGTTTTCCTTTTCATATCGCTTTCCTTTTCATATTGTTTTCCTTTTCATATTGTATAGGTTGTTATTATTTGATGGTTTTCCTCTTACATGTTTATTAGATGTTCTTCACAACATTCACATGATGGTACGACATAGGAAACAACCATGAATCTTTGTTCGATTTCCTTATCTTTATTGATGTTTGACAGACAGACAAAAACACGTCCATCTTCTTGTAATGTTTATGTCGTTCTCTGTTATGTTCACTAACGTTGCTACGCAGTCACTACACAAAGCTATGTCAACTAGATTCCCTTCGTCAATGTCTCGTTTTAGCGTTGCTATCTGCTAGTGTGCAGAATTGGTGTGCAACCACTACAGTCTGCTAATATATTATATCTACCAAGACTCATCTATCTAAAACTACCTGTCTAGTATGTTAACCACCACCTGTGATGTGGGAACAGCTGCATCTAATCCTGGCTCCTTCTACAGCTTGACAGCAAAGCTTTGATAAATGAATTACCCATTGTAAGGTAAGCTTGACAGCAAAGCTTTGATAAATGAATTACCCATTGTAAGGTAAGCTTGACAGCAAAGCTTTGATAAATGAATTATTCACTGTAAAAACCACATTTTGAAATCTTCTTTGCTAGGTCTCATATAGTCGCATAGATTGTGTCATATAGTCGCATAGATTGTGTCATATAGTCGCATAGATTGTGTGTTTTATTCCTCTTTCTCTCCTTACTTTATAACTTCTTCATCAAAAGGGCCTACGCCAGTGTGTTGCCAGGGCTCACAAGGGGAGCAAAGAATAGTAACACTCTGACCTACACTGTATGTTATAGGGCCCTAGGAAAGCTACCCTAGTAAATAAAAAAGTCGCAGAAATTGGATGTGCTGGCCTACTTGTAGGTGCATAACTGGTACAACGTACAATCGCTCTTAGGCTTGGATCACATACAAATCACAAAGAGTGGTTAACAAGAGGTTATTATGGAGCGTTCAAAGAAGAAGATCAGAAGGGTTTGGAGAAGGTTACATCGACATTCTGCTCTCTAGTAAAGATAACTGTTTGGAGAAGGTTACATCGACATTCTGCCCTCTTGTAAAGATAACTGTTAAAAGACGAAGGATTGACTTAATTGCACCGGGTTTTACCCCTTATGACTCAGTCTCTCTCCACAGATATGGCATGCCACCTGCCAAAAGTATTGCACAAAGCACAAATTCCGTAGCTCCTGCAACAATCCTAGAAGGTTTCTGGTAAAAATACACTTGTCAACAGAACGGCTCTGTCCAGATTAGAACCCACGACCTTCGACTTGTAAGGCAATGGCATAACCACTTAGCCACAGAGATCCCCAAAGATGTGATTCTACTATTTGGTTATCTTTTCCGCATGTGTTTTGGAGGCCTCAGTGTGGTGTATGTGCGGTGCTTGCCTAGCACTCCAAAAGTATTTGGTTTGTGTATTTTTGTTTGTTATCAAGTAGTTTTTGAGTGGCCGTGTTGTTGGCAAGTAGGTTTTGAGTGGCTGTGTTGTTGGCAAGTAGGTTTTGAGTGGCCGTGTTGTTGGCAAGTAGGTTTTGAGTGGCTGTGTTGTTGGCAATTAGGTTTTGAGTGGCTGTGTTGTTGGCAAGTAGGTTTTGAGTGGCCGTGTTGTTGGCAAGTAGGTTTTGAGTGGCCGTGTTGTTGGCAAGTAGGTTTTGAGTGGCCGTGTTGTTGGCAAGTAGTTTTTGAGTGGCCGTGTTGGCAAGTAGGTTTTGAGTGGCTGTGTTGTTGGCAAGTAGGTTTTGAGTTGCCGTGTTGTTGGCAAGTAGGTTTTGAGTGGCCGTGTTGTTGGCAAGTAGTTTTTGAGTGGCCGTGTTGGCAAGTAGGTTTTGAGTGGCCGTGTTGTTGGCAAGTAGTTTTTGAGTGGCCGTGTTGTTGGCAAGTAGGTTTTGAGTGGCTGTGTTGTTGGCAAGTAGGTTTTGAGTGGCCATGTTGTTGGCAAGTAGTTTTTGAGTGGCCGTGTTGTTTGCAAGTAGTTTTTGAGTGGCCGTGTTGGCAAGTAGGTTTTGAGTGGCCGTGTTGTTGGCAAGTAGGTTTTGAGTGGCCATGTTGTTGGCAAGTAGTTTTTGAGTGGCCGTGTTGTTGGCAAGTAGGTTTTGAGTGGCCATGTTGTTGGCAAGTAGGTTTTGAGTGGCCATGTTGTTGGCAAGTAGGTTTTGAGTGGCTGTGTTGTTGGCAAGTAGGTTTTGAGTGGCCGTGTTGGCAAGTAGGTTTTGAGTGGCCGTGTTGTTGGCAAGTAGGTTTTGAGTGGCCGTGTTGGCAAGTAGGTTTTGAGTGGCCGTGTTGTTGGCAAGTAGGTTTTGAGTGGCCATGTTGTTGGCAAGTAGTTTTTGAGTGGCCGTGTTGTTGGCAAGTAGGTTTTGAGTGGCCATGTTGTTGGCAAGTAGGTTTTGAGTGGCTGTGTTGTTGGCAAGTAGGTTTTGAGTGGCTGTGTTGTTGGCAAGTAGGTTTTGAGTGGCCATGTTGTTGGCAAGTAGGTTTTGAGTGGCTGTGTTGTTGGCAAGTAGGTTTTGAGTGGCTGTGTTGTTGTTAAGTAGGTTTTGAGTGGCCGTGTTGTTGGCAAGTAGGTTTTGAAATGGCCATGTTGTTGTTAAGTAGATTTTGAGTGGCTGTGTTGTTGTTAAGTAGGTTTTGAAGTGGCCATATTGTTGATCTGTGGCAGCAGGCGCAATAATGTAAGGATATACAGTGGCGCCAGGATCAGTTAGCTGGCACTGATCAAGATCCTACCCCACCTCCAAGTGGTAGCCCTGGTAACAGACTAATGACTGGCTAAGTGGGTAGGGATCGAAGGTGAGCTACTTGGAATTGGTAGAAGGGTAGGTGCATACATGTCTGATATGAGATCTGATCGCAATATAGATGATGAGAATCTCAGCCCAGGCGCCTACATGTCTCTCCTGTCCAATAATGAGTCAAAGATGATTCATCATACAAATCAGACGCCCATGTGGTTACCGGGCCCAAATTGGGTAAATAATAGAACCACTACCACATGCCATATACGGCAAAAGTGGAGGATTGGCGTGGTAGCTACCCCATCCAGTAAAAAACTCAGCTATAAAACCGCAACCAAGTGCACGAGAGCTTGCAAGGCCTCAGTTGGGGGCCCATGCCTCCTTTGGGGCGAAGGGTATTAGAAGAAGAAGATATTGTTGATCTGCTATATCATTTACGTATTCTTTTTTTTTCTTCAGAATTTGTTTGTCCAAACTTGGGATTTTATGAGTTTATGAAGAAAGATTATCTCGACCAGATCCTATCTTGGCAGTTTCCTTCTGGTTGTTTTGGCGAACGAGAAAGCTTACAACCTGAAGAGGAAGACATGGATTTGGCCTCTTTACTAGAAGGTTACCATAGCAGCAATACAAAACTTGATCCAGAAATTAGTATGGAACGTTCAGGTGGTGCTATTAAACAGATGAAAATCAGTGGGATTGACAAAAACTTAAAACATGAGAACAATATTTCAAGATCAGCAACTTCATATCCAAAAGTTAGATCTAGTCAGCATACCTCTCAGTCACTGACTGGTGTGTTTAAGAAAGATGTTCTTCGTGTTCCAAGACATGTTATTGTAAACAAAGCTTCAACACCAAAACTACCACGGCCATCCTTAAATGAACAATCAGAACATAAAATTTATCCTATGATTCAGAAAAACACTATTGAATCAGAACAGATAAGGACATTCAAACACACAAATGTTCCTGTACACCACAATATGTTTAGAGATGATAAAAGGATTGTGCAAGGAGAAATATTAGACCCTGCTCAAAGTACTGTGAATATACATGATAAAAATTCAAACACATTTCGCCTTAATTCTAAGTTAACATATTTGTCAAGAAGCAGCTTCTCACCTGATAACAAATCTCAAAAGCCTTCATCAAATCAAGGATCAATAGCAAACAGGAAATATACCTTAACTAATATGCTGAAAACTGCAAACCAAGACATCGTCTCAAAACTGTCCATGAACCAAATCAGACGACATCTCTTAGTCGAGAAAAGAATGGAAGGTAAGTGTCTACTTTCTTCTAGCAAATAGTAATTATTACTTTCCTTTAAAAAAAACAGATGTCATTACTTCCTGTAGTACCACTTTTTAGGACGGTGTAGGACAGGTGGGACAAGAGTCTGAAGAATTTAATGGCCATATGGCTAGTGCAGTCGCCGCGAAGCTGTTGAGGTTGTAACAAGAAGAGACCGGTTGAGAAATGAAGACATCATGAAAAAGTGGGTACAACATTAGTACTAGACTTCATCAAGAAACAACAAATTAAATGGTTCGCCACGTAAGCAGATTACCATCAGACAGTGCACCTCAAAGAGCAATGCTGCTCCGATACAATGGGTACAAAGCAAAAGGCCGGCCACGTAAAAGATGGACCTCAGAGATAACAGAGACGACGAAAGAGACTATCTACGAGCGCATACTAGGCCCGTTTTAGAAATCTCTTCCTGACCTGACGCTGTGAGGCATACAGGATTCGAGAAAGAAAGAAAGAAGAACAGAAAAAAAATCCTTGGCCTTACCGAAAATTGAACACAGGTTTATTCCATTAAATGATTATTGGAATAAGATAGTACACCATTAAAAAATCTGGCTAGCAATGGCGGAATGCGGGAGGGCCATTCAGAGTCAGATCTGTTTGATTCTGAACACGACTTTGCTAGCGCATTTCCGCCATGTTTGGTAGGGTATTTTCCGGTTTCGTGTGCCGAGCTACTGAGTTAGTGCTTGAGCAACGCTGTGAGCTATGACTGTTACATGGAATGCTTTTGCTGTGTCAACCGTGCGTTTGTTGTGTGTATTCAGAAAATGGCGGACAGCGGTTATGACGAACAAGCTCAAACTGCCGTATGCAGTTATATTGCAAGTGCAGAAAGCTGGATTTTGTCGTGATTGATGTTCCCTTCTACAAGAATTAAAATTCAAGTGATGAACAGTTTTGTGTTGCTACATTAGCGACGCCATATGCATTTTATGCGGAGCAGGTTTCTTTTTGTGGCGTTACACAGCTGTTTCATTCTGGAATTAGTTCACACAGGAAACGTTTCACATTTGTTAGCATTTCGTGTGATATTCATTGGCACAGGAACGGAGCAATTATGGGGTGACCTGTTGCAGTGAAGTTGGAACCGTACTTATGAACTATGAACACAGGTTTCCTGCATGGGAGCTGCACTCTAATCCATTCGACCAGACAATCCTGCAAATAGCAATTATTATCTGTCATATATTACTCAATGCAATATATCTCGAAGGAGATCAAAATAAGCACAAAGATGAGAATCTTTCAATCAAATGTGAAGTCAGTGCTGTTGTACAGCTCAGAAACATGGAGGACAAGAAAAGAAACCACCAGTAATCTACAGAGCTTCATAAATGGATGTTTACTAGAGGAACTGAGGTGGTATGTTAAGGTTACAAACGATGAACTCAGAGAAAGAACTAAACATACCAGTGGGAAAAAATAGCTACGGAAGAGACGCTGGCGATGGATAAGACACACATTGCAAGACAGGCACTGTTTTGGAACCCTCGGAGAAAGAGGAGTAAGGGAAGGCCTAGAAATACCTGAAGAAAGCTGGTGACTAATATTAAAAGGTTAAATAAGGAGGGAAAAGAATTGGAAGAGATGAGAAGAGGAAGGGCTGCAAGCAGTTTGTAGAAGACCTGTTCTCCATTGGGAGTTGAAAGGTAAAGAAGAATTATTATCTTTAAATATTATTTCAAACTCAGATCAGTAGAAGTACCACTTGTGCATTAAAAGTGTTTACTACAAGATATTTCTAACACAGTCTATCTGACCCATGAGGGATGGATATGTTTGTCCATCTCTTAATGCTTTCCTCAACCACATGGGACTGTCTTCCTCTTGTCTCTCTATCTTCAAACTTGTCTTCTTGTATAAAAGTTAATTGCATATCCTTTACAGGACTTTGCGAGCAACCCCAGCTTTTAAATGCTGTTTGTGATTTTTCTAGGCATTATTACGTTTAGCAGTTTGCCATTGTTTTTTTTAATGGGTGGTGTTATCGTCTATTTGTAAAAATCCATGTGAAACAATTTGCAACCAAACTGTCCGCAGTGTGATTCGAATGCAGAACGTCAGCGTTAAAAGACTGAGTCACTATCTCCTAAGCCACAGACGCCACCATCTTCTTGTATAGTGCTTGATATCTGTTGGTTATCGTGTCCATAAAATTATAAGGATTCTTCTGCTGGGGTCCACAAGGGGAGCAAAGAATAGTAACACTGCAACCTACAAAGCATATTGTAAGAGGTGACTGAGTAGGAGCCTAGGCAAGCTACCCTAGTAAAATAAAAAGCGTCACAGAAATCGGATGTGCTGGCCTACTTTTAGGCTCATAACTGGCACAACATACAATCGCTCTTAGGCTCGGATCACATACAATTCACAAAGAGTGAATAACAAGTGGTCGATATGGATAAAAGAAGTAGAATAAGATATGGATTCTTCAGTATTTTCATATCTCCTTGGACTTGAATCAATATCATATTTCCTTGGACTTGAATCAATATCATATTTCCTTGGACTTGAATCAATATCATACTATATTTAGAGCTATAAGATTTTCAATATAATTGCTGAGAAGGGCTCTAACTTGATAACTCTAAGATATTGGAAAACTAATACTGGACCACAGATATTGGAAAACTAATACTGGACCACAAATAGTGGAAAACTATTACTGGACCACAAATAGTGGAAAACTAATACTGGACCACAGATATTGGAAAACTAATACTGGACCACAAATAGTGGAAAACTATTACTGGACCACAGATATTGGAAAACTAATACTGGACCACAAATAGTGGAAAACTATTACTGGACCACAGATATTGGAAAACTAATACTGGACCACAAATAGTGGAAAACTATTACTGGACCACAGATAGTGAAAACTAATACTGGGCCACAGATATTGGAAAACTAATACTGGACCACAAATAGTGGAAAACTATTACTGGACCACAGATATTGGAAAACTAATACTGGACCACAAATAGTGGAAAACTATTACTGGACCACAGATATTGGAAAACTAATACTGGACCACAAATAGTGGAAAACTATTACTGGACCACAGATAGTGAAAAACTATTACTGGACCACAAATAGTGGAAAACTATTACTGGACCACAGATAGTGAAAAACTATTACTGGACCACAGATAGTGAAAAACTAATACTGGACCACAGATAGTGGAAAACTATTACTGGACCACAGATAGTGAAAAACTATTACTGGACCACAGATAGTGAAAAACTAATACTGGACCACAAATAGTGGAAAACTATTACTGGACCACAGATAGTGAAAAACTAATACTGGACCACAGATAGTGGAAAACTAATACTGGACCTATAAACAGTGTAAAAACAAATACTAGACTTAAAGTGGATTATGAAACACTAGATTAGTACTGTCTATTTATCCTGTATTGTCATTTCTCTTCCTTATGTTCATTACTAATATTTATTCATCATTTCAAGCATTGATACTATTTTGCTAATTTTGTCTCCAGGAGGTTGCTTATCTCATAAAACAGGAGTAGGTAGCGGTGCACTTGTAATGTACTTGAGGTACCTGATAGAGCCAGCTAATATCAGCTGGACTGGTCAGCATGAACTGTTCCTTTCAGACTCCCGCAATCTATTACAAGTAGCTGGAGAGAAGCAAGAAGTGGGTGCAGGTGAAAGTGTTGTCCATGTTGGTGAAGTAGAAGAAGAGGAGGAAGAAGAAGAAGAAGATGATGAGAATATGGAGCAAGAATTGAATGATTCTGTGGATTACAATGATGGTAATGATGCGGAGGCTGGGGATGATCAAGGTGATGATGACTACAACGAAGAGCAGGCAGATCATGGTGGATATGAGGCAGGCAAAGGCAGTAATAATGCTAATGATATTGACACTATCGTCATCAATGAGGATACAGAAAAAACTTCAAGTCTATACCAACCACAACAACAAAGTTGAGCTTGATGTCCCAAAAAAGGTTGTTCTTGAAGCAGATGATGATGATGTTGCTGATCAGGAGGAAGATCATAACTACTATGACGATGAAGGAGAGACGGAGAGAGGCATCATCAAACGTAGAAAACCACCGACTTCTCGTCCACACCCCCAGTTAAAACTCCGGAAACACTCTGATCGTTTAGTAACAAAAGAACCTCTTTATGGACAATATCCTGACTTACTTGTCCATGATCAGCCTAATTATTTCATTATTTTATTTGTGTCCGTGGCTCCATTTTTTATACTTTTCTTTTTTATATTTAAATTTATTCGAAAACGGAGACTTCATATCAGATATTATTTTTGACACTGAGTTTATTTACTAGATAGATTTTTATGTCTGAGAGAGAGAAAGTGGAGATCGATTTCAGACACCATCAGAAAACAACCTAGCAATGTGGCTAAATATATATACTGGACTGGAACCCCCAAAGCAAGAAAATATTGTGAGAATTTACCAAATTTGATGTTGAGCAGGTTAGCATATCTTGGGTAGAAATCAAGAAGATGATCCAGATTATAAACCAAGTAGAGATTGACAGCTGTAGCTTCATTTTCTAATAGGAGCAATCAGTGGATGGTGACAATTACAAACTTCCTGTTCCAAGAGGAACAATCAACAGAAAGTGACAGTTCCAAAGGGAACAACCAAAAATAAACATTGAAGGATAAAGATTGTGTGAGTCAGCAACATAACAAAATGATACATTCTCAATTCTATGACATGTTTGACCTTGCAGAGTTTCTGATGTGAATAATATTTAAATATTTTTGTATCTTATAATTTTACTTGACAATATTTAATAACATACTGCTACTGTGAGAAGTATATCAGATATTCTAACTGGCATGTTTGAAATTAACCTTGACATGAGAAGTTTATCTGGTATTTCCATCAGTTATTTACTTCTGTCCTTGTAAAGTGAATAACCAGTTTCGTGTAAAAGAAATAATATTTTATGTAAATATTATTTGTAAATAATGCACATTTTTGCTCTTGTAAGAAATATTTAATGTAACCCAGGCTCCTGATTGTTTTAAAAATTCTACAAAAATGCAATGATTTGATATTACTAGTACTTATGTATTGTTGGCTGTATATATTTTAATGATGTGTTTATTATCATGAAACCGTTCATAACCACCAGCTCTTCAGGTGCCAAGCGCTATATGATGTCAGGAAGATCCTCCAAGGTCAGATAAATGGAACACATAATACGGAACAAAAGAACAACTTACAGTCACATGTAGATACCACTACATATCATTGGGCAGAAGGGCAAGAGAACAAGTGCCGCTGGATCATTGAAGAAGAAGAATGGTGTGTTGAATGTATGACATTGTTTGCTCATTGTTCCATCTCAGGAATTCCTAGACACAGGTGCAGGGTAGATTGAAAGTTCACGGATATGTTATATATGACCTTTTTCGTCTTTACAGACAGTTAATTAAAAGCAAGTATGACACGTCCTCTCAATTTATGCCTAGCCTGGGCAGCTGACATGGGTAATGTGCTTTGCCCATTTTGCACAAACCCCTCATCTCATTTGAGCATGTTCTTCAAGTAGTGATAGCGAAACAATAGAATACATGTCTGATGGATAACAGTGAGATTCGTATCCTACTGTTTCATCCAAAGGAGAGACAAATTCCATATAATTAGAATCAAGCGGGGTTTGCATGGATTGCCAGAAGATGGAATGGAATATACACATAACCATAACCAACAACTTCCTTTTGGTCCCTTCCTCCAGATTTTTGGTCAAGGTTTACCCTCAAGTCCTCTGCATAACGTGTTGACCCACAAGACAGTGGGGATTTTCTATCAGGGTTTACTCCCCTAGCCTTTAGCTATCCCAAGCCTCCCTCCACAAGGCAGTGAGTTTAACAGTTGCAGATGGTACCATCCACTGTCATATGGTAACAGATGAAACATCTGATCTAACTATGAATCTACATGTATGTGTGATGTATACAATAAAGTAGTTGTATAAAAGGATGGGAGAAAAAACTGCACAGATCAGTAAGTGTTAAACCAGACCCAACAAAGACGGGGATATGTCAGCTAATGAGAAGATGATGTGGAAAATGAGGTTGTATATGCAAAAATGAAAGTTTATTTGAAAACCTCGCCAATGTTGAATCATTGCGTTAAGTTATAAATGGAGTTCTTATCATCGAACACAGCCACCAAAGTATGGAACAGAGAAGGGCCCAACAAGAATGAATATAATGGAAAATGAGAAACAATAAGGATATTTATAATTTGCTTAAATCACCATTAATGACCACCATCATCTCCAGTTCTTTTATAATCTCTTCAGTTTGTCAGATCATATCTCTACTTCTCTGATGATCTCTACATTTCTTCCCCTCTCTCTCTATTATTGTAACGAATCTCACCGTTGTCCATCGGACATTTATTCTATTATTCCGCTATCACTGCTTGAAGAACATGCTACCAAATGAGAGAGACCATATGCTCTTATAGTTGTAGCTGGCATAGAGGTTAGATGTTTGCTTCTCACTCCAAAGGTACTCAGTTCATTCCCACATGGGGTCAGATGTAGCTCACGTATTCAGGTGCTGCCTTTTCACCTTATTTTATTTCACTATGTATCCTTACACAGAATGATCTTAACAGCGGTATACAAACTCGGTGTACCACTGATGAGGGTACCCAATGAAATTAAATGAATTATGACCTCTCCATTCCTCGTGAAGCATAGTACCTCAACAGTTGTTCGTCACTTTTCACAGTCTCTGGCTGTTTTCTTTATAGCTTCCCAAGATAATCCAGCCTCAGAGACTCGAGTTATTAGTTTTGAACAATTACTTTTGGGTTTCTTTAACTACATCTTTTTTTTAATGGATAGGTAGTTAGCCCATCGCACAACCCCCAACCTGGAGGCCAATTTAGTCTGACCTCTCTCCTTGGACCTGTCCTACTAAGTAACACTGGCGGCATAGCTCTCCAGGTCATTGAGGTATGCAAGCTCCCCCACCACTACAAGGTCATGGCCTCATGGGGAGCAGCGTAATTAAAGATGGTGAACCTTTTTTTTAAAATTTTTGTTTTGATTTTTTTTCCATCTTTCAGTATTAATTGATAGAACCATCATCATTGCACTTTGGTGAGTAACCATGTGTGCTTCGATCTCTTTCTTACACAGAAAGATCTCAGCTGCAGAACATGAATTATGTTGCACAACGAAGGTCCCCGGTGTAATTTTGAAGATTGTGAAGATATTTTTGCAGGAATTTTATTTTTAATCTTTTCTAATAAGTTTTGCCCGGGCAGCGGCTTTCCAGCCTGCTCTTCTCGATTTTGAACTGCCAAGTGTTCTTTTACGTGAAAATTTAACATGGGACCTACGTTTTGTCGTTCGTCTCCGATAGGACTAGAAGCTCGATCTCACCTACACTGAGATCAGGGATCTCTGGAAAAATATCTAGATGGCTTCACTAGGAGCAAGTAACTTTCAGTATAATTGCCATGTTTCCCTGTGTCACTACACAGATTGTCCGCACCCATATTACAGCACACAATCCAACTACATACATCAGTATACTTGCCATGTTTCCCTGTGTCACTACACAGATTGCCGCACCCATATTGCAACACACAATCCAACTACATACATCAGTATACTTGCTATGTTTCCCTGTGTCACTACACAGATTGTCTGCACCCATATTGCAGCACACAATCCAACTACATACATCAGTATACTTGCTATGTTTCCCTGTGTCACTACACAGATTGTCTGCACCCATATTGCAGCACACAATCCAACTACATACATCAGTATACTTGCCATGTTTCCCTGTGTCACTACGCAGATTGCCACACCCATATTGCAGCACACAATCCAACTACATACATCAGTATAATTGCCATGTTTCCCTGTGTCACTACACAGATTGTCTGCACCCATATTGCAGCACACAATCCAACTACATACATATATAGCAATACAGTTATATAAATACTTGTGATAGTATATTTATTAATAATATACATTTGATAACACAGTCTACGATATGACATTGTATTTGAGTATATTTTGTATATATGCATACACCTGTTCATGTTGAGTTACTGTAAAAATAATCTATTTGTAGTAATATTTGACTGTACAATTGTTGAGTCTAGTCACTTTGCACAACATATTATTGTAATTTACTGCACTATACACTTGTAGTGTATATTGCATTCCTCTTGTACCGTTATATGTTGCATAGGGCCTGCAAACAACTTCTCCACACCGCTTTATCCTGGACAACTCGTTCAATCTCTTCAATTTAATTGAGTCCCACCAGTATGTTCGGGGCCCGAAGGGAACAAAGAATAGTAATACTGCGACCTACAAGGCATGTTGTAAGAGGCAACTGAGGGAGGGGCATAGGGAAGCTACCCTAGTAAATAAAAAGCGTAGCAGAAATCGGATGGGCTGGCCTACTTGTAGATGCATAACTGGCACAACGAACAATCACTCTTAGGCTCAGATCACATACAAATCACAAGAGTGGTTTAACAAGTGATTGATATGGTCTGCAAGCAATTTCTCCACACTGCTGTATCCTGGACAACTCGTTCAATCTCTTCAATTGAATCCAGTCCAATATTTATCATCTCTAACAGTAATATGTGTTTCAAGATTTCTTTTGGGCATTCTTTCATTTTTGAACCAATTTGTCTCCCACTTGAAAACTTAATTTGTGATTTTTTGACCATATCTCCACCTTCTCTTTCCTATAACAGTTATTACTAGTGATTGACCAGACATTTTGACCATATCTCCACCTTCTCTTTTCCCATAACAGTTATTACTAGTGATTGACCAGACATTTTGACCATATCTCCACCTTCTCTTTCCTATAACAGTTATTACTAGTGATTGACCAGACATTTTGACCATATCTCCACCTTCTCTTTCCTATAACAGTTATTACTAGTGATTGACCAGACATTTTGACCATATCTCCACCTTCTCTTTCCTATAACAATTATTACTAGTGATTGACCAGACATTTTGACCATATCTCCACCTTCTCTTTCCTATAACAGTTATTACTAGTGATTGACCAGACATTTTGACCATATCTCCACCTTCTCTTTCCTATAACAGTTATTACTAGTGATTGACCAGACATTTTGACCATATCTCCACCTTCTCTTTCCTATAACAGTTATTACTAGTGATTGACCAGACATTTTGACCATATCTCCACCTTCTCTTTCCTATAACAGTTATTACTAGTGATTGACCAGACATTTTGACCATATCTCCACCTTCTCTTTCCTATAACAGTTATTACTAGTGATTGACCAGACATTTTGACCATATCTCCACCTTCTCTTTCCTATAACAGTTATTACTAGTGATTGACCAGACATTTTGACCATATCTCCACCTTCTCTTTCCTATAACAGTTATTACTAGTGATTGACCAGACATTTTGACCATATCTCCACCTTCTCTTTCCTATAACAGTTATTACTAGTGATTGACCAGACATTTTGACCATATCTCCACCTTCTCTTTCCTATAACAGTTATTACTAGTGATTGACCAGACATTTTGACCATATCTCCACCTTCTCTTTCCTATAACAGTTATTACTAGTGATTGACCAGACATTTTGACCATATCTCCACCTTCTCTTTCCTATAACAGTTATTACTAGTGATTGACCAGACATTTTGACCATATCTCCACCTTCTCTTTCCTATAACAGTTATTACTAGTGATTGACCAGACATTTTGACCATATCTCCACCTTCTCTTTCCTATAACAGTTATTACTAGTGATTGACCAGACATTTTGACCATATCTCCACCTTCTCTTTCCTATAACAGTTATTACTAGTGATTGACCAGACATTTTGACCATATCTCCACCTTCTCTTTCCTATAACAGTTATTACTAGTGATTGACCAGACATTTTGACCATATCTCCACCTTCTCTTTCCTATAACAGTTATTACTAGTGATTGACCAGACATTTTGACCATATCTCCACCTTCTCTTTCATATAACAGTTATTACTAGTGATTGACCAGACATTTTGACCATATCTCCACCTTCTCTTTCCTATAACAGTTATTACTAGTGATTGACCAGACATTTTGACCATATCTCCACCTTCTCTTTCCTATAACAGTTATTACTAGTGATTGACCAGACATTTTGACCATATCTCCACCTTCTCTTTCCTATAACAGTTATTACTAGTGATTGACCAGACATTTTGACCATATCTCCACCTTCTCTTTCCTATAACAGTTATTACTAGTGATTGACCAGACATTTTGACCATATCTCCACCTTCTCTTTCCTATAACAGTTATTACTAGTGATTGACCAGACATTTTGACCATATCTCCACCTTCTCTTTCCTATAACAGTTATTACTAGTGATTGACCAGACATTTTGACCATATCTCCACCTTCTCTTTCCTATAACAGTTATTACTAGTGATTGACCAGACATTTTGACCATATCTCCACCTTCTCTTTCCTATAACAGTTATTACTAGTGATTGACCAGACATTTTGACCATATCTCCACCTTCTCTTTCCTATAACAGTTATTACTAGTGATTGACCAGACATTTTGACCATATCTCCACCTTCTCTTTCCTATAACAGTTATTACTAGTGATTGACCAGACATTTTGACCATATCTCCACCTTCTCTTTCCTATAACAGTTATTACTAGTGATTGACCAGACATTTTGACCATATCTCCACCTTCTCTTTCCTATAACAGTTATTACTAGTGATTGACCAGACATTTTGACCATATCTCCACCTTCTCTTTCCTATAACAGTTATTACTAGTGATTGACCAGACATTTTGACCATATCTCCACCTTCTCTTTCCTATAACAGTTATTACTAGTGATTGACCAGACATTTTGACCATATCTCCACCTTCTCTTTCCTATAACAGTTATTACTAGTGATTGACCAGACATTTATCTGATTTCATCACTTCTCCTGAATTCATCCCATTTTATGTTTATTATTTTTCGCAGATATATATTTTCAAATGCATTCAACTTACTTTCTATAACTTTAGTATTTTCTAACTACCGCAGGCATATGTTAGGATTGATACATCATTGGAACTAAAAATTCATAATTTAGCTTTAAAACTATATAACTTGCAGTTCCATATTATATATATATTTTTAAAAGCTGATATTGCTTATTGGTTCCAGTTCATCACACCTCACGTAACCCCCATTATGTCTAGTTCATATGATTTAATTTTCTCAGCAATTGCTGCTGATTTTGTAGCTGTGCTGCCATTGTTCTGGCACTCTAGAATCAAATTTTAGTCTTATCATTTTTGAGCCAAGTAATGTACAAGTCGGATGCTGACTTCCGCAAAACGGTTTTCATCCGAAACTGTCATTGATGCACTAGATGCATCGTACGTCACCTAACTAGTCTGTTTACTAGTATGGCGTCCTTTCTTACAAGGTTTCTGTAGCTATTATAATTAATTTTTGTGTGGTAGCTGGCCTCATGCACAAGTCCTTTTTTTTTTCAACTGGGATTGGAACCGGCAGCGCAGAGTTCCTGAAGTAGGTTGTATTTTATAATATAAATATAACAGTATATTGACTAATTGAAAGACAATCATCACTGCACTTTGACAAGTAACCATATATGCTCCGATCTCTTTCTTACATAGGAAGATCTCAGCGACAGTGCACGAACCTCGTAGCACCGGCAAGGGTCCCTGATGTAATTTAGAAGATGGTGAAAATATGTTTGTATGAGTTTTATTTATTAATCTTTGTACTGAATTTTGCCTGGGCAGCGGCTTTACAGCCTGTTCTTCTCGATTTTGAACTGCCAAAGGTTCTTTTATGTGCTCAACTTGAACACGGGACCTACATTTTATCGTCCGTCTCTGATAGTACTAGGAACTTGATCTCACCTACACTGAGATCAGAGATCTCAGGAAAAATATGCTGATGGCTCCACAAGGAAGCGAACCGAGTACCTTTGTAACAAGAGGCGAGCACCTAACATCTACACAGAGACCCCCTAACTTTATATTTTACTGTATATAAGTATAACAATTGTAATATCTCACTGCTTGAATGTGACAGCTGTAATATCTCACTGCTTGAATGTGACAGCTGTAATATCTCACTGCTTGAATGTGACAGCTGTAATATCTCACTGCTTGAATGTGACAATTGTAATATCTCACTGTATAAATGTGACAATTATAATCTCACTGTATAAATGTGACAATTATAATCTCTCACTGTAGAAATGTGACAATTATAATCTCACTGTATAAATGTGACGGTTGTAATATGTCACTGTATAAATGTGACAATTGTAATATCTCACTGTAGAAATGTGACAATTGTAATATCTCACTGCTTGAATGTGACAGTTGTAATATCTCACTGTATAAATGTGACAATTGTAATATCTCACTGTAGAAATGTGACAATTATAATCTCACTGTAGAAATGTGACAATTATAATCTCACTGTATAAATGTGACAGTTGTAATATCTCACTGTATAAATGTGACAATTATAATATCTCACTGCTTGAATGTGACAGTTGTAATATCTCACTGTATAAATGTGACAATTGTAATATCTCACTGTATAAATGTGACAATTGTAATATCTCACTGCTTGAATGTGACAGTTGTAATATCTCACTGTAAAAATGTGACAGTTATAATATCTCACTGTAAAAATGTGACAGTTGTAATATCTCACTGTATAAATGTGACAATTGTAATATCTCACTGTATAAATGTGACAATTGTAATATCTCACTGTATAAATGTGACAATTATAATATCTCACTGTAGAAATGTGACAATTGTAATATCTCACTGTAGAAATGTGACAATTGTAATATCTCACTGTATAAATGTGACAATTGTAATATCTCACTGTAGAAATGTGACAGTTGTAATATCTCACTGTAGAAATGTGACAATTGTAATATCTCACTGTATAAATGTGACAGTTGTAATATCTCACTGTATAAATGTGACAATTGTAATATCTCACTGTAGAAATGTGACAGTTGTAATATCTCACTGTAGAAATGTGACAGTTGTAATATCTCACTGTAGAAATGTGACAGTTATAATATCTCACTGTAAAAATGTGACAGTTGTAATATCTCACTGTATAAATGTGACAATTGTAATATCTCACTGTATAAATGTGACAATTGTAATATCTCACTGTAGAAATGTGACAGTTGTAATATCTCACTGTATAAATGTGACAATTGTAATATCTCACTGCTTGAATGTGACAGTTGTAATATCTCACTGCTTGAATGTGACAATTGTAATATCTCACTGTATAAATGTGACAGTTGTAATATCTCACTGCTTGAATGTGACAGTTGTAATATCTCACTGTATAAATGTGACAATTGTAATATCTCACTGCTTGAATGTGACAGTTGTAATATCTCACTGTAGAAATGTGACAATTGTAATATCTCACTGTATAAATGTGACAATTGTAATATCTCACTGTATAAATGTGACAGTTGTAATATCTCACTGTAGAAATGTGACAATTGTAATATTTCTTATTTTCTCTAATCCTGTTTTGCCTCACATCGCCAGGATAAGAAAAGTAGAACAGGCTTTTGTGTGCGCTTCATAAATAATGTCTTTTGCCGCCTCTGTTATCTCAGAGTTCCACCTTTTGCATAGACTGTCTTTTGCTTTGTATCCACTATATCGAATTAACATTGCTCTTTGAGGTGCACTGTCTGTTGGTAATCTGCTTATGTGGCAGAGACATTTAATTTGTTGTTAGTTCATAAAGTTCAGTACTGATATTGTACCCACATTTTTCCAGATGTCTTCATTTGTAAATCGGTCTCTTCCTGATACTCTCAGCATCTGCGTACACACTTCATCTCTGTCGTGACTAGTTTTCTATCATTTGATGTCAGCGTTCAGGTTTGCCACTGATAGCATAATTGTAATACTTCACTGTATAAATGTGACAAGTATTATTTGATTGTATAATTGACAATGTATTTAAGCAAACATGTCACCAGGTTTGTCTCATAAATTTATAGAATATGTTTTTTAACATGGACAGAAATATGGTTGACAGAAATATGGTACAGTACAATGCTGAAGAAGGGTTAAAAATAGCACCAGCATTATCTGAGAAGCAATCAAGCATATAATTATAAAATAAAGTCTTCTTTTATTGTTTCTAGTCCTGATTATTGACTTATATTTTTCCTTGTTAGAGCTGTGATGTTCTTAGAAATTGTGTTGGATGTATTTTGTTAATATAACAGTCATCATCATATGTCATACATTAGGAATGGTGCAGATAAATTCTCTCATAATGTCCTGCATTTATTCTGCATTTGGGGTGTCTGTACTGTTAACGTATAGTGCTCATTTCATGTTCAAAAAATACTTGGTTCGCATCCCATGTGGAGCAAACTAGCTGTTTGCTATCGATACCCGACCTCAGAGTAGATGAGATCTAGTGTCTAGTCCTATGGGAGGTGGATGATAAAATGTATTTACCTTGTTCAAGTTGAGCACATGAATTAACCCTAAGCGGTTGAAAATCGATACATGTAGGCTGGAAAGCCACTACCCGGGCAAAAATAATTACAATCAGTTACAATATTTCTACACATTTTTACCATCCTTAAAATTGCATACACAACTATCATCAGTGCTGTAGGGCTCATGATAGTTGATGTTATGGCGAGCTTGAAGAGGACAGATGATCAGTTGGTGAACAGAAAAAAATGCTTTAAAGACACTCTTAGTGTCTCTAAAATGCTTTGATATAGACAGAACATGCTGGGAATCCCTTGTGCAAGATAGCCAAATGTGAAGCTATACCAACACAAGAAGAACTTGCATATCTGAGAATCGTTGAGGCGCAGAGTAAGCGAACTGTGCGAAAAGAATGAACACACAACACCCACATGTTTAACTCTGATCATGTATGCCCCACCTGTGATAGAGGATTGGACTTTACAGTCACCTCCATACACACCAATAAGGTGCAGGAGCACACATCTGAGGTTATTGTCATCATCGCATGTGATGGGCGGCTATTATTAGAGCTCAGCACTGTCACTGAGATCTTCCTATGTAAGAAATAGATTGAAAAACACATGGTTATTCACCAAGGTGCAGTGATGATGATTCTATCAATCAGTGCCACAATTTTAGCTGGCTCATTACTGTGAATCCCTGTACGTCCAGGACAGTATATCTGTACAAGATCTTGGTGGAACCCGCAATGTTGTAGCCAACCATTTTGGTACATCCAAAGCATAAATTGCTGACAAAAGCTTTGCTCCTGGTAGAGACCCTTGTGTCAGACAGGTTGAAGGAAAGAGGGCAGACAAAATGTGACCAGTTCCTCCAAGTTGGGCAAGGGACTTGCAACCCATTCCTGTAAAAATTATTGTGTTACGGAAATGGAAACACAAGATAACTTTGTTGCATTGGGTAAAGGCAGCAAGGTTGATCAAGCAACTAGTTTCCAAAGGAAACATGGAGAACTGTGGAGAGTTAAAAGATTGTGGCCTAACATGGGAAACAGTAGAAAGGCGGCAGAATGGCAAGAATTGAAATCTCTTGTGGAATCCTTATGTTTCAAACAGGACACGAAGAGGATATAGATTGATAAAAAGCATAAATTGAGAGTCTGACCCAATAACTGCAGACAGGGCTACTAAATAGTAGCAAAGTCCCAGGAAAACGTGTGTAAAGCTGCTTCAATATACCATTCTTGTGCTGAAAGTACTTGTCTTAAATGCTCACTGACGTGTGTGTATAATATAGTTAATAAGTACGGTTCCAACTTCACTGCAGCGGGTCACCCCATATATATATATATATATATATATATATATATAAAATGATTCCTCTCGTACCGTTATACGTTACATAGGGCCTGCAAGTAATTTCTCCATACCGCTCTATCCTGGGCAACTCGCTCAATCTCCGCCATGGAACTGAGACCGATATTTCTTGCCTCTCTCAGTAAAGTTTGTTTCAGGGTATTCCTAGGTCATCATCTCTTTCTTCAACCCTTTGCATTCCACTTCAATGCCTGCTTTGATATTATTATATATGTATGTATGTGTGTATATATGTGTGTATATATATATATATATATATATATATATATATATATATATATATATATATATATATATATATATATATATATATATATATATATATATATGTGTGTGTGTGTGTATATATATATATATGTGTGTGTATATATATATGTGTGTGTGTATATATATATATATATATATTTATATTTCAATAACAATCAACTATACCATGATTTGAACTCCATCCACTGCTAAAGTGGGGACTTAGATTCTACTCCCATGTCCTGACTGCTGGATCTTGTAGTTAAACATGGTGTTGCTAGATTTGAATACTATAGAGGGAGTAGGCGGTGTTTCATTAACCAACACAGAACTAGAACTGTTGTTGTATGCTGATGGATGTAATGATTATGAGATCTGAGAACTAAGGAATGTGTTCCTTGTACGATGACGAAGATTTGATGACTAACGAACGTACTACTTACTACATGCAAGTTGGCGCCTTAAAATAAAAGAACAAAACCATCTGCAGTCAAATTATTTGATGTTGTATTTGCTCTAGAGCAGTGACATTATCACCAAATATTTGCAATGAAAAATGAACAAAATAAAGATTTACAACACAAAATATGAACATAACACATGAACAATTCTAAACTCAAGGTTTCACAAAAAAACCTGATTCATAAGAAAACCTGAGGATACAATATCTACAATAAAGTAAAGAACGAATTATGTATTAATCTGTAGCCTACTGTCTACTTCTGATATTATACCAACAAAAATAAACGTAACCTTACAAGAATGAACAACAACCATGACAACAAACAAAACAAGAGTAGAAACTAAATGTAGTATTTCTTCAGATCCAAATCTTCTATAGTGTTATTTTGTCCACCATAGCTTCATTATTGACTCCATTGTAGAGAAAGAAGTTGTTGATTGGTGCATCTTTCTGAGATACAGCCTGAAACAGACACAAGACATAAATGACTAAAAGCATTATCAATTTGTCTATTTACTCACTCTAGGATTGTATTTGATACAAATATGCATCATTTTCTTACCTTCTTCGAATGCTCCATATCGACCATCTCTTGTTAAACCACTCTTTGTGATCTGAGCCTAAGAGTGATTGTACTTTGTGCCAGTTATCCGCCTACAAGTAGGCCAGCACATCCTATTTCTGATACGCTTTTATTTACTAGGTAGCTTCCTAGGCCCCTACTTCAGTCGCCTCTTACGACATGCCTTGTAGGTAGCAGTGTTACAATTCTTTGCCTCCGGCAACACACTGGTGATTTTCTTACCAATGTCTTGTACTATACTTTGACAATATTTTCTGTGTATTTGTTATTGCTAAATAATACAGGATATTTATGCAAATGTTTGTCTTCGGTTTGGTATTTGATATATAAATTGCATGTTCCCAGTGGCAACACATGGGTGTGAGACATGGACAATTAACAAGGCAGTGGAAAAACATATATGCACTTCTGAATATAAGTGTTACTGAAGAGTCCTCCCATATACCATTGACAGAGAACAAATAGATATATTCACAAAGAACTCAAAATCAAAGAAAACTGGCTGATGCTACAAAAAAGAATAAGAAAATTGAAGTATTTTGGACATATAAAGAGACGTGAAGGGTTGGAGAAGACCATCATGGAAGGTGGCATCCTGGCAAAGAGGAGAAGAGGAAGACCATGGAGAAGATGGATTCAGGATGTAACTAATGATTTGAGCATAACAGCTGCAGAGGGGGGATATTCAACCTATGAGTGAGAGAAATTGTGAAGGACTGTTAAGGTGGGAAAGTTCTGCTCAGGACAAGCTATTTGATGATGATGATATAGCTGATGTTTGCAAGCATCACTAACATTATTCTAATGGAGAAGATGACAAGTTGTTTCCTGTAACATTCTTTCAACAATGTCAGCGATATGAAGAAATCAAAAACTTGTTGCCTCTGCAGGAAGTGGGGATGTTTACTACGATTCTACATATAGTACAGACCCCAAGTGCTGACTCAATGTTTGCTTGCTTACTCCTCTCCGCTCTTTCTGGAGCATGGGGTCTCAACAGTTGTCCTCCACTTTCCCTAGTCTCTAGCATTTTCTTTATGGCTTGCCTGGATAATCCTGCTAAATGTGGTCTCTTGGTCTTCTAGGTTGGGCAATGGGCTAACTACGCATCCATACAAAACATGGTGTATTATAGAAGCTATAAACATGCTGTTTAACACAAATAACCCAATGTTTACTGAAAATGTATTCCTGGTTAGAAAGTTCTCATCTCAGTCATCCAGCATGTTTTTGTCTAGAGTTTTATTTCAAACCCAGGAGTAGGTAGTCTCTCATTCTAATAGAAAGCATGTACAGCAACTTTTCACAGGATAAACCTAAATCTCTTGCATGTTTTCACTGGGAGAGTCACTCAAAAGAAGCAGCTTAAACAGTTCTTTGAGAACAGTTGATTTTTTTAGTCGAACCGTTGACATCCAGCAAGAGTATCCTAATACAGAATAATTTATCATCTTTAACTCTGTCAATGCACATTCTTGCAACTATATTAGTTGCTCCTCGTTGTTGCTTCTGTCAGTTGTTTCTCCCATACACATAAATGTAAGGAATGTTGATGTAGAGTAAGTGTCCGGAGTTCTGAAACCAAGACTAAAGTTGCGGTCATGTAGCTCAAAAAAACTACTTGATCAGAACGAGTTGCCAGGAGAAACACCAACATGGTATTGAAAATACAAAGTCTTCTGCTTGGCTCGAGGAACAAGTGTGTATATATGTGAGTATAATATAAGACTGTATATCAAAACAGTGAGGTATTATTCATTTCCCCAGTGTGGTTTCTGGACTAGTGAAGAACAGAGCCAATGTCTCCTCACAATGCTTGTTGTAAAAGATGTCAAAGAGAGGTTGTTGGTGGGGCTGGCAACCCCACACTGTGGGAAAAAAAAAGCAAATACCTAAAGAAACAGAGATAGTAAAACACAAAGATACAAAAGAGACGATTGGGATGTCAGGTCTTCAGGAATAAAAAAAAAAAAAAAAAAAGGATGTCAAGAGGGGTAATGCAGTGGATACCACAGGGACAGCAGAAAAAGGGAGGCCTGGGGATACATGGAGGCAAACTTTTGAAGCAGAGCTTAAAGCTATGTATATGACTAGGTTTGAGTTTGATCGAAAGGCACAAGATAGAACTGAGGGGGAAATGTGTAGTCTCCTTATATGTCTGACAAGGACTCATGTTGATTATCCATCTTTTATTTTATAAAGAGTTTAGAATCACATTGCATTTGCGAGAATGTACACCTAAGGCAAAGGATGAGTATGTTTAACCACCAAGACATGGGAACCATCAGAACACATACCTTCTCACAACTGCTGGGGGGAGACTGAGCGCAATGGAGACTGCACAGAGTGCTATAAAGTCAGTTCAGTAACCAATAACCAACTTTAAATTGAAACTATTTAATGAAAACAAATTGTGACACTGACTTTGATTATTTCTTGACCCAATACTCCTCCAACAATAGCACACACTGGACTCAGCTCACCAAACCCATATCTGTAGAAAATAGACAAATAATCAATCAAATTTAGTTTACAATTCTTGTTTTATAATCAACTTTCAATTTATTTATTTTTCGGTTCACCGCTATCAATTCAGGCGTAGTCATGGCACGTAATAATTTTTTAAAAAGCCATTAGGTATTAATTTTAGAATATATTGAAGGTACTAAAGCATTTCTTGTGCCTGAATGCGCTGAACTTTCAATAACTTCGGTAGATCAGATAGAAACATATCGCTAGCAAGGGGTTGCTCATACCTTCTATATAAAAACCTAATAAATGAAAATTTGCAACAGGTAACAGCAAAAGAACGAGAGCGGCTGGAGCGTAGTTGTTGGCAATCTCGCTTCTTAGGTATATGGTCCGGGTTCAATTCCACAGTGGGGGGTGGAATATTTTTCCAACTGTAATGGCTCTCAGGTCTACCAAGCCTCGATTGGGTACCAGGAAAAACACTGGGAAGTAAAAGTTGCCAGCAAGATGTTGACCACATTATTCATCGTGTGCCGATCGTCAATGAAAAATTGAAGCCTAACACTGTATTCTCCATATATCTCAAAGTATGAAAAAGGAGTTCCTTAACAGCAAAAATATTTACAATAAAGAAAACCATCCTAACCTCTTGATACATTTCCACATTCAGTGAACAAGGACTGATATACTTACAGATAAAAATCTTCTGGGATCACTTTGGATGGAACTCCAAGCTTGTTGAGTACTTTAATACGAAGATTCTGTAACTCTTTTGTATCCGCTTCCAAAGTGAAGGTAGATGGACGACGACCATTCTGCTCAAAAAACTCCTCGTACACTGAGAACCACAAATAAAAATAATTTTTTTTAAAATTCTTCTACTCAAAGCTATAATTAGCTGCACTAAAATAGAAATCGTGCATTAAATCTGTAACTTACAAATTAGGCTACATCGTGTGCTCTATAGGAGGAGCATCTGGCCAAATGAATTAGAGTGCAGGCTCCCATTCGGGACATCTGGGTTCGATCCCCGGTATGGTTAAGGAGTTTTTTTTTTCACTGGCATTAATAAAATCCTTCACCGAACAGTTTTGCTCTGACTGCACTAGCCATGTGACCATTAAATTCCTTTGGCTCATGTCCCCCTGTCCTACACAGCCCCAAACAAGTGGTAAAACGGGCTGCAAAGATAGTTTTTTTTTATGTGATCTGTAATCTTTTTTGAAGCTAAAGTCACTGCACTTTAGATAAACTCATAGGTGCTCAGTCTACCCATGCAGAAATAAAATAACATGCATGTTGACAATTACTGTGGCTTACTAGTTACACACATTCCTCTCCTGTCAACATTGTCTCACAGTTTACAAATAGACGCGATCGTTGTGCTTTTCTACCCGCTACATTTTCAGTACAGCATTTTTGGAGATTGAGGTTGCATTCTCTCTTTGATTTCTACTCAGTCAAACAGCAATGGTGCAGCATTTTACTAGATCCACCCCTTGGAGGTGGAGTAGGATCTTGGTTAGCGCTAGTGTTGCCAGCACTGACTTGTCATCTCATTCACTACATCTTCAGCCTTAAACACTTTTCATTTACTCAATCTCCAGCCTCAAACACTCTTCATTCACTCAATCTCCAGCCTCAAACACTCTTCATTCACTCCATCTTCAGCCTCCACAGACTTCTCCTCACTCCATTATTTCTGTTTCACTACGGTAAGAAAGCATAGGACCGGTTAAACAATAATTTATTAGCTGTAATCGCTGTGTTGAATTTTTACTTTATAAACACATAACGCTTTGGAATATTTTTTCTTTAAGTCACCAATGTCAGTGTTGAGTCTTTCCAAACCGAAGAGTTTCAGGGTTGTGAATCCCAATCGCTGACCAGATTGTGATAGATGGGTGTCAATATTGGTATGGCCCAAAAAGAACAACATACCCTATATTCAAAAAGATCGATTAATCAACATCGATCTGATGTGTTTGACCGCTGGACGCTGCTGGATTTGTTGCGGCGGAGATCGGAGCAACTATGGACATGTCCGGAATTCTATGATGATAGCCATCATTTAATTGACAGTGTTGGTAATATGTTGCGAATGAAGTGGGAAAAAAAAAACGACAATGAATTTGATGATTGTATGAGCTGTATACTGGAAGCTACTAATACTATAAAGATGAGGTTTACCTCTGGTAATGAAGAATGCTGTAGGTGTTTGGCGGATCTTTCGATTCATTTCTGGAGTATCAGCTGTCCAATCAAATGCTAGTTCATCCTTTAATCTTCCAAAAATGATTTTCTTAAAATGCAAGAATTGTAATCAGTTAAAATTTTGTTTAGATCCAGAAAACATATAAAGAGTCTAAAAGCGGAGGATTTACTTCATTGCACTGGGTTTCCTCATATGACTCTGCCCCTCTCGGTAGACATGGCAAGCCACCTGCCCAAAGTGTTGCACAAAACATGAGCTCCGTAGCTCCAGCAACAATCCTAGGGATCTCAGGTAAAAATTGTACATGTGACTAGGTCTGAATTTTAATCCACAACTTCAGAACACCAGACAAGCGATGTAATCACTTTGCCTTAAATACCCGCAAGAAAACATATACACTAAATAATGAGATGAGAATAAACTGAATCTAACCAAGTCTGTTGAACATATCTTGTTGGCATCTCAATCTCTTGAGGTTATTTTATTCACATATCAGAATGATGTAAAGGAATTCACAATGCAATTCTGTGACATCCAGGGTTAGATTACTAGCCAAGATTTTAAAGTAAGTTCAAGCTGTGTGTCCTGGAAGCAGGCAACCTCAGTTATTGAACGGCCTGGTCAGTGTTAACTGGTTACTAAACTGATGTCACAGCATTACGGACAGACCCATAAGTGCTCAGTATTCCCCAATAGATGTCGAAGGGTATGTATACTGATGGTTCCCGTGGCTCGCTAGTGGAACACAATCCTCTCTTTTCCCCTCAAGCATACTTGTACACTCTAAACTTAAATCGCTGAATCAATTCAATATCTATTTTAGTGTCTTCATCAAACAGGCAGTTGTGAAGAGACCAAAGAACATCGCCCTTATCCATCTTCAACTCTCCGACAATCATTGCTGTTGATGCAAGCCTGTCCACTCTCTCATTGCCGCAACCATCCGCATGCACTCTCAGTCGATGCTTCGGAAGATCCAAAATGCCAAGTTTTAGTAAGAGTGGATGTCGTCTAATGAAGTTTCTTGCCTCCAAAGGTGTTTGTGGATTTATTGTCCTGGGCATAATTGGTACAGTGCTTAAAGAAGACCACAATTAAGTGGATACCAACACATTGTAACATTGCAGGATATGAGGCTGCAGATTCTTCTTCTTCAATTGCTCTATATCGAACACTTATTAACCACTCTTTGTGATTTGTATGTGATCTGAGCATAAGAGCGATTGCACACTGTGCGAGTTATGCGCCTACAAGTAGGCCAGTACATCCGATTTCTGTGACGTTTTTTATTTACTATGGTTGCTTCCCTATGCCCCTACCTCAGTTACCTCTTACGACATGCCTTGTAGGTAGCAGTGTTACTATTCTTTGTTCCCATTGTGGGAACCAGCAACACACGGGTGAAGCTGCATATAAACTTATTAAAGATGTGATGGCCTACTTGTAGACGCATAAATGGCACAGTACAGTTGCTCTTATGCTTGGATCACATACAAATCCCAAAGAGTGGTTTAACAAGTGTTTGATAAGTAGCGTTCAAAGAAGAAGAAAGAACAAGGTGTACAGGTACAGGTAACTAACAAACACTTATTACCTCTTTAGTAACAGTAATCTCATCTGTTGTTTTTGATTTGTCTTCATCTTCCTTTGCTTTCTTCTTTTTGATTTCTCTAATGATAAATTTAAGAGAAAATGTTGAAAATAAATTAAACAGAATTTTCTTTCCTACATTTGATAACAAACAATCTAACAGAATCAATTATAAAAAAATAATCGGAAATTTAAACACCAGCAAGTTGATAGGACATATAAAAACAAGTTGTTCCAAAATATCTGACATATTTTTGTTAAACCGTCTTTATTACTGCCTGTAATGATGCTTTTTAGGGTGTTCTAGGACAGGGGTGGGTATGAGTTTGTGGAATTTAATGGCCGTGTGGCTAGTGCAGTTGCTCTGATACTGTTTAGTTTAGGATTTTTTCGTTATGCCCACGACAGAAAAAACTCCCGAGCCTTACCGTGGACTGAATCCAGGTCTCAGAATGGAAGCACACACTATAATCCATTCAGCCAGACGCTCCACTCACCTATGACTTATGATGACCCAAAAATATCAGTAAAGAAACGAGTACAATGGAGAGACATGATAATAAGACTTTATCCCTAATCTTGAGTCAGAATTGAAATATCACAAGAGCACTGAATTGAATGATCTGAGGGGCAACTCTAGGGCTGATCACTCTCAGTCAGATTAGTCTCAGAGAGTAGTGATTCAGTGGACACTATCACAATGTAACAATAGGAAAAATGAAAAAGCTTATAGTCTTGCCAAAGAATGAGAAAAATTGTAACAAGATGGCTATCTGGTCCCCTACAAAAAGGCTAAACTATCCTCAAAGGAAATATAAAGGAAAGTGTTTTTAAAAAAACCCAACACACAAAGTCTAGAATGAAAACTATCAGCTGTACAGAAGAGACCAGATCATATTTTGTCTCAAAGCTGGCCACAACAAAATGAAACACTACTCACTTGTACACCAAATTCAAGATATGCATCCTAACGTTATCATTGTAAGTTGGAAGATAGCAACGTTCTATAAAACTGTCAACTGCAGGTGAAACAGGAAAAGAATGTTTCTCACACACACCACCTTAGAAATGAAACTACAGTGGAACTAAAATTCTGAAAATGACAACAGAGAATCTGAAATCGAATCTAAAATCAGTATGATCGTAAAAGAAGTCCAAATCAACATGCTCTTACAGACATTTGGACATGTATGTGTACACAGATAATGAAACTGATGCAACAATTTAGACTGCCAAAGCAGACACAACGGTCCACTACAAAAGATACCGAAGGCCAAAATCTAGGAAAGAGAAGAAGACAACGTCTCTCTGTTATCTCTGAGGTCCACATTTTGCCTGCACAGCCTTTTGCTTTGTATCCACTGTATTGGAGTCTTCTTCTTTGCGTTCGTTCTTTACGACCAATTTTAGTCAAATCACTCTTTGTGATATGTTTGATCTTTGTCAAGAACGTGTATACGTTGCACGTTGGTTTGGTAGGCCCCTAAACGCATAGAGGAGTAACATTGCTCTTTGTGGCGCACTGTCTGTTGGTAATCCGCTTATGTGGTTGAACAACCTAATTTGTTGTTATTTGCTGAAGTTTAGTACTGATGTACTTACTTTTCTCTCCTGATGTCTTCATTTCTAAACCGGTTTCTTCTTGTTACTCCCAACATTCTGCGTTAACACTTCATCTCTGTTGTTACTAATTTTCTTCTATCATCAACAACAGCTGTTTTCGTGATATTTTTCTCTTTCTTTAAACAAGTTTTTTTACCCGCCTGCCCAGCATGTTTGTAGTACGCTGGACGACAGGTGACAAGCCCCCTATGAGTGCGGTTCAATTTCATGGGCTGGCAGAAAAGCCACAGGTTCCCTAGATTTACGGTGTTCGTGGCACTGAACTGAAGGGTTACGATGTCAATGGCACCGAACCGAAGAGCTGAAAGCTCAAGTTCTTCTGGATCGAAGAAAAAAAGTTTTTGCCTCACAGCATCAGGATAAAAGAAATTGATAGAACAGGCTCTTGTGTGCGCTTCATGGTCAATATGTTTCATATGCACAACATAAAACATAACATAGCAAGAAATTTTTAACAAATAGTTTTTTCAAAAGTAAGAAACATTCAAACTGTAACTTATAGTTTCTTACTCATGCAAGTAATCATGGGTTCCTAGGTCTGAAAAGGTGAACCCATAGAAACCAAAAACATCACCAGTGAAGAACTTGATATTGTGCTGAGAGCATAGTAAATCTAAGCGACACTGCAGGGATGGAGGACAGCAAGTAGCACAGATGACATGAAATTGTGTAAAATAGTTATCATCTTTCTCACTGGGGTTGCTGGTATCTGCCGTTACTGAAACCATTGGATTCAGAAGTTGAGCCTGAGGTGCGGATGACTCGGCTCTCTGCATAAACAAACAAAATTAAAACTGATTAGTACAATAACACACTCTATAGCTTCAGGCAAATTGATATTGTACACTCCAAATAATATCAATAAATGCTGTACTGTAATTGTTGTCAGTTAGTGTTGTTATAGCTGTTCTTCTGTTGATAATATGATTGCCTGCAAATATAAATTAATTTTAGAGTTCACCTATGTTATCTCCCTCCCTGATGTTAACTATCTTAAAGATTTGGTCACCCGAGTCCAAAGTTGGGGTGTAAAGAATAGAACCACTGTTACCTGCTGCGCATGTCGTAAAAGGCGACTAAGGAGGTTTGGCTGAAATCGGATGCACATGTCCTAAATGTGTAGAAGTCTGAGTTTGGGGCCTACCAAACCAATGTGCAACATATACACGTTCTTGACAAAGATCAAACATATCACAGAGTGATTAAAATTGGTCGAAAGAACGAACGCAAAGAAGAAGATTTGGTCGACATATGTGATACAACAGCGATGATAATATGCTCTCTCTCTCTCTTTAGCCTGTTACGCCCTTGGCGTTTAGGGCAGCAACAAACGTACACCATTCTTCCCTGTTCATGGCCTTCCTCTGTATTGTGTTCCAGCTATGATTCATTTCCTTCAGCTCTTGCTCTATCGTTCTCCTCCAGGTCGTCTTGGGTCTTCCACGCTTTCGCCTACCCTCTGGAGTCCATCTCAGTGCAGTTTTCGTGTCGGAGCCAGTCTCCATGCGCATCACATGTCCAATCCATCTCCAGCGTCGTCTTCGGATGATAGTGCCCATATTCTCTTGTTGGCATCGTGCAAGCAATTCTTGATTCGAGATAGTAGTCGGCCAGTACACGCGTAAGATTTTTCGCAGACAAGTTGTATGAAAGGCGGAGAGTCTGGACATATCCTGTTCTGTCATTCTCCAGCATTCCGATCCATCAGCAATGTTGACAGCACACAGCTGTTATAGATACTAGTCTTGGTTCTGCTGCTGTATTGGGCAGATTTCCAGGTGGTCTGAAGGGTCATGAATGCACTTCGTGCCTTACTCAGTCTGTTTTTAATGTCAGATCCAGCGCCTCCTTCATTGCTAATAACACTTCCAATGTGAAAGCGGTTGTATCTCGGAGGGTTTTACCTTCTAGTTTGACTGGTGCTGGGGTTGCTATGTTCAGAGTCATTACTTCAGTTTTCTTCTGATTTATTTTCAGCCCAACCATCTCACTATATTGGTTAAGGCGGCAGGTCTTTTCCTGGATATCTCTATGTGTATGAGATAGGAGTGCGATGTCATCTGCAAAATCTAGGTCTTCCAGAGTGGATGTGAGCGTCCATCTAATACCTCTTGCCTTATCTTCCGTTGTTTTACGCATCACCCAATCTATGACAGTGTTGAATAATAGGGCTGACATAACACATCCTTGTCGCACGCCTGTTTTTACTTCAAACTTTAGTTCTGAAGTTTCAACACTGCATGCAAACTTGCTGTAGCAGCTTTTATAATATTTATAAAACACAGTGGGATTCCATACCATCTTAAGATACGCCATAGACTTTCGGTGTATGCTATCAAAAGCTTTTCAAAATCTACAAAGTTGATATAGAGTTTGCTTTGCCATTCTGTGCATTGCTCTATATTTCTAAGAGCAAATATTTAGCCTATACAGCTCCGTCTCTCGAAATCCTGCTTGGTCCTTTCTTAGTTTCTTATCCACAGCATCAGTAATACGTTGTACGATGATTTTGCTTAAGATTTTACTTGGGACAGAAAGCAGTGTTATTCCACGCCAATTATTACAATCGCAAGGAGCCCTTCTTAGGGATCTTGATGATGACTCCTCTGTTCCATGCATCAGGTATTATTTGGGTATTCCATATAGTAGTAAACAAGGGTTGCAATATATTAGCTGCAAGTTCTGGGTCTATTTTGAATAGTTCTGCGTTTAAGTTATCATTCCTGGTGCCTTGTTATTCTTAAGAGATTTAATTGCTGTAATGATCTCATCCCGGCTGGGTGTTTCAATGCCAATTTCTAATTCCTCTGTTGGTTCTGGTATGTCTGCTACTACCGTTGGCGGTGGTCTATTTAGCAATTCTTTAAAATGCTCTGTCCATCGTATTTCTTGTTCCTTTTCCGTTGTCAATAGTATTCCATTCTTATCCTTTATGAAAGTATTTGATCTCCTGTAATGTTTCCCGTTTATTAGCTTTGTAATTTTGTACACTGTTCCCTGATCACACTTTTTGCTGCTTCTTCTGCCTGCACTGCCAGGTCTTCAACATACATTCTTTTGTCAGCTCTCACAGCCCGTTTGATTTCTTTACTTGCGCTTTTGTACTGTTCTTGGTATCTTGCTTTCAGTCTTTCGGACTTTGCTTCTAACAATTTCTTTTTAATATTCTTCGGCTGTCTATTATTTTCCATGTTGTTGGTGTTATCCATTCTTTTCTTTTCTTTGTGCGGTACCCTAGACATGTTTCACTGCTCTTGCTATATATAGATGCTATGTTGTCCCATGTTCTATCTATGTTGTCAGTTTCATCCGTAGTTTCATTACTTTCTAGGGCTTGGAATCTGTTCTTTATCTGCATTATAAACTTATCCCTTACTTCCGTGTCTTTTAGTCTATCCACATCGAACCTCTTTTGGAAGTTTTTCTGTTGTCCTGTTTTTCTTAGTTTAAGTTTGACATAAGCTGTGACTAGGTGGTGGTCGCTACCAACATCTGCACCTCTCTTGACTACAACATCTAGCGCGAGCGTCTCCAGGGTCCATTGATCATTATATGGTCTATTTGGTTTTTATCTCTGCCATTAGGGAATACCATGTTAATTTGTGGATATCTAAATGTTGAAATAGGGTTCCTCCTATAACGAGATTGTTCATGCTGCAGAAGTTTACTAAACGTTCCCATTTTCGTTCATCATACCACATCCATATTTTCCCATAGTTCTATAACTATGCGTGTTGTCTTGTCTGACCTTCGCATTTAGATCTCCCATAACAATGATAACATCATGGGATGGTGACTTGTCTAATTCTGCTTGTAGGTTTTCGTAGATGATAATATGCATCCTTGTCTTACTTCCAGACCTAACGTGGAGGAACTTTTCTGAGAGATGTCTTTGTTCTAAATGTACACTGGCTGTTGATGTAAAGGCTTTTAAAGTGGTCGTTAACTCCATAGTTAAAAGCCACAGGTTCCCCAGATTGACGGTGTTCGTGGCACTGAACCGAAGGGTTACGATGTCCATGGCACTCGAGCCGAAGGCTGAAAGCTCAAGTGCTTCTGGATCTGAAAAAACAAAACTCCATAGTTTGACAATATTTTCCACAACTTTTTTCTATCTACACTATTCTGTTTATTTTTGATCTATAAACAAATGATATAAACCTACAAATGATATAAACCTACAAGATATAAACTACAAATGATATAACCTACAATATACTCTAAAATGATATAAACCTACAAATGATATAAACCTACAAATGATATAAACCTACAATGATTAATATAAACCTACAAATGATATAAATACAAAGTTCCTACAAATGATATAAACCTACAAATGATATAAACCTACAATGATGACTACATGATATAAACCTACAAATGATATAAACCTACAAATGATATAAACCTACAAATGATATAAACCTACAAATGATATAAACCTACAAATGATATAAACCTACAAATCGATATAAACCTCAAATGATATAATCAAATGATATAAACCTACAAATGATATAAACCTACAAATGATATAAACCTACAAATGTTTAACAAAATGATAAACCTACAAATGATATAAACCTACAAATGATATAAACCTACAAATGATATAAACCTACAAATGATATAAACCTACAAATGATATAAACCTACAATGATAAATGATTAAACCTACAAATGATATAAACCTACAAATGATATAAACCTACAAATGATATAAACCTACAAATGATATAAACCTACAAATGATATAAACCTACAAATGATATAAACCTACAAATGATATAAACCTACAAATGATATAAACCTACAAATGATATAAACCTACAAATGATATAAACCTACAAATGATATAAACCTACAAATGATATAAACCTAAAAATGATATAAACCTACAAATGATGTAAACCTACAAATGATGTAAACCTACAAATGATATAAACCTACAAATGATATAAACCTACAAATGATATAAACCTACAAATGATATAAACCTACAAATGATATAAACCTACAAATGATATAAACCTACAAATGATATAAACCTACAAATGATATAAACCTACAAATGATATAAACCTACAAATGATATAAACCTACAAATGATATAAACCTACAAATGATATAAACCTACAAATGATGTAAACCTACAAATGATATAAACCTACAAATGATATAAACCTACAAATGATATAAACCTACAAATGATATAAACCTACAAATGATATAAACCTACAAATGATATAAACCTACAAATGATATAAACCTACAAATGATATAAACCTACAAATGATATAAACCTACAAATGATATAAACCTACAAATGATATAAACCTACAAATGATATAAACCTACAAATGATATAAACCTACAAATGATATAAACCTACAAATGATATAAACCTACAAATGATATAAACCTACAAATGATATAAACCTACAAATGATATAAACCTACAAATGATATAAACATACAAATGATATAAACCTACAAATGATATAAACCTACAAATGATATAACACAAATATATAAACCTACAAATGATATAAACCTACAAATGATATAAACCTACAAATGATATAAACCTACAAATGATATAAACCTACAAATGATATAAACCTACAAATGATATAAACCTACAAATGATATAAACCTACAAATGATATAAACCTACAAATGATATAAACCTACAAATGATATAAACCTACAAATGATATAAACCTACAAATGATATAAACCTACAAATGATATAAACCTACAAATGATATAAACCTACAAATGATATAAACCTACAAATGATGTAAACCTACAAATGATATAAACCTACAAATGATATAAACCTACAAATGATTTAAACCTACAAATGATATAAACCTACAAATGATATAAACCTACAAATGATGTAAACCTACAAATGATGTAAACCTACAAATGATATAAACCTAAAAATGATATAAACCTACAAATGATATAAACCTACAAATGATATAAACCTACAAATGATAAAATAAGAAACCTACAAATGATATAAACCTACAAATGATATAAACCTACAAATGATATAAACCTACAAATGATATAAACCTACAAATGATATAAACCTACAAATGATATAAACCTACAAATGATATAAACCTACAAATGATATAAACCTACAAATGATATAAACCTACAAATGATATAAACCTACAAATGATATAAACCTACAAATGATATAAACCTACAAATGATATAAACCTACAAATGATATAAACCTACAAATGATATAAACCTACAAATGATATAAACCTACAAATGATATAAACCTACAAATGATATAAACCTACAAATGATATAAACATACAAATGATATAAACATACAAATGATATAAACCTACAAATGATATAAACCTACAAATGATATAAACCTACAAATGATATAAACCTACAAATGATGTAAACCTACAAATGATGTAAACCTACAAATGATATAAACCTACAAATGATATAAACCTACAAATGATATAAACCTACAAATGATATAAACCTACAAATGATATAAACCTACAAATGATATAAACCTACAAATGATATAAACCTACAAATGATATAAACCTACAAATGATATAAACCTTCAAATGATATAAACCTACAAATGATATAAACCTACAAATGATATAAACCTACAAATGATATAAACCTACAAATGATATAAACCTACAAATGATATAAACCTACAAATGATGTAAACCTACAAATGATATAAACCTACAAATGATATAAACCTACAAATGATATAAACCTACAAAATGATATAAACCTACAAATGATATAAAACCTACAAATGATATAAACCTACAAATGATGTAAACCTACAAATGATATAAACCTACAAATGATATAAACCTACAAATGATATAAACCTACAAATGATATAAACCTACAAATGATATAAACCTACAAATGATATAAACCTACAAATGATATAAACCTACAAATGATAAAAACCTACAAATGATATAAACCTACAAATGATATAAACCTACAAATGATATAAACCTACAAATGATATAAACCTACAAATGATATAAACCTACAAATGATATAAACCTACAAATGATATAAACCTACAAATGATATAAACCTACAAATGATATAAACCTACAAATGATATAAACCTACAAATGATATAAACCTACAAATGATATAAACCTACAAATGATATAAACCTACAAATGATATAAACCTACAAATGATATAAACCTACAAATGATATAAACCTACAAATGATATAAACCTACAAATGATATAAAACTACAAATGATGTAAACCTACAAATGATATAAACCTACAAATGATATAAACCTACAAATGATATAAACCTACAAATGATATAAACCTACAAATGATATAAACCTACAAATGATATAAACCTACAAATGATGTAAACCTACAAATGATGTAAACCTACAAATGATATAAACCTACAAATGATATAAACCTACAAATGATATAAACCTACAAATGATATAAACCTACAAATGATATAAACCTACAAATGATATAAACCTACAAATGATATAAACCTACAAATGATATAAACCTACAAATGATATAAACCTACAAATGATGTAAACCTACAAATGATATAAACCTACAAATGATATAAACCTACAAATGATATAAACCTACAAATGATATAAACCTACAAATGATATAAACCTACAAATGATATAAACCTACAAATGATATAAACCTACAAATGATATAAACCTACAAATGATATAAACCTACAAATGATATAAACCTACAAATGATATAAACCTACAAATGATATAAACCTACAAATGATATAAACCTACAAATGATATAAACCTACAAATGATATAAACCTACAAATGATATAAACCTACAAATGATATAAACCTACAAATGATATAAACCTACAAATGATATAAACCTACAAATGATATAAACCTACAAATGATATAAACCTACAAATGATATAAACCTACAAATGATATAAACCTACAAATGATATAAACCTACAAATGATATAAACCTACAAATGATATAAACCTACAAATGATATAAACCTACAAATGATATAAACCTACAAATGATATAAACCTACAAATGATATAAACCTACAAATGATATAAACCTACAAATGATATAAACCTACAAATGATATAAACCTACAAATGATATAAACCTACAAATGATATAAACCTACAAATGATATAAACCTACAAATGATGTAAACCTACAAATGATGTAAACCTACAAATGATATAAACCTACAAATGATATAAACCTACAAATGATATAAACCTACAAATGATGTAAACCTACAAATGATGTAAAGATTTGCACCATCAACATCTTACGAGTCAAGCAAAGCATAGAAGACATGAGTCAACAAGGAATAGTAGTCCTTGACTGCATGATATGTACATGTCCTATTTCCATTGCTGAGTATTCATGCATGTTTCACCTTCGGTAAGGAAGTTATGGAGTCTGCATGTTTTGCTTGTTCTAACGCTGCCCCCATGGCATCGGAAGTTTGAAGAGTAGCCTTCTCTTTGCTTTTCCAACCAGACTATACTTCCCAGGCAAGTCTAGATAGGGATCAGGACACATTCACAAGCCGGTGGGTGCTGCATCGACTGCCCCTATTGGATCTAAAAGTGAAGGATTAGCTTCATTGCTATGGGTTTCCCCATATGGCTCTGTCGCTGTCTGCATAAATGGCATGCCATCTGCCGAGAGTGTTGCACAAAGCTTGAACAATCCTAGGGATCTCGTGAAAAAATTGTGCATGTGACTCTCCTCATTCTAACCAACAACCTTCAGAAAGACGGGCATACGTCTTAACCACATAGTCATAGAGACCATCTATTGGAGAACTTGCTCTACCTAAATAAAGTTCTAGAGCATAGATTCCCAAACTTTTTCGACTCACCGCCCACTTTGCACAACATAAATTTTGTAACGCCCCTCCTTCACATTATAACAGTTTGCCAACGCCCCCCTTCCACATACATACATGCTCTACTTTCTCTTGGACATAGAAAATTGATATATATTTCTGTAATACATGGTCAATTTTCAGATGATTATATACATGACATAGAAAATTGATGAAAAAATTATCGTGTATGACGGGCATAAGCTGAATTAAAATGCAGAATTCAAATTTTTAATGATTATTCAATGACAAAATCACAAAAAAACTCCCCCACATGTTTCTGAACCCACTATCGCCCTTGGACGGATTCAGCGCCACTGGAGGGCGGTACCGCCCATTTTGGGAAACGCTGTTCTAGAGCATAACGTCAGTAGACTCATGTGGTCTGGTTTTTCATTTTACATGAGATGCTCAACATTCATCAGTCGTGTTAGTAGGAACATGGAGCATCGGATCCATCAAGTTGACCACTCTAGAAGTCACCACTGACTTTATTGGAGGTATTTCTCATTTTCTAAATGAAACCTTTAACAATCCTTACTCTCCTCTTATGATACTAAAGGACACATCAGCCTGAAGCATCTGGTTTTAAAGCAACAGAGACTTGCTTTCTGTCCAATTCCCACAATAACATGGATATTATTATACATTTTATGAATATTTCTTGACATATATATTAACATTTTGTAGGCGTCTGTGACTTAGCGATAGTGAGTTTAATCACAACACAAGAGTACCTAGTTCAAACTCTGCGGTGGACAGTTTGGAAGCAAATTTGTTCCTGTGGATTCTTACAACAGTAAAAATAGACCACACCGTTCAGAAAACAGTCAAACTACTGAACGTATAAGTGGTGCCTAGAAAATCATTGACTCATTAACTGCGGTTGATGGCGACGTCCTGTACAGGATATGCCACGATTTTCATTTTTCATACTAAAATTAGAAATGTTATACAACATTCATGTTCCTAACATCTTTGTTAAATATATGTCTCAACATGATATATGTCTCAACATGATATACGTCACAACATGATATCTGTCACAACATGATATATGTCTCAACATGATATAATTGTGTGGATTATTGAAGTATTTTCTCTTACATTCTGTCCAACAGCTGAACCAGATACAAAAAATTGTGACATCTTGTCTTCTTCATCAACCTGGTAACCAAAAAAACACAATTTAAATTAGACATAAACATTGAGTACATACAATTGAAACATCAAAACACAAAGTAAGGTGGTTTTACATTGCATACATGTTTAGCATGTGATAGAGGGTCTAAAGGCTTAGGATTTACTTCATTACACCGAGTTTTCCCGTATGGCCCCATCCCTGTCAGCAGAGATGGCACACCATCTGCCAAGTGTAAAACAAAGCACAAACTCTGTAACTCCTGCAACAATCCTAGGGATCTCATTAAAACATTGCACATGTGACTGGGTCTGAGCTTGAATCCACAACCTTCAGAACAACAAGCCTTAACCACTTTCCTATTGAGACCTCCAAAATGTGACAGAAATATCAGTAACAAACAACTCACAAGAAAGTCATCACAAACTCATCACCCTCACAATAAAAGGTACTTCCAGTACAGATAACCAACTTCCAAAAATTGCTAGATGGAATTACAGAAAGGTAAATTGGAAGGCATATCTTTCCCTTCACAGAGAAATAACTGAAATTACCACCCTTCACAGAGGAAACACTGAAAGTACCATTCGTAACAATAAATGTGAGAATAAATACTAATGTACAAACGAAAATAACCCTGGAAGCTGCTCTTCTATCCCTACCCGCTTTGCCAGACTATAGTGCTGCAATCTGTTTCCAAGGCCACTATGGAGAGAGGTAGAGTGAGATCTTGGTTAGTGCCAGTTCAATGACCCTGATGCCGAGTCTATTCCCAGGTGAGGGATGGTATTGGTTGTCCACTCTTGCAGTTAAGCATAGGGATGGGAGGTTTAATTTGCATTCCAGGGCCAGATGAGTCACCCTTGTGTTATATTCGTGTTTATTTAGTGTTGTCTTGATATTGTCTGTCCATCTTTTTCTCGTTCTTTCCTTGGCTCTAGTACCTGATCTCTTTTTATTGTATTACGTTCTCATTAAATGCCCGAACCACTGCATTTGTTGTCTTTCAATGTATTAGGGCATGAAGGTATGCCCACTGTACTTCTGATATCCTTGTTTCAGTCTATCTTTCCTGTTGACCCCCACTTCCTATTTCATTGCACATGTAGTGAGCTTTCTGTGGTGTGTTGCTGTCAGGGATCAAGTTTGCTGAGTTCCCACCTATTTCATTGCACATGTAGTGAGCTTTCTGTGGTGTGTTGCTGTCAGGGATCAAGTTTGCTGAGTTCCCACCTATTTCATTGCCCCTATGGCCTAAGATACAATATCTATACTGTTAGTACAGGATAACGTCCGCGCAAACTTGAACATTCTGAACTATATCATCAGAGTTCCACACCCACAAATTATTTTACAATTTTTATTTGATTGTGAAACTCACTGGATTTGGATCCATCAGAGTTACCGATTTAACTCCTGAGAGAATAATGTTCTTAGCAACTTCTGCCCCCAGTCCTTTCAATCCAATTATCAGAACTGTAGCCGTCCGCAACCTGAAAGAAATAAGTAGATAAATGAATTACATTTGCTACAGCTTCTTCTTCTGTGATAAGTTTCTCACGCTCCAAAGTTCCAACTGAGATACTGAAGCTTAAACAAATGTGGTGATTAACTTTATTTAAGGTCAGTGACAGTCCCATTAACTACAGCGGCAGTTGAATCATTTTATGTTAGGACATTTATTATTATGATTATATGATTGTGTTTTTTTATCAATTTGTCCTGTCTGTTTCTTTGTCGTCACCACTCACACCTGACCGTTACTGAGAGTTGCAGCCCATTAGCGTATTTTCTGTATTATAATTTACTAATAAATTTACCTTGCGCTCATCGCCTCGGATGGCATGGGTGATGGATTTATGCATGGTTTGTGCATTCTAGATATATCAATATTTTCTTAGTTTTACTCAACTTAAAGTACAGGTATTGTTTACTTGTTACTGAAGTTACTCACTGCTAAGTGCTAGTGCTAGACGCCAAGTATCACTATCAGCAGTGTATGTATCATAATGACGACATGAATCGTAACTAGTATATATTATTCAATTCATAATATTCAATATTGTAATGAAATCACAAATACAAATGCCATCATCATCATCATGTCAAACTGTTTAAATCAAATGTTTATTTAAAGGTTTTGAGTTGTATTACAAACCTTCTCTGTGCATCAAGACCCCATAGACGTATCTGTCTATCATAAAGTTCAGCTTCATCCTCCGTTATGTTTTCCATTACTACATCGGTTTCCATCTTATTTCTTTCTCCTGTCGGCGTTGATGTCTAAGACCAAGCGGGCGATTTTGTTTGAAGTATACTCTTCTACTTTGAAATTACAAAGCGTCTTGTATGGGAGAGGATGCCGCGTAGTGATGTGGGTTTCCGCTACTTTTAAGAATGCGAACTGTTTTTTTCTACTGCTACAAATACTCGCTGATTTGCACTCCATACTTAATGGTTACTTTGTGATCGATCGACTTGTGGATAACGAGTATTAATTAGCAGTCGCAAATTTAATAGCCGTCCATCACAAGCAATGATGACAACAGTTTCAGACGTGTGCTGCTGCACCTCTCTGATGTGTGAGGAGATGACTGTAGAGTCCAATACTAGAACAAAATTCCCTACCACAGGTGGGCATACATGATCAAGGCTAGACATGTTCGTGTTGTGTGTTCTGTCTTTTCGCGCAGCTCGTTTTCTTTGTGCCTCAACGACACGATGATTCTCAGCTATGCGGCTCCTCTTTGTTGGTACAGCGCCACATTTTGCGCAAGGAATTCCCAGCATGTGGTGTCTATATCGAAGCATTTCAGAGACACTTTAAGAGTGTCTTTAAAGCATTTTTTATGTCCACCAGCAGAACGTCTGCCCCCTTCAAGTTCGCCATACATCAACTGTTTAGGGATGCGTTTATCAGGCATCCGAGCAACGTGACCGGCCCATCTTACTTGGGCCTTCGGGGGGACTGCCTAGAGTAGTTGATAGTAGCTCGGCCTGCTAGCTGTGAGACGCCTCATAGCTCGGGTTCGAACCTACCGTCCGGCATTTGTTCGAGTCCCTGGTCTTACTCAGGACGATAACGTGAGTACCTCTGAAGTCGGAGAAAATCTGCCTGTATGGCGAGGAATACTAATTACGAGTACATTGAGCACACGGCTGCCAGTGTAAAGTAATTTACAATGTGCACGCTGCTGCCATTGTTAGAAATTGGAAAAAACAGATTTTCACGCAAAAATCAGTTTCAGAGATGGAACTTCGTCTGAGTTGAAAGCGGACGAAAAAAAAAAAAAAAAACTTGGGCCTTCTGCAAAAGGGTGTTGACGCTTGGGATCTTTGCTCTTGTGAGGACTTTGGTATCTTGAATTCTGTCCTGCCAGCTTATTTTTAGTATTCTGCGTAGACAGCTTGTGTGAAAGTGGTTTAGTTTTTTTGCGTGTCTGCTATACACTGTCCATGTCTCGCTTGCGTACAGCAGCGTGGTTAGCACTACGGCATGGTAATTTACAGCACGATAAGTAAACCAATGATATCGTCAAGCAGTCCAGTATACAGATAATATTCAGTGAGATTGTTTTTAAAAATAATTAAAGAAACATTGCAGCAAAAATGACAAAGTTGGATTTTTTTTTTTATTAATCAGTTATTAAATAATATTATGCTATATTACAGTTTAGTTTAGTTGTCAGATCATTATCATCGCACATCGAACAAATTAGACCATAAGCCGATCTACTCCTCGGTATATCAAGTGCGTCAACTAACGACATCGTTTGTATGCTGGTTTACTATTCTTCTTTGGCTTCCAGTATAGTGCACTCTCTTATAGCTACACGACGTTTGATTTGGTATTCTTGTAGTTTGGTTAGAGGTGCAGATTCACCCCTTTTGTTCTTGAATTGTTTCTTCACCGACCGGGTTCAATATCTCCAAATGAACGTACTTGTTGATTATAGTCCTGGACTTGACACATCAAAGATTTGTTCTCTTTTTAGCCTATTTTCTTTTTCTCTTCTTATTTCCACGTGCAGTGGATGTTGTATGTCAGCGCTGACTCGAGTTAGGACCATGCACCGTACATCTTTGTTCTGTCTTCCATAGTTGGATAATGAAGAAGGTAACGCATCTTCATGCGCTGCGTTTCTTTAGCACACCATAGTGGGATGCTCATAGCGTTGTTATGTATTCAATCTAGTTTTTCCATTTGCACATGACTGAGAGTAAAGATCACCAGAGCAAACTCAATCGCAGACAGGAACTGACGCTGGTATAAGGGACAACGGTGGAGCTGCTCACAACTTGCAGGAGCCATTACCCTCATCGCATCCATACCCTTCCAAACCTTCATTACCATATGGTCTGGTCTATGTCAGTGGTTCTCAAAGGGTGTGTCCAGGCGCATCGTTATGCCCAGTGACATTCATAGGTAAACTCTAGAAAATCCTAGATCAGAGGTCAGCAACACGGTGTCAGCGGGCACCAGGGTAAAAAATCGCCAGAACACATCAGGCCCATGCTTCTCATAGGAAGAAATTAAATGATGAATAAAGGTAAGTAACATTTTCCAATTATTTCCCACATAATTATTAAGTTTTTTGTGTATAGTGCTCCTACGTTTTCTTGTAGGACTTCAAGTGTGCCTCGACTTTGCAAAGTTTGAAAACCATTGGTCTATGTGTTTTGTAAAAAAAAACAAGGCTTTGTTCAAACTGCAATTCTAGGTATTTCATTGTCTGAAACCTCTCCACCACCTTCGAACACAAAGTCACAAGTGATGTTGGAGTATTTATTAGCGATACAACCAAAGACTGTAGCAAAACTATGTAGCAATTTGATTATTATTTTTCTTCTACTTTTTTCATTTCTAGTTTTCCCCATTTATTTCGTTTTAATTAACAAATTTTCATTTTAGAGCAGTTGTTAATTCATCCTATGACTTTTTCTATAATGTCTAGTCTATATGAACACTCTATTTCTTCGTTCTTTTTGCATCATTTGCTTCGATAAAGGTCTTTCACGTCGCTGTATTTTGTAAAACTGCATAACTTTGTTGCTACGTGTTTCGACTGTTGAATTATTTCTACAATGTTAACACTGATAAAGACAGGAAAGAAACAAATGCATTTTCTGGTGCGATTCAAACTAGAGATTATGGCTAAATGGATTAGAGCGCGGCTCTCTTCTGGGACACCCGTGTTTAATTCACGGTAAGAGAAAGGATTTTTTTCTGTTGTGGATATAAATGAAAAATCCTAACCTGAACAGCTTCGCGGCGACTGCACACGCCATGTGGTCATTAAATTCCTCAGGCTCACGTCTCACCTGTCCTACACCGCCCTACAAAGCGATACTACGCCGGGCAGTAACGACAGTTGTTGTTTTAATCACACTGCAAGAAGTCAGAAAGTTAACTTTAAAAAAAAACATATAAGGCAATTCTACTGTACATCTTAAAGTCAGCGAAAATCAATAACTCATAATACTTTAAACGATACTAATATTATAGCTGAAACAAAGCGAGTAACGATTATTGGCTACATACCAAAAACTCTCAAAGATGATTGTGAAGATTGCTAAATAGAAGAAGAAGCACAAATCACGACCTCCGTAGCTTCGGCAATAATTCTTGAGGTCTGGAAAAAATCCACTCATGAACAGAACGACACGATCCGGATTCGAACCCACGATCTTTAGATCGCAAAACAAATGCTTAACCAGAGACCCCTGGAACATAAAAAGGCAAGTACCACCAGGGCACGAAACAGAACTTGTCTGCAAATTCATTTCAGTACTACTTCTTCTTCTTCGAACGTTAAATATCGATCACTTATTAACCACTCTGTGTGATTTGTATGTAATCTAAGCCTAAGAGCGATTGTACGTTGTGCCCGTTATGCGCCTACAAGTAGACCCAGCACATCCGATTTCTGCGATGCTTTTTATTTACTAGGGTAGTTTCCAGATCCTACATCAGTCGCCTCTTGCGACATGCCTTGTAGGTAGCAGTGGTACTATTCTTTGCTTTCCTTTCGGGTCCCAGCACCACACGTAGTAGTACAATAACGGATACTTTTTTCCTCCGTATTCTGTACTGTCGGATCCAGACACCGGTAGGTATTCGAGTAACAGTAGCTTTCGCACATCACAAATTGTCACTCTTCAGAAATTAAATGGAAACAAGTTGTAGTCAAATTTCCATAGAGTATTTATGTGAAGCTTGTAAATAACGCTTGATGATATCTTGCGATATCCTATAGTCTTTCAGATATTGTAAGGAAAGTATATTTTATGTGATATAATAATGAATAGTATTTGCGATAAAGCTTTTGGACGTCAATTGATTTATAATAAGTCCCGTAATCTGAGTAATAGTGTACCGTTGGGTTGAGTGTACCAACTTAACAGTTGAGTAGTGACTAAACTCAAGTTAACTGATACCCTAATTTGCTTTTTTAAAAGTTCCCATCATTGTTTCTCCTGATCTATGCCATGGTCGACACGAGAGCCGCCAGTGGCATCAGAGCCTTTACATTTACAGTCGTAGAAAATCTCACTACCACCAAGCGTAAACATAAAACGTATCAACCACTACGCCATCGGGCTCAAAAATGTATAAATTGTTATTATTCATACCAGCGGCTGCCATCTGCTACCAATGTCAGACATGAAGTCATGAACTTTATAAAACTGTAAAACACAAGATAGATTTAATTCTCCAGCGGCAAGGAGCTAATTCTTTCTTATCTCTTGCTGCACGCCTTGATATAACAACAAAATTCTTTCTGAGCTTTAAAAGTGTGTCTCCACTTTAATATCCTACATAACAAACAACACTTTCGCATGGCCATGAGTTATTCGTATGTGTCGATTCCTCCCCGCCAATAATGGCTGACACATTCCTTTTCTGAGGACATCTTTTTTTTAAGGTTGTTCTCTAAACAGTTGCAGTCTCCTGCTGATGAGATCTGTCTTCCATGGTTTGTCTGGAGTCGTCCTACTCTAGATGACTTCAGCCTTCTGTTGCCGGGCCCACCAACCCAGGCTTTTATGCAGGGTGTGCTCCCTGGACACTGTAGTTTAATCCCATATACTTAAGAGAAAGTGTCATAGAAGTAAGAAGACAAGAAAAAGGATGTCCTCCTCAAGAGAGAGAGGACAAGTGCTATTTGTCCCATAGCTGGGAGATGGGTTGGTTGCAGCCAGAGCATTTACCACTCGCCGGTGGGTTCTGCGCTGTCACCTTATGAGGCCCCATCCTGCTCCCTGCCTTTTGGTCTGGCCTTTCACCTTCAGTCTGTACGGCTGAAAACTATAGCAACGCTTTTCTCATTGTCAACAAAGGAAGAACACTTCAGACTAAAATTTAACAATGATATCGTTCCCTGTTCCCATACTCCAACCTTTTTGGGAGTTAAACTTGACAGTCGTCTGACATGGAAACATCACATAATGGAAACAAACAGAAAGGCTATGAGGAAACAAAGTGTGATGCGGAAGCTGGCTGGAATACCTGGGGAGCTGATAGTCGAATCCTGAGTCAGGTGTACACTGGTGCAGTTAGACCGACCCTGGAATATGCATCATCGACATGGATATCAGCAGCCCATTCAAACAAATTGATACTGGAAAAACACAGAACAGGTGTCTGCGTACTATTTTGGGAGCCATGAAATCTACACCAATTGTAGAAATGGAAAAGGCAGCCAACATCCAGCCCTTGGAAGACAGAAGGAGGAAAAAAGTGATTCTACAGACTGAAAGGATCAAAAGGATGCCTCACCATCCACTGCATGAAAAAATGGTGGCTAGAACAAAGAACAGACTAAAGCGTACAAGTCTAAACCACAAAGAAAAAGAAATAGGAAAGTCATACTTGGAACTATTAAATCATAATTCCATACCTGAAGAATTACTTTTTGATCACTGGGAACCAGACTCAGTAGCACTAAACTTCTCAACCTCCATCCCTAAATTGTTAAGCAAAGATGCCGAGCCTAATCTAGTGAAGAAAGCAACTACAATGGAACATCTCCATTACATGTTTCCAGAAGACAGGTGGATAAGAATTTGCACAGATGGATCGGCAATGGAGGGAACCATGAATGGTGGAGCAGGAGTGTACATTAGGCACCCAGATGCTACTACTGTCTCTAGTGGCCCCTACTGGAAGAATTTGTTCCAATTACAAAGCAGAACTCTTAGCCCTTCTGATGGCAGCACAGCACATGAATAAGCTGCAAGCACCTGCAGGCAAGATGGTATTTCTTACAGACTCACTGTCAGCTATACAAGCCCTGGAGGCTAAATCCGCTTACAACACAGTACAAAAACTACAAAGAGAACTTGCTCAGCTTTCAGAAAAGGCAGAAATTCACTTGCAGTGGATTCCATCTCACTGTGGCATTGCAGGTAATGAGAGTGCCGATGTCTTAGCTAAGGAGGGCAGTGCCAAAGAGAAAATTTACCAACCCTTTTCTTTTCAAGAGGTTAAAACCCTCATACAGAGAAAATCTGCAGTAGACTGGAAGACAAACACTGGATATGATTATGGAAAAGACTCCCTCAAAGACCTAAGCAGAACAGACCAGGTCATTATATTTCAACTACGCACAGGACACTGCAGACTCAACAAACACTTATATAGACTAGGAATAAGTCAAACAGCTCTCTGCCAGTGTCAGCAGGCGGAACAGACACCAGAACATATCGTGCAAGACTGTCCTCTCCTGTGTGAGCTGAGAAGCAACATGTGGCCACACCCAGTCGACCTGAAAACTAAGCTTTGGGGAAACTTGACAGACCTGAAGCTGACTGCCCAGTTTGTGGTCCACAGTAAATTAAGTGCATGACTAGAGATCGCTGAAGAAGAAGAAGAAGAAACAACACTTTGTTGTGAGATGAGATGCATAGGAAAGTCGATTAGAGAGAGAGTGAGAAGCACAGTATAGCATGGTTCAACCATCTTGTGAGAATGAAGCCAAGTCAACCTCCGCTTCTTGCACACTTTTTCTTTGAAACAATCAGATGAAGAAGTCAGTGACTCACATGTATCGTAGTGCAGAAACAAAATCTCTCCAATATGCTTGGAACATAGTCATCCTTTAGCAGGGAACCCCATGACAGTCCCATACTATACATCTGTTTTTATGTTAGTGACTTCCTTGCTTCTTTCATCGCTGACAGTCATTCAAGCTCTGGATGTTCTTTGGAGTACAAGATTGCTATTTTCCTCTCCTCAATTCCAGATTAATTCTGCCAAGACCAAAATTATGGACCTCACAAACTCGACAGACAACATCGTAATAAATGGCCAAACACTGGAGAAAGTTGAACATTTTACATATTTGGGTAGTAAAGTGTCAAACAACGGAGACACGATGAAAGAAATAAACTCTTGCATTGCTATAGCAGCTAGTGCCGTCACTAAATTAACGGATATCTGGCAATCTCAAGACCTTAGTATATGCACAAAAGTTAAATTATTTAGGTCATGTGTGATTCCTGTACTGACTACGGTTGTGAAAGTTGGAAATCAACAAAGAAAATTGATAAGAAACTGGACAGCTTTGAGAATAAATGTCTCAGAAAATTATTAAAAGTCAAATGGAGTGATTTCATTTCTAACAACACTGTGAGAGATAGAACACACCAACAACCTGTATCAAATATTATAAGGAAACGAAGGTGGAAATATTTAGGTCATGTTCTTAGATCAGACGAAAAGAGACTAAATCGACAAGTCCTTATGTGGTCACCAGTTGGGGAAAAAAAACCTGGAAAACCAAAGATCACTCTTCGAAGAACCATCCAACAAGAAAGTAAACTATTGGGATGTAAAACCATACAAGATCTCCAACTGCTGGCAACGAACCGCATCACATGGAGATCTAAAACCTCTGCCCTATGTGCCGCCTTTGGCCCAAAAGGAACAAACTAGCTAACTAACTCTCCTCAAGATCTTTCCAGTTTGGTTTAACTTCCAGGAGCACAAGGCTTCAGCCAGTTAAGCTATGAGAGTTACTGGAGTACTCAAACTGCCAGAACACTAGCACTATGGGAAGTTTAATGCCAACAATAGTAAAGTATCTGGTCTTTGAGCACAAGGAAGGTTAAGAGACAGATTGATAGGCAGTATTAAAGAAACACTGCAACAACATGGGTTTACATAAACTACTGTAACACAGTTCACTCAACCTCAGAAACTAAAACTTCTCACATACTTTGCTGTATAAATGGCTAGACAAGACAATTTTTATATCATAGACTTAAAAAATAGCAACTGAAGATAACGCAAGAGGTATCAGGTAGACTCTCACATCCATCCCGGAAGACCTAGATTTTGCTGATGTCACACCTGTATCTCAAACACATACAAAAAACATAACCAGTATAGTTGGGCTAAAAATCAATCAGAAGACAACAGAAATAATGACTCTGAACATGGCCGCACCAACACCAGTCAAACTAGAACCTTTCAAATATAACAGTTTTCACATATCTTAGAAGTGTTATTAGCCGTGAAGGATCAGCTGTATTTGACATTAAAAACAGACTAAGTAATGTGTGAAATGCATTCATACTCCTTCAGACAGTCTGGAAGTCAGCTCAATACAGCATCAGAACAAAAATTAATTTATTCAGCTGTGTGCTATTAACTTGACTATATGGATCAGAATGCTGGAGAATGACAGAACAGCTTATGTCCAAACTTTCCACCTTCTATACAAGTTGTCTGCAAAATACTGTACGCATGTTCTGGCCAAAAACGTTCTCTAACCAAGAACTGCTTAAACAGTGTCAGGAAGAAAATAGGAACACCGTCATCCAAAAGAGACGCTGGAGATGGATCAGATATACACATGTAGACTAACTCTGTGTCACAAAAACTGCATTGAAATGGACACCAGAGAGTAAATGAAAATATGGAAGCCTCGAAACGACATGGGGAGGAACACTATAACAAGAATGACAAAAATTAATCATAGCTGGAACACAATACAGAGGATGGTCAAGAACAGAGAAGAATTATGTACATTTGTTGCTGCCCTGAGCGTCAAAGGCTAGAGAGGCAGAGAGATAAACTACAAACTAGCAAGATACATACTTGATGCAGGATACAATATTGATATAATTGCTATAATATGAATATTGTTAACGTTGCAATGTTGCGCACAAAAATGCCACTTTGCAACTGATAATCAGTATTGTTTGGGGGTTAAGTGGTTAATCCTTCGATTTGCGCTGGAAGGTCATAGGTTTAAATCCGGACCATGTCATTCTGTTCAGGAGTGCGTTTTTTCCAGAGATCCCTAGGATTGTTGCAGGAGCTACAGAGGTCGTGCTTTGTGCAATACTCTTGGCAAGTGGCTTGCTCTTTCTGCGTAGAGGGAGCAAGCCATATGAGGTAAAAACTGGTGCAATGAAACCAATCCTTCGGCTTTAGACCCTTTAATCAGTACTCAAGACAGACGTTTGTGGAGATTTATGATCTTTTATGTGAGCATGACTTACAATAATGATTTAAAGTATATGCCTTTATTACTTTCTATTTATCATCAGTTACATCACATGATAACTTGGTTTTTGTATGCTACCTCTAGGTAAGACATGGCTAACAAAACAATGGATTTAGATGGGAAATTGACAGACCAACATAAACTATCAAAAGTTAGAGAATTCAAAGAAAGAGGTAACGCAGCTTACAAGGATGGGAAATTCCATAAAGCAGCAGGCAGTTACCACAGAGCTATACTCTATCTCAAGGGGCTGAGCGTAAACTGTCCAGACATTCTTGGAGCTTTAGTTTCAGAAGGTGGAGGTGGTGCATCAAGTAATGCAGCACCCAAAATGTCCACAGAAATGATAGAGGAGGTTCGAGTCTTAACTTGTGAATGCTACAACAATTTAGCAGGTATAGTCATGTTTCTTGTTTGTTACCAGCATTCTGAAGTCTCTTGGATACATAAGTTCTGTTTTGTTGTCTTTGCTTGATGATTATTCCACATTTATTTGTCAAAATCTTCTGATTGACTTTTATGTCATCATTGATCTGCAATTATTCTTGATTTTATATTTGTTCTGAGAAGTTTCTATTCTTTAGCTTACATTTCTTCTGCCAAGATTTCGGTTTTGTATTTCTTCTGCAAAGATTCTGTTTTTGGTTTTGTATTTCTTATCTTCTGATCTTTGCTTTGTATTTGTTTTGTGAAGATTCTGTTTTTGTGAAGATTCTGATCTTTGCTTTGTGAAGATTCTGATCTTTGCTTTGTGCAGATTCTGTTTTTATGAAGATTCTGATCATTGCTTTGTGAAGATTCTGATCTTTGCTTTGTGAAGATTCTGTTCATTCACTTGTTTTGCATGTCATAATCATCACATCATAAATACATGCTGTTTCAACAATGATGCTGTAGTATGTGACGGTCACTTGATCTACATAGAGTCATTGTATGATGATATTATTGTAAACTGGCACCAGTAAAATGGAATGTAAAAACTAATTAGAATTGATGTATCAGCACTCAGGATGCTCACATATGTACTCAGTCCCTTTCATGTAGCTAAAAGTCATCATCTCATCAGATGGAAGATGTACCAACAGAGATAAGGAGTGAAATTGCTCAAGCAGTAGCAGCTTTTATGAAAGTGAAAAACACTATGCGTGATTTCATCATCAATGATGCTGCGGAAAAAAATACTCCAGTGCTATATTGAACCAATAATTATGTATGACAATGAATCAAGAATAACGAACAAACATTCAATAAGATCGCTGGATCCACAGAAGAATGCTGATAACTCCTTGAACAGTGAAGAAAGCAAATGATGAGGTTTTAAAACAGGCCTGCACACAAAGAAACCTTATCAAAAGATTAAGAATCAGGCAATAAAGGTTCTTTGTTTGGGCTTATAATATTAAGAGGAGGCTTAGATCTGCCATTTCAGCTGACAAAGCCAGAGCCAAATGGGAAATCTGGGGCAATGGAGTCAATATTTTGCCTTTAGACAATTTTTATCAGACAATGACCAGTTAGTGGAACAAGAAGATAATTATATTCTTATTTCTATTATTATTTATTTAATGTTCATCCGCTATGAGTTCAGACGCAATCATAGCGCTTGATATGTCTCCTGAAACTGATTTTAGTGTAAAGGCTTGCTTTCTTTATCACCAGTGTCCCTCGTCATTCAGGCAAGCATTGTTCTGACTTATAAGTACTTGTAATTTAGATTCCAAACTGAAGTCCTACCATGTGCACACAGATACTTTTTGGGAGACCAAGCTCGTTTAGAACCCAGGAATTTCCACAGCACCTAGTCACTAGTGCAGAATGTTATCAGCTCCACTATCGTTGACTTCTTTATGATTATTATTATTACTACTAATCCTTCTTGTTCCCTGTGAAACACAGGACTGCAACTGTTGCTGTATTATTAATTACCATTTTTTAGTAACATTTTTCCATGTTTATACCAGCATATTCCAGTAGTTATGCATACATGAATGTATATTATGTCTCTCTTAAATAGCATGTATGTTGAAAGACTCGGAACCCAAGTATGAAAGAATCATACAACACTGTAATACAGCACTGGAGGCATCTCCTAACAATGTGAAAGCCTTGTTTAGGAAAGGAACATCACAGTATGCATTACGAGATTACCAGGAAGCTTTGAAAACATTTGAGAAAGCACCGCCAGGTAAGTAGCAAAATATTATGAAAATAAAAATAATCAAAAACATTGTCCATGCTCATTTATAAAATAGGACAACCTGGCTTGCTAGAAAGACAAGTAACCCGCTGCCTTGCAGGTTGGCTGGGGACAGTCAAAGGCTGATGGAAAGCGAACCCAGTAAGCACTGGCTGAAATTGGACACTTCACCGAAGGATAAGCACTAGAGTTCCAAATGGTACTGAACGATGTGACGTAAAACGCGTTCTTGGCAACGGCTGTTTATATATCACAATAAGAATGATAAAAATGGCAGGTAAAGAACAAGATAGAGAGAGAGAAAGACAAGTGTATGGTAATTGCCGGGAAAAGTCAGACACACTCATAGAAATGTGATTACACGACAATCACAGGTAATGTCCTGGTGCCACTTTGATGTGCTATAACCAGAGAGGAGTGTGTCTGGGCCCCCACTGTTTATAAAGGGTACGGAGACCTGCTTCAACCTGTAAAAAAAATGATTGACATGGCCCTGGATGCATACTTGAAGTTTTAGCATGACCACAGATTTATTCTGCGTTCTCATTAGAATTGGGATTCCGGATTCTCGAATAAAGTCCACAGTCTGCCTCAGATTGTCTGCCACACCATACATTTTGTCTTGGACGCTGGTGTAAGTGAACCACCTTTTTTCTTCTCATGTCTGCTTTGTCCACCCTCATAACTCCCTAATTTTATGGGGCACCGTCACTAGACACAACACTCTTACACACCATCACTAGACACAAAACTCTTACACACCATCACTAGGCACAACATTCGGCCATCCCGTCACTAGACACAACACTCGGCAGTCCCATCACTAGACACAACACTCAGCCATTCCGTCACTAGACACAGCACTCGGCAGTCCCATCACTAGACACAGCACTCGGCAGTCCCATCACTAGACACAGCACTCAGCCGTCCCGTCACTAGATACGTCACTCGGCCGCCCGTCACTAGACACAACACCCGACAGTCCCGTCACTAGACAACACTCAGCCGCTATCTTGACAAACCGACCACATATTTGATTGTTGATAAAGTAGTAAAAGAAAAGCAGAAGCTAACATTATTAAAGTAGTCTAGCTTAATCACAATTATGAATGAAATCTCATTGTTTCTGTTGACAGGTTCAATATTTGCTAACTGAGGCAGATGTTTATTTGTATTTCATTGTGTGGTGGGGATGATATGAATTGTGCAAACACAGCTTCTTTTGAAGCTGGTTTTTCAAAAATTGGGGTTTGCTGAAGTGTGTTCTGGGTTTTCAAGGACTGCACTAGTATGTAGCAAGTGATTTTAACAGACAATATTTCAGGTGAGACTCAACTGGGTGGAGGTACTGGTACAGACAATGATCAGCGAAATAATCTTCATTTTTGTCCCTGGGCACGCAGGAGTTAGGGGTAATGAATGAGCTGATAGATTGGCTGGCTTGGCTGCAATATCAGAGGGAGCTGCCATGGATCAAAATGACATTCTTCACACATTGAGAGAGTCTTTCCGAACAGAGGAGTTTCAGGGCTGTGAATCCCACTCGCTGATCAGATTGAGAGAGATGGGTGTCAATATTGGTGCAGCCCAAAAAGAACGACATACTAACTATGCAAAGAGATTGATTAATCAACATCGAACTGGCATATTGGGCTGCTGGATTTGCTGAGGCGGAGATTGGAGCACCTATGGACATGTCCGAGTGCTATGATGATAGTCCTCATATAACTGATAACTGATTTCAGGTAAACGAAAGAATGGAATAAATCTCTTATGATCTGATCATAGACTCCTTGTTTTTTTTGCCCACTATGGATTCTGTCATAGTCATGGCACCTCTAACTGATTTTTTGTGTGAAAGCTTGCTTTCTGTATCAACACTATCTCTTGCCATTTACATGAGCCTTACTCCGGCTTCAGAGGTACTAGTCATTTAGTTGCACAAGTAACGGATCAAGTTCTCCTGCAGTCAACTGCATAATGTGTGCACACTAAGAATTTTTGACCCAAGCTGGTCTCAAACCTTGCAAATTTTTTGTGACATGTGTCACTAGCGCACAGTGTTATAAACTTTGTTGTCTGCCACTCCTACAAATAATAACATCTCATGTAACCTTTTCAGACCAAAAGCATTATGCGGCTTATCAGTCCCACTGTTACTTGTTTGTTTATAAAAGATTCACAATTTTTCATGTTAACATTGTAGCTTGTAAACTTCTATATATTCTTCTATTCATTGCAGATCCTAGTATCATGAAGTACACAGAGCTGTGCAAGGCAGGGATGAAGATGCAGGATAGAGAGATGGCAGCTCGTATGAAGAATATGTTCAAAAGTTGATTCACAAGTACCTCTAATTAACATTTTTTTAAATTTGCATAGCATTATAAGCTCCAATTTTACAGCCAGATATTTACATTAATAAAGTTTATTTTCCTGCATATGAAAGTTGCAGACATTCATCAATAGATGCCTGCGGAGGATACATCTTCGATGGTATGACAGGAAATATAGGATAGAGCGGGACAACGGCAAGTAGAACAAGAGATAACTCGCCGAATGTGACGATGGATAGGACACACACTGAGACCTCCTGGTTGCATCACAAGACAGGCACTCCGATGGAACCCCCCCCGAGTAATATAGGTAAAGGGAGACTCAACAACACCTGGAGGTGGGAGTTGGAAACAGAATGCAAGAAAATGGGGAAAGAGAGATCTGGTAAAGATGGCCTTGGGCAGGAGGGTTTGGAAAACCTTAGTAGCGGACATATGCCTTCCTAGGGAAGAGAGATATGAAAATGGCATGGATAAACTACAGTTAACGTTTATTATAATTGGGAAAGTTTAGTAAATCTATTTTTATAATAATTTTTGTGGGAACGATAAATAAATTAATTTCTGCTTACTTAACACATTAGCTACCAAATGCTGCAGCAATCACTCTGTTTGGTCATATGCCGCAGACTGCACCATGATTTGTTACATTGTCAAATTAGCTCTAAATTTATATTAACATATTCTAATTGTTAAATTTCCTAATTTATTTCTTCACATTCTGCTAGCTTGTGATACACGTACCTTCATTTTTCGACATATTTATACATCATTTTCAAATTTTGATAAAAACTAAGACAACTGCACCTTCATTTCTACATACACCTGCGAAGTGAAAAAGTGAATCAACGTTTATTTGGCAGCAGTGTATTTTAATTCGATAGTTAGGTTGTCCTTCTTTGCATGACCAACATTAAGCTATCAATGTAAAACCTGGACCTTGATATCAAATGATAAAAGAAAACTTGTCACGACAGAGATGAAGTGTTTACGCAGAATACTGGGGTAACAAGAAGAGGCTGGTTTAGAAATTAACATCAGGGAAAAAAAGGGGGTACTACATCAGTACTGAACTTCATCAAGAAACAACAAATTAAATGGTTCAGACATATAATCAGGTTACCAACAGACAGTGCACCTCAAAGTGCAATGCCACTCTGATACAGTGAATACAAAACAAAAGGCTGTCCATGCAAAAGGTGGACCTCAGAGCTAACAGAGGCGGTGAAAAACATTGTTAATGAAACACACCTAAAAGCCCATTCTAGAAATCTCTTATTTTCCTAATGCTGTGAGGCAAAACAGGATTAGAGAAAATAATAAAGAAGTTGGGTTCTCAATTCTCATAGATGTTAGTACAGGGTGTTCAACTTAAAAGCAGCCCGTGAATGGAGCTAATCTGACATATATGTATGGAAATGGGAAGGTTCAGTTATGACGTAGTATAGGTCAAGGTTGTGTGACGGTGTGTAATTGTAGTGCGGGAAGGGGCGATGAACAAATGTGACGTAGGACGAGCTAGTCAGAACCGGTTTAAATAGTAAATAAACACAACTCAATTTGTACCTGGCAACTTTTGAATTGTCAATGGGGCTGCGATTATCTTGAACACCCTGTATTACAACTAAACCTTTTTGTTCCATGTGTAGCATAGGCCTGCAACTGTTGTTCACCACCAAATTTTATTATGGTTTGATTTCTTTAGTTTTGCCCATGGTGCTCAAAGCTCTTATGGTGCTGAAAGCTCTCATGGTGCTCAAAGCTCTTATGGTGCTCAAAGCTCTCATGGTGCTAAAAGCTCTCATGGTGCTCAAAGCTCTCATGGTGCTCAAAGCTCTCATGGTGCTCAAAGCTCTCATGGTGCTCAAAGCTCTCATGGTGCTCAAAGCTCTCATGGTGCTCAAAGCTCTCATGGTGCTCAAAGCTCTCATGGTGCTCAAAGCTCTCATGGTGCTCAAAGCTCTCATGGTGCTCAAGACTCTAATGGTACTCAAAGCTCTCATGGTGCTCAAAGCTCTCATGGTGTTCAAAGCTCTCAAACATCCTCTAATACTGCTCTTTTCCAGATATTCTTTGGTAATTGAACATTATGTCTGTCTTGTCCATACCTCTCTAGACATCTGCTAGGAGATACGGGTGTATGTTTTCACTCTGAGATACTGCTTGTCTATATTGCATACAGAACTCATAGTATTTGTGATTACTCCCACACTACTATCTTACATCGCAGCACTCTCCCTACCTGTTCAGCCAGACTTCAGTGCGCTAATCTGTTTCCATGGTCACTACATAGAGGTGGGACAGTCTTGATCAGTGCCAGCTCACTGACCCTGGAGCGGAGTTGTCTGTTGTCCTTTTTATTTATTACGCCTGTAGCCCACACCATACTTCAACATTGCAGAGATCTCAGACTAGATACAATAAAAGGGTTTTAAAGCCGAAGGATTGACTTCATTGCACCGGGTTTTACCCCATATGGCTCGGTCCCTCTCCGCAGAAATGGCACGCCACCTGCCGAGAGTATTGCACAAAGCACGAACTCCGTAGCTCCAGCAACAATCCTAGGGGTCTCTGGAAAAACTGCACTCGTGAACAGAAGGCCGCGGTCCGGATTCGAATCCACAACCTTCAACTCGCAAGGCAAAGGGCGAATAATATGATCAACTATGTTACAGAAATTGCTGTGTTAAACAACAAGAGTTTAAGCTTCCCATGACTTGACAGTATTAGTGGCTAGAGAAGAGAAGGAACAGTATGGCAGTGGTCTCTCAACACTTCTGTTAGCTTCCTTCTTCTTCTTCTTCACCTTTCAACTCCCATCAGAGCACAGGTCTTCAACAAACTTCTTCCAGCTCTTCCTCTCTTTTGCCATCCCTTCCAATTATTTCCACGCCTTGCCTATCTTTTTAATATCAGTTCTCTTCTCCATGTATTTCTAGACCTTCCCATACTGCTGTTTCCCTCCGGGTTCCAAAACAATGCCGGTCTTGCAATGCTTCCAGTTGGTTTTCTCAGTGTGTGTCCTAACTTCCTGTGACCTGAAGATTATTCTTTTTTCAAGAGACAAATATTTTGGAATATGTTGTAGATTCAGTTGGAATTGAAGTAGGTACTGAGAAATAAATTTTGGGTTTGAAAGCAAATTAGTTCCATTGGATTTTTACGAATGATAAAAATAGACCTCACCGTTTAAAAAACAATGGCACACTACTGAACGTATAAGTGGAGCCTAGAAAATCGATGACTCGTTTACCATTGTTGATGGCTAAGTCCTGTAAAGGATATGCCACGATATATATGAGACTGCAGTAAAACTATTTGGTTGGGGAAACACGTAATCACAAAGTACTGTAGTTTTACAAATTTGCCATGTAGTTTAACAAAACGATATGCCACGATTTTCATTTTTCACTGAGGAACATCTCAAAAATAGAGTTTTATATCTGCTGTCAGCGGTTGGGAGTAACGCATGTAGAGTAAGTAATATTTATATGAACTACAAAGTAGAATGATTGTGTATGTTATGGCAATTGTTGATTAGAAATTATAATCATGAGATGTTTTGATATCACATAGTTATTGTGTGATCATTATTTATATGTATTATTTTTCTGTTCATGAAGTTATGTTTGAATTCATTAAATATTTCACATACAGATATTTATGTTCAAAATCTCTTTTACAAATAAAAATTGTGATGTGAACATCTTGTCTATTGTGAGTTTTATTTCTGCTCATATGTTAGTTTGCTCCTTTCGTGCCAAAGGCAGAGGTTTTAGATCTCCATGTGATACGATTCTTTGCTAGCAGTTGGAGATCTTGTATGGTTTTACATCCCAATAGTTTACTTTCTTGTTGGATGGTTCTTCGAAGAGTGGTCTTTGGTCTTCCACGTTTCTTTTCCCAACTGGTGACCACATAAGGACTTGTCGATTTAGTCTCTTTTCGCCTGATCTAAGAACATGACCTAAATATTTCCACCTTCGTTTTCTTATAATATTTGATACGGGTTGTTAGAAACGAAATCACTCCATTTGACTTTTAATAATTTTCTGAGATATTTATTCTCAAAGCTGTCCAGTTTCTTATCAATTTTCTTTGTTGATTTCCAACTTTCACAACCGTAGGTCAGTACAGGAATCACACATGACCTAAATAATTTAACTTTTGTGCATATACTAAGGTCTTTAGATTGCCAGATATTCGTTAATTTAGTGAAGGCACTAGCTGCTATAGCAATACGAGAGTTTATTTCTTTCATCGTGTCTCCGTTGTTTGACACTTTACTACCCAAATATGTAAAATGTTCAACTTTCTCCAGTGTTTGGCCATTTATTAAGATGTTGTCTGTGCTCATATGAACATGTTTTTAAAAAAACTTTTAAAGCAGTTACATGTTTGTTTTCATATTTATTTTGAGGTATATTATCAAGAAATTTTTCCTTTGTATGTTTGAAAATGAAAATCGTGGCATTTCCTAAAGGACGTAGCCATCAACCACAGTAAACGAGTCGTTGATTTTCTAGGCACCACTTATACGTTCAGTAGTTTGCCATTGCTTTCTATGTATGTTTATATGCTTTGTATGTTTATGTTCTTTTTTTAAATATATTTTCAAAAGTAGTTGCGTTGTGTTTTTTTCATTTCCAAGTATTTTATGTTCAGGTTTTATGTTTTTTAAAAACATTTTCAAGCGTTTTGTATCGTGACTTATTCTCAATATTTTAGATGAGACCAATGGCAAGTCTTACCTCCACATTGAAAGCATCGAAGGGGGTAGGAGGTTAAATCGACAGATACGAATAACTCAATGTCCGTTTGCACCCGTGTGGTTCCGGTTCCTGTAAGGGAAGAGGAGAATAGTAACACTGCGACCTACAAGGCATGTCGTAAGAGGTGACTGATGATGCAAGACCTAGGGAAGCTACCGAAGTAAATAAAAATTATCGCCAAATCGGATGTGCTGGCCTAGGCACATAACTGGCACAACGTACATTCTCTCTTATGCTCAGATCACATACAAATCACAAAGAATGGTTAACACGTGGTGGATATGGAGCGTTCGAAAAAGAAGAAGATTGTCCGTTTGGCATCAAGCAGTTCTTGAGTCGGCAGATCCGTTTGACATCAAGCAGTTCTTGAGTTGGCAGATCCGTTTGGCATCAAGCAGTTCTTGAGTCGGTAGATCCGTTTGGCATCAAGCAGTTCTTGAGTCGGCAGATCCGTTTGGCATCAAGCAGTTCTTGAGTCGGCAGATCCGTTTGGCATCAAGCAGTTCTTGAGTCGGCAGATCTGTTTGGCATCAAGCAGTTCTTGAGTCTGCAGATCCGTTTGGCATCAAGCAGTTCTTGAGTCGGCAGATCCGTTTGACATCAAGCAGTTCTTGAGTCGGCAGATCCGTTTGACATCAAGCAGTTCTTGAGTCGGCAGATCCGTTTGGCATCAAGCAGTTCTTGAGTCGGCAGATCCATTTGACATCAAGCAGTTCTTGAGTCGGCAGATCCGTTTGGCATCAAGCAGTTCTTGAGTCTGCAGATCCGTTTGGCATCAAGCAGTTCTTGAGTTGGCAGATCCGTTTGGCATCAAGCAGTTCTTGAGTTGGCAGATCCGTTTGACATCAAGCAGTTCTTGAGTCTGCAGATCCGTTTGACATCAAGCAGTTCTTGAGTTGGCAGATCCGTTTGGCATCAAGCAGTTCTTGAGTCGGTAGATCCGTTTGGCATCAAGCAGTTCTTGAGTCGGCAGATCCGTTTGGCATCAAGCAGTTCTTGAGTCGGCAGATCCGTTTGGCATCAAGCAGTTCTTGAGTCGGCAGATCTGTTTGGCATCAAGCAGTTCTTGAGTCTGCAGATCCGTTTGGCATCAAGCAGTTCTTGAGTCGGCAGATCCGTTTGACATCAAGCAGTTCTTGAGTCGGCAGATCCGTTTGACATCAAGCAGTTCTTGAGTCGGCAGATCCGTTTGGCATCAAGCAGTTCTTGAGTCGGCAGATCCATTTGACATCAAGCAGTTCTTGAGTCGGCAGATCCGTTTGGCATCAAGCAGTTCTTGAGTCTGCAGATCCGTTTGGCATCAAGCAGTTCTTGAGTTGGCAGATCCGTTTGGCATCAAGCAGTTCTTGAGTTGGCAGATCCGTTTGACATCAAGCAGTTCTTGAGTCTGCAGATCCGTTTGACATCAAGCAGTTCTTGAGTTGGCAGATCCGTTTGGCATCAAGCAGTTCTTGAGTCGGCAGATCCGTTTGACATCAAGCAGTTCTTGAGTTGGCAGATCCGTTTGGCATCAAGCAGTTCTTGAGTCGGTAGATCCGCTTTTGGGATCAAGCAGTTCTTGAGTCGGCAGATCCGTTTGGCATCAAGCAGTTCTTGAGTCGGCAGATCTGTTTGGCATCAAGCAGTTCTTGAGTTGGCAGATCCGTTTTGCATCAAGCAGTTCTTGAGTCGGCAGATCCGTTTGGCATCAAGCAGTTCTTGAGTCGGCAGATCCGTTTGGCATCAAGCAGTTCTTGAGTCGGCAGATCCGTTTGACATCAAGCAGTTCTTGAGTCGGCAGATCTGTTTGGCATCAAGCAGTTCTTGAGTCTGCAGATCCGTTTGGCATCAAGCAGTTCTTGAGTTGGCAGATCCGTTTGGCATCAAGCAGTTCTTGAGTTGGCAGATCCGTTTGACATCAAGCAGTTCTTGAGTCTGCAGATCCGTTTGACATCAAGCAGTTCTTGAGTTGGCAGATCCGTTTGGCATCAAGCAGTTCTTGAGTCGGCAGATCCGTTTGACATCAAGCAGTTCTTGAGTTGGCAGATCCGTTTGGCATCAAGCAGTTCTTGAGTCGGTAGATCCGTTTGGCATCAAGCAGTTCTTGAGTCGGCAGATCCGTTTGGCATCAAGCAGTTCTTGAGTCGGCAGATCTGTTTGGCATCAAGCAGTTCTTGAGTTGGCAGATCCGTTTTGCATCAAGCAGTTCTTGAGTCGGCAGATCCGTTTGGCATCAAGCAGTTCTTGAGTCGGCAGATCCGTTTGGCATCAAGCAGTTCTTGAGTCGGCAGATCCGTTTGACATCAAGCAGTTCTTGAGTCGGCAGATCCGTTTGGCATCAAGCAGTTCTTGAGTCGGCAGATCCGTTTGACATCAAGCAGTTCTTGAGTCGGCAGATCCGTTTGACATCAAGCAGTTCTTGAGTCGGCAGATCTGTTTGGCATCAAGCAGTTCTTGAGTCGGCAGATCTGTTTGGCATCAAGCAGTTCTTGAGTTGGCAGATCGCCTGAGTTGTTACCGGGGTCCAAATTGGGATGTAAAGAATAGAACCACTGTTACTTGCCACAAATGCCGTAAAAGGCGGCTAAGAAGGTAGGACGTGGGGCTAGCTACCCCAAACCGTAAAAAAAATACTAGATGGCTACAGAACAGAGAGCGAACCGAGTAAACGCTAGCTGAAATCGGAACACATCGCCGAAGGATAAGCACCAGAGCTCCAAATGGTGCTGAAGATGTGACGTAAAACACACCAATGCTAAGGCTGCATGAATCAGATATCAACATAAATAGCATTTTTGAGGAGATCTGGTACATCGGTCTGGGTGGTGATCGCGCGCGAGAGAGAGAATCGACAGATACCCATAGGAAGATTGCTGAGATGTGAATATAGCCAACCATCTTCATCAACTACACACAATGTGTACGCTCTCGAAGTTTGCTGAGTAATACTGAGCACATAGGGTCTGCCTGGAATGCAGTGACGTCGTCTCTGATAAATAACTAAATCCTCCATCGTCATACACCCACACCATCCGTCCTTGCCTTATAAAAACAAAACAAGCACACACAAAACAACAACAACACAGTACAAGATTCACGACCTAACCTCTATAATGACATTCAGTTTCATGAAACACTTGTAACAGGTGGTAGCTTGTTCGGCGACTCACTACCACGACCTTCTCTATAATAGAGAAGGTCGTGGTTATAATGACTTACCGACATTTTTTCATTATTTATTTCATCCGTTGTAAATTACTGTAGATAGCTAATAGATGCGCCACATAAATCTGGAAAGAGAAATAATTCGGAATGTTTTTGTGGCTTGGAGGTCTCGGTGTCGACACACGGGAAGATTGCGGTAGGCTCCGTATCAAAAGCCAGATATGACTTGCCGACATTTTTTCATTATTTATTTCATCTGTTGTAAATTACTGTAGATTGCTAATTGATGTGAACTACATAAATCTAGAAACAGAGATAATTCGGGATGTTTTTGTGGCTTGCAGGTAAGGTGCTCGCCTCTGGCTCTGAAGGTACCCAGTTCGTTCTCGGCGAGTAGCGATATAAATATTTTTCAAGAGATTCCTGATCTCAAAATGTATGTAAGATTGAGCTCCACGTCCTATAAGAGATGGACTATAAAAAGTAGGTATCGTTTTAAAGTTTAGCACTTAAAAGATTCATTAGCGGTTGAAAATTGATAATAGTAGTCTGCAAAGCCGCTGCTCGGGCAATATTCATTGTAAAATGTGCAATAAAATTTTCTGCAAAAACTTTCCCTATCTTCAGAATTACACCGGGGACTCTCGACAGTGCTGTGGAGTTCATTCACTGTCACTAGGATCTTCTTGTGTAAGAAATAGATGGTAGTCCACATGGTTATTCTCCGAAGTGCAATGATGATGGTCATATCAATCATTCAATCAATCTGCCACTTTCAATAAGCGTCCAGTTAACTGAAGATGATCGATCACTTATTCTTCTTCGAACGTTCCATATCGACCACTCTGTGTGATTTGTATGTGATCTGAGCCTGAGAACACTTTGTGCCAGTTATGTGCCTACAAGTAGACCAGCACATCCATTTCTGCGATGCTTTTTATTTATTAGGTAGCTTCCTAGGTCGCTACATCAGTCGCCTCTTACGACATGCCTTGTAGGTCGCAGTGGTACTATTCTTTGCTGGCCCCGGCATTACACGGGCGGATCAATCACTAATCCGCCATGATTGTATTGATATTGATTTCATCCAGTCTTTTTATGAACACTCGTGATCATATTTCTTCAGTACATAATAATAATTCCTCTCGTACCGTTATACGTTACATAGGGCCTGCAAGTAATTTATCCATACCGCTCTATCCTGGGCAACTCGCTCAATCTCCTCCATGGAACTGAGACCGATATTTCCTGCCTCTCTCAGCAAAGTTCGTTTCAGGGTCTCTTTAGGTCGACTCTTTCTTGAACCCTTTGCATCCCACTTCAATGCCTGCTTTGATATTCGTTGATCATTTCTCCTCAAGGTGTGCCCAACATATCTCCATCTTCTCTTTCTTATAACAGTTGTCACTAGTGATTGACCAGACATGTCTCTGATTTCATCACTTCTCCTGAATTCGTTCCATTTTATATTCATTATTTTTCGCTGACATCTATTTTCAAATGCATTCAACTTGCTTTCTATATCTTTAGTCATTTTCCAACTCTCGCTGGCATATGTTAGGATTGATACAACATTTGAATTGAAAATTCGTAATTTAGTTTTAATACTATATAACTTGCAGTTCCATATTTTAGTTAGACTTTTAAAAGCTGATGTTGCTTTGCCAATCTTCAGTACATACTCCCTATTAATGTTGATCACCTACCAGCCAGGCTTAGAAAATATGTACAGCGCACCTGTGGGCTCATCTAGTATTGAGCCATTTGTCGGGATCAAAGATTATATGACTACAGTATATTTCTAGGCAATGATCAACATGTTCTTACACGCAAATACTACAACTAGTAAAAACGAAAAATCAATCAACACGCAAATACTACGACTATTAAACAAAATTCAATCAACAATTTACGCTAGAAGAAAATATATTGCTTATAATTTCTATGTTGTGAATTGTATTTGTGAAAATAATTAAGACTGGTTGATTATTTGACGTCATGAAAACATGCGTGTAATTTCTGTCGACGTCAGCGTTTTTAGTATTAGTGAAGTAAGTAATACAGACGGTAATTTCTGATGTGTCCTTATAAGGATAATAGTCTTCCTGTTGTTTGAAGACATGGACACTTATCTTGATACGCTGTTAGATTACGTAGGTAATATGCAGGAAGCCATGACGAGGGTACACACATTTTTAATACATTGTTCTCGCCTACGCCTGGATAATAAAGACAATAAATGTCTTGAAGATAAACAGAGGAAAATGGAGCATCAGCCAGCTTTCTTTCATTTTGAGTTCTTTCTGAATAGATCTATTTGTTCGCTTCTCAGTCTATGGTATATTTATTCTGTAACACTTATATTCAAATGCACATATATGTTTTTCCGCTGCCTTGTTAAATGTCCATGCTTCACATCCATACGTTTCCACTGAAAGTATGCACACTCTTAGTATGTTGATATTTGTTTCCTATCAGTTCTACTCAATACTATTTTTAGTTGTTCCATTTCTTGGTAATATTATGTTTGTTCTTTTAATTTCCATCGTCCCATTATGATCTCTTGGTTAGTCTTCTTACCCTGACGCTGTGAGGCAAAACAGGATTGTAGAAAAGAAAAAAAACGTTTGTAGTAAACCGAGATATTCAAAACTGTTCATATTTTCAATTTCCTCTACGTTGATAAAAACATGCTTTGTCATGTTTGTTTTATCAGTTGTTATTATATCCATGTGTACCAGTCTCAATTATATTGGAAAAGCATCATCATTGGCTTCTTTGTCTCAGGAGACAGTACGTTTTGAGTCACGTAGTTTGTTCTGGGCTCTCTCGCGATCGTTCTTAAGCCGTTTTTACCATTCTATTGTGATATATAAACAGCCAAACATCAGAACGTGATGTACGTGCACAGTCTTCAGTACCAATTGGAGCTCAAGTGCTTATCTTTCGGTGGTGTGTTGGGTTTCAACCAGCGTTTACTGGGTTCGCTCTCTGTTAGCCATTTGCTGTCCCCAGCCAAAACCCACAAGGCAGCAGGTTGCTATTGTCTTTCAGGGCAGCAACCCGTAGACGACCTGCCCTTCCGGGCTGATGAGCGTCATCTGCCCAGCTATAACAGTCTTGTTAATGGACTGCTTGGTTTGCCTACCGTTCAGTTTTGTGTACAGTTTGCTCCGCTAGACTTTGATTGTCCCCAATCAACTACAAGGCAGCAGTAGTTCCTGCGAGCGGAAACGCGCACTGGCTTTACCTCTGCTGGACTTTCCAGTTGTTCTACACACTCGGGTGGTCCGCACACCCTCTTGCCTGGCTCGCCTGCCATGTTTGCCGCTGCCGTGCCTGCCGCTCCCGTGCCTGCTTTATTGCCCGCCTGAGGGCCCATCTGTGCATGGCTCGCATGCGATGCACTCTCTGCTCTGGTGCCAGCCTCACCATGTCCGTCAATTCCAATTGTACTCACATTTGTCTGTGTGGTTGCCGCCTGGGGCGTAACCCAGTCCCCCACTCACCCCTGAGATGGAGGCGCGGGTTTCGCCCGATGCGGCCCACCATGCATCTTCTGCGTGCTTGTTCGATATGCCCTGGTGCCTACTTCACCGTTTCTGTCAATTCCAACCGTGCGCACATTTTCCTGGGCTGTCCCTGCCTAGGGCTCAACTCGACCCACACCCTGTGATGGGAGCACTTGGTTTCGCCCTTGTGAGTCCACCTGTGCTTCGTGCGCGTGCGTGCTCACTCTGCCCTGGTGCCTACCTCACCATTTCCGTCAATTCCCGTCGTGCTCATTTTGCCTAGGAAGTCCGTGTGGACACGCGCACAGCTCAGCTCCCAGCATACTCATCGGCTCAATAGAAAGGGCTCAAAAGAGAGCATGCACGGGCTCCGAAATTCCCCCCGCGTGGGTCAACGTCTCTTCGATGACTTATAATCGTGCCCCCATCCGTTAGATAGGGGCCCGAGTTTCGGCCTATGTGGTCCCTCGTGCAGTTCAACTCGACTCCCAGCATACTCATCGGCTCAAGAGAGAGGGCTCAAGAGAGAGCATGCGCGGGCTCCGAGTTTCGACACACGCGGTTCCACGTTTATCCTTCAAGATTTTCCCATCGGCCGGGAGAGGCGAGCATTAATAGCCACTCTGGGAGTTCGCTCGTCTGTGTTGCGAGCGGATCCCATCTAGCGTGACTACCTTTGCATCTCTACTTGCCCCAGAGTAGCTCTCCCAAGGCACCTGCCCTCTTAGCCAGACCGGAACTACCGTCTGTTACCAGGGTCACCACGTGGAGGTGAGGACAGGGGATTAGTGCCAGCTCACTAATCTGGCCCGCCGTTGTTTTCTTGCGCCTTTGACCCCGTTTGTTCTGGGCTGAATCACATCGTCTGTTGTGGCTGTAATGGCCTATTCTGGAGTGACAATCCTTGCTACATGGGTAACTGGAGACTGGAACTGATGCAGGGGATGGTCTCTTTGTCCTCTGCACTCTCTTTTGCTTCCATATGTGATGACGTTTCTTGATGGAAAAGTATTAATACATTACAAAAAACTATTAGCAGAAATTAAAATATTCAGAAAAACTAGCATAATAATGAATCAATTACATTACAAGTTGCAAGTGAAATAAAAATGAATCAGTTACATTACAAGTTGTAAGTTAAATAAAAATGAATCAGTTACATTACAAGTTGTAAGTGAAATAAAAATGAATCAGTTACATTACAAGTTGTAAGTGAAATAAAAATGAATCAGTTACATTACAAGTTGTAAGTGAAATAGAAATGAATCAGTTACATTACAAGTTACAAGTGAAATAAAAATGAATCAGTTACATTACAAGTTGCAAGTGAAATAAAAATGAATCAGTTACATTACAAGTTGTAAGTGAAATAAAAATGAATCAGTTACATTACAAGTTGTAAGTGAAATAAAAATGAATCAGTTACATTACAAGTTGTAAGTGAAATAGAAATGAATCAGTTACATTACAAGTTACAAGTGAAATAAAAATGAATCAGTTACATTACAAGTTGCAAGTGAAATAAAAATGAATCAGTTACATTACAAGTTGTAAGTGAAATAAAAATGAATCAGTTACATTACAAGTTGTAAGTGAAATAAAAATGAATCAGTTACATTACAAGTTGTAAGTGAAATAAAAATGAATCAGTTACATTACAAGTTGTAAGTGAAATAAAAATGAATCAGTTACATTACAAGTTGTAAGTGAAATAAAAATGAATCAGTTACATTACAAGTTGTAAGTGAAATAAAAATGAATCAGTTACATTACAAGTTGAAAGTGAAATAAAAATGAATCAGTTACATTACAAGTTGTAAGTGAAATAAAACTGAATCAGTTACATTACAAGTTGTAAGTGAAATAGAAATGAATCAGTTACATTACAAGTTGTAAGTGAAATAAAAATGAATCAGTTACATTACAAGTTGTAAGTGAAATAAAAATGAATCAGTTACATTACAAGTTGTAAGTGAAATAAAAATGAATCAGTTACATTACAAGTTGTAAGTGAAATAAAAATGAATCAGTTACATTACAAGTTGTAAGTGAAATAAAAATGAATCAGTTACATTACAAGTTGCAAGTGAAATAAAAATGAATCAGTTACATTACAAGTTGTAAGTGAAATAAAAATGAATCAGTTACATTACAAGTTGTAAGTGAAATAAAAATGAATCAGTTACATTACAAGTTGTAAGTGAAATAAAAATGAATCAGTTACATTACAAGTTGTAAGTGAAATAAAAATGAATCAGTTACATTACAAGTTGTAAGTGAAAAAAAAATGAATCAGTTACATTACAAGTTGTAAGTGAAATAAAAATGAATCAGTTACATTACAAGGTGTAAGTGAAATAAAAATGAATCAGTTACATTACAAGTTGTAAGTGAAATAAAAATGAATCAGTTACATTACAAGTTGTAAGTTAAATAAAAATGAATCAGTTACATTACAAGTTGTAAGTGAAATAAAAATGAATCAGTTACATTACAAGTTGTAAGTGAAATAAAAATGAATCAGTTACATTACAAGTTGTAAGTGAAATAGAAATGAATCAGTTACATTACAAGTTGAAAGTGAAATAAAAATGAATCAGTTACATTACAAGTTGTAAGTGAAATAAAACTGAATCAGTTACATTACAAGTTGTAAGTGAAATAGAAATGAATCAGTTACATTACAAGTTGTAAGTTAAATAAAAATGAATCAGTTACATTACAAGTTGTAAGTGAAATAAAAATGAATCAGTTACATTACAAGTTGTAAGTGAAATAAAAATGAATCAGTTACATTACAAGTTGTAAGTGAAATAAAAATGAATCAGTTACATTACAAGTTGTAAGTGAAATAAAAAGGAATCAGTTACATTACAAGTTGTAAGTGAAATAAAAATGAATCAGTTACATTACAAGTTGTAAGTGAAATAAAAATGAATCAGTTACATTACAAGTTGTAAGTGAAATAAAAATGAATCAGTTACATTACAAGTTGTAGGTGAAATAAAAATGAATCAGTTACATTACAAGTTGCAAGTGAAATAAAAATGAATCAGTTACATTACAAGTTGCAAGTGAAATAAAAATGAATCAGTTACATTACAAGTTGTAAGTGAAATAAAAATGAATCAGTTACATTACAAGTTGCAAGTGAAATAAAAATGAATCAGTTACATTACAAGTTGTAAGTAAAATAAAAATGAATCAGTTACATTACAAGTTGTAAGTGAAATAAAAATGAATCAGTTACATTACAAGTTGTAAGTGAAATAAAAATGAATCAGTTACATTACAAGTTGTAAGTGAAATAAAAATGAATCAGTTACATTACAAGTTGTAAGTGAAATAAAAATGAATCAGTTACATTACAAGTTGTTAGTGAAATAAAAATGAATCAGTTACATTACAAGTTGTAAGTGAAAAAAAAATGAATCAGTTACATTACAAGTTGTAAGTGAAATAAAAATGAATCAGTTACATTACAAGCTGTAAGTGAAATAAAAATGAATCAGTTACATTACAAGTTGTAAGTGAAATAAAAATGAATCAGTTACATTACAAGTTGTAAGTTGAATAAAAATGAATCAGTTACATTACAAGTTGTAAGTGAAATAAAAATGAATCAGTTACATTACAAGTTGTAAATGAAATAAAAATGAATCAGTTACATTACAAGTTGCAAGTGAAATAAAAATGAATCAGTTACATTACAAGTTGTAAGTGAAATAAAAATGAATCAGTTACATTACAAGTTGTAAGTTAAATAAAAATGAATCAGTTACATTACAAGTTGTAAGTGAAATAAAAATGAATCAGTTACATTACAAGTTGTAAGTGAAATAAAAATGAATCAGTTACATTACAAGTTGTAAGTGAAATAAAAATGAATCAGTTACATTACAAGTTGTAAGTGAAATAAAAATGAATCAGTTACATTACAAGTTGTAAGTGAAATAAAAATGAATCAGTTACATTACAAGTTGTAAGTGAAATAAAAATGAATCAGTTACATTACAAGTTGTAAGTGAAATAAAAATGAATCAGTTACATTACAAGCTGTAAGTGAAATAAAAATGAATCAGTTACATTACAAGTTGTAAGTGAAATAAAAATGAATCAGTTACATTACAAGTTGTAAGTTGAATAAAAATGAATCAGTTACATTACAAGTTGTAAGTGAAATAAAAATGAATCAGTTACATTACAAGTTGTAAATGAAATAAAAATGAATCAGTTACATTACAAGTTGCAAGTGAAATAAAAATGAATCAGTTACATTACAAGTTGTAAGTGAAATAAAAATGAATCAGTTACATTACAAGTTGTAAGTTAAATAAAAATGAATCAGTTACATTACAAGTTGTAAGTGAAATAAAAATGAATCAGTTACATTACAAGTTGTAAGTGAAATAAAAATGAATCAGTTACATTACAAGTTGTAAGTGAAATAAAAATGAATCAGTTACATTACAAGTTGTAAGTGAAATAAAAATGAATCAGTTACATTACAAGTTGTAAGTGAAATAAAAATGAATCAGTTACATTACAAGTTGTAAGTGAAATAAAAATGAATCAGTTACATTACAAGTTGAAAGTGAAATAAAAATGAATCAGTTACATTACAAGTTGTAAGTGAAATAAAAATGAATCAGTTACATTACAAGTTGCAAGTGAAATCAAAATGAATCAGTTACATTACAAGTTGTAAGTGAAATAGAAATGAATCAGTTACATTACAAGTTGTAAGTGAAATAAAAATGAATCAGTTACATTACAAGTTGCAAGTGAAATAAAAATGAATCAGTTACATTACAAGTTGTAAGTGAAATAAAAATGAATCAGTTACATTACAAGTTGTAAGTGAAATAAAAATGAATCAGTTACATTACAAGTTGTAAGTGAAATAGAAATGAATCAGTTACATTACAAGTTGCAAGTGAAATAAAAATGAATCAGTTACATTACAAGTTGTAAGTGAAATAAAAATGAATCAGTTACATTACAAGTTGTAAGTGAAATAGAAATGAATCAGTTACATTACAAGTTGTAAGTGAAATAAAAATGAATCAGTTACATTACAAGTTGCAAGTGAAATAAAAATGAATCAGTTACATTACAAGTTGTAAGTGAAATAAAAATGAATCAGTTACATTACAAGTTGTAAGTGAAATAGAAATGAATCAGTTACATTACAAGTTGTAAGTGAAATAAAAATGAATCAGTTACATTACAAGTTGTAAGTGAAATAAAAAGGAATCAGTTACATTACAAGTTGTAAGTGAAATAAAAATGAATCAGTTACATTACAAGCTGGAAGTGAAATAAAAATCACACAAAGTTCACTATACTGTTTCTTCTTCGAACGCTCCATATCGACCACTTGTTTTACCACTCTTTGTGATTTGTATGTTATCTGAGCTCAAGAGCGATTTTACATTATGCCAGTTATGCACCTACAAGTAGGCCAGTACATCCGATTTCTGCGATTCTTTTTAATTTACTAAGGTAGCTCCCCTAGGCCCATACCTTAGTCGCCTCTTACGACATACCTTTGTAGGTGGCAGTGTTACTATTCTTTGCTCCTCTTGTGAGCCCCGACAATACAGGGGCGAGTTTAGGCTAAAATAAAGATAACATTATTAAAAGTAAGTGGTATTTTAAAAATAAAGAATAAAATCAATTAGGAATAGATAGTACGGGGCAATTTACCGCGATCTCATTGCGTAATGTTATATGTTTCTTTTATATGATTTTCTGTCGTCATCACACTACTACCGGGTTATAGTGCAGTGTCGTTATCACACTACTACCGGGTTATAGTGCAGTGTCGTTATCACACTACTACCGGGTTATAGTGCAGTGTCGTCATCACACTACTACCGGGTTATAGTGCAGTGTCGTTATCACACTACTACCGGGTTATAGTGCAGTGTCGTTATCTGATGTGTTTGTTTTTTGCTTCTCGGATGGCGTGAGTGATATATTTCTGCATGTTTTAGCATGATATAGACACTCCAAATATCCTTCTTTTACTTGGTCTGTCATTCGCCTTTCGCCTTGTTGTTCTTCTTTAGAATGTTTTATATAAAGTGAGGTATTGCTGCATTCTTGCTAGATAGTGTAGTAGTACACATCCAGGTACAACCGTTCTCCAACCCCAGGTAGTAGCTAGCAGACTAGACAGGTAGTTTAGATAGATAGGTTTGTAGATAGGAGATAAGTAGAGACCTTAGTGTTTGCACACCAAAGCTGCCCACTACGAGCAGATAGCAACACTAGAACGAGACATTGACGTAGTGAAACTAGTTGACGTAGATTTGTTAGTACTGCTTAGCGATGTAGTGATAACATAGGGAAACGAACATAAACACTGGATGTGAGTGGACGTGTTTGCTCGTATGAGAATAACATCAATAAGCATGTAACGTTAACTCTAATAAACATGTTTACACTCTCAAGATTGAGTTCATACAGTTTGTACTATCTTGTATACAAGTATTAACCATGGATTGAAAGCCAAACCACCAGGAATCTAAACTCCAAATCATCGTCCTACAACAATAGGTTGGAGATCTATGTGGCGTAGAGGCTATGCGCTCGCTTCTTCTTCCAAAGGTACTCGGTGCGCTTCCTCGTGGAGACATCGGGATATTTCCCAGAGATCCCTGATCTAATGTAGGGGATCGCCCTTGTGTTGCCGGTACTCGCAAGGGGAGTAAAGAATAGTAACACTGCAGCCTACAAGGCATATCATAAGAGGCGACTGAGGTACCCTAGTAAATAAAAAGCGTTGCATGAAATCGCATGTGCTGACCTACTTGTAGGCGAATAACTGGCAAAACGTACAACAAAGAGTGGTTTAACAATTGGTCGATATGGAACGTTCGAAAAAGAAGAAGTGTATGGGATATCGAGTTCCTAGTCCTACCGGTTACGTACGATACAAAAGTAGATTCGTGTTCAAGTTGAGCACGTAAAAGAACTCTTGGCAGTTCGAAATCGAGAAGAACAGGCTGGAAAGCCACTGCCCGGAAAAATTCATTAGAAAATATTTTTAATTAAAAAAACAAACTCCTAAAAACTATTTTCACCATCTTCGAAATTACATCGGGTCCGCCGCCGGTGCTACGGAGTTCGTGAACTGCCGTTGAAATCTACCTGTGTACGAAAGAGATCGGAGCACACATGGTTAATCACCAAAATGTAGTGATGATGGCGCCATCAGTCTTGCTAGATAATCCAACCATGTCATTATCTGGATAGCATATGCTGTATATGTTACCAGCCTAACACATATAGGAGTCTATATGGTGAAGTGGTTAAGACTTCTGTCTGGAGTCTATATGGTGAAGTGGTTAAGACTTCTGTCTGGAGTCTATATGGTGAAGTGGTTAAGACTTCTGTCTGGAGTCTATATGGTGAAGTGGTTAAGACTTCTGTCTGGAGTCTATATGGTGAAGTGGTTAAGACTTCTGTCTGGAGTCTATATGGTGAAGTGGTTAAGACTTCTGTCTGGAGTCTATATGGTGAAGTGGTTAAGACTTCTGTCTGGAGTCTATATGGTGAAGTGGTTAAGACTTATGTCTGGAGTCTATATGGTGAAGTGGTTAAGACTTCTGTCTGGAGTCTATATGGTGAAGTGGTTAAGACTTCTGTCTGGAGTCTATATGGTGAAGTGGTTAAGACTTCTGTCTGGAGTCTATATGGTGAAGTGGTTAAGACTTCTGTCTGGAGTCTATATGGTGAAGTGGTTAAGACTTCTGTCTGGAGTCTATATGGTGAAGTGGTTAAGACTTCTGTCTGGAGTCTATATGGTGAAGTGGTTAAGACTTCTGTCTGGAGTCTATATGGTGAAGTGGTTAAGACTTCTGTCTGGAGTCTATATGGTGAAGTGGTTAAGACTTCTGTCTGGAGTCTATATGGTGAAGTGGTTAAGACTTCTGTCTGGAGTCTATATGGTGAAGTGGTTAAGACTTCTGTCTGGAGTCTATATGGTGAAGTGGTTAAGACTTCTGTCTGGAGTCTATATGGTGAAGTGGTTAAGACTTCTGTCTGGAGTCTATATGGTGAAGTGGTTAAGACTTCTGTCTGGAGTCTATATGGTGAAGTGGTTAAGACTTCTGTCTGGAGTCTATATGGTGAAGTGGTTAAGACTTCTGTCTGGAGTCTAAATGGTGAAGTGGTTAAGACTTCTGTCTGGAGTCTATATGGTGAAGTGGTTAAGACTTCTGTCTGGAGTCTATATGGTGAAGTGGTTAAGACTTCTGTCTGGAGTCTATATGGTGAAGTGGTTAAGACTTCTGTCTGGAGTCTATATGGTGAAGTGGTTAAGACTTCTGTCTGGAGTCTATATGGTGAAGTGGTTAAGACTTCTGTCTGGAGTCTATATGGTGAAGTGGTTAAGACTTCTGTCTGGAGTCTATATGGTGAAGTGGTTAAGACTTCTGTCTGGAGTCTATATGGTGAAGTGGTTAAGACTTCTGTCTGGAGTCTATATGGTGAAGTGGTTAAGACTTCTGTCTGGAGTCTATATGGTGAAGTGGTTAAGACTTCTGTCTGGAGTCTATATGGTGAAGTGGTTAAGACTTCTGTCTGGAGTCTATATGGTGAAGTGGTTAAGACTTCTGTCTGGAGTCTATATGGTGAAGTGGTTAAGACTTCTGTCTGGAGTCTATATGGTGAAGTGGTTAAGACTTCTTTCTGGAGTCTATATGGTGAAGTGGTTAAGACTTCTGTCTGGAGTCTATATGGTGAAGTGGTTAAGACTTCTGTCTGGAGTCTATATGGTGAAGTGGTTAAGACTTCTGTCTGGAGTCTATATGGTGAAGTGGTTAAGACTTCCGTCTGGAGTCTATATGGTGAAGTGGTTAAGACTTCTGTCTGGAGTCTATATGGTGAAGTGGTTAAGACTTCTGTCTGGAGTCTATATGGTGAAGTGGTTAAGACTTCTGTCTGGAGTCTATATGGTGAAGTGGTTAAGACTTCTGTCTGGAGTCTATATGGTGAAGTGGTTAAGACTTCCGTCTGGAGTCTATATGGTGAAGTGGTTAAGACTTCTGTCTGGAGTCTATATGGTGAAGTGGTTAAGACTTCTGTCTGGAGTCTATATGGTGAAGTGGTTAAGACTTCTGTCTGGAGTCTATATGGTGAAGTGGTTAAGACTTCTGTCTGGAGTCTATATGGTGAAGTGGTTAAGACTTCTGTCTGGAGTCTATATGGTGAAGTGGTTAAGACTTCTGTCTGGAGTCTATATGGTGAAGTGGTTAAGACTTCTGTCTGGAGTCTATATGGTGAAGTGGTTAAGACTTCTGTCTGGAGTCTTTATGGTGAAGTGGTTAAGACTTCCGTCTGGAGTCTATATGGTGAAGTGGTTAAGACTTCTGTCTGGAGTCTATATGGTGAAGTGGTTAAGACTTCTGTCTGGAGTCTATATGGTGAAGTGGTTAAGACTTCTGTCTGGAGTCTATATGGTGAAGTGGTTAAGACTTCTGTCTGGAGTCTATATGGTGAAGTGGTTAAGACTTCCGTCTGGAGTCTATATGGTGAAGTGGTTAAGACTTCCGTCTGGAGTCTATATGGTGAAGTGGTTAAGACTTCTGTCTGGAGTCTATATGGTGAAGTGGTTAAGACTTCTGTCTGGAGTCTATATGGTGAAGTGGTTAAGACTTCTGTCTGGAGTCTATATGGTGAAGTGGTTAAGACTTCTGTCTGGAGTCTATATGGTGAAGTGGTTAAGACTTCTGTCTGGAGTCTATATGGTGAAGTGGTTAAGACTTTCTGGTCATTGGAAGTGGTTAGACTTGTCTGAGTCTATATGGTGAAGTGGTTAAGACTTCTGTCTGGAGTCTATATGGTGAAGTGGTTAAGACTTCTGTCTGGAGTCTATATGGTGAAGTGGTTAAGACTTCTGTCTGGAGTCTATATGGTGAAGTGGTTAAGACTTCTGTCTGGAGTCTATATGGTGAAGTGGTTAAGACTTCTGTCTGGAGTCTATATGGTGAAGTGGTTAAGACTTCTGTCTGGAGTCTATATGGTGAAGTGGTTAAGACTTCTGTCTGGAGTCTATATGGTGAAGTGGTTAAGACTTCTGTCTGGAGTCTATATGGTGAAGTGGTTAAGACTTCTGTCTGGAGTCTATATGGTGAAGTGGTTAAGACTTCTGTCTGGAGTCTATATGGTGAAGTGGTTAAGACTTCTGTCTGGAGTCTATATGGTGAAGTGGTTAAGACTTCTGTCTGGAGTCTATATGGTGAAGTGGTTAAGACTTCTGTCTGGAGTCTATATGGTGAAGTGGTTAAGACTTCTGTCTGGAGTCTATATGGTGAAGTGGTTAAGACTTCTGTCTGGAGTCTATATGGTGAAGTGGTTAAGACTTCTGTCTGGAGTCTATATGGTGAAGTGGTTAAGACTTCTGTCTGGAGTCTATATGGTGAAGTGGTTAAGACTTCTGTCTGGAGTCTATATGGTGAAGTGGTTAAGACTCTGTCTGGAGTCTATATGGTGAAGTGGTTAAGACTTCTGTCTGGAGTCTATATGGTGAAGTGGTTAAGACTTCTGTCTGGAGTCTATATGGTGAAGTGGTTAAGACTTCTGTCTGGAGTCTATATGGTGAAGTGGTTAAGACTTCTGTCTGGAGTCTATATGGTGAAGTGGTTAAGACTTCTGTCTGGAGTCTATATGGTGAAGTGGTTAAGACTTCTGTCTGGAGTCTATATGGTGAAGTGGTTAAGACTTCTGTCTGGAGTCTATATGGTGAAGTGGTTAAGACTTCTGTCTGGAGTCTATATGGTGAAGTGGTTAAGACTTCTGTCTGGAGTCTATATGGTGAAGTGGTTAAGACTTCTGTCTGGAGTCTATATGGTGAAGTGGTTAAGACTTCTGTCTGGAGTCTATATGGTGAAGTGGTTAAGACTTCTGTCTGGAGTCTATATGGTGAAGTGGTTAAGACTTCTGTCTGGAGTCTATATGGTGAAGTGGTTAAGACTTCTGTCTGAGTCTATATGGTGAAGTGGTTAAGACTTCTGTCTGGAGTCTATATGGTGAAGTGGTTAAGACTTCTGTCTGGAGTCTATATGGTGAAGTGGTTAAGACTTCTGTCTGGAGTCTATATGGTGAAGTGGTTAAGACTTCTGTCTGAGTCTATATGGTGAAGTGGTTAAGACTTCTGTCTGGAGTCTATATGGTGAAGTGGTTAAGACTTCTGTCTGGAGTCTATATGGTGAAGTGGTTAAGACTTCTGTCTGGAGTCTATATGGTGAAGTGGTTAAGACTTCTGTCTGGAGTCTATATGGTGAAGTGGTTAAGACTTCTGTCTGGAGTCTATATGGTGAAGTGGTTAAGACTTCTGTCTGGAGTCTATATGGTGAAGTGGTTAAGACTTCTGTCTGGAGTCTATATGGTGAAGTGGTTAAGACTTCTGTCTGGAGTCTATATGGTGAAGTGGTTAAGACTTCTGTCTGGAGTCTATATGGTGAAGTGGTTAAGACTTCTGTCTGGAGTCTATATGGTGAAGTGGTTAAGACTTCTGTCTGGAGTCTATATGGTGAAGTGGTTAAGACTTCTGTCTGGAGTCTATATGGTGAAGTGGTTAAGACTTCTGTCTGGAGTCTATATGGTGAAGTGGTTAAGACTTCTGTCTGGAGTCTATATGGTGAAGTGGTTAAGACTTCTGTCTGGAGTCTATATGGTGAAGTGGTTAAGACTTCTGTCTGGAGTCTATATGGTGAAGTGGTTAAGACTTCTGTCTGGAGTCTATATGGTGAAGTGGTTAAGACTTCTGTCTGGAGTCTATATGGTGAAGTGGTTAAGACTTCTGTCTGGAGTCTATATGGTGAAGTGGTTAAGACTTCTGTCTGGAGTCTATATGGTGAAGTGGTTAAGACTTCTGTCTGGAGTCTATATGGTGAAGTGGTTAAGACTTCTGTCTGGAGTCTATATGGTGAAGTGGTTAAGACTTCTGTCTGGAGTCTATATGGTGAAGTGGTTAAGACTTCTGTCTGGAGTCTATATGGTGAAGTGGTTAAGACTTCTGTCTGGAGTCTATATGGTGAAGTGGTTAAGACTTCTGTCTGGAGTCTATATGGTGAAGTGGTTAAGACTTCTGTCTGGAGTCTATATGGTGAAGTGGTTAAGACTTCTGTCTGGAGTCTATATGGTGAAGTGGTTAAGACTTCTGTCTGGAGTCTATATGGTGAAGTGGTTAAGACTTCTGTCTGGAGTCTATATGGTGAAGTGGTTAAGACTTCTGTCTGGAGTCTATATGGTGAAGTGGTTAAGACTTCTGTCTGGAGTCTATATGGTGGTGAAGACTGTCTGGCTAGTGTTAAGACTTCTGTCTGGAGTCTATATGGTGAAGTGGTTAAGACTTCTGTCTGGAGTCTATATGGTGAAGTGGTTAAGACTTCTGTCTGGAGTCTATATGGTGAAGTGGTTAAGACTTCTGTCTGGAGTCTATATGGTGAAGTGGTTAAGACTTCTGTCTGGAGTCTATATGGTGAAGTGGTTAAGACTTTTGTCTGGAGTCTATATGGTGAAGTGGTTAAGACTTCTGTCTGGAGTCTATATGGTGAAGTGGTTAAGACTTCTGTCTGGAGTCTATATGGTGAAGTGGTTAAGACTTCTGTCTGGAGTCTATATGGTGAAGTGGTTAAGACTTCTGTCTGGAGTCTATATGGTGAAGTGGTTAAGACTTCTGTCTGGAGTCTATATGGTGAAGTGGTTAAGACTTCTGTCTGGAGTCTATATGGTGAAGTGGTTAAGACTTCTGTCTGGAGTCTATATGGTGAAGTGGTTAAGACTTCTGTCTGGAGTCTATATGGTGAAGTGGTTAAGACTTCTGTCTGGAGTCTATATGGTGAAGTGGTTAAGACTTCTGTCTGGAGTCTATATGGTGAAGTGGTTAAGACTTCTGTCTGGAGTCTATATGGTGAAGTGGTTAAGACTTCTGCCTGGAGTCTATATGGTGAAGTGGTTAAGACTTCTGTCTGGAGTCTATATGGTGAAGTGGTTAAGACTTCTGCCTGGAGTCTATATGGTGAAGTGGTTAAGACTTCTGTCTGGAGTCTATATGGTGAAGTGGTTAAGACTTCTGCCTGGAGTCTATATGGTGAAGTGGTTAAGACTTCTGTCTGGAGTCTATATGGTGAAGTGGTTAAGACTTCTGTCTGGAGTCTATATGGTGAAGTGGTTAAGAACTTTGTCTGGAGTCTATATGGTGAAGTGGTTAAGACTTTGTCTGGAGTCTATATGGTGAAGTGGTTAAGACTTCTGTCTGGAGTCTATATGGTGAAGTGGTTAAGACTTCTGTCTGGAGTCTATATGGTGAAGTGGTTAAGACTTCTGTCTGGAGTCTATATGGTGAAGTGGTTAAGACTTCTGTCTGAGTCTATATGGTGAAGTGGTTAAGACTTCTGTCTGGAGTCTATATGGTGAAGTGGTTAAGACTTCTGTCTGGAGTCTATATGGTGAAGTGGTTAAGACTTCTGTCTGGAGTCTATATGGTGAAGTGGTTAAGACTTTTGTCTGGAGTCTATATGGTGAAGTGGTTAAGACTTCTGTCTGGAGTCTATATGGTGAAGTGGTTAAGACTTCTGTCTGGAGTCTATATGGTGAAGTGGTTAAGACTTCTGTCTGGAGTCTATATGGTGAAGTGGTTAAGACTTCTGTCTGGAGTCTATATGGTGAAGTGGTTAAGACTTCTGTCTGGAGTCTATATGGTGAAGTGGTTAAGACTTCTGTCTGGAGTCTATATGGTGAAGTGGTTAAGACTTCTGTCTGGAGTCTATATGGTGAAGTGGTTAAGACTTCTGTCTGGAGTCTATATGGTGAAGTGGTTAAGACTTCTGTCTGGAGTCATATGGTGAAGTGGTTAAGACTTCTGTCTGGAGTCTAATGGTGAATGGTTAAGACTTCTGTCTGAGCTTATGGTGAAGTGGTTAGATTCTGTACTGATCAAGTGAATGGTTCAGAGACTTGCCTGTCTGTTCTAGAAGCATGGAGTTTGATTTCGAACGACTCTGCACGGCAATTTGTCTGAGATTCTAGTGCTGCTAGAGCTATGAGTTATGCCGTGCAGAACACTCTCGGCAGTTGGCGTGTATTTATGCTAGGAAGCATATGCAGATAATCGCAATGAATGAAAGTCCAATTTTCTCTGCATTTAGGTTTTTTAAAATGCACTATCAAATCAGCAATGTATGGAGTCCTGAAATGTCACCGTGCAGTATGTACAGTTTTGTCGAATGATCTTGTCGAGCTAAGTCAAATCCACCAGTGTCAAAAGTTGGAAAACACTGAGCATGTACTTAATGACTTCCATGGATAGCTAAATAAGTCATTGACACATCAGTCGACGCTGAAGAATAAGCCTGGGAAACACTACACGAGATCCTGAAGCTGACTGTTCAATTTGTCAGGTCATAGTAAATTAGTGCATGACAACGACGATTCTAAGTAAGAAAAACCTTGGTCCGAAATCAGATTTTGCTCAACGTGATCAACTTCGATGCACTTGTTCAATTAAGTTCAGGTATTAAATATCATGCTCCGAGAAGACGGATGCATTCTGTAGCATGGAAACATAACTGTCTTAGTTTCCAAAGAAGTGAAAGTCTTGGCTGGAAGAACAACAAGCTGGTATCACGTATAATCAGCTTAAGATATCAGATCGCATAGCTGATTAAGACATGAAATCCAATTCATGTACGATATTTGGGTTTAAAATACTAGCTGGTCTTCTCATAGTTTCATTCTGAGAGATTGAGTTGGAGGAATACACTGGTGGAAAAAATAAAAGATTAGTCACTATAAATAGAAGATATTATTCATACGCACGTAGTGAGTTATGAATGAAATTTCCTGTGAGTGCATTGCTACGATATTTGGCTGTGTCCTAAGGGAAAGTACTAGTTTGTGTGCTGGAAGTCAAATCAATCAAGGTAATTATATTTGAAATATTTTTCGCATTAAAATATATCAACATGCATAAATATATATATATATATATATATATATATATATATATATATATATATATATATATATATATATATATATAATATTTGCCCGAGTAGTTACGGGCCCAAATTTGGGGTGTAAAGAATAGAACCACTGTTACCTGCCACACATGTCGTAAGTGGCGACTAAGGAGGTTTGGCAGAAATCGGATGCATGTGTCCTAAACGTGTAGAAGTCTATGCGTTTAGGGGCCTACCAAACCAATGTGCAATGTAAACACGTTCTTGGCAAAGATCAAACATATCACAAACAGTGATTAAAATTGGTCGTAAAGAACGAACGCAAAGAAGAAGATATATATATATGGATTTTAGGTCTTTACAGACGGTCAATTGTCAAGTGTTTTACTGTGACAACTTCTGAGTTTTCGCTTTTATCTCTTGTAGTTCAGCTTATACATAAGTCTCTGCTCAAAAGACTGCGCCTTTTCGCAATTTGGCTTTCCACACAACTCTGTCATCAGCTAGTCCCTCCCATGTGCTGGGACCTATAGAAAAGTTTTTAATTGAGGACTTGCAGACATCTTTATATCTGAGTAGTGGTCTGCCCTGGTGCCTCTTCCCCCTAAAGTTCACAGAACAACATTTGTTTTGGTATGCGACAAGGTTCCATTCCTCTCACATGTCCCAACCATCTTTGTCGTCTACTGCTGAGCATGCCCATGATGGAAGGCAGATTTTCACGTTGCAGTACTTCAGAGTAGCTTTATCTTGTCGTACCACTTGATGTTCATAATCTTGCGGAGAATATATATATATTTCTTTAGTACTGTTTGCACTGTCCTGGGCAACTCGCTCAATCTCTTTCAGGAAATTGAATCCGATATTTTTGGTCTCTCTCAGCAAAGCTCGTTTCAGGTTTTCCCTAGTACGTCCTCGCTTTCTTGAACCCAATGCCTCCCACTTCAATGCCCGCATTGGTATTATTTGATCATTTCTTCTCAAAGCATGTCCAACATATCTCCATCCTCTCCCTCGTATAACAGATGTTACCAGTGTTTGACCAGACATTTCTCTGATTTCATCACTTCTCCTGAATTTGTCTCATTTTATGCTCATTTGTTTTCGCAGACATCTCTTTTCAAATGCATTCAACTTGCTTTCTATATCATTAGTCATTTTCCAACTCTCGCTGGCAAATGCTAGGATTGATACAACATTTGAATTGAAAATTCGTAATTTAGTTTTAATCTCTCTCTCTTCTCTCTCTCTCTTATATATATATATATATATATATATATATATATATATATATATATATAACTTTATTGAAATTGTGTGTATTCTGTTCCCATTGTTTCAAAATATCTGGACATCCTACAGGCTTGAAATTTGACAAGAGGGTAGCTTTCATAGATGGGAAGATGTTAAAATGATAAAACTGGACTACTGACTTATTTCTATATCTAAATACTAACTTAGCCACTAGACCCCACGCATACGAGGTGTCTATACTAACCACTAACCACAAGCCTATGCAGGCGCTGCACTAACCACTAGACCACACGACTACTAAGTGGCTACACTAACCACTAGATCACACGACTATTAAGTGGTTACGCTAACCACTAGACCTCACGCCTACGAAGTGGCTACATTAACCACTAGACCCCATGCATACGAAATGGCTGCACTAACGACTAGTCACAAGCCTGCTGAGTGGCTGCACTAAACAATAGACCACAAGCTTACAAAGTGGCTACACTAACCCCTAACCACACGTCCACGAAGTGGCTACACTAGACCACACGTCCACGAAGTGGCTGCACTAACCACATGCCTACGAAGTGGCTACACTAACCACATGCCTACGAAGTGGCTACACTAACCACACGCCTCAGAAGTGGCTACACTAGACCACACGCCTACGAAGTGCTACACTAAACCACACACCTACGAAGTGGCTACACTAGACCACACGCCTACGAAGTGGCTACACTAGACCACACGTCCACGAAGTGGCTACACTAACCACTAAACTATCACAACTTCCTGGATAGAAAGATTAGTCTTTCTTATGACATATACAATCTCATAACAGATATTGATTCATTGTTTTGTTTTGGCAAGGGATGAAGCAGATGGTGTGTCCACAAAAGAGGGCTTGACAACTAAATAACAATTATTTGTAGCAGTTATCCCGGAACTTTCGTTATACGAGAAAATTCGTTAAGTGAGTTTAGAAGCGTTAGGAGAACAGTTTAATAAGTTCTAAGTTTTAAATAAACATCAATTTGATAAAGAAATGTTCAATGCTATTACAAAATGGAGAAAAATTAAATTAACATGATTGAGTTTAAAGGTAAATAAAAATGTAAATATTTTAATAGTTTCAAAAAAAAAAGCACGACAACAGTAGAATGGTTTATTTGTAGACAGTTTCTTTCTTTCTTTCTCTCTCGAATCCTGTTTGCCTCACAGCGTCAGGTCAAGAAGAGCTTTCTAAAACGGGCCCTAGTATGCGCTTCGTAGATAGTCCTTTCATCGCCTCTGTTATCTCTGAGGTCCATCTTTGCGTGGCCGGCCTTTTGCTTTGTACCCATTGTATCGGAGGAGCATTGCTCTTTGAGGTGCACTGTCTGTTGGTAATCTGCTTACGTGGCCGAACCATTTAATTTGTTGTTTCTTGATGAAGTCTAGTATTGATGTTGTACCCACTTTTTCCTGATGTCTTCATTTCTCAACCGGTCTCTTCTTGTTACCCCCAGCATTCTGCGTAGACACTTCATCTCTGACGTGACTAGTGTTCTTCTATAGACAGTAATCGCTGCATATATATATATATATATATATATATATATATATATATGTCTAAGAAGATGACGGTACTGCACATGATATGTGTGGCTTATTGTATGTAGTATTTGTTTAAGTATTTTTCATGAGTGCATTTTTTCAGAGATCCCTAATATTATTGCCGGAGCTACGGAGTTTGTGCTTTGTGGAATAATTTCCTTAGTAAACGTAGTCTTCCATTGAAGAACCGAAGGATTGCTATACAAGTTAATGGAAAAGACCAGAAAAAAACGTCTCGATGGTGAAGTGATTAACTCGTTTGTCTGTCGTACTGACGGTTTTGGGTTCGAATCCAGACCGAGACACATGTGCAATTTTTTCATGAGAGCCCTAGGATTGTTGCCGGAGCTTGTTGCCGGAGCTACAGAGTTCGCGCTTTGTGCAATGCTCTCGGCAATGCATGATATCTGTGCAGACAGGGACGGAGCCTTATGGGGAACACCCTTGCGATGAAGTAAATCTTTCACCTTTGGATCGTTTTAAGCAGAAAAGCAATATGTATAAACATGCTTTCAATAACAAATAAATATTCCACATACCAAACGTTTGACGTAGTAGACACAGTGAGCTTGTATCGATTAAAACGAAAATTAGCAAACATGGAGATGTATATATATTTATTTATTGCATCGTAAATTATAGAACAAATAAATGATGCAATAAATGAGAAACATTTCGTCAGTTTTAAACAAGATGGTGTTCCGTAACTCCCAATCAAGTCATTGAAGAGACATGTGGAAGAATTATGTTTCATAGTTGTTGATGATGCAATGAGAGGAAATTAGAGAGAAAAGAAAGAAAGAAAGTGAAAACGGTGCAAATGTGAAGTGTTTTGCTGCAGTCTGTGTGATTAACAAAATGGAGGCTACAAAATAAATCAAATGGAGACTGGTCGTGGCTATTCAAAGGTTAAATCGTATTACGAACTTATGTCATAGAGACAACGGGCATGAGTCAACGCTGACGTAATCCTTATCACAGATCAGATCTGATACCACGCTACAGTATAACTACAGATGTGATACCATACTACAGTATAACTACAGATGTGATACCATGCTACAATATAACTTCAGATCTGATACCATGCTACAATATAACTACAGATGTGATACCATGCTACAATATAACAACAGATGTGATACCATGCTACAGTATAACTACAGATGTGATACCATGCTACAATATAACTACAGATGTGATACCATGATCTATAAATATAACTATAGATGTGATACCATACTACAATATAACTACAGATGTGATACCATGCTACAATATAACTACAGATGTGGTACCATGCTACAATAATAACTACAGATGTGGTACCATGCTACAGTATAACTACATATATGATACCATGCTACAGTATAACTACAGATGTGATACCATGCTACAGTATAACTACAGATGTGATACCATGCTACAGTATAACTACAGATGTGATACCATGCTACAGTACAACTACAGATGTGATACCATGCTACAGTATAACTACAGATGTGATACCATACTACAGTATAACTACAGATATGATACCATGCTACAATATAACTACAGATGTGATACCATGCTACAATATAACTACAGATGTGATACCATGCTACAGTATAACTACAGATGTGATACCATGCTACAGTATAACTACAGATGTGATACCATGCTACAGTATAACTACAGATGTGATACCATGCTACAGTATAATTTTAAATGTGATACCATACTACAGTATAACTACAGATATGATAACATGCTACAATATAACTACAGATGTGATACCATGCTACAATAATAACTACAGATGTGGTACCATGCTACAGTATAACTACAGATATGATAACATGCTACAGTATAACTACAGATGTGGTACCATGCTACAGTATACTACAGATGTGGTACCATGCTACAGTATAACTACAGATGTGATACCATGCTACAGTATAACTACAGATGTGATACCATGCCACAGTATAACTACAGATGTGATACCATGCTACAGTATAACTACAGATGTGATACCATGCTACAATATAACTACAGATGTGATACCATGCTACAATATAACTACAGATGTGATACCATGCTACAGTATAACTACAGATATGATACCATGCTACAGTATAACTACAGATGTGATACCATGCTACAGTATAACTACAGATATGATACCATGCTACAGTATAACTACAGATGTGATACCATGCTACAGTATAACTACAGATATGATACCATGTTACAGTATAATTACAGATGTGATACCATGCTACACTATAACTACAGATATGATACCATGCTACAGTATAACTACAGATATGATACCATGCTACAATATAACTACAGATGTGGTACTTTAAAGTTGGAGTCTTATATTTGGAAAATCTTGAAGTTACCTGTCTGTACAAGTTGGGGTCCTGTTGAATAACACGCATACCTCTCCATAGCATGTGACGCCTCTGGCGTTTACGTCATCAACAAATGCACGACACTCTTCTCTTTTCTTGACCTTCCTCTGTTTTGTGTTCCAGTTGTCATTCATTTCTTTCAGGTTCTGTTCTACTGTTCTCATTCAAGTTGTTTTGGGTCTTCCACGTTTTCGTTTACCTTCTGGTGTACAACCTAGTGCAGTTTTTTGGGACAGAGTTGGTCTCCGTGCGTATCACATCCCCCATCCTTCTCCAGCGTCACGCTTGGATGATGGTGTTAATATTCTTGTGTTGACATTGTGTAAATAGTTCTTTGTTAGAGATAGTATTTGACCAGAACACGGGTAAGATCTTTCGCCGACAGGTTGTATGGAGAGTGGAGAGTGGCGAGTTTGAAGATACATATGCATATACATTGTTGAAATTTCAATGGGGCTGTTTTACATGCCGTAGGGGATTAACGACGGCGCAACGTACTTACGTTCTTGTTGCAAACCACAGAGACCAAACAAAAAAGTGTTTAACTTGGTGGATAAGAACGTGTAACAACAAACAACGAGCAAAGACAATTTAATCAAGGTAAAACTTATGAGCACATGCATAATTTGGAAAAAAACTTGTAATAAAAAAGTATTACTACAAAAGAAAACAAATAAAATATTTCGAAAATATAAACATGACACATTGATCAACAACTTTTTTAGAAGGGAAAGATGAAGGTCGACCAGCAAGATTAAAACCGAGACACAAGTGACAAGGATTCAACAAGAGATGGACAAATTTCAGCCTGGCCATCATAAAGACAAAATATAGAAGATGTTTGATGCAAATTGTAGTCAATCTTCAAAGCACAAACAGAACATAATGATGATGATGCTTCTACTAGTCTTGTCTGAAAGAATTGATGAATTTTCTCAAGAAAATGTATTGTTCTAAACAATATGTGCAGAAATATTTACTGAACAATAAAATGGAGTTTGTCAAGTGTACGAATATATTTCTGGCAGTTTTAAATCCTTGTTTTGTTCAATATTCCTATGCCTACAGCTGGTTTCACCTAGTCATTCTAAAAATAGAGCATACGCAAACAACATTAAATATTCTCAATGCACGATATTGTTTACCAAACAATAAGGTCACAGAATTCCAAGTACGAAGTTTTCCCGCCCAATTGGGCTATTTTGAGACAATATCTGCAACAAATAGTTACTCTCCCGGTGCGGCTTTTTTGGGCTAGTATATATTTGTTCTGGAGGTCTCTGTGGCTAAGTCCTTGTCTTTCGACTCGAAGATCGTGGGTTCGAATCCGGACTACACCGTTCTTTTCATGAGTGTATTTTTTTCAGAGATCCCTAATATTATTGCCGGAGCTACGGAGTTGGGGCTTTGTGGAATACTTTCTGCAGGTGACGTGCTATTTCTGTTAAGAGGGACCGAGCCGTGTGGGGTGAAACCAGGTGCAATGAAGTCAATCCTTCGGCTTTGAAACCCAATTTATCCGTTATATTTGGGCTACCCTGGTGTTGGACTTCATGGGACAACCAGCTGGAATGTTAACTCTTGAAATGACCTGACTACACTGATCTCACTACACATTTCTTACCAGGATATAATACGAGGTGGCAAGAAGTACTCAATTAGACAGTAGCATCATCATCATCATTTAAAATACGTAGTGACAGAAACTACTACTACTTCAAGGATGCACTTGTTCCATGAATTAACTCGACGTTTAAGGAGTCTAAATGGCGAAGTGGTTAAGGCGTTTGCATTGCACTCCGAATGCTGTGTGTTTGAATTCGGAATCACATTAATTTGTTTTGCCGGAGATCCCTAGGATTGTTGCCGAAGCTACAGAGTTCGTGTTTGTGCAACACTATTAGCAAGTTGCAGGCCAATTCTGCTGAGTGAGACAGATCCATATTGGAAAACCTACTACAATGAAGTCAATCGTTCGCATTTAGACACTATTTTTAACTCCACATTGCTCCTCAGGGGCCAAAACCGACAAACAGAAAGCAATGTACAACCCATCACAGAAAGAGTTTCTCTACATTTATTCAACCACATTGTCAACATTTCAGGTAGATCAAAAGTTCTTCGACAGTTCGTCTCCATGTTTTCCTTAAACGTTCAGGTTTTCTTTTCTCAGCCTCTGTCCGTCAGAGAGAGCTGTCGAACCAATGTCTCTACTGGCATATGACATAGAGTTGAGTGTTTGTTTCTTATCTAGGGAATGAAAGTCTCTTCAAGTTGAGACCCACACTTTCAACACAAGGACGAGCCTTTTTAAAATTATTATATCAGAGCGTGTAGGTCAACAAACGTGACATGTAAGAATGAACTTCTTGCGGAGAATCTTAGGAATAGTTAGCAAGTATATCATCATCAAGGTGGGCATCCCTTATAGGACATTGCTGTCTTTGCAGCGCATCTGAAATTCACTCTGTCTCTAGCCAGTTCACCCACTTCGCAGATGGTCATATTCATGGTTTCTTTAATATCTTGTAGCCAGCTAGTATATACTATAAGATCATTGTTCAATGTAATTTGAACTGTTACTTGTAGACTTCTGCTTACTGTTGTTAACTGTTTGCTCTTGTAAATAAAAATGTACATTTCTATTTTTGTTTTTCTTTCAGCAATCACAAGATATATATAGACTACAAGACTTTTCCTTATGAAGCTGATCACAAACTTTCCTGACATGTTGATTCAAAGCTCCAACAAACAAATTACGTTACATAAGAACAGCAAGTTGAAAAATCTCATGTATGTCTACTATATCAATGACCTTCCAGATGAGATTCTTATCCGAATATTCAACTTCTTCAGACCAATAGACGATGAGCTTCCCACATTAGCATTAGTATGCCGGAAATGGCGTAGAATTTTACAAACAACAAGTCAATTATGGCGGGAATTGATCATCGATCCGTCCAAATATGAGTACTATCATTTTAGCATGGTCTGCTGCATATTTCGGGTGTACGGTTTTCACGTACATCGGCTTAACTGGTATAAAAACTCACCTGTTTATGAAAGTATGTTTGCTCTGATACCTAGGTTGTACAACCTCCGTTACCTGCGTCTACCAATTCTCTGGACAAGAGCGGTTGTAGAAAATCTGCAACATTTAAACCACCTAGAATATGTACAAATTAACGGAGGCTTTGCTTTAACAGACGATGATCTTGAGCTTATTTCGGAATCATTTCCCAATCTTAAGGACGTGTCTCTTAATGCCTGCTGGAGAATTACATCTGCAGGTGTGAACAATTTTATTTCCTCATTGAAGCGGCTAGAGAATTTTAAGCTCAAGATAAACTCGGGGCTTCCGTTGAATGATGCTCGCAGTGAACAGTCCATGAGCGAGGGTTGGCATATCATACAGTCCTCCTCAGAGACGGTTCACGCGCCTTGCTTAAGCGTGTTGTGTCTTCATTTCGTGTCAGTTGAGATGGACGAGCTCTGGACAGTTGTTAGAAGATTGACAAACCTGAAGAAATTGAGCATCAGCAACTGCGAGGTAATTCAGTGAACTGATATAGTCAGGTAAATAGTTTAAAGGTGAGGATGTGTAGGGATGTAACACATTGAGGTTTGAAGGTGGGGGTGTGTAGGGATGCAACACACTGAGGTTTGAAGGTGGGGGTGTGTAGGGATGCAACACACTGAGGTTTGAAGGTGGGGGTGTGTAGTGAAACAACAAACTGGGATTTAACGGGGAGGATGTGTAGGGATGCAACACACTGAGGTTTGAAGGTGGGGGTGTGTAGTGAAACAACAAACTGGTGTTTAACGGGGAGGATGTGTAGGGATGCAACAAGCTAGGGCTCATTGTTCATTGTTCATTTTAGAATCATCTTCATCGCACATCGGACATGTCCATAATTACTCCGATCTCCTCCCAAGCATGTATCTCTCAGTGTGTTTAGGCTAACAACTCCCGTTCTGTTTTGATTGATGCAAGTACTAGAGTTTTCTCTTGTTATTTTCCCGTCTTGTTGCACCTATTGGTATGTACAACTTGCGCAACCGAGATAGAGAATACCCTTTATCTTCATCGTTGAAATCTTCAGAGCGTATGTTTTCTCTGAGAGCGTTGATAAACTAGGGCTCAAATGTGAGACAATGTAGATATGCAACAAAATGGGGTTTCAATGTTAGGCTGTGTAGTGGCCCAACAACTGGGATTTGAAGGTGTGGGTGTATAGTAAGACAACAAACTGGGGTTTAACTATTTCACTCCATAATTTTGTTGTATACCACCGGACGCATTTATATTGCAGTATATATTGAATTAGCTAGTGTACTGACTTTGAGTCATTTAATAAATAATACAAGCCACTATAACAGCTCAGAAGGGTGAAGGGGGTTAAAGGTAAAACTGTGAAGTAAGACAACAAACTGGAGGTTAAAGGTAAAACTGTGAAGTAAGACAACAAACTGGAGGTTTAAAGGTAAAACTGTGAAGTAAGACAACAAACTGGAGGTTAAAGGTAAAACTGTGAAGTAAGACAACAAACTGGAGGTTTAAAGGTAAAACTGTGTAGTAAGACAACAAACTGGAGGTTTAAAGGTAAAACTGTGAAGTAAGACAACAAACTGGAGGTTTAAAGGTAAAACTGTGTAGTAAGACAACAAACTGGAGGTTAAAGGTAAAACTGTGAAGTAAGACAACAAACTGGAGGTTAAAGGTAAAACTGTGAAGTAAGACAACAAACTGGAGGTTTAAAGGTAAAACTGTGAAGTAAGACAACAAACTGGAGGTTAAAGGTAAAACTGTGAAGTAAGACAACAAACTGGAGGTTTAAAGGTAAAACTGTGTAGTAAGACAACAAACTGGAGGTTTAAAGGTAAAACTGTGAAGTAAGACAACAAACTGGAGGTTAAAGGTAAAACTGTGAAGTAAAACAACAAACTGGAGGTTTAAAGTTAGACATCACATTAGTGTTTTAATATTGTGATGTGCACAGTTACACATTAAACTGGGGTTGGCTTTAAGACTGGCATGTGTATTTAGTTATACACTAAACTTGGGCTTCAAGGTCGCGATGTGCAGCTAGATAACAAATTGGGTTTTAAGGTTGGGATGTTCAGTGAACCAAGAAACTTCGGTTAGTCGTGGGCTGTAAGTTGATTAGTTTTTCAAGTGTCTATAAATGGATAATCTACTCCTAAGTCGGATGTTAGTTCTTGAAAGCAAAAATCATTGCCACTTTGGGTTTGAGAATCGGGCATGGTCACAGATTGTAAATAGCTACTCAATACCAACATATATATACACACAAGTTGAGCAATGACGTCAAGGGAAATATTAAACAAATATTCACGTGTTATTGAGTCACGTAGTATTAAATATTGGATACTGTATGTATGTATGTATGTATGTATGTATGTATGTATGTATGTATGAAAAATCGCGGCATATTCTATACATGACGTAACCATCAACAACAGTGAACGAGTCGTCGATTTTCTAGTCACTCAGATGTTCTTTCTCCCACTTCGCTTTGCAGTGTTCTCTGGAGATGGTTTTTGCTTCTTCATAGCAGACCAGGTTGTCATCTTGGGGCATTCGTGCTTCTTCTCTAGCCAGTCTGTCAATATCTAAGGTGTGGCTGACAATCTGAGGCAGACGGCGGTCTTTATTAGAGAATTCGAAATTTTAATCTAGTGATAATGCAGAAGAAGAAGAAGAAAAGAAGATATTCTCTTGTTGACACTGTGCAAGCAATTATTGGTTATAGATAGTATTTGACCAGAATATGCGTAAGATCTACAGCAGACAAGTTGTAAGATATACAGCAAACAAGTTGTAAGATATACAGCAGACAAGTTGTAAGGTCTACAACAGACAAGTTGTAAGGTCTACAGCAGACAAGTTGTACACAAAGTGTAATGTTTGAATATACTCTGTTCTGTCGTTCTCCATCATTCTAATCCTACAGTAAAGTTGATAACGGTATATATTAATCTTGGTTCTGGTGTTGTATTGAACTGAATTCCAGACCCTAATGAATGAACAGCGTGAGTTACACAGTCTACATTTTATGTCAGATCAAACTCCTTTTCGTGGCTGATAACAGATCCAGAAAATATTCTCGTTGAACTAAACATTCCTGTGCGAATAATCTGTCTACATTTTTATGATTCCATAGTTTGTACTCATCATCTTCTTGTTAATTACTCTTAGTGATCCGAGCGATTTGTACGTTGTGCCAGTTATGCGACTACAAGTAGGCCAGCACATCCGATTTCTTCGATGCTTTTTATTTACTAGGTAGCTTCCTATGCCCTACCTCCATCATCCCTTACGATATGCCATGTAGGTCGTAGTGTTACTATTCTTTGCTCCCCTTTAGAGCTCCGGCAACACACGGGCACAGAGTGTGCATTCGATTGTGTTTATCTGTGACACACAAACACACACAAAGACAACGAAGTTTATATTATAAAATGTTTAGCAGATACAGAAGTTTAAACATGATGTAAATATAATCTCCATTTATATTGTAACTTTTTAAACATGTAACCGAGATAGTATAGTGGTTAGAGCATTAGTCCGTTTTGGTTCGCCACCCCCCTTTCCACCTGTTGGAGTGCAATTTTTCGACATCAAACTGCTCTCGGATCAACCCAGTTTCATATGGATGTCAGAGAAATATCTAGATGTAAATACTACCAGCGAGAGGTTGGCCACAACATCGTTGTGCCGTCGATCCAAAGAAAAATGCCGTCAAATATAGTTTTCCGGTAGTATTTTGTTGACAAGAATAGCAAACGAGAAACAGATGAAGAAATACGATTATTTATCACTATCGATCATAATTGAAGAAATTATGGCTGTTTCATTCTGGAATTAGTTCACACAGGAAACATTTCAGTTGTTAGCATTTCGTGTGATTTTCATTGGCACAGGAACGGAGCAATTATGGGGTGACCAGTTGCAGTGAAGTTGGAACCGTACTTATGAACTATGAAGAAAGAAAATTGTGACGGTTTGAAGCTTCGGTACCATCTCACTAGCTAGAATTACTTGCCAAGATGGAAACACACAGCTGCGAACATTCTCTCCCTGACTAGAATGTCTCACCACGCTGGCAACACCCAGTTTCAAACATCCTCTCACTAATCGAGAGGAGTAAGCTGGAAAGTTGCTGCCTGGATAAAATTAATTAGAAAAGATTACAAATAACATTCCTACAAACATATTTTCACCATTTTCAAAATTACATCGGAGACCCTCGCTGGTGGTACGGAGTTCGTGCACTGCAGCTGAGATCTTCCTGTGTAAGAAAGAGATCAGAGCACACATGGTTACTCCCGAAGTGCAATGATGATAGTCCTATCAATCAATCAATCAATCTCACTCACTAGAATTTCTTGCCACGCTGGCAACACATATCTTTAAACATCCTCCCCCTAACTAGAATGTCTTGCCACGTTGGCAACAGACAGCAAACATTCTCCCCCTAACTAGAATGTCTTGCCACGTTGGCAACAGACAGCAAACATTCTCCCCCTAACTAGAATGTCTTGCCACGTTGGCAACAGACAGCAAACATTCTCCCCCTAACTAGAATGTCTTGCCACGTTGGCAACAGACAGCGCATTTATCTTCAAATACATCACCATAAACACCTCTTTTAACTAATATGTCCTCATTTTCGATCTAGCAATTTATGCTCTCAATAAACACTTGACCTCCATTTTTATTCTGTGATCTACGTCATCTGTTTAACTCCCAGACAAGTTTTTTTTATCCCTTAACAACCGTATCCAACAGTCTTTGCTACCTTCTCCTACCCCTCCCATAGTAATGTTTGAGCTTATCCTGTGACCTGGGTTCACGTTATTGATCGTATGAATACTTCAGTGCGAGACTGCTCCCTCGATCTAGTGCTCATGCGCTAGGACATAAATACTAAGCTTGATTGTTATCGGACGAGAAATAATCTACGCATTCATGACGTCAATGGCTGTAGATAATCTATTTCTCGTGATCAAATGTCAACTATACAACATGCTTCATTGTCAGCGGTTACCAAACATTTTTAAACAACGACACACGTAATAAAGCCTGCAACGTATTGTCACATACAATTTTGTATATTTATATATTCCTCACATACCGTTATACGTTACATAGGGCCTGCAAGTAATTTCTCCGTACCGCTCTGTCCTGGGCAACTCGCTCAATCTCTTCCATGGAATTGAATCTGATATTTCTTGCATCTCTCAGCAAAGTTCATTTCAGGGTCTCCTTAGGTCGGCCTCTCTTTCTTGAACCCTTTGCCTCCCACTTCAATGCCTGCATTGATATTCTTTGATAATTTCTTTTCAAGAGAAACATAATACAGATTTAACCAGGAAGTTTAACACATATCTGTAATGTAGTTGATTGAAGTGGGAAGCACATGGTTCAAGAAATAACGAAAGTCCTGATGCAAACTTCATTGAGAGATGACTATCGTCTCTACTTTCCAGTCTTTATCTGGTACCCTCTGCATAGGGACTATCGCAGATGCTACGCGGTTCGTTCACTGCCGCTGCGATCTTCCTGCGTAAGAAAGAGATCGGAGAACACACAATTACTCACCGAAGTGCAATGATGATGGTTTTATCAATCCATCAATTATCTTTTAGCCAAGTGAGTTTGGATCGACCAGAAAGTTGATTGCATTCGGATACAATATTTCACCATCACTGGAGATTTCGAACCTATGACTGCCCAAAACACGGGCACTAACTACTGCGCTATTGGACTGTCGGGGGCGTTGAGAAATGATGTGATAAATAATGAGATTTGAAACCAAAACAACACTTGTATACTTGATTGTCCTCGCATGGTTTGCTCACCGAAGTGCAATGATGATGGTCATATCAATCAATCAATCAATCCTCGTTTATATAAAATAAGCTATAGTTAGTATTTAAGACAGCTCGGAATATGCAGACGTGGGAGTAATTGTGTGGGTGTGTGTGTGAACGTGCATGTCTTTATAACAGCCAGATAGAAATGACAGCTGCATTCACTTTATCGATAAAATGGATGTCGAAAATAATGAAAGTTGAAGTTAACGAAGAATTCATACTTTCTCAATGTCTATTATTGGCAACGTTTTTGCAGAATATACAAATATTTGTGTGTGTGAGTAAGAGAGAGAAAGAAAGAGAAAGAGAGAGAAAGAGAGAGAGAGAGAAAGAGAGAGAGAGAGAGAGAGTGTTTTCATGTGTGTAGATATTTATGCATGCGATTAAACGTCCTACCCTAATATGGAAGCATGTATACATACAAACATACACAAGCACATACATATGTATGTCATTTACTTTTAGGGTTTTTAATGCAAATTTCTTTAATCTTCAATTGTATTTTCCCAGCATCTTCATGGTAAATGTCTTTAATCTTCAATTGTATTTTCCCAGCATCTTCATGGTAAATGTCTTTAATCTTCAATTGTATTTTTCCAGCATCTTCATGGTAAATATCTTTAATCTTCAATTGTATTTTCCCAGCATCTTCATGGTAAATATCTTTAATCTTCAATTGTATTTTCCCAGCATCTTCATGGTAAATGTCTTTAATCTTCAATTGTATTTTTCCAGCATCTTCATGGTAAATATCTTTAATCTTCAATTGTATTTTTCCAGCATCTTCATGGTAAATGTCTTTAATCTTCAATTGTATTTTCCCAGCATCTTCATGGTAAATGTCTTTAATCTTCAATTGTATTTTCCCAGCATCTTCATGGTAAATGTCTTTAATCTTCAATTGTATTTTCCCAGCATCTTCATGGTAAATGTCTTTAATCTTCAATTGTATTTTTCCAGCATCTTCATGGTATTCGACTAGTATCTCAGTCCCTACAAAAGTTCTACCTCTTTAATCTCTGGAACGTTCTGTTTGTCAGTGTTGAAACACCAGAGTTACGTCACATCACCATCGACCATGGCCTGGAATCTATAGAGCATCTGGAGGTGTTCGCGCCCAAACTTAGGAAAGCTTCTGTCAATGGCAGCAATGTTCTCAGAACCATAAGCATTAAGGTAAGAAAGAAAGTGACTGATTGACCGACTGATATACATTACAAAACAAATTTGTTAAATAAATTAACTTTATTATCCAGTGTCGTCTAGTGTTTAAGTTCTTGTAAAATGCATATTACACTATATTTTGCAGAAAAAATATAAAAGAAATTAATACTTGCATTATATATTAATTTTAAAAAATAAAATAACTTACTAAAGTTTATATTCCGATGAAGAGCAATCTTTTAGTCTCAATCTTGGCATACATGGCAACTGTTTTAAAGTTCTTTTCTGAACTTGATGGATGTTGATGGCATATTCGTCATCGACACTTAGAAACATCAAATGTTATTGCATAACGTCGCACGAAATGTCCGTCTCGGATATACTGTTAATCTCATTTTCCCACACTTAGTCATAATAATGAAAAAGTAATTTTTCAAAAGTATTTACGCTTCTGCGGTTCTCTATTTTTTTTTTTTTTTGTGGTGGTAAACAAACAATGTGGTCTGTTTAAAAAAAAGAATTTCCTGATAAATAACGCAGTTTTCTAAATTTCCAATCAATTTCACGTTCAGCATTGCTTGATCATGAGTTAGAAATGTCTGATAAAACATTCTAAATAACAACGTATAAATTGAAGAAAAAAAACACTAATTAATTCATAACTCGGTAAACAAAGATCGTAAATAATCCTTAAACGCGTGGTGAGACCAGAATATTTTTCCAGTTATCCCTGACCTCAATGTAGATGCGATCGCGTTTGTAATCCTATCAGAGACAGACGATAAAACTCAGGTTCCGTGTTGAAGTTGAGCACTATAAAAGGACCAATGATAAGGGAATATCAATAACAGTAGACTCAAAAGCAGCTGTCCGGGAAAAATTCAATTATATATAAGCATACACATTAAGAGACCAAGCAAGAAAATGTATCAAATTTTATAAGAAAGCGCCGCTGGAACTACATCGGCCACACACTTAGAATGGATGAGAAAAGACTCCTTTACCAATCCCTCATATGGACACCAGAGGGAAAAAGAAAACGAGGAAGACCAAGAGAGACTCTGCGTAGAACCATCACCAGAGAAGGCTCAACGATGGGCCTAGTAAACATTAAAGACCTAAAACAGATAGCAACGAACCGCGAGACACGGAGAACTATGACCTCTGCCCTATGTGCCGCCCACAGGCCCAAGAGGAAAGACTAACTATACACATTTTGCAGAAAACACAATTTTAAAATTTACACGAGTGACCCTCGACGGTGCTACGAAGAACTGTATTGCCGCTGAGACTTTCCTTGGTAAGAAAAGATCGAAGCTCACATGACTGTTCACCGAAGTACAATAATGATGTTTATATCAATGAAACAATCAATCAATCACTTACCCGTCTAGACCAACTCATCACAATAAAATAATAATGCAACCAAATTCCACTGTATACTGAGTCTGCTACAACTGAACATCAGAAAAGAAGGTGAGAGGAAGATGGATAGATGGTATAACAGAATCCTGTCCCAAAAAAATAACTATCACCCAAACCACTAGAAAACCACGGCACTGGACAACAACCCGGTAACATTGTGTCAACAACAGAAGAAGACCGACCCGATTATTAATTTTAATCTTAACTTTACAAATATTCTTCCACAGAGTGACAAACTTAACTTTACAAATATTCTTTCACAGAGTGACAAACTTAACTTTACAAATATTCTTTCACAGAGTGACAAACTTAACTTTCTCGAACTTTCCAACTGTGAAGTTCTAGACATGAGAAACTTAAGAGATGTTCTACGGAAAAATTCCAATCTTTTATGTCTTCGAGTTGGCTGTCTCAGCCAGGACAGCTTTCTTTTGGACGAGGAAGTAATACCGAACTTACAGGTGAGAGGCAGGTGTTATATCTTTGCTGTTAGTGATATTTATTAGGTGAGTTTCTACCTTCGCTTCCATTGAATATCCATGACATGTGATATTTGAAATATAGTTGATTTTTTCGTTTTTATTTATCCTACATCATCTTTGATTGTTTGAAGTTGAAAAGGTTTAAGGTTTTTACAGCCGAAAAATTGACTTAATTGCAGCGGGTTTTTACACAATATGGCTCGGTCCCTCTCCACAGAAATGACACGCCACTTGTCAAGAGTATTGCACAAAACACAAACTCCGTAGCTCAGAGGAACAATCATAGGGTCTCTGGAAAAAAACGCACTCCTGAACAGAACGGGGCAGTCCGGATTCGAATCCATGACTTTCAAATAGTTAGGCAAGATTGAAGTATTTCACGCTAAGCAAGCAATTCTGGTAACATGCTGTTGCAAAACAGATGTTCTTTAAAGCAAACAACGTAACGTTTGGTCATATGCTACTTGCAATCTATTATCAGAAAATATTTGTTTCTGATGACATTGATTGATTGATTGATTGATTGATCGGGCAATCATTATCGCTCTTCGATGAATAAGCATTTGGTCTTTTTTGTTAATATATTTCTTACACATGACGATTCAGTGACTATAAGGTAAACTAGTAGGTGCCCGTCTGCCCAGCGTGTTCGTAGCGCGTTGGACTGCGGGTAACTAGCCCTCTGCGAGTGCGGGTTCAATTCCATGGGCTGGCAGAAAAGCCACAGGTTCCCCAGATTCACGGTTTTCGTGGCACCGAACCGAAGCGTTACGATGTCCATGGCACCGAGCCGAAGAGCTGAAAGGCTCAAGTGCTTCTGGATCGGAAAAAACCAAAAAAAAAACAAACTAGTAGGTGTGAAGCGAGAGACGTGTTCCGAGACTCAGGTATACAGAGTACTAACAGCACTTTATGTTATACAAGTACTGTTGGTGTCCTTACAAGTAATATGTGTGGCGTCTGTGTCTTAGGGGATAGTGACTTGGTCTATTAACCCCGACGTTCTGAGTTCGAATCACGCTGCGGACAATTTGGTTGAAAATTGTTTCGCGTCGATTTTTACAAAAGGACGAAGGCACCACCCGTTCAGAAAGCAATGGCAAACTACTGAACGTAATAATGCCAAGAAAAATCATCCCAAACAGCGTTAAAAAGCTGGGGTTGATTCGCCAAGTCCTGTAAAGGATATGCAATTTTTTTTAAAAAAAGGGCTGCTGACGAATCGACGTGCCGACTTGATAGTGCTCTTGTGAGGGGAAATTCGATATAACTCCTTGGGCATTTGTGCAAGTGCTCTTACATCTTGATAAAAGGAAATGAGCACATATAGTGGCACTGTGAATGCAGAAACGTTGATTCTAACACGTTTTCTAACTTAATTTTGGGCTATCAACATTTAAAATAAAAAAAGGGTAAAGTAACCCTTTTTCATACATCAAAGTATCTCTCTCTCACTCTCTCTCGCGATCACCGCTTAGACTGATGTACCAGACTTCCACATAAATTCTGCTGTTGTTATTAGGGACTTCGTCCCTCCATACAGCTTTTATACATCCAGGTCATCCAGGTATAATGGGTAATACGACGTCAGGCCCGTATTTTTCATTGACCGTCGGGACACATGATGGTTGATGTGGTCAACATCACGCCGGCCGCCATTTACTTCCCAGTGCTTTTCCTGGTACCTATTTGAGGCTGGGTTGACCCGAGAGCCATTATAGTGGGGAAACAACTCCCGCCCACTGTGGATTTGAACCCAGACCACTAGCCTAAGAAGCGAGTTCACTAACAACTTCGCTAGTGTGGCTCTCATAATAGTACTGTAGTTGTTAGTAATGCTCTAACGCTTATATACGATACGTAATACAACGTAGAAATGTTTTTGACACGTTGATATCATTAATATAATTATTATCATTAATAAACAAAAATATTTCTCATGCACAATCTAGGAGTTGTGTTTATTGGGAGACTTTGCTTGTGAGGCTGTACATTTACGCAGTCCCAATCTGCGTCTCTTCCACACTGACGCAGATAACGACCTCATCACACTCAACCACATCTACATCACTGCTAACCACATCTGTAAAGTTGCTGTCATAGGGATGCCAGCACTGAAGACAATGACAATACAGGTGAGTCTCATCTCTAGTTTTACTTATACTCTATTTCCGGCACATTGTATTTTCTTGTGTGGGCAGACAGATCTCGACTTACGACAGCCTCATATTACGACTGCTTATAATTACGACATTGATCAAATCGGTAAAGTCCAGTAAAAATTTGCATTCTCCGAATGGAGTTAATTCATGTTTGTTGATCGAACGAAAACAATTTTCGCCTTAGATTGAAAGAGCTGCCTCGGCTTAAATCCCCTTTAATACTCTAGTTAAAAAAAAAGAGTTTAGAAACCGAAGGATTGACTTCATTGCACCGGGTTTTACCCAAAATGCCTCGGTCCCTCTCCGCAGAAATGGCACGCCACCTGCCGAGAGTATTGCGCAAAGCACGCACATTCACAGGAACTTACACACTCTCACACGAACGTGCATGTATACTCACTCTCACACATTCATAAACACAAATACTACTTTCACCGTCCCACATTTTGCTTTCACCTCTGACACATTTTGTTACGTAGCAACTATACTCTGATTCACGTCATCCATTTCTTGCAGTGCGTGAGCGTTGATGCTATAGAACTCAATCTGTGTAGCGATGACCAACTTCAGCTGGACTCTTGTATCATTCAGGCTTTGGGATCCATCGGTTTCTTGCGACTTTTCGATTGTAAAGTAAGTACTTATGCTACGAAGGTTATACACGTAGTTATCTCTGTATGAACATTAGAGACACGTACACAGCTAGTAGCATTGGTATTATACACGTAGTTATCTCTGTATGAACATTAGAGACAAGTACACAGCTAGTAGCATTGGTATTATACACGTAGTTATCTCTGTATGAACATTAGAGACAAGTACACAGCTAGTAGCATTGGTATTGTACACGTAGTTATCTCTGTATGAACATTAGAGACAAGTACACAGCTAGTAGCATTGGTATTATACACGTAGTTATCTCTGTATGAACATTAGAGACAAGTACACAGCTAGTAGCATTGGTATTATACACGTAGTTATCTCTGTATGAACATTAGAGACAAGTACACAGCTAGTAGTATTGGTAATGAGGAATATGTAAATAGCATCATGGTAAAACTGAATTGACACACAATCGAATTAAATGATTAAAAGATGCAACATTTTGGCAGTGGGTATAACCAGAGCCAACTATAAACGTATGGGCCTTCGGACTAAGGTAAGAATTATGGGAAATCAGACCCCAACTACATCCCAACTACACCACGTGACATCGCATTCTAGTATTGGTGTATATAGACGAATTCATTTTAAAATCAACACAAAATGCTAAATCAAAGTTATATTATGCAACAAGTTAAGTTTAACAATAAGGAATATCAATATAATGAATATTTTTCACCAATAAATAACCATAGACTCACAGAATTGAGTAAAATTGCAAAAAGCTTGCAGTGCTCTATCAAAATATAGATATTTTCCGGCCCCCTTTTCTGATCTAGGTCAGGAACCCCTTGTCAGTTGTCTGGCCTAGATATCTATAGCTGGCTGTGGTATAACAATGTTGATGGTATCGGCAGTGGGTATAACAATGTTGGTGCTATCGGCAGTGGGTAAAACAATGTCGATGGTATCGGCAGTGTGTATAACAATGTTGATGCTATCGGCAGTGTGTATAACAATGTTGATGGTATCGGCAGTGGGTATAACAATGTTGATGCTATCGGCAGTGGGTATAACAATGTTGATGCTATCGGCAGTGGGTATAACAATGTTGATGCTATCGGCAGTGGGTATAACAATGTTGATGGTATCGGCAGTGGGTATAACAATGTTGATGCTATCGGCAGTGGGTATAACAATGTTGATGCTATCGGCAGTGGGTATAACAATGTTGATGGTATCGGCAGTGGGTATAACAATGTTGATGCTATCGGCAGTGTGTATAACAATGTTGATGCTATCGGCAGTGGGTATAACAATGTTGATGCTATCGGCAGTGGGTATAACAATGTTGATGCCATCGGCAGTGGGTATAACAATGGTGATGCTATCGGCAGTGGGTATAACAATGTTGATGCTATCGGCAGTGGGTATAACAATGTTGATGCTATCGGCAGTGGGTATAACAATGTTGATGCTATCGGCAGTGGGTATAACAATGTTGATGCTATCGGCAGTGGGTATAACAATGTTGATGCTATCGGCAGTGGGTATAACAATGTTGATGTTATCGGCAGTGGGTATAACAATGTTGATGGTATCAGCAGTGGGTATAACAATGTTGATGCTATCGGCAGTGGGTATAACAATGTTGATGCTATCGGCAGTGGGTATAACAATGTTGATGCCATCGGCAGTGGGTATAACAATGTTGATGCTATCGGCAATGGGTATAACAATGTTGATGCTACCGGCAGTGGGTATAACAATGTTGATGCTATCGGCAGTGGGTATAACAATGTTGATGCTATCGGCAGTGGGTATAACAATGTTGATGGTATCGGCAGTGGGTATAACAATGTTGATGGTATCGGCAGTGGGTATAACAATGTTGATGCTATCGGCAGTGGGTATAACAATGTTGATGGTATCGGCAGTGAGTATAACAATGTTGATGCTATCGGCAGTGGGTATAACAATGTTGATGCTATCGGCAGTGGGTATAACAATGTTGATGCTATCGGCAGTGGGTATAACAATGTTGATGGTATCGGCAGTGGGTATAACAATGTTGATGCTATCGGCAGTGGGTATAACAATGTTGATGGTATCGGCAGTGGGTATAACAATGTTGATGCTATCGGCAGTGGGTATAACAATGTTGATGCTATCGGCAGTGGGTATAACAATGTTGATGCTATCGGCAGTGGGTATAACAATGTTGATGCTATCGGCAGTGGGTATAACAATGTTGATGCTATCGGCAGTGGGTATAACAATGTTGATGTTATCGGCAGTGGGTATAACAATGTTGATGGTATCAGCAGTGGGTATAACAATGTTGATGGTATCGGCAGTGGGTATAACAATGTTGATGCTATCGGCAGTGGGTATAACAATGTTGATGCTATCGGCAGTGGGTATAACAATGTTGATGCTATCGGCAGTGGGTATAACAATGTTGATGCTACCGGCAGTGGGTATAACAATGTTGATGCTATCGGCAGTGGGTATAACAATGTTGATGCTATCGGCAGTGGGTATAACAATGTTGATGCTATCGGCAGTGGGTATAACGTGCTGATAATATTGGCATCGGGTACTGCGTATCTGTATGTCGTGAAAGTCAGTATATCACAGTGACACTGAGATGAACTTGATCAACATGTACAAATGCTCTGCCTCCCTGTTCAGTCGATTCCCTCGTCTTTATAACTGTTGATGAATATTCCGACATTCTGATATGAGCGTAAATTCGAAATCGTCACATATGCTACTTCGTATGGGCTATATCCATGATACTTTCAAATATATATGATATATCAACTACATACCTTAACACCAAGGGTAATAGAGGTAAGCATTCAAGAAAGAGAGAACGCACTAGCGAGACAATGAGACGAACTTTGTTGAGAGAAGCAATAAATATCGGTCTCAGCTCCCTGGAAGAGATTTAGCGAGTTGCCCAGGATAGAGCGGTATGGAGAAATTACTTGCAGGCCTTATGTAACGTATAACGATACGAGAGGAATTATTATTATTAATATAGGTAAGGGAAGACACATAAACACCTGGAGACGAGAGTTGGAAACGGAATGCAAGAAAATGGTGAGATAGTGGAGAGATCTGGAAAAAGATGGCCTTGAGTAGGAGGGATTGGAAAACCTTGGTTACGGATCTATACCATCCTATGGATGGGAGAGTGTAGAAGAAGAAGAAAAATATACCGATATAATCAGAATAAATAAAGGATTTCTAATGACTTAATGACTTAATGAATTACTGTAAGACATATACATTAATGAAAATCGTGGCATATCCTAAAGGACGTAGCCATCAACCACAGTAAACGAGTCGTTGATTTTCTAGGCACCACTTATACGTTCAGTAGTTTGCGGGTGGTGTCATCGTCCTTTTGTTAAAATCAACGGAAACAATTGTAAAAACACTGTCCGCAGCGTGATTCGAACTCAGAACGTCGGGGTTAATAGACCGAGTCACTAACCCTAGGCAACAGACGCCTATACATTAATAGTCAATGTTAATAACTCTTTGATAATTATTTGTATTTGTTCCTCCAGGTCAATCTGTTGTCTGTGTCAACTCCTATTGCTAGAACAGTTGTTCTCTACAGATGTCACGTCTCAGATTATGCTTTACAAATGGCATTGCATGGCTGCCCAAATATCAGTCATCTTAACCTTGAGAAGTGTCGAAATATTACAAAGGTTAGATAGTTCTATATATCAACATAATATATAAATATTAGGTATATCTATAGAGTAGGATGGTTATGTGTTCGTCTCTCGTGTCAAAGGTAGCAGGTTCGCTCCCACGTGGAGACATCTGGATATTATCAGTGTAGGTGAGATCAAGTTCCTAGTCTTATCGGAGACGGACGATGGAAAGTAGGCCCCGTGTTCAATTAATTTGAGCATATAAAAGAACCATTGACAGTTCAAAATTGAGAAGAGCAGGCTGAAAGCCGCTGCTAGGGCAAAATATATTAGTAAAAATTAAAAATAAATTTCCTACAAAAATATCTTCACCATCTGAAAAATGACACCATAGACCTCGCCGGTGTTACGCAGTTCGTGCACTGCAACTAAGATCTTCTCTGTAAGAAAGAGATCGGAGCACACATGGTTACTCACCGAAGTACAATGATGATGGTCCTATCAATCAATCAATCATAATACACAAGTTAGAAATATTAAAAATAAATGTAGGGTCGGGAAGGGGTGGTGGTGGGGGTGTCTGTAGTATGGAATCAAGAAGCTATTTTCGTTGTTTTCATATTAATGTAAAATTTGTATAACCATTTTGAAAGATTATGACTTAGAAGAGTAGAAAATAGTTTTAAAAAATGTCACAGCGTTGCCATGGAAACAATACAAAATGGCCACCAAAATTTCAAATCCCTAAGGCTCTGAATCTAATGAATGAAAATAAATTCTGTTCTCCCTCTAAGGTGCACAATTGTAATATCTAAAATATTACTCATGCGTTTTAGGATATATTAAATATCACATTTTTATAAATTTCTGGTAAAAATGCCTCAAAATTCGGTCAAAAAAACTGTTTTGGCAATCTCTGCAAATTTTCTAGCCACGTACGAGAGCAAATGAAGAGTTTTAAAGACACAAAAAATGTACAGCATTGACGTCAATCTATAATTTTTTTTTAAAAAGACCATATATTAAGTTTTACTACATAGTTGGTCTCTGTGAATCAAACTATTGTATATTTGATATGTCTGTTCTCCTTCTGCTTCTTTCTTTTCTTCTTTCCTCTTTTTCTGTGTACAGATCAGTTGTAATGTTAAGTGGACACTGTACATTACAAATCACACACTTACTGTTTATTTTGTTTACTGTGTTTGCACGGAACTTATTTAAGACGCACACATTTTGTTTTATTTCAGGTAATATTGGATGCGCCTCCTCTTAAGTTCCTCAACATGTTTGGATGTCGTGACATTCACAGATTACAACTGGACTGTCCACAGCTTTTGGCCATTAATTTAGGCCAGTGTCCTAATGTTCAGCTGTTCCTGGCCGGAGTGGAGAAGGAAGTGACGTCGATGTGTGATGACGTTCAAATAGTGAAACCAAGTGAGAATATAAGATGGAGTCATGACTACCCGCCACAAGTTTATTTATGTGGATGATCACAGATCAGAGATAACATTGAACAATACAATCTCAGGTTATCAAAGTGTCTTCGAGACAGTCTGGGATCAGAGGAAATGAAAAGGGTTTCAGAACAGAGATAATGAATATGGTCTAAGTTCGGGGGAATGAATATGGTCTCAGATCAGAGAATATAGTCTCTGGTCTCAGATCAGAGGGCATGAAAATGGTCTCAGAACAGAAAATGAATTTGGTCTCAGAACATAGAATGAATATGGTCTCAGAACAGAGGAAATGAATATGATCTCAGATCAGAGGAATATAGTCTCTGGTCTCGGAGCAGAGGGAATGAATAGGATCTCAGATCAGAGGGAATGAATATGATCTCAGATCAGAAGGAATGAATATGGTCTCAGAACAGAGGGAATTAATACTTTAGCCTCATATCGGATTAAAATATGCATTTAGTCTCAGAACAGAGAAAATTATGCAAATCGGCTCAGATCATATGAAATTATGTTTTATTATAAGATAAGATTGAATGGTGCCATTAAATCTCAGACGGGGATTAGGGTCTTGGTCAAATCTAGTTTGCTGACTGTGACTTCCTTTATCTGATCACTGCGTCTTCACAACCTTAACTTGTTGATATCATTAACTATATCATGCAGCAAATGTGATAATAAAGGCTAAAACGTCATCAGAACTACAGCAGCAAGAACTACTTTCGCAGACGTACATGTTTGGTCATTAAGACGGCATTTTAGCACTTCGGGCAGACCAATAGGTGCCGAGTCTTTTCCAGCAGATATCGACGTGTATGCACGATAATGGAACTTCTCCTTCTAGAAACATCTCCCTGATCCAGATCAAATGGAAGTACGAACACTAAAACATGTACCTCGCAGTATCCACTTATTTTTAATATTTCTTATGTTTTTTAATGTACTTCAATATTAACTATTCTACTTTCTAATCCTTTCACGTCGCCATTTTATTTACTTACGGACGTATTCATATTGCAATATATACTTGAAATAGCCAGTGTACTGGTGTCGCATAATCTGAAATATATACAACGATCCGGTATACAGGCATACAATGACGAATGTGTTAAATTGAATTGTAAACAAGTGAGAAGAAAATAAGGAGTTTTAAGAACCCCAGGGAAAGCACCGAAGCCAATGAATATGATCATTAAATAGACAGTGAACATGTATTAGGGAAATGTCTGGTGAACCACTAGTAACAAGCATGGTCAACCACTAGTAACAAGTATGGTCAACCACTAGTAACAAGTATGGTCAACTACTAGTAACACGTATGGTCAACCACTAGTAACAACTGTTATAAGAAGGAGAAGATGGAGATATGTTGGGCACACCTTGAGAAGAAATGATAAAAGGATATCAAAGCAGGCATTGAAGTGGAATGCAAAAGGTTCAAGCAATAGAGGACAACCTAAGGAGACTCTGAAACGAACTTTGCTGACAGATGCAAGAAATGTCGGTCTCAGTTTCATGGAGGAGATTGAGCGAGTTGCCCAGGATAGAGCGGTATGGAGAAATTGCTTGCAGACCCTATGTAACGTATAAACGGTACGAGAGGAATTATTATTATTATTATTACATTTTAAGGGCTTCCGGAAAAAAAAACCAAAATGACCAAACACAGGATTTGAACCACTCTTCCTTATTTCTGACGGTACCTTACGTGTAAACAAGTGAAAACTATTTCATTAGCAACTCAGAATGTTGTCCATTTTTACACGTGTACATTATTGTTGTATACAAATTGAATTTTAAATTCATTTCTTGTTGATATTCTTGTCGTATATTTCTCTAATATGTCTGTAAATATCTTGTCATTTTTTAGGAAATGTTAAATAAAGAAATAAATTGTTTCTCTGTTATTGTTATCGAACTACTTGATTTCTGAATATCTATGCAATATATATTGTCTTCATAAAATATGAGCAAATAGAACGTCTACATGTATATTTTATGTTATATGTTATATGACGTCTATATGTTAACTCTTGTATACTGTGTGTATATATATGGAACTGCAGTAAAACTATTTGATTGGCAAAACACGTAATCACAAAGTACTGCAGTTTTACAAATTACAAAAACAATGACAAAATACAGCAACGTTTCGACCAACAAGGCCTTTATCAAGCAAACGAACAAACAGGAGTGACAAATTAAAATGAAACACAAATGGACGACCAAATACAAACGTATCTAAGGAAAATCTGGAATAAAAACGAATAACGAAATAAATGTAACACAAAAAACACACATAAAAACTAGAAATAGAAAGGAAAAGAAACAATGAAACATCTAGTAAATATATAACTTGAATACATGCAACATATACCCATATAGATTACAAAGCATGGGAAGAGAAAGTACTAAGAAGCATAAGAATGGAATATAACATGAATACATGCAACATATACCCATATAGATTACAAAGCATGGGAAGAGAAAGTACTAAGAAGCATAAGAATGTAATACGTTGAGCCCGCGTGGTCGCAAGGTACCATACAAAGAAATCAACCGATTCTCCAGAGCAAATCGACTGCGATCATCCGAGGAAAATGATCGGATGGCTGTGACCTGGACATCGTGAGCACCTAAATGGCCAGTATCATTGAAATGGGTGGCTACAGGGTCACAGAGCATTGGCGTATGTCGCGTAAGTGTTGGGCGAATCGGTCACTGAGCCTCTTGCCTGTCTCGCCGATATAAGCCTTGTTATACCGCTTACAGATAATGGCATAGATAAGATTACGGGACTCGCATGTGAACCCATCGTCAATAAGAAACGTGCCTAAAGGAAAAGATACAGTACGCGTCTGTATCACATAAGCACACGTGTTGCAACGCTGACGGCCACACTGGACAGTGCCAAAATGAGTCTGGATATTGGACTTAAGGCGACTGTGTACCAACATATCCTTAAGACTTCTGTCCCGTCTGTAAGACACCAAAGGATAGTTGGGGAAGACAGAACGGGTCTCAGGATCTGATCTAAGGAGAGACAGATGACGGAATAGGGGTCAAAGGCTCATGAGGTCATGGTGGTAACATGAGCCAGGGTTAGCGAGGGGCGCGCTAACCAAGACCCTGCCCCCAACCTCCACGCGGTGACCCTGGAAACAGACTATGGTTCCGGTCTGGCTAAGAGGGCAGGGATCGGGGAGAGAAAACTACTGGTAGTGGTAGCGGTGCAAGTACGAATACACGATAAAGATACATACAAACAAAATGCACTAATCTCCTGACCGATGTCCAACAAGATATTGCCCAAGTCCCTGAACGCAAAGAAACAGCAACGAAACGTCTCAGACATGGATGAGAGGTGCATCCAGTGACCAAACGTATGCCCACGTAGGGCGAAGCTCGAAGCCCTGAGGAGGGGCAAACATTGCCAGCCCGTCGGCAAGAATAAATAAGACAGGACCGTAACGAATAAAAGTCTACCCTCGTGTTGGTGCGAGAGAAGATTGCAGCTGACCTAGCATTGGTAGCCTGGTGCAGACACATGTACTGGGCAAGGTTTGCCGAGCGCAAAAGAACAAGTTGCGTTTAGTGCATAACGAAACTACCCGCCCTGGGAAAACCGTGCAAGGTACTGTGCGACTAAAAATTAACATCCCCGGAAGAACTGAGGTTGGTGATTCCTAACGGGACTGCCAGCCATGGGGCAACCGGGCAATGTTCGATTGCAGTCGTAACTAACATCCCCGGAATAACTGGGGCGGGTGATGGCGGCGAGCGAAAAACCCACAGTTACGCTGATAGCGCCGACTGAAACGACCCTCTACATTGTTTGTACTCGGCCCCATGCCAGTGCTTTCGACGTAAATTGCAAATTGCCACGTACCAATGCGCGTCTAGAAAAGGCTGAGAATGTTCCTTCTCCGGATCAGAGTCAAAAATGTACGGTAAAGCAAGGCCGACAATGTACGGACCTGACAGGAAGTCCGGGTCTGAACATTGGCGAAGGCCGATACTTTACACGGTGTCTTATACGAGTAAGACGCCGTCCGAGGATAAGCTTACAAGCCCCGAGAAATATTTCTCAGTCAGAACGGGCATGAACAGCGTAACTCACTGTCCCGGCGTAGATCACAAAGCCCAAAAAAACGGCAAAGCTGATCGTACCCTAGGGAAAGCTCACCCTAGTAAATCAAAAGCTGGCTGAAAACGAACACCCCACCGAAGGATAAGCAACTGGGCTCCAATAGGTGCTGAAGGCTGGTGCACGTACATTACGTTCGGACGTTTGGCTGTTTATATATCACAATGAGAATGATTAAAACAGGCCTAGAACGATCGAAGAAGAAGAAGAAGAAGATGACGGAATAAAACATTTTTCACCAGGGAACTATGGGGTGGTAAGTTAAGATAAGTTTTACTCTGTCAGAGTTAGTAGTCCTATGCTGGCTGGTAAGGGCCTGCTGGCGAGTGATTTTCTGAACTCGATGCATAGCCGAGACAAGCACGCTCTCCGGGTATAGGCGCCTACGAAAGAAATCAAGCATCTCGCGAGCTCTCTCAAGAAAATCATCGTCCTCACTACAAAGGCGACGAAGGCGTAAGAGCTGCGAGAATGGCAAAGAGTCACGACAAGCCCGGGGATGGGAAGAAGTATAGAGGAGAAAACTATGTGCATCAGTAGGCTTGTAATATACTGATGTAGTGATAGCGGATAGGCGTAAGGTGATAGTAATGTCAAGAAAGTTGACACAAGTAGTGGAGATGTGAGAAAACGAATAGAAGGGTTGAAAACATTAATGAAATTAATGAAGCGTGACAAATCGGCTTCAGGCATATCAGTGATGCCAATACAGTCATCAATGTATCTGTGATAGACAGACGGAAGGGGGCCATCATATGTAGTCCATACTAGGTGTTCAAGATAACCCATGAATAGACAAGCATAACTAGGTCCCATTTTAGTACCCATGGCAACCCCACTGACCTGCTCAAAGAAGTGGTCATTAAACTGAAAGGAGTTAAGAGTGAGAACTAGTTCCGCAAAACGAAGGAGAGCAGAAGTTGACACAAGTGGATTAGTTCTCCTATTGAGAAAGAACTGGAGAGCTATGCTACCCATTTCAATGATACTGGCCATTTAGGTGCTCACGATGTCCAGGTCACAGCCATCCGATCATGTTCCTCGGATGATCGCAGTCGATTTGCTCTGGAGAATCGGTTGATTTCTTTGTATGGTACCTTGCGACCACGCGGGCTCAACGTATTACATTCTTATGCTTCTTAGTACTTTCTCTTCCCATGCTTTGTAATCTATATGGGTATATGTTGCATGTATTCATGTCATATTCCATTCTTATGCTTCTTAGTACTTTCTCTTCCCATGCTTTGTAATCTATATGGGTATATGTTGCATGTATTCAAGTTATATATTTACTAGATGTTTCATTGTTTCTTTTCCTTTCTATTTCTAGTTTTTATTTTGTTTTTGTGTTACATTTATTTCGTTATTCGTTTTTATTCCAGATTTTCCTTAGATACGTTTGTATTTGGTCGTCCATTTGTGTTTCATTTTAATTTGTCACTCCTGTTTGTTCGTTTGCTTGATAAAGGCCTTGTTGGTCGAAACGTTGCTGTATTTTGTCATTGTTTTTGTAATTTGTAAAACTGCAGTACTTTGTGATTACGTGTTTTGTATACTGTGTGCATCTGTGGGAGTCTGTAGTTTAGCGGTAGTAAGCTCGATCACAAACCAAGAGTACCTGGTTCAAACTCCACGGTGGTGGATTTGGAAGCAACATTGTTCCCGTAGATTTTTCTAACGGTAAAGTAGATCTCACCGTTCAGAAAGCAATGGAAAATTTCTGAACGTATAAGTGGTGCGAATCGTTTATTGTGATTGATGTTGACGTCCTGTAAAGAATATGCCACGATTTTCATGTTCATACTGTGCAAATGTTCGTACTGTGCAAATGTTCATACTGTGCAAATGTTCATATTGTGCAAATGTTCATACTGTGAAAATGTTCATACTGTGCAAATGTTCATACTGTGAAAATGTTCATACTGTGCAAATGTTCATACTGTGCAAATGTTCATATTGTGCAAATGTTCATACTGTGCAAATGTTCATACTGTGCAAATGTTCATACTGTGCAAATGTTCATACTGTGAAAATGTTCATACTGTGCAAATGTTCATACTGTGCAAATGAATAAAAGACATTGTTCATACCTCGAGGTATAGTGTGAATACGGTGTTATGACAGTATTTTTCATTGACCGTCGGCACACGATGGGTGATTTGGTGAACATCACGTCTGTGCAAATGTATGTATTATATTTATTACTAATATTATTATAATGAGAACATGATGTCGAGTGGATAAAGAGCACCGATCTCTAAGTTATGTGGACATGGGTTTAAACCACACTTTTTCTTGTTCCCTCTCTATGAATCCAGGCGTTGTTATTGCATCTAATAGGGCATAGACTTATTTTTACTTGAAGGCTTACTTTTCGTATCACCAGTGTCCTTCGTCATTCAGGCGAGTATTACTTCGACTTCAGAGGTATTACAGGTTAAGGAATTTCTTTCTGTCGAGTGTACAAAATAAAAATCACCACCAGTACACATTCGTGACAACAGTTTTGATATAGCGGCCTTTAAAATCTACAGCCTAAATTACATTCTTCAGCTATTCTCCTTTCTTCCCTAACCAGGGATATAAGCTGTGCTGCAGTTATTATTATTATTATTATATGTATAAAAAATATCAACTGACATCTCTACACAAAGTCTGACTACCAGTGAGTCACCGGAACCATCAGTATGAATACCTGCCCACTACGACCGAGACTTAACAGCAATATAACTGTCCGAAATATCGTGAAACACGTTCTATAAATCAATAACATGATACATCACATATTTGTTGTGTAAACAAAATACGTGTGTGTAATACACACTAGTGGGACAGATTAGTTGAATGCATAGGAGTTCGCATGTCAACTCGGACACAAGAGTGTTGTGGGTTCAATCCCACTCTCGACGTTCCACATGTGAGGAAAGAAATTGACCCTCCTACCTCTCGTACACAAGGTATTAGAAATGTGAAATGAAGTGACTTCATACCCTAAGGTCTGAAAATGTTACTGGATATTGTATTTATTTTAGTAATAGACATTTAACGAGTGTTCTAATCAATGGTTGAGCTTTATTACGAGTACTAGAATCTCTCAGAACTTGAGAGTCATATATTACACTAGTAACAACAAAGTTTATCAGTATAGTAGTAGCTGATAGTATCGATACTGTCATATTAAACTTATCAATATAGTATAATAGTAGTAGCTGATAGTATCAACACTTTCTCTCATATAAATCACTAAGGACAATGGTTCTCACACTGTCTGAGCCCACGAATCCCTTGAGTTCAATAAAAAAATCCAACCGGCTCGAGAAACGCAAGAAGAAGAAAACTGGAACCTGTATATATTTAAGTGACTGACTAGACATGGAATAATTTGGAAATGACGGCGCTGAGCAGAAATAATGGCGAACTTTTGTTGAGGACATATTCTCTTAAAGAAACTGCAAATATTGTTATTATTATTATTATTATTATTAAAAACTGTCGTTATTGCCTGTAGTGCCGCTTTTTAGGGCGGTGTAGGACAGGTGGGACGAGAGAGCTGATGAATTTAATGGCAACATGGCTAGTGTAGTCGTCGCGAAGCTGTTCAGGTTAGGATTTTTCATATTTTCCCACAACAGAAACAAATCATTGGCTTTACTGGGAATTCAAGATGGGTTTCCTGCATGGGAGCCACGCTCTAGTCCGTTCGGCCAGACGAGCTCCTTTTTATTGTTATTAATATTATGTCAATGTGAAAATATTCCTTTCAGTTTGAGATCTTTATAAATATTTATGCTTAATTACAATTACTTATTTGCTCATGTAACGCTCGTCTCGTTGTTGTATCACGCACAATATTTATACTATTTCTTTAGAAATCTATGTTTCTCATTACATTCAATATGTCGGAATAAAGATAACTATAAATATATTAGCTTGTGTAATATCTTTTTGTCCCCTCATTTCTTGCAAACATTATTTGTGTTTATGATTGTTAAACTAATTTCGTGGATCACATAATAGGACAGTGCATTGCTGAACACAATCATCATAATCAAATATATGGTCCTGAGTACATCTTTGGCACCCTAACAGTATTTTGTAATTTCTCTCTGTTATATGCTAGATGTTCTGCCTCTGCAACCGTCCTGCTCAAATCATCAGTTACATCGTGAATCCGTCTTCTTTGTGATCAACCTCTGCTCACTTTTTCCAGGATGCTTCCTTTTATAATGGTCGTCTCCAGCCATTTCGTCTTTTTTATATATTCAAAATACTTCAATTTTGTCATTCTTATTTACAGCACATTTCTTTGCTTTCCAGCTCTTTCCGGATAGATCTACGTGTTCTCTTACCTGCCCATGATATATATGGGACTTTTCTACAACACTTATATCCACAAGCACATTGTAGTACTTCTTCCATTGTCAGTCCACCCGCTCTATCTAATCACCAAAATATGTAGATTGTATCTTCTCATTACTGCTGTTATCTGCGATAGTTTTCCTGCTTCATACATTGTTCTTACATTCCAGAATTCAATTTCAGTTTTGCTTTTGGTATTCAGAACTTTCGACCTAGGTAAAGTAGTTTATATTCAGTTTTTGCTACTTCTAGTCATACAAGTCCATGACTCTGGTAGTCCTTCAAGCCAATAAATATTTTATGTATTTGTTGCTGGTTCCATAATGTAAAGATTTTTTTACAGGATGGAATTGTTAGTTCCAAGCCAAACCCCCAACCTGGAAACCCAGGAAGCAATATTTAGTCTGACCCCTCCTTAGTGACCAGTCCGGCATGTGTGGCCTTGCCAGGAAGAAAACTTCCAACTGTGCAAACCTACGGTATCATTGGATCATACATGCTCCCCACAACTACAGAGTAATGGCCCCATGGTAGGAGAAGCTGATATTTACAAAACATTATAGCCATGGACAACAAAAAGAAACACTATAATTATCATGTTATCGAATAGTCGCAGATTTCTAACAATTGTGACAATTAACAAGCAGGAATCTCATGTTGAAATATGATGTGCTGGGTCGAAATATCAAAACTATCACAGCATAAACACACAAATCAAAGTACAGAGTCTTTACTTCATTTGTCTCAAATCACAATAAGTGGTTATTAGAGCAAACACAAACAAAACAAAACACAAACAGTAGCTTCAAATGAAAACAAGCAAAATACATAAAGCAAAAGCTGATTTTTCAAATCAAGGAAAAAGGTGGTGTCGTGATCGAAACAACGTTATTGCATGTTTAAAATTTCGAAGAAAGACAAAAGATGGTTATAAAAAAGGGGATTAACTTCACTGCACTTGGTTTCTACAAATGACTAGGTCTCTCTCCATAGGAATCGCACATCATGCTGGAAGTATTGCACAAAGCAATGGACTCTGTAGCTCCGGCAACAATCATAGAAATCTCCAGGGAAAAATATACTCGTGGACCAGAGCCAACTATAAACTTATCTAGAGTTGGCTGTACGTGAACCGAACGTCGCTGTATGGGTTTCACTCAACAACAGAGACTCTCAAAGTCTAGACAAGATTAATTTTGAAAATCAACATTTTGTATTATGTACTGTTTTGTTGATTAGTAATTCACAATATATATATACAGTATAAATAATAAAAACATTTTCCTGCAATTCGATATTTAGTTACCATTGTCTTTCTTTATTCAAATCTCTCTCTCTTTCTCTCTGTCACTCGTGATCACCGCTTAGACTGATGTACCAGACCTCCCCATAAATTTCATTCATGTGGAAATCTTATTCATGCATCCTTAGCATTGGTGTGGTTCATCACATCTTTAGCTCTATGTGGAGCTCTGGGGCTTATCCTTCGGCGATGTGTCCGGTTTTAGCCAGCGTTTACTAGGTTCGCTCTTCATCAGCCTCTGACTGTCCCAGCCGACCTGCAAGGCAACAGGTTTTATTCGAATCTGATTGAACAAGGTTCGTTATTGGTTACATGTCTTGTTTTACTTCTGCATTTCGTCCACCTCCCCAACTTTTTTCTTGGTTTGTTTATTGCTATTTTTGCTAACACAATTACACTCTGGTGTGTCGATCTGATTGTCAGTACACATACTGATGTACGTCAGCAGGTTCAGATGTTGATTTCTGTACATATCTGTTTGAAAGTGGTCTACTCCTGTTATAAGACCTGTGTAACACCTGTATGAAACACCTGTATAGCATCAGCTGATCAAGGTGATCGATAAACACTATTTACTTTCACAACCTCCCCTCTTTCTCTCTTACTTCGTTCTTTCTCTCCGTCTCTAAATTGCATGCATCCTCGACAAGTAATCAGGTAGTTTCCACAAAGCAAAAATGTGTATATTGTATGACATCCTACTTAACAACTTGAGGCGCTGCTCTCACTTTCTTTAACTGCTAAATCTGGCAAAGGAATAACTATTAATTATCAAAGATCATATTCTCAGCACAATTATCTTCACATCTGTTTGTTTATTTAATTTAAGGGTTGGATGTGGAGGGGAAGCAGATTCAAAATGGCTGAAGTAATAAGCTACAAATCATATGCGTTATAATATATTATATATAATACTCTCGTACCGTTAAAAGCTACATATGGCCTGCAAGTAATTTCTTAACACCGCTATGTCATGGGCAACTCTCTCAATATCTTCCATGATATTGAGTCTGATACGTCTTGCCTCTCTCAGGAATGTTCACCGGCTTATCTACGGCGCCAGTGCAATTATTTGATACGGTATGACATACTGCATTTGTTTAAAGACATCCTGCATAAAAATGTGAGATAATCTAGTGATGGAGTACCTATATTGCGATTGAGAAGTTTGTAGTCAGGCGTTGGAGCATTTGTTGGCCGAATAAGGAGGGAACATAACCAGTGAACTACTGAAACGATCAGCGTGTATACACTTTGAAGTGACCTATGTGAGAGTGAGCGTTCGCCTGTAAGTGTTGCACCAAATCAGATTAAAACTCCGTGCAGAGGCAGAGGAAATAAGAACAGCGGCCGAAATGATCCTAGAGAGAAGAGGCACCTCTCGCAATAAGGTCGTGATATTCACCGATGCTCTATCGGTCACTCGGAGTTACATTCGATGATAGACTGACGTGGAAGCAGCACATCAACAAAGCAGCAGCAAAGGCCAGGAGGAAGTTAGCCATCCTGAGAAAATTAAGTGGAACCACATGGGCGCCAGTCAAAAATACTTTTAAATATTTATCAGCAGGGCATACGACCACACCTGGAATATGGATCGGCTGCATGGTGTCCAGCATCAAATACCACATTAGGAGAACTGGATAAAGTGCAAAACCAGGCGCTTCGTGTCATCACAGGAGCAATGAAATCAACACCAATAATGGAGATGGAAAGAATGGAGGGAATACAAGCATTGAGAGAACGCAGAGACACAAAAGTGATGACGCAGGCAGAAAAGTTTCTGAGTATGCCAAGCCATCCAATGGAAAACAGATTCCAAAATCTAGCATTGGGGCGGCTGAAAAGAAGCAGCTTTATTCATCAGGCCAAAAGACTGAATAGGCAAACCTCAGACCTACCAAAAGTTGGCATTCCCCTAAAGTCTGTGCCAGAGCAAACCCCTTGGAGAGAGGAGACTGAACCAGAAGTATGTATCCAGACAGAAGTTAAAGGAATACTCGACAAGGATGAACAGAACAGCATACAACGCAAGACAGTCACTCTCAGTTTACTTGATGAAGAATACCCACATGATCTCTGGGTCCGGGTATACACGGATGGGCCAGCAGAAAATGCAGTGAAGAATGGAGAAGCAGGAGTGTACATAGAATACCCAAACAACGCTAGAGATGTGATTAAAGTACCAACGGGGAAATTCTGTCACAACTATGATGCAGAAATTCAGGCAATCAAGATGGCAACTGAAAAACTGTTGAATACCAGACCCGATCCTCAACATGTTGTATCTTTGACTGATGCAAAATCAGCACTCCAAGCACTCCAGTCCAGAAAACTGCCAGGTCTACAGACCCTACTGTCTAAATTGTCCAAGCAGCGCAGGGTCATCTTGCAGTGGATACCCTCTCACTGTGGAATACCAGGAAATGAAACAGCAGACCGATTGGCCAAGGAAGGTGCTGCAGGAGAGCAACCGGATGTGCCAGTTACCTACCACCAAAAGAAAAGGATGATTAAATCAATGAGAAAGCCACAAATACCAACACAAGACGATTACTATAATATGAGCGGATTGGAATAAGTCGTCATTCTGCGCCTTAGAACAGGACACAATCGGCTCCGCAACCACATGTATACAAAATTCAAGATTGGCAATTCAGCCATGTGTACATGTGGACAGGCACACCAGACTGCATAGCACATACTTCAAGACTGCCCCGAATATGATACACTGAGGCAAACTCACTGGCCTAACGAAATATTCAGTATATATATATGGAACTGCAGTAAAAATATTTGATTGGCAAAACACGTAATTACAAAGTACTGTAGTTTTACAAATTACAAAAACAATGACAAAATACAGCAACGTTTCGACCAACAAGGCCTTGATAAAGTGGAGGTTCGTTTGCTTGATAAAGGCCTTGTTGGTCGAAACGTTGCTGTATTTTGTCATTGTTTTTGTAATTTGTAAAACTACAGTACTTTGTAATTACGTGTTTTGGCCTAACGAAACAACACTCGATAGAAAACTACACGGACCTCTGTGTGAGCTACAAAAGACAATGAAGTTCATACAAGAGATAACATTGAATATATAGACATATTTCAAGCGAACCAAAGGAAGGAAGGATCACGCACTCAAAAGTGTAGGCAAAACAGAGCTAAATGAGCTCAAAACGACCCTCGATGAACTAGCGCGCTCACTCAAACGCACCGTCATTCAGTGGATACCATCACACTGTAATGTAAGTGGAAACGAACGCACCGACAAACTAGCTAAAGAAGGCGAGCGACTACCTCAGACTGATCACAAGATCAGTTATGAGGAAGCCAGAACAACCATCAGCTGGCACTACAGAGACAAATGGACAAAAGACCATCCCCAACATAACAACAGCGACGGATACTATGGTCTGTCTCGTAGCGAACAAGTTGCTATACTTCGCCTCTGTACCGGCCACAACAAGCTCCGCGCCCACATGTTTAACAAATTCAAAATAGGCACAACTAGCCTGTGCCCATGCAAAAGGCAGAATGACGGCAGAACACGTTCTGCAAGATTGTCAACGGATAGAAGGTATAAGAAAAGTAACCTGGCCTCAAAACACAGAGTTTCGCGAGAAGCTGTACGAAGGAACGGATTCTAACCACGGTAAAATTCATGATAAAATTTGGTTCATCATTCTAGGCCGGGATCGCGAGAGAGAGAGAGAGAGAGAGAGAGAGAGAGAGAGAGATTAAAACTCTAGCGGAAGATAGAATCAATAGAATCTAAAAGTCAAATACAATAAACAGCGGGGGTAAGCATGTAATCTACGATTTGAGAATATGTTTAGAGTTGTTCCCCATAATGGCCACATAATTTTCACGACGGCGTTGGGAAATAATGTCAATTATGTTCAACCGAACTATTAAGAAATTGTAAACGATTAACTAGCCCTATATATTTTGAAATATAAGGGCACAAAAATACTTACATTTGTACCGTTAATAAAATGTAGTTACTTCTATGAATATAGCAGTTTTAAACGGCAATTAATTAATAAAATTCTTACTGTATGATGAAAGCCTTTCTGGCATACAGACATAACGTTAGAATAGAAGGAACCGTTCTTTATTGTATTGTACATCTGAAAGGTAAATCAAGTCCATTTATCAGTTATACTTGTTTGTCATATTTTTAATGAGAATTATATTAATGTCTTGTTTATATCTTAGCATAATAACTCTAATTATGTTTGAGGGTTGACTGTTTTTGGTTTCTTTTCATATTTAAATACTGATTTCATGAAATCAGAAATGACGGCATCAGTCACTTTGATAAATTTTTCAAAATAGTGCTATAGCATTAAAAACAACATAGTTAGATAGGCCTTGAAATTTGCAATTCAATGACACCTCACCCAAGTCTGTACCTCAATTCTGAAAAAAAGTTATGAATTTTTTATGAATTAATAATTGCTAAATAATAAATACATGAAAAATATAGGGTAAATTAAAAATATGGATCTCAATAAAACTGTGTCAATGTTATAGCAAAGCGCTTACATTATCTTAAATATCTTTCTTATTGCTAATACAAAACCATATAAACCATATATTTTTATGTGCGGGAACACAAAATGCATTCATAGATTATATTGTCGCAATGTTTTGAAACATGCAGAACTAATTAATATTCAAAATGGTGGGCTAATTTGCATATTTTAAATAATTACTATATTGGCATTTGAGTCGCATTTGTGATTTTCACATCAAACTACAACAGTAATGCAGACTGAATGATGTTAAATCACCAAGTATCAGGCACAGAATGTCGAGAGCTTATGTAGATGTTATGTAACACTAATTAGAGAAGTAATTAGCAATTAATATCTCAAATTACTTCATATAAAAAAACTAATTTTTGGAGAAAATTGCGAGCATATGATTGTGACACATCATTTTCATCGTCTCAAATAGACGAGTAATAATAGCTGAATATCATGAAGTTGTCTTAAATAATATTGTACTACTGGCTATAAATGTGGAAAAAATACTTAAATGTGTTATCAACTATGAAACACTTAATACTGGATGACAAATATGTGGCATCCCCAAGAACACAATCAACTAACAATTTTGACACGGTCATTTAGTAGTCTTCTGATGGTGATGGACATTCAACATCCCTTGTCCTCCAAGTTGGGGGTATATGGCGAATAATCTTCTTGTCAGCTGTTGTCTTGGTCTTGAACGACATAACTTTCTTCATGTAGAGAACGTCTCTCCCATCTACATCCCAGGCATGCTGAAATTCAAGACATGACAGAAAATTATTCATTGCAACAAATTTAAATGTCTTTAAATGGGATTACAAAGGGATCTTGGTAGAGTATATTGTCATATTTATTGTGTTATCAAGCCACTAACCAAACTGTATCGAATTGTTTACCATGGCAACAAGCGATAAGGTTATAGACTATAAGCAGTGTAAATTATTTACTAAATGTTCAATTTCTGTGTTCTGGGATGTTCTTATTATTAGATATACTGTGTAGATATATATATGTGTGGTAACTACCAAGTGATAGGTATTAAATGTGTTGGAAATTCTAAACTTGAAGGTAAGTTGGAAAATTTTTATATTCTTTTATATGCTTTTCTGCTGTAAATAATAATTTTACATTTACAAATTTCCTATTAATAAACAATTGTTTTAGATCTATCTTAAAGTATATCCATTTACCTACAAAATGGTATATTACTTGTAAACATCTGTTAATAAATAAGAAAACTGCAGCTGAATTTGTACATACACCTGAAAATGGGACCTAAATTTAATTCAGCCGCAACCCATAGGCATATTTCAATTCCGTAGCTAATCAGTTAAAGTTATGTTTGTGTATCTCATCAGTTTGTCAAAGTGTGTGATAGAAGACATAAGGCACATTTTATTGCCATTCTTACCAGTTTCTGTTGCAAGCACAACAGTCAATACCTTCTTTACCACCTCAGAAATGGTCATCTCTCATCATGATCTGCAGCGGTACAACAGCAGCTGTGCTACGTACTCCTTCTTAACTGGGTACACTGTACACTGCATCACATATGACCTCATGTCTTCAATACTTTTCTTGTTAATGTTATCCATGGTTCAAGTAAAATCAATACAGAAATGATCAAATCAGTGAATGTGCAGAAATAAAAAAATTATTCTATGTAATTTTAATTAGTATTTTTTTTTAAAAATTGATAACGTGATTCAATATTATAAATAATTGATTTAAACATTAGAACACAAATATTTGTTGCTGGTGGTTTAGTTACACTCTTGCAATTAATGTAATACTATATTAATATGCAGTGTATCCTTTAAAACTAGTTAAAATTGCCCCCAAAAAAAAAAAAAAAAAATGGCGGCGACGCTTTAGAAGAATTTTTAAGTGACACATGGCTTACAACAAATAGGATAACTATAGTTCGGAATATTTCGAGATCTCCAAAGTTCGTACACACATGTAAAAAAGGATGGAGAATTCAAATATAATGATGATTTTTAGATTTTTAAAGAGTAAGTATGCAATTATTCCAATTAAACTCACCTCGAGACAAATTGTCTCTTGTAACTTCCAAACGAGACAAAATTTTCTTCTAATTCTCAAAGAACAATCTGAAGAAAGGATCGGCAGGAAAAATCTTCTCTTTACATAGTGGTCTAAAATCACTGGAAGTCCTGGTAAAATCGATGCGACGGGCGAATATCCCAAATCGAGTGCCGACACGTGACGACAAATATGGTATTTCATTTCACGAAATATTACGGACTTCGCCGGAAACGAACTTCCGTTATCGGCATGCCTGCCGCATCAGCGTACAATTTTTACAACTTTTCAATGGTTACTCGAAACTTCTCTACTATTTATTTAACTATATGAAATGAATGACCGACAACAATCGGTCACTAAGACTAGTGTATTTGTAATTTGTGTAGAATTCACTCATTAGCCAGCATATCACGATCATAATAGCATTCTTGATTCTCGGTATCTGAAATTCAACGGATGCGCCTGTCCTACAGGCTACACTGACAATGTTAATTGATGTTAATGTTCATCTGTAGTGAGTGTATGTGCTTATGAACCGAGATGTAACGTAAAACACGTTCTCAGCGCAAACCATTCAGATCACTAAGAGTGATTAATTGGGTACGACTCAAGGGAGAAGAGATCAAAGTACCCTCATCACTACTATTAGTTTAGTCTCCTATTTGATATTTGCTGAGCTGTGGTGGTGTGACTGTGAGTAGTACTCCTCGAGTGATTCGCCATGGATTCACACCCATGCTACTACAGTTATTTGGGCGAATTGAGCACCCTAGGAACGGGATACGAACCTCCCCCAAGTTTTTAAATCAGTCCAAATTTTCACAATTCTCAAGATTGATTATCCATGATTGCAAAATGAGTTTAATTTTACTTAGTTATCTTCCAACTAGGTTATATTCTGCATCAGTAGGCCATGATGGACATTCAAGACTGGGAACCACCATCAGAGGCAGAGATGAAGCTTATTGAGGCTAGGAGAGAACGCTCAGACAAAATCTCTAAGCTTATGTCTGGTTACTTATTGAAGGGCCACAGAATGCTGGGTGTTGTCTGTGCAGAATGTGATGTAAGTCTAATTTCTTATCTTCTAGTAACAATTATCAGTTATGTGAGGACTATCATAACAGCTCTCTGGACATATTCATAGGTGCTCCGATTCCCGCCTCAACAAATCCAGCAGCCCAACACGCCAGACACTCCAGCGGCCCAACACACCAGACACTCCAACTGCCCAACACATCAGACACTCCAGCGGCCCAACACTCCTAATAACACTTGGCTGCTGTTACTAACAAATAATCAATATCAGGTTTATATACATTTTAGAAAATAGTTTGACAGAAGTGCCAACTGGCCTTAAAAAAATTGAATCTACAGGCAGTAGATACAAATGAAGTGTTATCTGCGACTGTTACAAGTTTTATGTCTGAAGAATAAACAGCTGCTAACCAAACGGCATTCCTCCCGCTGCAGGTTGATGTGAGGCAACAGGGACTCTCAATGAAATGAACCCTATATCCAATAACAGAAACATCCAGCAAGCAAGAGTCACTAAAAGCACTATTTAGTCATTGAAACCAGTGGTGCATTTAGTATGACAACAAGTAGCATGACTGGTGGGGACTAAAGCAGTACTCTGGCTGGAGTTATAAAACTACACTCATGTGTACATTCTGAGTGATTCATTGAGTATGATCCGAAAGGTGGTGGCTGGTTCGATTTGCAGACAGTAGACTGAATCACTACAAGCCTCAACAATTCACAGAATTACATTCATCATCATTCTGGGGCACATGGGTGTCGATGGCAACAATAGAGCAGACAGACTGGCTCTGCCAATATAACAGGCTCTCAATGAAATGAACCCTATATCCAATGAAATAAACATCCAGCGAGCAATAGTCACTAAAAACACTAGCAACAGTCCAGGCAACCTTGATAAATAAAGCAACCTACTGTCTTGCAGTAATCATTGTGAGATGGAAAACTATGAGAACCTATATATATATAAAAAATTACTTGATCTACAGAAAACTACAGTACAGAATGCAGGACACCAGGTTAATCATAGATTTCTCATCATTTGTTTGCAAAACCACATCTCTGGCCTTCAGATTTTGCTCTTTATTTAATGTCTTTGACATGCTTCCATATATCTATGAAAATTGTGGAATATCCTTTACAGGACTTCGCAATCAACCACAGTAAATGGGTCATCAATATTATAGGCACCACTTATACGCTCAGTAGTTTGTCATTGCTTTCTGAACGGTGAGGTCTATTTTTACCATTCGAAAAAATTCACAGGAACAAATTTACTTCCAAACTGCAGAGTGTGGACCAGGTATACTTTGGTTGTGAACGAACTGACTACCGCTTAAGCTACAGACGCCCACGTCTGCGCAGACTCAATATATGAGAAACATACTGCCATGAAATACATTTTGTCTTGCTATTCATGTACATGTTGTATGACTTAACATTGCCCATGAATCTTTATTTATTTTTGACTTTTGTTTATTTGCAGACTATTCTGTTGCAGGACAGGCAAGGTATTAAATACTGTGTAGCTTGCTCTGAGTTGGACTCGGATACAGACAAGGATAACCCATGTATGTTGATGATAGTAATGACATCTGTCATTTAGTTCTACTTCTGTGTTTGTTCTAGATTAACCACTTTTATGTTTTTGGATGTGGTTCGAGCTAAATAGTATATGTATATTGTTCTGATATAGTTTGCAGTGATTAAGCTGCAATGTGTATACCTTTCTGCCAGTACATCTATTAGTTCATTTTATGCTAGGAATTGTCCAAGCAACATCACCTTTTAAAAGTCTAAATAAAATATGGAACTCCAGATTATATAGTTTTACAACTTTTCAGTTCCACTGTGGTCTCAAGCCAAAAATATGCTATCGAGAGTTGGAAAATGACTAAAGATATAGAAAGGAAGCTGAATGCATTTGAAAATAGATATACTGGGCAGAGTTTTGAGAAAAGTTGGATTAGGGCTAATATGTAATTGATCTGTTGTTGATGGCTTTAGCTGACTAATAGGTAACCTAGCACTTACAACAGTGCTATGTGTCAACATATATCAATTCTATACAGTTAATCCATTTTTGTTTGTTAGTACAGGGTGTACAGTCCTTTGGAATTTCTCTCTCGCATAGGCCAGATGTACAGCCGTGATGCTCAAACCATCAATTACATCCTGAATCCATCTTCTTCATGGTCTTCCTCTTTGCCGGGATACCCCCTTCCATAATGGTCTTCTCAACCTTTCGGTGTGTGTCCAAAATACTTTGATTTTATTCGTTGCAATTCACTCATTTTTCTATCTTTATTTCGTGGTACCATATCTTTTGCTGACAACACTAGCATGTGTGACCAACTCGTCTGGTGTCATCTCTTCCTGGACTGTCATCAGTGTTTCAAATCTGTTCTTTACTTCTCCATATTTGTCTGGTATTTTTTTTAGCTACAAAATGTACTGGTTTGAGATTGTCTAATTTTCTAACTTAAAATTTTAGCATCACCATTATTAGTTCATGATCACTTTCACAGTCTGCACTAGGTAGAATTTTGACCGTTGTTACTTTTGCATATTCTAAATGAATTGTTAATTTCGCAAAAGAAAATGTTAAATAAACTAGGACAAAAATTGGAATGAAATGCTAATTTTGCATATTGAAAATGAAATGTTATTTTTATGCAATAAAACTCTAAATGAAATATGAATTTTTTGGGCTAACATTCTAAATAGAATGAATTTTGCTCATCTTTTATACTTGAATGTTAATTTTTACACAAAATTCTGATCTGAAACGAACATGTCTCTCAGAGAACAATAAGATTTGACTGTCTGTTATACTCTTCCTCAGTAATCAATCAATCTGCTGCCATGTCAATGGTTAAAGAAATGGAGTTGTCCACATTAGCTTCGGATACGAAAACAAAAGGGACAGCTAAAACGGTGTCACCAGGCCTTTCTCAGTGTAACCCAAACCAGGCTGGAGCTGAAGGTGGGCGTTCTTGTGAAGTTACCCCATCTGTAACTAGTAACGCTATGGAGACTCAGAGTTGGTCACTTAACCGAGACCGCAGTAAGAAAGAAGAGACTGGTGCCGCACCCGAACAGTATACCAAACAAGAAACTCTTGTCCACAGTACGGATTCAGATTCTGGTTTTCCATCGATATCTGAATCACACTTCACATCTTGTCCCCAACAAAACAAGCGTCAGGTCCAACCTTCACATCACACAGTAGTATCAAATCTATCAACACTAGAATCTTCTCTAGCGATATCTATAACAAACCTGCTTGAGAAGATAGAATGGGCTGGTCAAGAACTGAAAGACACAACCAGTGTTGAGTACAGCATTCACCTTTGTCAGTTCATGAAAGCTGCAGCTGAAGCTGTAGTGGCTGTTAAGAAGGCTATGCTCTAATGGGATCCGTTCCCATTTACAGTGATGAAGTATGGAAAACCCATGTAAACTTTCTTTTATTTTCATGGAAATTAGAATTACAGTATTGATAAATAAAGTGAAAAATTTTTGGACTCTTATTTGTGTTTGATCAAATTTTGTTTTTTACAATGATTCTTATTTCTGTGTTCTGCCCGAGTGGTTACCGGGGCCCAAATTTGGGGTGTAACTGCCGCCCGAGTGATTACCAGGGCCCAAATTTGGGGTGTAACTGCCGCCAGTGAGTTACGGGCCCAAATTTGGGGTGTAACTGCCGCCAGTGATTACCAGGGCCCAAATTTGGGGTGTAACTGCCGCCCGAGTGATTACCAGGCGCAAATTTAGGTGTAACTGCTGCCCAGTGGTTACCGGGTCCAAATTTGGGGTGTAAAGAATAGAACCACTGTTACCTGCCACGCATGTCGTAAGAAGTGACTAAGGAGATCTGGCGGAAATCGGATACACGTGTCCGCTAGGTAATGCTAACCGAAACAAATGCTTGCAGAAACGGATGCACCAGGCCGTAAGGCGCATAACATGGTGCAACGACCCCTCACAATAAGGAATGGGATAACAGATTCTACGGCCGCCAATCTGCCTCATAGATTTAGCTACGCAGTAGAATGTCAGACCTACCATCACGAGGGTGGCCAAAACTTACTGTGGGAAGAGGTCGGCACAAACGGGAAGCAGAAATCATAGGAATTATATCATACAGAACTGCCCCAGTATGCAGACTTGAGAAGAAAGAGGTGGCCCACCTACACCAGCATCCAAGACAAACTGTATGGCGTGGCTGATAATCTGAGGCAGACGGCTGCCTTTATTAGAGAATCTGAAATCCCAGTCTAGTGAGAATGCAGAAGAAGAATTTCTGTGTTCAAAATCTTGTTTTCTCTACAACTCTTATTTTGGTTTGTTCAAAATCTTGTTTTCTCCACAACTCTTATTTCGGTTTGTTCAAAATCTGGTTTTCTCCATGATTCTTATTTCTGTTTGATCACTTTACTTTACTTTTCCGATCCAGCAGTCATCTGAGCATTTGCCCTTCGACTTGAGGCCATGGCAGTGAATTTACAGGTCTGTCTGAGTTGTGGTGTGTTAGCATAGAGAGAGTTTTCAACATCTGGGTCTGGAGGTAGGTACTTGTGGCGTAGGTCACTGAGTGCAGGGCACTGGAAGAGATGGTGTGTGACAGTTTCTTCTGAATAGTCACACAGTTGACATTGTGGGGCAATCTTTGGTTGGATGCGGTGTAGGTGAGCATTCAGGGGCACATGTTGTGTCCTAAGGCGGAAAATAATGACTTGTTCTTGTCGTGTGAGGTCATTTATAGCATCTTTGGGATTTGGAGTGGTCATGTGTTTAAAGAGGGCTCTGCCAGTTTTGCCCACTCATTCATCCACTCCTCCTTGTTACTTCTTATTATTTGTTTAGCAGTCTGCAGAGTTATTGGTCTGTCATGCTGTTGACTATTTGCCCCTGCCTTTGCAAGGATGTCTGCTCTTTCATTTCCTTGTATGTTGCTGTGTCCTGGTATCCACTGTAAGGTAAGCTTGACGGCAAAGGTGTTGATGAATGCACTGATGGATAGAGCCAGGGACTGGCACGCTGGGCTCTCAGGGTTTGCATTTTCTAGTGACTGTAGCACTGACTTACCATCAGTAAAGATAACAGTGTGCTGAGTTTTTCAGGATGGAGCTGGAATATGTTTGTAAGATGGTGCACTGAAGCTTCAATGGCAATGGTCTCGGCCTCAAAATTAGAACAGTACTTTCCACATGCATTTTGCAACTCGTCACACGATTTGTCTGGGTATTCTATTTGTGCACCGTATCCAGCATTAATAGTCCCCTTGAAGGCTGAGCCATCTGTATATACATGTATCCACTCATCTGGGAAAGATAGTATGGTGTCTTGGGCCACCATCCAGAGATCTACTGGGTCTGAGTTCTTCTTGGTGATGTCTTTGGTAAGTGTGGTGTTTATTTTTGGACAGGCGAGACTACAATTTGGAGGGACTTCTGTGTGTACAATTTGTGTCTCTTCTCTGTTCTCCGGCATGTGATATTTTTCTTGCAGGCCTAATGCCACATCTAGGATTGTTTTTTTGCTTCAGTCTGTGCTGTGGTCGCCAGTTGTCTACTAATTGTCTGTTAGGGTGGTTTCTACTAAGTCTTTTATATCTTTCCACTGTCTCTACTACTGCTGCCTCCCTACGCATTCGCAAGAGCTCGATGTTTGTATGGATTTCACATGCTGCTGTAGGGGCTGATCTCATACCTCCAGAGATGAAATGCACTGCCTGGCTCTGTATTTTGTCCAGAGCTTCCTTTGTTGTTTTACTACATGTTGCCTGCAGTGCTAGGTTGCAATCTATTACAGAGCGTACATAACCGATGTAGAGTTGCCTAAGTGTGTTTTTGTTTGCGCCCCATGAGGTACTTGCAAGTCGTTTTAGGAGATTTAGTCTCTTTTTTACTTTAACTTCAGGTTTTGGACATGTTTGTTAAATGAGAGCTGCCTATCCATCGTCACCCCTAGGTATGTTGGGTTATCTTCTTTCTTTAAAATATTACCATCTAGTGTTAGTGTAATATTTTCTTTGCCACTTGTTACTCCTGGTGAAAATAGAGTAGGTTGTCTTGGTGTAGTTCACTTTCAATTTCCATGTTTCACAGTATTTACTAAGCCTGTCAAGGTCTTCATTTAGCCGCCTTTCACTGAAGCCAGTGTGCTTGCTGGTGTGCCAAAGAACCAGGTCATCAGCATATAATGCTTTTTCTGTCAGTAGCTCTTTGGGCATGTCATTCAGAAACAGGAGGAAAAGTGTACAACTTAGTGGGAGCCCTGGGTAGACCTTCTTCTTGCACCTGCTTGGAAGAGATGCCATTGTTGATCTTTGTCTGGATTGTGCGGTCTGTGAGGGATGTTTTCACCCAACGATACATCTTACCATGGATTCCTGTATCTAACATTTTACCCAGCAATCCTTTTCGCCACACTCTGTCGTATGCTTGTTGCAAGTCAATGAATACAGCAGTAGTGTGTTTTCCCCCCCTGGAACCCATTAATGATCATTTGGCTCAGTCTAAAATCTGATCATCAGTTCTCTGTCCTACTCTAAACCCTGCTTGGCTACTGTTCAGCATCTTGGTGGTTTCGAGCCACCAATATAACCGGTGATTAATCATTCTTTCAGCTAGTTTACCTAGGCATGAAGTGAGGGATATTGGCCTATAGCTTTTCATCTCTTCAGATGGTTTTCCTTTCTTCAAGATAGGTCACGTGTTATTGTTGCATTCTTCCATGTCTTGGGCAATGTACCCTCATTCCAAGTTTTATTAATTAGATCTAGGATCACTGCTTTACCAACATTACCAAGGTGGATGAGCATCTCATTATGTATTTTGTCTGGACCTGGTGACTTCCGAAGTTTTAGTTTCTTCATTGCTCTAGTGAGCTCAGTTTGTGTGAAGTCGTCCTCAAAGAGTGCAATATTGGTGCTGCAGGCATGTTCTTTTATCTTGAGCTCATGTATGCGGTCTTTGTCCTTTGTTGTATGTTTATCTGTTCTGTTAATGGAAGCAAAGTATTTGTTAAATATTTCTGCTTTCTTTTGATCTTCCACTATTGTTGCTTTATCTGTACTTATAGGCCTGGGGTTGTTTCGACGTTTTCTCCACACAAATTGCTCAGTAATGACCATGCTTTAGCCCCATTTCTTCCTACGTCAAGATCTGCTACTGTTTTATGCCATTTTTCTCTTTTGGCCGTATTGACGGTCCGTTTTACTTCCGCATTAGTTCTATTGTATTAGGATTTTGTTTTCTAGTGTGGGCTTCTCTTCAAAATGTTTCCTCACTTGTTCTCTTTCTTGTACTACTTTTGCAATTGTTTCATTCCAGAATGGTTTATAGTTCTTTCTACATCCTCTAGGAATGCAGATGGAGGCTGCTTTCAGCAGAGCTTCTGTGATCACAGCGCAGTAGTGTTCAATTGTTGTATTACACTTTATTTCACCTAGAAGTTTATCTGTTGTTTCTTGATACTTTGTCCAATTGGCCTTTTTTGAAATTCCAGCGTGCTCTCTGTAGAAATCGTTTGGGAGATGGTGTCAGTATGGATGTTAGGATAGGTCTGTGGTCACTTCCTAGGCCGTCAAGCACTTCCAAAGTATGTCTTTGGAGGAGGTCAGATGAAAGAATGGTCAAATCTGGCCTACTTAACGTGTTGTGTACCCTGTGTAAGAGGGGTTTGGGGTTGATGTGTTGTCTTGAAGGACTAGTAGATTGCTTGTGTTACACATTTCTTCAATCGCTTTCCCAGTCTGGTTATATTTGTTGTAGCCCCACTGAGGGGAGTGTCCATTGAAATCTCCAGCAAGGATGAGTCCAGAATACACAGTGTCACTGAGATATGGAAAGCTGCAATTGGTACCAGGGGGGTTGTACACATTATAGACTGTGTATTTTTTTCCCGTCTTGCCAAATTGTTGCTCTCTGTATATCAGACGGTTGATGAGATGTGATGTTTGTCACGTTCCCCTGGATATCATTTCTTATATAAGTGATGATTCCTCTGCAGTCATTACATTTACAGGTGTAATGTGTGTATCCTGGAATATGTTGGTCTGTGTTCCGATGGAGGGTTTCCTGTAAGAGTGCTATGTGTATTTTCTTATGGTGTAGCAGGTGTGTTAATTCTAGTTTCTTTGTTGACAGACCACAGATATTTAATTGTAAAATGTTAAAAGAGAACAGATCTTTGTTTCCAGTTGCTAACTTTTCACCGGTAGCCTGGAGATTTACTACCAGGCGCGGGCCTTGGTAACCGAGGCGACACCCGAGCTCGTATTTTTTTACATTTAGTTTTCTCTGCCATGTTTGCTGGGGAGCCTGTGGCTTTCCTTACCACCCAGGTCTGTGATCTGCCGACAGCTAGCTCCAACCCTCTGCTTACCAAGGGAATGTTAGTACTTCGTTCCTTCAGCAAAAGGGGCAACGCAACAGACATCTCCCACCTGTCCAACGTGTCGTCCAGGCACGAGCCACTCTGATTCATTCCCCGCCACCGTTGTCTCCTGGCATGATGTTGCAATTCATAAATAGATTAGAGTGAGATAGCATCTATGCCACTGTACACAGACAAACGGATCGTCACGTCCTGGATCGTTAGTGTCAGTGCGAAGACGTGCATGTTTTCATGGTCGAGAAGACGTTGATGCATATCCCTTCCTGAGGTGTCTTCTTTCATTGACCCTAGGTTGTTGCAAGTTTGATTAGAACCAGAGCATCAGCAGAGCACAAACCGACCACAGGGAGTGTGCAACAAAGAAGTAGAAGGGAAGACAAGAAAAGGATGTCCTCCTCAAGAGAGAGAGAGGACTGCTATTTACCCATAGCTGGGGGATGGGTTGGTTGCAGCCAGAGCATGTACCACTCGCCGGTGGGTTCTGCGCTGTCACCTTATGAGGCCCCATCCTGCTCCCCGCCCTTTGGTCTGGCCTTTCACCTTCAGTCTGTTCGGCTTGGTTAGACCTGCCAGGAGTTATACTCCCGCCGACATAGCCTGAAGGATCATAAAGGCACACAAACCCTCCAACCACGATAAGGTAGGCTAATGTGGAGGGATTTCTGTTTGATCAAAAACTCTATTTTCTCCACTGTTAACATTGATATTTACTAGAAAGATATATATATAAAAGAATTGTGAGAAAGAATCATTGTTGTTGAGAGCTATTACAACAGTGTTACATCTTCCAGCATTATTCATCAACCACCACCATCAGATTGCTCCACAGACATACCTGGTGATAATCTAATTAAACACAACAGAGACGCTGCTCAACTAGGCGAGGTCTCAATGGTGAAGAGGTTAAGTCATTTGCCTGTCATACTGAAGGTTGTGGGTTCAAATCCGGATGAAGACACATGTGCAAATTTCTGTTAGATCCCAAGGATTGTTGCTGGAGCTATGGAGTTTGTGCTTTGTGCTATGCTCTCGGCAGATGGCGTTCCATCTATGTCTACTGAGATGGGGAAACCCGAGCAATGAAGTGAATCCTTCGCCTTTGGAAAACGCTCAAAATATTGAATACTTCCTGGTACATATAATAATGCTATTCATAACTAATATAACTAGTGAACGGCTGTAAGAACATGGGATGATACATCAGAATACATTAGTGACTTATAAGTGATAACAGACAAGATATAAACATCAATTACAACCATGAAGGACCACTAATACTCCCATCAGAAGTTATCAACACCATAAGGCACACGAATAAAGGCAAAACCCCAGGTCCAGACGATATAACTCGGTTGCACACGTGACACTTCTTGTGAGGCAATGCGCTATGTCCTTGGATTGCCAACGATAGCCACGAGACACAAAGTCGCACATGTAAAAGCGTATCTGAGAGTTTCTGCTGACACAAATCATCCTCTGCACAAATCCATAAATGAGAACAAGGGAAGGCGATTGAAGAGAGGTCGATCCTGGATGGCCGAGGCAGATGATGTTATTAAACAGGTCTGTACTCTAGATGAGCTGAGGCACGGTGACGAATGGATGCCTATATCAGAGGATATGACTGCTTACGCCAGGTTTATCAGCACACTTGGACGCCGCTGTAGAGAATGGGCCCCGGGCGTCGTCAATGCGGAAATTCTTGCACTCGTGGACCAGCACTTCCACCCAGGTGATATCATTATCTACACCGATGGCTCTGTCAAGCGTGACACCAGATCATTGTGGGCTTACTCAGCACAACGAAACGGTCGCACACTTCATGAGGACTGCGGGGCTTTTGAGACAACGACATCGAGCATGACTATGGAGATCACCGCTGCCTCAGGGCTCTGTCATGGGTGGCTGAGCAACAGGTTACCCATACGATCATCATATCAGACTCGATGAATATGCTTCAACTGATTGAATCTGGAAGTATGCGTGTGGAATGGGTGGACATCATTCGGAGATCACATCTCAAGAAAATGACTTGGCTGTACACGCCTGGACATGCTGGAGTGCGGGGTAACGAGCGTGCTGACTCTCTTGCAAACAGTGCCCCGACACAAGTGGCCAGAAGTATGGACAGAGCCGATATCATCAATGCGGAACGCTCTCAAGTGTGTGACATGGGCGGGTCTCAGACACTGGAACGAGTTCGAGAATTAGGCGTTAAGTTTGGACATGCCAGACAGTGTCGTCTTCGTGGTAGAGAGAGAAGATATAATAATCAACTTCTCATGGGTACTGTGAGCAAATAGACTTTGGGATGGCTGCTGCAACGGAGGACTGAGCACGAATGGGAATGCCCAATGTGCCATGACGTCGATCGCATAACATAATATAACGACAGAAGAAATAAAAGCAACAGGCGAATTTGGTGTAGGTGTTTTAACAAAATTATTTAATGACATCTACAACACCGGATATGTACCCAAAGATTAATTACAATCCATTTTTAAAGCACTACCAAAGAAAGCAGGAACAATAGAATGCGAAGAACACTGCACAGTCAGCCTCATGAGTCACGTAACAAAACTACTTTTCAGCATTGTTCTCATGAGAGAAGGGTAAGAAACAAAATAAGACCAGAAGTTAAGGAAGAACAATGTGGCTTTGTTGAACGCAGGGGAACAAACAATGCAATAGATACAATAAGAACAGTAATGGAAAGATCAATAGAAATGCGGTTGGACTTTTAGGTCTCATAAATATAGATATAATATATAGGTTGAATAGACTACTCAAAAGTTTTCAATAAAGTAAAACATGGAGAAATAATTCGGATGTTAGAAAGTATAAATATGGATGGGAAACATCTGAGACTGCTCGTGGCCTCGGATAAGTTTGGGAGGAGGGAAGGGCACTGATAAGAATATGTACTAGCAGCATAGCACAGCCATAAGATTAGAAAATCAGAGTGGAGTCTATCAGGTGATACAATTAGGAGTAAGACAAGGATGCGTACTCTCACCAGACTTCGATTAATAAACAGTGATTACTGCACGTTACCAAGATTGTCTTTTTCTTCGTTGACATTTAAATGTTCAACTTATACAATGAGATCATCATACGACATATAGAAGAAAAGGCAGGAATAACAGTTGGTGGACAAAACATGAACAATCTAAGATACGCTGATGACACAATTCTCATGGCTACAAATAAACAAGACTTGATAGACATATTAGTAAGAGAAAGTGAAAAGAAAGGATTAATCACGAATATAAAGAACACAAATGTAATGGTTATCTCCAAGAAACTGAAAACACCACAATGCAATATCAAAATAAATAACACAACACTGAAACAAGTTCATCGTTTCAAGTATCTGGCAACATTCCTACTTGAATCCTTCCTCTCCTACTCTTTGCCAGGATGCCTCTTTCCATGATGACCTTCTGCAACTCCTCATATTTCTTTATGTGATCACCTACTTCAATGTTCTCATTCTTTTTTTGTAGCATCAGCCAGTTTTCTTTGATTTTGAGTTCTTTCTGAATATATCTATTTGTTCTTTCTGTCCGTGATATACGGAGGATTCTTCAGTAACACTTATATTAAAAAGCAACAAAATATTTCTCCACTGCCTTGTTAAATGTCCATGCTTCACACTTACAAATATAAAACATACAGAGAACTACTGAAGGAAGTAAACAATATTTAACGCACATCATTACAAATAATGACAGATGTCAAAAAACACTTAAGAGTTGTCAAAAGTACATTTTCAATGGCAATATCAAGCTACAATATCTAAAAAGATAACAAATAGGCTAAAGATAACAATTACCACATGTGATCTCTCTCTCTCTGACGCTAAGGACAGCAACAAATGCACACCATCTTCTATATTCCTGATCGTCCTATGTATTGTGGACTAATTCATTTTTTCACTTCTTGTTCTTCTGTTGTCCTTCGGATCGTATGCGGTCTTCTGTTCTCCTTCAGGACGTATGCGGTCTTCTTTTCTCCTTCAGGTCGTATGCTGTCTTCAACGTTTTCGCTTACCCTCTGGTGTCCATCTCAGTGCAGTATTCCAGACAGAGCTAGTCTCCATGACTACGTGTTATATTTACTTAATTTTTTGTATGATTCAAAATAGGGGACAATAAACAAGCATTTGAAAGACAGAATGACTGTATTTGAGATGTGGATATACAGAAGAATAGCTCGCATTTCAAGGAAAGAGAAACAGATAAACAAGAAGTTGTAGAAAAACTGGGAATGCACAAAGAGCTACTAGAAGAACTAACATCAAACAATTAAAGTATTTTGAACGCATAAAGAGATATGGTGAGCGTCTGTAGCTCAAGCGGTAGTGAGCTCGATCACAAACCCAAGCGTACATGGTTCAAACCCCACGGTGGCAAGTTTAGAAGCAAATTCGTTTCCGTGGGATTTTTACAAAGGTAAACATAGACCTCACCGTTCAGAAAGAAATGGCAAATTACTGATCGTATAAGTGGTGCCTAGAAAGTCGACTCGTTTACTGTGGTCGATGGCTACGTCCTGTAAAGGACGATTCGGAAAGGATATGCCACGATTTTCAAAGAGAAATGACACGGATCAAAGGACTTGAGGGCGCGGTTGAAAGGCTTTTAAAGCAAGAGGAATATCGAGACACAAGTGGGAGGGAAACATTAAGATAAATTACAGCATGGCAATATTGGCATGTTACAAACGAGGAACTCAGGGAGAGAACAAAGCAGATACCAGTGGATAGAGAGCTCAGGAAGAGACGCTGGCGATGGATAGGACATACATTGAGAAGACCGACCGGAAGCATCGCAAGACAGGCATTGTTTTGGAACCCGCAGGAAAGAGGAGTAGGGGAAGGCCTAGGCAGACCTGGAGAAAAGAGCTGGAGGCGGATATAAAGAGGATAGGCAAAACATGGAAAGAATTGGAAGGGATGGCAAGAGAGAGGAAGAGATGGAAGAAGTTTGTTGAAGACCTGTGCTCCGATGGGAGTTGAAAGGGGATGATGATGATGATGATGAATATTGGCATAAGTCAGGGATGTTGGACATCCAATTTGAGTCAACCTTCGATGTGAATATGTGGCAGTTGATGATGATACATACACACACACCCACATATTCACCGTCCATAGCACGCAATGATGAAGTCACAGACGTGTGTTATTACACGTCTGGTGTGTGTTAACGTGACAGTAGAGTCCAAACCTGGAACACAGTCCACTAATACAGATGGGGCAAAAATGATCAAGGCTGAACATGTGGGTGTTGTGTGTTCTACGATCAAGGTCGGACATGTAGGTGTTGTTTGTTCTGCCTTTTTCGCGCAGCTTGCTTTCTCTGCGCCTCATCCGTACAACAATTCTCAACTACGCGAGTTCCTCTTGTTTTGTTACAGAGCCCCATTTGACGATCTTGTGCAAGGGATTCCCAGCACGGGGTGTCTGTATCGAAGCTGTCTAGAGACACTTTAAAAGTATCTTAAAACATGTATACACATGGGCGTGTATACATATTTTATTGCACATTTTCGTGTATATACATGGGCGTCCGCACGTTAAGCCAGGAGGAGGGGCGCAGGTTTCTGGTAAATAGCTTTTGATAAAACATTGTGATGACTGTTACAAATCAGCTAAGGTTTAAACGTTGGTAAGAAGTTAATTGTTTTCTTTACATGGAGCCCGTAATCTGATCTTGTCTTCTGATCTTCTCCATTTCTACCCAGCAAGCTACCAATTTTAAACACAATAAAGAACATGTGACAAAGCACCAGTAAAATATTCAAACTAAAAACACAGAGCATGCATTTTCCCAGTGGCTACTTATGGTTGTGAATCATGGACTATTACACAAAAACAAGAACGAAAATCTAGTCCTTCGAAACTAAATGCTACAGAAAGATCTTACGAATACCATGGACAGAAAAAAAAAAGAACACTGATGTCCTAAAAGAACGTCTCGTAAATGTTAAAGAGAATTGGCTGATAAACAACATACTATACAGAAAAATTAGATACTCTGGTCACATTAGCGTCACGATGGCCTGGAAAGAACAATACTAGAGGGCAGGGTCCCAGGACGCGGAGGCAGACCAAGAAGAAGATGGCTACAAGATATTAAAGAAACCATGAATATGACCATCGACGAAGTGGGTGAACTGGCTAGAGACAGAGTGAATTTCAAGTGCGCTGCAAAGAGAGCAACGTCCTATATAGGATACGCACCTTGATAATGATGAAGCTACCAATTAATTTTTAAAAAATGCATTCCTGCCCCTTTCCTTCCCCGCCCCTCCCGGATACATTTATGTGGACGTCCATGCACATGCAAACACACTTGTCTTTCTCTCTCTCTCTCTTCTCTCTATATATATATATATATATATATATATATATATGTACATATGCTTACTTTTACATATACACGACATTATAACATATTAAGTTATGTGGACAAACTAGTCCGTCAGCAGGGTAATGTAGCATTTTTGATTGGGTCTATATGAATATTAGGACAGTTTCAATTGCGCAAGTTATATACACGAGAACGGTCAACTTTCAATCTGTCCAGTTTAATGCTTTATTTCTGTTTACAATGACCGCCTGTGTGGTGTCGGAACCCGTAATGGAAACAAAGAATAATACCACTGCGACCTACAAGGCATGTCGTAAGAGGCGACTGAGGTAGGGGCCTAGAAAAGTTACCCTAGTAGTAAATACAAATGTAGCAGAAATCGGATGTGCTAGCCTACTTGTAGGTACATAACTGGCACAACATATAATCGCTTTTAGGCTCAGATCACATAGATACCAACAAGAGTGGTTTAACAATATACTATACTTTATTTTCCAACATGGTGTCACATGCTTGTCCCAAAATGACGACTTACCTGTATATTCTTTATTTGGGCATCCAAAAATAGTTGGATTTATAACGAACTAGACTGTCTGTATTGTATAAACAAAGTGTATACCTGTAAACGTTGAATTTAAGTCTGCCCTCTCTCTCTAGAGAGCAAAACAAGGGGGAAAAAATCTGTCACACTGTGAACTATTGTGGTCACGAAGTTGGAAATTTATTCATTTTATATCGGATTCAAACAAAAAAGTTAAAAATTTTATTTTACTGCTGTTTTAACATTATTTTTTAAAGTGTAGATTTGTACATTTATTTAAAGTTTAAACATTTTGTCTGTGTGCGTATGTGTAGATGTGTGCATTTATTTGACGTTTAAACATACTGTCTCTGTGTGTGTGTATGTAGATTTGTGCATTTATTTGACGTTTAAACATTTTGTCTGTGTGTGTATGTATGTGTAGATGTGTGCATTTATTTGACGTTTAAACATTTTGTCTGTGTACGTATGTGTAGATGTGTGCATTTATTTGACGTTTAAATATTCTGTCTGTGTGTGTGTGTATGTAGATTTGTGCATTTATTTGACGTTTAAACATTTTGTCTGTGTGTGTATGTATGTGTAGATGTGTGCATTTATTTGACGTTTAAACATTCTTTGTGTACGTGTAGATTTGTACATTTCATTTAACGTTTAAAATAAGGCACACATTAGTGTTGTATCAGTAGCAATAATGTACCTGGTTTAAATTGTAACTACATACCTTAACTAAAATATAACTCTGAATATGATGTCTCTTATCTTCCAGGATTGTCGCCCAACGGTTAACATTATAAACCCGTTACAGGAAATTATTGTGTACATAACATTTGAAGTTCAGGCTTTCTTAACCACGACAGAACTTTACCGGAAGTTTGTTTTAAGCTGTTGAGAAAACACTCGTGCATTTTCTGGAAAAAATGGTAAGTTTTGACAAATTTGGGACGATTTCGTTTAATTAAAAATTCGGTAAAATATAGAAGGGTTAATTATGTTTTTAATGTTATGTTATGTTATGCACATTCATAACATCAACGTCATGGCACATTAGGCATCCCCATGTGTGCTCTGTCCTCCGCTGAAGCAGCCATCTTAACGTCCATTTGCTCACCGTACTCATGATAAGTTGATTAGTATATCTTCTCTCTCTACCACGACACTGTCTGGCATGTCCAAACTTAACTTCTAATTCTCGAACTCGTTCTAGTGTCTGAGAGTCGCCCATATCACATAAAGGAGAGCGTATGCTTTTTATACTACAGCAAATGAAGAGCTTTTTAAATCAAATAGCTGTGCATCAATCAATCTATCCCGTGTTACTTGCAATTGTCAATGGCCTTACTATTTTACTCTGTCTCTATCCCTTTAATTATTTTCTTCTTTAAACCACATGACATTTTGTATGATCAAATTAGATCACTTTTCGTTGTTCTGTTTTCAATTGTCAGCAGCAGCATTCAATGTTTAATTCTTCTAGTATGGACATCTTTTGTCTTATCTTCTACGACCCTTACCCTAAGTATATTAGGTCTAAACTATAGTGTCCAGGTGGAACACCATGCACAAAAGTCCGGGATGATTAACTCGACTGCAGAATGTTGAAATTACTTAGAGTATGACGACTCTTACACAATCCGGAGGGACAGATCATAACATAAGGCCGGCGAGCTCAGGTAAAAATCTAGAGAAAAAGACCACAACAGTCTCGTGGCATCGCATTCCAGTGTTGTTAGATGAATACACATTCATTAAAAAAAATAACACAACATGCTAAATCAATGTTTATGTTTCAAACTCAGGAATATCAGTATTATTAACATTTTTTCATCAATAAATAACAATGGACTCGTAAAATTGTGTAAAATTGAAGAAAGCCTTACAGGGTTCTATCAAATACTTATAAAAACCAGCCCTCATTAAACTGGAATTTTGGTTTTCTCGTCTGAGCTAATCAGCCTCATGTTTCCGGGGGCCACGGATAGATTTCATAAGCAGGGGACTGCTGCTGTCTAGAGAACAAACTACAGCCCCTGTTAATGTGGAGAGCTGGACACATACGAATAACTAAATAACACAATGGGCATACTGAGACAAGAAGAGATGTAAGATATGCACTCAGCTCTACAGCTGGTTTCTAATATAAAAAATAATTTGAAACGTTACTGGAAACAAGTAACAGTATTTAACTTAAACTAACATTCTAATCAAACAATGTGACCTGGATATTTTTCTTACAGGAAACCAAGCTAACAAAAGAACAGATCGCAGGTAAGTTAGTATTTGTACAAGGTAGACATTGCTTAGTCAAGGTACATTCTACGCATCAAAATGAAATGAATTGAGAGTTTGACGCTTTGTTTATACAAAAGACGGAAATGTACATAGTAATTTGTTATTTATTTTACCAACTTGATGTGCGACCCTAAACGCAATGAATAAAGTGTCAATTTGGTTTACAAAGTGTGTTCTGTGCTTGGCTCTGCATCCAGCAGAGTTGGGGTCGGCTAGTCTCTCTTAGAAAGGGCGAAAAGGGAAAATGCGTAGCCTGCTGATGCCTCTTAGAACACACACAAGCCAATCCCAGCAGCCCCAGAGATGTAGACCAGGGAACTTTTACCTCGATGTCTAAGGCAACCGGGGCTCTGGCTCGCATAGAGGGATGGACTTCCCTATGTCTTTTTTTTTTTGGTCCTACGTAGGAAGGCGAACCAGAATGTTAAAAAGCACGCAGAAACCGGATATGCTCTTCCACATGTCTTTAGACGCCTAACTAGGACAACGAACTTGCGTTCTAATGTGAAAATTACATACCTTAACTTAAAGAATGGGTTAACATGGGGTTGATGTTGAGCGAACATAGGTGAACAAGTATTATAAGGTGTCAATTCAGTACGAGGGTCAGTGAACTGGCGCTGATCAAGACGCTACACCACCTTCTGCTGGCACTGGAAATATACTACAAAGCTGAAGTCTGGCAAGGTAAATAGGGATCAAGTGGGAAGCTTCCTATGAGAGGATGTAGTAGTGTAAGTGCAGATGCGTATAATATGAGATTGACCCCAACACCATACGAGCAACATCTTAGAATGTTTGCGTCTACACAAGGTCTAGAGGTCAAGTTCCGACACAGCTACATTGTCCGCAACTTATACCGTCTGCCTGTCAAAGCAGCATGCTATTAACAGCTTAAACTGGTTGGATAGTTTTACTGCAGTCTCATCTATTTTGTGAATATTTGGACGTACCAGCGTGCCATATTTTCTCATGGAAAGCAGAACACAGCGAAAACCACACGTTCTCGGGGAGACAAATAAACTGTCCTTACAGTGTCGCACCAAACTGATTTATTCTATACAGTTGGCTGATTTGTATTGTCAGTGTTGCTGATGCTAGCACAAATAAAGGTTTTCATTCTTCTTCTTCACACTTCGCCAATAGGAAAGCATAGGCCCGCAACCAATGCCTTCTAAATCCTCATATCCAAGGCCATCTTTTCCAGAGCTCGCCACTATCTCCCCATTTTCTTGCATTCCGTCTCCAAATCCCACCTCCATGTGTTCCTGTGTCTTCTCTTAACTCTATTACCCTGGAGGTTGCATCTGAGGGTATGTCTCGTGATGTAGTCAGGGGGTCTCCACTTGACGTTGTCTCTATCCCAAAGTTCCCCGCTTGTGGTCTTGTCATACCATCTCAGATAGAGTATCATGCGAAGTCATCTATTGATGATTGTCTACAACTTGTAGGTGTTCCCCTTAGTTGTTCCTATGTCTGTGCTCCATATAGAAGGCCAGACTTGACATTATTTGAGCTAAATATCATTATCATAGTTTTATTTCTGATCATTCTTGAGCTCCATATGTACTTCATAATGTCAGATGCTGATCTTGCATTTTGTATTCTAAGCCAAAAGTTTCCATTCGCCTCATAGAAAAAGAAAATAGTGTAAACTTCAGACGCAAACAAAACGAGTCACACAGTGATAGACAAGTTCCATATCCGGAACGGTCTCCATGCTGTATAGGTATTACACAGTGCGATCACGCACTTTGACTAAGATCACCTGCAAGTCATAATGAGATGTTGAAGAGTGGTCATACTAAAACGAAAGTAAATCTACTTACGAATAGGTAGGTGGTTGCGTAGTCCGCCATGGGGTGCAAATCACCCGCAGGCCGAAGGGTATGCCCAACAAGTAGTTGTCCCAGACCGAAGACAGACGGGGCTCTTTGACAAAAGTCATAGACAAATCACAAAGAGTTGTCTACAAGTGATATTTATCGACCGCTTACTGTGCTACCACTGATAGGATACTGCAGTAAGCACCCCCTCTAAGTAAGATTTTACTCACATTTTTTACTTAAGAATTGTATAACCAAATACACTTATCCTTCATTTTTATTCAGATATCCACAATCAAATATATTTATTTCACTTTATTATTGTCCAGAATTCCGCGAGGCGTTCGACATGATTGATACAAACAAAGATGGTACTATTACCAGTAATGAACTTGGGGAGGTCATGAGGTCAATTGGTCAAACACCAACCGCAGCTGAACTTCGAAAGATGATAGATAAAGTTGATGCTGATGGTAGGTTGATGTTGTTGTCAGTGATATTTTGATTGTATAACAGATTTCGACTTCGACAAGTGAATTACAGTATGACATAAGAAAGGAACAATTAAATATAAAAATGGCTTTTAGAGACATTAGGAACTTATTGTTTAATTTTTTTTCATGCTGTGTGATGTGTGAGAAGTGAAATTCTTCACTTCTCTTGTATCTTTTGCTTGATAAAGGCCTTTTGGTCGAAACTTTGCTGTGTATTGTTTTTGTATTTTGTATAACTACAGTATTTTGTTTTGATGTGTTTCACCATTACTAATTTACTTGTCCACGTCTAAATCGTCCGTTTGCTCAGTATTACCGCAGCCTCCTCACGGTGTTCTGCACATCTGATCTGATCCGGTCTGACCACCTCAGTTCTGTAGGTTTCCGTCCATCATAGTAATGGAGGTGACTTCAGTGATAGCAGCTATGTACATGTTGTAGGTGCAGAAGTCGCGGCGATGTTGTAGCTATAGTAGTTGTGATGGTGCTCTAGTTATAACAATACTTGTGTTGTTGTAGTAATAACAATCGGGATAATGTTGTAGTTATAATTGTTGTGATAATGTTGTAGTTATCTTCGTCTTCTTTGCGTTCGTTCTTTACGACCAATCTTAATCACTCTTTATGATACGCTTGATCTTTGCCAAGAACGTGTATACGTTGCAGATTGGTTTATTAGGCCCCTAAACGCATAGACTTCTACACGTTTAGGACATGTGCATCCGATTTCAGCCAAACCTCCTTAGTCCCCTCTTACGACATGTGTGGCACGTAGCAGTGGTTCTATTCTGTACACCCCAAATTTAGACCCCGGTAACCACTCGGGCGATTGTAGTTGTAATAGTCGGGATAATGTTGTAGCTATAGCAATGACTACTGTAGTCTCCTTTTCTTTGCCGCCACTGAAAATGGCGTTTCTTGCGTTACATCGGAGTTAACAGCAAGATTGCAATATCTGTGCTTTTCGGCCTTACAGATCAGTTGTCAGCACAACATCTTTGTAACTGGAGTTACCTTCCCTTTTTGATCCTTACTAACTTAGTCAGATTATAGCTATGTATTATGTTACCATGGTCACCACTTGGGGGTGAAGTAAGATCTTGGTCAGTTCTTTTCGTTGACCCTGACTCTGATTTCTTTCAGGGCATTCTTGTGTATTTTGTCATTAGTTAGGTCGACCCAACTTCAATCGGATATCGTAGAAAATCTGGGAAGTTAGGTCGGCGTCGTGATATTGACAACCGTCGTGATCCTCGGTGGTTAGGGCGATGCTCGGTGGTTAGGGCGATGCTCGGTGGTTAGGGCGATGCTCGGTGGTTAGGGCGATGCTCGGTGGTTAGGGCGATGTTCGGTGGTTAGGGTGATCCTCGGTGGTTATAGTGATCCTCGGTGGTTAGGGTGATGCTCGGTGGTTAGGGCGATGCTCGGTGGTTAGGGCGATGCTCGGTGGTTAGGGCGATGTTCGGTGGTTAGGGTGATCCTCGGTGGTTATAGTGATCCTCGGTGGTTAGGGCGATGCTCGGTGGTTAGGGTGATGCTCGGTGGTTAGGGCGATGCTCGGTGGTTAGGGCGATGTTCGGTGGTTAGGGTGATCCTTGGTGGTTATAGTGATCCCCGGTGGTTAGGGCGATGCTCAGTGGTTAGGGCGATGCTCGGTGGTTAGGGCGATGCTCGGTGGTTAGGGCGATGCTCGGTGGTTATAGTGATCCTCGGTGGTTAGGGCGATGCTCGGTGGTTAGGGTGATCCTCGATGGTTAGGGTGATCCTCGGTGGTTATAGTGATCCTCGGTGGTTATAGTGATCCGTGAGGGTGTTGATGTCGGTTATTGGAATCCGTCAAGTTATGGTGATCCGTTTTGTTTATATTACAACAAGTTGTGTAGTAGCACGGATTAGCTTAAATAGTGCGATGATGTTCCACCGTGGTTATCATAGTGCGATGATGTTCCACCGTGGTTATCATAGTGTGATGATGTTCCACCGTGGTTATCATAGTGCGATTATGTTCCACCGTGGTTATCATAGTGTGATGATGTTCCACCGTGGTTATCATAGTGCGATGATGTTCCACCGTGGTTATCATAGTGTGATGATGTTCCACCGTGGTTATCATAGTGCGATGATGTTCCACCGTGGTTATCATAGTGCGATGATGTTCCACCGTGGTTATCATAGTGCGATGTATGTATGATATAGAAATTGTACATGTTGAATATCGTGATAATGTTGAAGTTCTACTAATCGTGATAATGTTGTAGTTATACTAATCGTGATAATGTTGTAGTCACGATTAGTATAACACATACAAAGCTTGATTTTTCTGTCCATATTTTATTTCTAGGAAACGGAAGAATAGATTTCTCAGAATTCTTGGTTATGATGTCAGCTCAAATGAGAGCCACAAGCAAAGAGGACGATATGAGAGAAGCATTCGAGTAAGACATTGATCAGAAATCATATTACTCCTGATGAAATATTTGTTTAACAAGAAATTGTATTGTTGTAATCATTGAATAGTCATATCAATATATTTCGTGTGATGTTTAATATATTGATTTCTTTACTTTGGGGCCTTAAATTACAAGTACCTCAGATGTCGGAATAGTGCTCGCCTGAATAGTGAAAGGCACTGTTGATAAGGAAAGCTAGCGTTCACGCAAAAATATATAAGAGTACATCTAAACGTACCGCTAAGAGTGTGTCTAAGAGTACGTCTAAGAGTAAGTCTATGAGTAAGTCTATGAGTAAGTCTATGAGTAAGTCTAAGAGTACGTCTAAGAGTAAGTCTAAGAGTAAGTCTAAGAGTACGTCTAAGAGTAAGTCTAAGAGTAAGTCTAAGAGTACGTCTAAGAGTAAGTCTATGAGTAAGTCTAAGAGTACGTCTATGAGTAAGTCTATGAGTAAGTCTATGAGTAAGTCTATGAGTAAGTCTAAGAGTAAGTCTATGAGTAAGTCTAAGAGTAAGTCTAAGAGTACATCTAAGAGTAAGTCTATGAGCAAGTCTAAGAGTAAGTCTAAGAGTAAGTCTAAGAGTACGTCTAAGAGTACATCTAAGAGTAAGTCTATGAGTAAGTCTAAGAGTAAGTCTATGAGTAAGTCTAAGAGTAAGTCTATGAGTAAGTCTAAGAGTAAGTCTATGAGTAAGTCTAAGAGTAAGTCTATGAGTAAGTCTAAGAGTAAGTCTAAGAGTACATCTAAGAGTAAGTCTAAGAGTAAGTCTAAGAGTAAGTCTAAGAGTAAGTCTAAGAGTACGTCTAAGAGTACATCTAAGAGTAAGTCTATGAGTAAGTCTATGAGTAAGTCTATGAGTAAGTCTATGAGTAAGTCTATGAGTAAGTCTAAGAGTACATCTAAGAGTAAGTCTAAGAGTAAGTCTAAGAGTAAGTCTAAGAGTAAGTCTAAGAGTACGTCTAAGAGTAAGTCTATGAGTAAGTCTAAGAGTACGTCTATGAGTAAGTCTATGAGTAAGTCTATGAGTAGGTCTATGAGTAAGTCTAAGAGTAAGTCTATGAGTAAGTCTAAGAGTAAGTCTAAGAGTACATCTAAGAGTAAGTCTATGAGCAAGTCTAAGAGTAAGTCTAAGAGTAAGTCTAAGAGTACGTCTAAGAGTACATCTAAGAGTAAGTCTATGAGTAAGTCTAAGAGTAAGTCTATGAGTAAGTCTAAGAGTAAGTCTATGAGTAAGTCTAAGAGTAAGTCTATGAGTAAGTCTAAGAGTAAGTCTATGAGTAAGTCTAAGAGTAAGTCTAAGAGTACATCTAAGAGTAAGTCTAAGAGTAAGTCTAAGAGTAAGTCTAAGAGTAAGTCTAAGAGTACGTCTAAGAGTACATCTAAGAGTAAGTCTATGAGTAAGTCTATGAGTAAGTCTATGAGTAAGTCTATGAGTAAGTCTATGAGTAAGTCTAAGAGTACATCTAAGAGTAAGTCTAAGTGTACGTCTAAGTGTACGTCTAAGAGTACGTCTAAGAGTACGTCTAAGAGTACGCATAAGAGTACGTTTAACAGTAAATTAGAATAAAAATATAAGATGGTCATTTTTGTTTTCTTTTGAATAGAGTTGTAGATCAAGATGGCAATGGTTGGATCTCAGCTGAAGAACTTCGTCGAGTGATGATAAACCTGGGGGAGAGAGTAACAGAAGAGGAGGCACAAGAGTTGATGAGAGAAGTAGACTTGGACGGAAATGGACAGATTGACTATGAAGGTAAGTAAATATCGATTATAGATTTATCGACGTCTGTATGGAGACTTGTGTAGACGCAGATGCTCTGATATAGTGCTCGTCTATCTCACGGACACATCTTATACCCCCCGGGCAGATGAGCCTACACTACTATCTAATCTTATTGTAGCTTCCCTTGACACATCTTATACCCCAGGCAGATGAGCTTACACTACTACCTAATCTTATGAAAGCTTCTCTTTTGTAGTCTTCTTGAGGAACTGAAAGATGTTGAACTCTCCTAATAAAAAAGTTAAGGAACCCTTGCTTTATCACGTGGTATATAGGATAATTTGGTGTCAGACACGTATTTTTCATTCACCTTCACACACGATGGGTAATGTGGTCAACATCACACCGACCTCATTTACTTCCCAGCGCTTTTTCTGGTACCCAATTGAGGCTGGGTCGACCTAAGAGCCGTTTCGATCGGAAAAAATTCCACACCCACTGTGGAAGTGAACCTAGACCACTAGCATAAGCAGGGCCATGCCGTCGTGCTATGATACAGAGAGGCGACCGCATCAGGCGGCACTGTATTGTGGATGGGGCGGCATAAGCATCAAAATCACAATTGAAGGTTATTTTAAGGAAAAAACATTTAAGGGCGGCATTTCGAAGACTTGCATCATACTGACAAAATATAGCGCACGGTCCTGAGCATAAGTAGCGATCCTATCCTGAGAATTCAAAAGAAAAACAATCAGAGACCGAGAAAAGTGACAAGCAACAGTTGAGACTCTATGCTCCACGAGGAGCTGAGAGTAAGTAAGTAAGTAAGTAAGTAAGTAAGTAAGTAAGAATATTATGGATATGTAAAAAAAACACGAAATATTGTATACTAATTTTTCTATGTATTTATAACTCTTGGGGACATACACAACGTCATATACGAATTGCTAGCTGCGATTTAAACCTGCGGCACACTGGACAAATGAGTATTCCAGGACTAAACAATCACACTGGACGAAGGAGCATACGAGAACTAAACAATCATACTGGACAAATGAGCATTCCAGGACTAAACAATCAAACTTTGCTATCAGGATAGGAAGTGGGAACCGGTGTAACATTTATTTTTTTCCACGGGGTCTCTATGGTGAAGTGGCTAATACGTTTGTTTGTCGTTCTGTAGGCTCTAGGTTCGAATACGGTGCTACAAAGTTCATGCAAGGCCTCTTAAGACCTTCGTGTAGAAGTAAAAAAATCCTATCACACAAGTTTAGTCACCGAAATACGAAAATGATTGTCCTATTAATAAGTTACTTAAAACTAACCATTAAAATATGTTCTCTCTCTCTTTCTCTTGCAGAATTCGTCAAAATTATGTCGTCAAAGTAAACATCCAGGCAACATACTTTGAACTCATGTCGGGATGTTTGTAACAAGTTTCAAAGGTCACATCACTCAACACTGAACGGAATATACATATATGATATATCATTTTGTTATCGGTCTATACTAACTGTATGACTGACTCTTACTTAACTGTCTTCATGACTTAACTGTCTTCATGACTTAACTGTCTTCATGACTTAACTGTATGACTGAGACTCTTACTTAACTGTCTTCATGACTTAACTGTATGACTGACTCTTACTCAACTGTCTTCATGACTTAACTGTATGACTGACTCTTACTTAACTGTCTTCATGACTTAACTGTATGACTGACTCTTACTCAACTGTCTTCATGACTTAACTGTATGACTGACTCTTACTCAACTGTCTTCATGACTTAACTGTATGACTGACTCTTACTTAACTATCTTCATGACTTAACTGTATGACTGACTCTTACTCAACTGTCTTCATGACTTAACTGTCTTCATAACTTAACTGTATGACTGACTCTTACTCAACTGTCTTCATGACTTAACTGTATGACTGACTCTTACTTAACTGTCTTCATGACTTAACTGTATGACTGACTCTTACTCAACTGTCTTCATGACTTAACTGTATGACTGACTCTTACTCAACTGTCTTCATGACTTAACTGTATGACTGACTCTTACTTAACTGTCTTCATGACTTAACTGTATGACTGACTCTTACTCAACTGTCTTCATAACTTAACTGTATGACTGACTCTTACTTAACTGTCTTCATGACTTAACTGTATGACTGACTCTTACTTAACTGTCTTCATGACTCAACTGTTTTCATGACTCAACTATCTTCATGACTCAACTGTCTTCATGACTTAACTGTATGACTGACTCTTACTCAACTGTCTTCATGACTCAACTGTTTTCATGACTTAACTGTCTTCATGACTTAACTGTCTTCATGACCCAACTGTCTTCATGACTTAACTGTCTTCATGACTTAACTATCTTCATGACTTAACTGTCTTCATGACTTAACTGTCTTCATGACTTAACTGTCTTCATGACTTAACTATCTTCATGACTTAACTGTCTTCATGACTTAACTATCTTCATAACTTAACTGTCTTCATGACTTAACTGTCTTCATGACTTAACTGTCTTCATAACTTAACTGTCTTCATGACTTAACTGTCTTCATGACTTAACTATCTTCATGACTCAACTGTCTTCATGACTCAACTGTCTTCATGACTTAACTGTCTTCATGACTCAACTGTCTTCATAACTCAACTGTCTTCATAACTTAACTGTCTTCATAACTTAACTGTCTTCATGACTTAACTGTCTTCATAACTTAACTGTCTTCATAACTTAACTGTCTTCATGACTCAACTGTCTTCATAACTTAACTGTCTTCATGACTTAACTGTCTTCATAACTTAACTGTCTTCATAACTTAACTGTCTTCATGACTTAACTGTCTTCAATAGTTATATAGGTGACTTTAAAGTAAAGGTGTCACTCATATTTACATCATTAAGTCATTCAACGATCACCCGTCCCGACTGTCATTGGGAACTAATCATGTTTTTTCTCGTCTAATTTCTTTAATTCTGGGCTGCCTCATAGCGTGCAGGATAAGAAGAGATTTATAGAACAGGCTTCTACAGGGTGTTCAAAATAAAAGTAGCATGTCAAGGAGACCAATCTGGCATGTATTTATGAAAATGAGAAGGTTAAATTATGACCTAGAATAGTGCATGAAGGAAGGGGGGCGTAAAGTAATGTGACAAGCTAGTCAGAACCGGTTTAACTAGTAAATAGACAAAATGCAATGCTTACTGGCAACGTTTGATTTGTCAATTGGGCTACTTTTATCTTGAACACTCTGTAGAATGTGTAAGCTTCATTCATTATGTTTTTCACTGCCTATGTTATATATGTGGTCCAAATTTTGTGTGGACGACCTTTTGCCCAATAGTATGTGCTTTAAATTATGATTAACTTGAAAGCCGGCAGAGTAAAATAGGGCGCACAAAATGTATGACACTCGCGACGTGGCGCTCGCGGGCGCTGTGCTGGAAACGCTGGTCTAGAATAATGTTTTGTTATCAGCTGTAGAAGGTATCAACTTTTGTTTCATTGTTATTGTTATCTGTTCTTCAATCTGATTAGTATTTGTTTCATTGTTATTGTTATCTGTTCTTCAATCTGATTAGTATTTGTTTCATTGTTATTGTTATCTGTTCTTCAATCTGATTAGTATTTGTTTCATTGTTATTGTCATCTGTTCTTCAATCTGATTAGTATTTGTTTCATTGTTATTGTCATCTGTTCTTCAATCTGATTAGTATTTGTATTAGCTATCTACATCTGTAACATTTTTGTTAACATATTATACAACTTGGGTTGTTGTCTTCTGAACAATTCTCTTTATCTATTTCTTCAGATCAGCCCACGTACACATACCATCAACATTATCCGTCTATAGATGAGATCACACACACATAATCGACATTGCTAGTATATAGATGAGATCACACACACATAATCGACATTGCTAGTATATAGATGAGACCACACACACATATATAATCGACATTACTAGTCTATAGATGAGATCACACACCCTTGCCTCTAGCACTACCAATATATAGTACCATAAAACACACGAGAGTTTGAAACATTTTTATCATATAGAAAGCATATTTGCCTAGCCTAAGAAATGTGTGTCAAACATTACAATTTATATGCATTCGAATTAATAAACAGTGGTTTTTGTTACCAAGATTTTCTTTCTTTTCGTTGACATTTTAAAAAAATGTTCAACCTAAACAGTAAAAACATCATGTGACATTATGGAAGAAAAGGCATGAATAACAGTTGGCGGACAAAACATGAACAATCTGCTCTCACAGAGTGTGGACGCAAAGAAGATTTTTATTTAAACAAATCCACGTCAATTTCTAGATTGCAAGAGTTGGGATTGAAGATTGAAGTGGCCAGTACAGAACAGCACAACAGGTATGTAAGTAGGCTCATCAATAAAAACCGAACTGGTACGATCAGTCGCTGGACGTTGTTGGAGATATTGTTAAGGAGATCGGAGCATATATGAACATGTTCGGAGTGCAATGAAGATATTCCAAACTGAAACTGAAACACGACAAATCTAAGGTACGCTGATGATGCAATTCTCATCGCTACACATAAACAATATCAACAAGGCTTGATAAACATATTAGTGAGAGAAAGTGAAAAGAAATGATTAGTCATGAATATAAAGTACACCTAGGTAATGGTTATCTCCAAGAAAGAGGAAACACCACAATCAGTGGCGGCTCGTGTTTATTTTTGTTAGTGGGGCCAGACACAACTTTTGGGAATAATCATGGTTTTGGGTTATGTTATATTTTAATTTATTAAATAATAAATACCCGTTACACATTATTTTTGGTCGCCCGAGTGGTTACACGGGACCAAATTTGGGGTGTAAAGAATAGAACCACTGTTACATACCACGCATGTCGTAAGAGGCGACTAAGGAGGTTTGGCTGAAATCGGATGCACATGTCCTAAATGTGTGGAAATCTATGCGTTTAGGGACCTACCAAACCAATGTGCAACGTATACACGTTCTTGGCAAAGATCAAACATATCACAAAGAGTGATTAAAATTGGTCGTAAAGAACGAACGCAAAGAAGAAAAAGAAGATTATTTTGGTGGGCCGGCCCCACTGGCCCTTAATGACGAGCCGCCACTGACCACAATGCAACATCAAAATAAATAACACAACATTGAAACAAGTCCACCGATTCAAGTATCTGTGAACATTTCTAATATCATATGGAAGATGTAAAACAGAGATTAGGAGTAGAAAAGCTCAAGCGGAAACTGGTTTTATGAAAATTAAAAACATATTTTGCGTGAATTCATTACATCAGTGGAAGTCACAGGGATGTGGTTTTACAGAAGAATGCTAAAAATTCCATAGACAGCTAAGAAAACAAATGATGAAAATTAAAATCAGGCATGCCTATAAAGAAACCTGACCGAAATAATAAGAATCGAGCAATCGATGTTTTTTGGGGGGGCATTTAATGCGAAGATGAGGTTTGGAACATTTCATTTGGTGACAACGGATAAATACAGAGAATGAGAGATCGTAGAAGGCAAAGAGAGAATATGTTGAATGGCATGACATCGCGGTTTCACAAAATATTGAACGTCAGAACTGATTAACTGCATCAGCGGAAAAAAGTTATGTAGAGAACATGATCGCCTACGCCGGCCGCAAAGTACGTGATTGATTGACAGAAGAGAGAATAAATACGTGACTGTGAATAGAAAGAAATAAGAGTTACTGAAGCTGTTGTTGTATCTGACTCTCAGTCGATGCTTCACAAGATCCAGCTGGGCAGGTTTCGGTATGAGTGGAGTTACTGGTGCCGTTGTTGTATCTGACTCTCAGTCGATGCTTCACAAGATCCAGCTGGGCAGGTTTCGGTATGAGTGGATGTCGTATATAGATGTTTTTAAATTGTGGTATTAATGCCTTTGAATGCAAATGTGCCTAGGAAGCTACCTAGTAAATAAAAAGAGTCGCAGAAATCGGATGTGCTGGCTTACTTGTAGGCGCATAACTAGCACAACGTACAATCGCGCTTAGGCTCAGATCACGTACAAATCACATAGAGTGATAAACAAGTGGTTGATATGTGGCGTTCGAAGAAAAAGAAGAAAAAGAATGCAAATGCTACAGAAGAGTACTTAGAATATCATGGACAGAGAAAAGAACAAATGCTACAGAAGAGTACTTAGAATATCATGGACAGAGAAAAGAACAAATGCTACAGAAGAGTACTTAGAATATCATGGACAGAGAAAAGAACAAATGCTACAGAAGAGTACTTAGAATATCATGGACAGAGAAAAGAACAAATGCTACAGAAGAGTACTTAGAATATCATGGACAGAGAAAAGAATAAATGCTACAGAAGAGTACTTAGAATATCATGGACAGAGAAAAGAACAAATGCTACAGAAGAGTACTTAGAATATCATGGACAGAGAAAAGAACAAATGCTACAGAAGAGTACTTAGAATATCATGGACAGAGAAAAGAACAAATGCTACAGAAGAGTACTTAGAATATCATGGACAGAGAAAAGAACAAATGCTACAGAAGAGTACTTAGAATATCATGGACAGAGAAAAGAACAAATGCTACAGAAGAGTACTTAGAATATCATGGACAGAGAAAAGAACAAATGCTACAGAAGAGTACTTAGAATATCATGGACAGAGAAAAGAACAAATGCTACAGAAGAGTACTTAGAATATCACGGACAGAGAAAAGAACAAATGCTACAGAAGAGTACTTAGAATATCACGGACAGAGAAAAGAACAAATGCTACAGAAGAGTACTTAGAATATCATGGACAGAGAAAAGAACAAATGTTACAGAAGAGTACTTAGAATATCATGGACAGAGAAAATAACAAATGCTACAGAAGAGTACTTAGAATATCATGGACAGAGAAAAGAACAAATGCTACAGAAGAGTACTTAGAATATCATGGACAGAGAAAAGAACAAATGCTACAGAAGAGTACTTAGAATATCATGGACAGAGAAAAGAACAAATGCTACAGAAGAGTACTTAGAATATCATGGACAGAGAAAAGCACAAATGCTACAGAAGAGTACTTAGAATATCATGGACAGAGAAAAGAACAAATGCTACAGAAGAGTACTTAGAATATCATGGACAGAGAAAAGAACAAATGCTACAGAAGAGTACTTAGAATATCACGGACAGAGAAAAGAACAAATGCTACAGAAGAGTACTTAGAATATCACGGACAGAGAAAAGAACAAATGCTACAGAAGAGTACTTAGAATATCATGGACAGAGAAAAGAACAAATGTTACAGAAGAGTACTTAGAATATCATGGACAGAGAAAATAACAAATGCTACAGAAGAGTACTTAGAATATCATGGACAGAGAAAAGAACAAATGCTACAGAAGAGTACTTAGAATATCATGGACAGAGAAAAGAACAAATGCTACAGAAGAGTACTTAGAATATCATGGACAGAGAAAAGAACAAATGCTACAGAAGAGTACTTAGAATATCATGGACAGAGAAAAGCACAAATGCTACAGAAGAGTACTTAGAATATCATGGACAGAGAAAAGAACAAATGCTACAGAAGAGTACTTAGAATATCATGGACAGAGAAAAGAACAAATGCTACAGAAGAGTACTTAGAATATCATGGACAGAGAAAAGAACAAATGCTACAGAAGAGTACTTAGAATATCATGGACAGAGAAAAGAACAAATGCTACAGAAGAGTACTTAGAATATCATGGACAGAGAAAAGAACAAATGCTACAGAAGAGTACTTAGAATATCATGGACAGAGAAAAGAACAAATGCTACAGAAGAGTACTTAGAATATCATGGACAGAGAAAAGAACAAATGCTACAGAAGAGTACTTAGAATATCACGGACAGAGAAAAGAACAAATGCTACAGAAGAGTACTTAGAATATCACGGACAGAGAAAAGAACAAATGCTACAGAAGAGTACTTAGAATATCATGGACAGAGAAAAGAACAAATGTTACAGAAGAGTACTTAGAATATCATGGACAGAGAAAATAACAAATGCTACAGAAGAGTACTTAGAATATCATGGACAGAGAAAAGAACAAATGCTACAGAAGAGTACTTAGAATATCATGGACAGAGAAAAGAACAAATGCTACAGAAGAGTACTTAGAATATCATGGACAGAGAAAAGAACAAATGCTACAGAAGAGTACTTAGAATATCATGGACAGAGAAAGAACAAATGCTACAGAAGAGTACTTAGAATATCATGGACAGAGAAAAGAACAAATGCTACAGAAGAGTACTTAGAATATCATGGACAGAGAAAAGAACAAATGCTACAGAAGAGTACTTAGAATATCATGGACAGAGAAAAGAACAAATGCTACAGAAGAGTACTTAGAATATCATGGACAGAGAAAAGAACAAATGCTACAGAAGAGTACTTAGAATATCATGGACAGAGAAAAGAACAAATGCTACAGAAGAGTACTTAGAATATCATGGACAGAGAAAATAACAAATGCTACAGAAGAGTACTTAGAATATCATGGACAGAGAAAAGAACAAATGCTACAGAAGAGTACTTAGAATATCATGGACAGAGAAAGAACAAATGCTACAGAAGAGTGCTTAGAATATCATGGACAGAGAAAAGAACAAATTCTACAGAAGAGTACTTAGAATATCATGGATAGAGAAAAGAACAAATGCTACAGAAGAGTACTTAGAATATCATGGACAGAGAAAAGAACAAATGCTACAGAAGAGTACTTAGAATATCATGGACAGAGAAAAGAACAAATGCTACAGAAGAGTACTTAGAATATCATGGACAGAGAAAAGAACAAATGCTACAGAAGAGTACTTAGAATATCATGGACAGAGAAAAGAACAAATGCTACAGAAGAGTACTTAGAATATCATGGACAGAGAAAAGAACAAATGCTACAGAAGAGTACTTAGAATATCATGGACAGAGAAAAGAACAAATGCTACAGAAGAGTACTTAGAATATCATGGACAGAGAAAAGAACAAATGCTTCTGTTCTGCAACAGCTTGATATTAAAGAGAGTTGGCCGTTGAAGAGCATAAAATCAAGGAAAATGAAATATTTCGAACACATCAAATGACATGAGTGCCTAGAGAAGATAATTTTGGAGGGAATGGTGCCTGGAAGAAGAATGAGAAGAAGACATTGAAGAAGATGGGTACAAGATGTTATTGACGATCTGAGAATGACGGCTGCTTACGCCGGTCAACTTGCACAGAACAGAGAGTTTCTTCAGGACTGCTGTCATGGGAGCCAGGTTCCGTAAGGGACAAGCTACTTGATGACGATGATGAATGGTGTTATGCAATTGTTTCAAACCGAAGTCTATCAAGGGAATGTACTCATTATCGCAATGTGAACATAGTTTACAGTGATTATCTTTCCTTCTCCCAATTGTACATAACGTAACAGGAGATATCGAAATATGTGTTCACTGTGCGTCGTAATGTCATCTCTCTCTCTCTCTCTCTCTCTCTCACTCTCTGTCCTACACATCCTCTATCATACACACACACACTCTCTCGCATACACACATACTCTCTCTCTCCCCATATACACCAGTAGCTTAGCCTAATAATACGAGATAGGAGTGATGCTACTTATAATGAATGCTTAACCTCTTTTTTCTTTTAATAAAAAAGAGAAAATATTCAACTAGGCACCGATAGTTATTGAACTTGGAAAAATATATTTTAAAATATACAATGAAAGTACATATTTCCAGTTACATGTTTCACTTGAAGATCAGATCCATTCTTCTTTCCTTTAGCAGAAACTTCTCTGTGACGGAATCGTAAAATGTATTCTTCATTCTAACCTTGACATTCTAACCTTGACATTCTAACCTTGACATTCTAACCTTGCTCAAAAGTTCCTTCTCTGTGACGGCATCGTAAGATGTATTCTTCATTCTAACCTTGACATTCTAACCTTGACATTCTAACCTTGACATTCTAACCTTGACATTCTAACCTTGACATTCTAACCTTGACATTCTAACCTTGACATTCTAACCTTGACATTCTAACCTTGCTCAAAAGTTCCTATTTAATAGACAAAAGACTCGCCTGTGTGTTTCCAGAATCCTCATGAGGAACAAAGTATAGTAACACTGCGACCTACAAGGCATATCGTAAGAGGCGACTGAGGCGTTCTTGTAGGCGCATAACTGGCACAACGTAGAAACCGCTCTTAGGCTCAGATCATATACATATAACAACAAGTGGTCGTTATGGAGCGTTCGAACAAAAAGAAGAAGATGCTAAGGTTGGAAAGTCTATATTGACCTTGTGTAGATCTGAAGTAACTGTGGATTCCCTTTAATTGTGAAACGACCTTTCAACGGACGCAGTAGTTGTTGGAATGGTCACGATCAATTTTGCCATTTTGAACACTTCTTTAAAACCTGAACTGAGATCATTTTCAACTAAAAACGGTAGAAAGTCATGAACTGACTTATTCTAGAACTTCTCCGAACAATAAAGTACCACAAGTTCATTTTTTAATCGTACATAGTCAAACATTCCTATATAAACCCCCTTTAAACACCAAGTACTTTTATTGTTAGTGCTGGTTTTGTCCCGCACGCATTAGTAGTATATAAAATTGGGAAGCTAGCAACAAATATAAAAAAAAACAAAGCTTATGATAATTTTATGAAAAGAAATCCGGATTATTTTATACATTATAAAAAATAAGTATATAATAATCAATTGAGAGGGATGATGATAAGAGATCATGAGAGAGATGTACTAAAAGAGATGATAACAGAGGTATTGGAACAGCTAGTGAGAGCGTGAGAGAGAGAGAGAGAGAGAGAGAGATAATGGAATAGACAATGAAATAAATAATGAGTGAAATAATGATTGAAATAATGAGAACCATAAACTGTTTTTCGTTCAATCGCTAGTAATTCAGGAGTAGTCATTGCTACTAATATGCCCCTCTGACTGATTTTTGCGTGAAGGATTTCATTCCCAATCACCTGTGTCCGTGGTCATCCAGGATAGCCTTATACTCCGACTTGAGAGGTAAATATATAATGAGAGCCGAGATCATGAGGGTATGCTGGTTGTTGAGAGCATTGACACATTTATGTGGTCATGCTGTGCTTGAACGTGATCACGTGTGTATACATCACGCGTATACATACCGCGTACACATCTAATGTACACATCATGCATACACAAACGTTTGAATATGTAAGTAATGCAATCATCGGTTAGTTTAATCATTTGATTTACATCAAGAAAAAAATTCAATACTGACGTGTTATTTGCAACATGTAATTTGTGTCATTATGTCTGTATAACGATTTGCTTCCAATGTCAACAAATATGGCGTGCTATTTTTTAACCGTTACAGTTAAAGACACATTTTTCATTTGTGTTTAGAGCCACGTTTCAAGCGAATCTATCCAAGCTTAAAATATGACCTGCCGATGAGCTGTATGACTACGGCATAGCTAGTCTCTAACGTGGAAATTGATTGTGTCGATGGCAATGAGAGACTAGACGGGCAGGCTGCGCATATCAGGGGGTCAACCAATGGATAGAGCTGACTTTTGAGTGTCATCATAGACTACGGCTACATAGAGGATTTTTATCTAAACCAATCCACGCCAACTGCTAACTTTCAAGAACTTGGATTGAAGATTGGAGTGTCTAGAAAAGAACAGAACAACAGATGTATCAGTTGGCTCATCAACCAACATCGAACTGGTACGGTTAGTAGCTGGAAATTTTGTTGGAGATATATCGAATGAGATCAAGCCGAGTGGTTGCCGGGGCCCAAATTGGGGTACAAAGTATAGAGCCACTGTTACATGCCACGCATGTCATAAGAGGCGACTAAGGAGGTTGGAAGTAGGACTAGCTACCCCACACCGTAAAAAAACACTAGATGGCTACAGAACGGAGAGCGAACCGAGTAAACGCTGGCTGAAACCGGACACATCGCCGAAGGATAAGCACCAGAGCTCCAAATGGTGCTGAAGATGTGACGTAAAACACACCAATTCTAAGGCTGCATGGATCAGATTTCCATATGAATAGAATTTATGGGGAGATCTGGTACACCAGTCTGGGCGGTGATCGCGCGCGCGCGCGAGAGAGAGAGAGAGGGAGAGAATGCGATCGGATCACATATGAACATGTCCGGAGTGCAATGAAGATATTGCAAACCAAAACTGAATCTAACACATAATGACACAATCTTTCAATGTCCTAGAACTTAGAATTTGCTGTTTGTCTGAAGAAATGTTTGATAAAGACGGCATTTCTTTCAGTTCTTGTTCTTCTTCGAGTTGTTGTTTTTTTGGGTATTTGGTTTTGGCATTCAGGACTTCCGTCCTCGTGAACATATCTTCCTTTCAGCTCTCATCACTTCAGTCATATGACTCTGGTAGCCCTTTATGCCTGTGATCATATGAGTCAATGACTCTGGTAGCCCTTTATGCCTGTGAACATATGAGTCAATGACTCTGGTAGCCCTTTATGCCTGTGAACATATGAGTCAATGACTCTGGTAGCCCTTTATGCCTGTGAACATATGAGTCAATGAGTCTGGTAGCCCTTCATGCTCATGAATAGGCAGTGTGGTCGTTGCTGTTTCGGTAACATACAGATTGTTACAGGTTGGGATTGTTAGTCCTAAGCCAAACCCCCACCCTGAAGGACCGGGAAGACATATTTAGTTTGACCGCCTCCTAAGTGACCTGTCCGGAGTGTGTGGAACCTGCAAGAAACATAAGTTCACCGTCCTAGCCTACTGTACACTTTATCATTTTATCACTCAAGTCTCTCCACCGCTACAAGGTAATAGCTCAAGTCTCTCCACCGCTACAAGGTAATAGCATCATGGGGATGTTTAATAACTCTATCGTTATCAAAATAAATGTGCTTTTCTTGTTCTTCTTCTTTACGTTCGTTCTTTACGACCAATTTTAATCACTCTTTATGATATGTGTGATCTTTGCCAAGAACGTCTATACGTTGCACATTGGTTTGGTAGGCCCTAAACGCATAGACTTCTACACGTTTAGGACACGTGCATCCGATTTCAGTCAAACATCCTTAGTTGCCTCTTACGACATGCGTGGCATGTAACAGTGGTTCTATTCTTTTCAACCCAAATTTGTGCCCCGGTAATCACTCGGGCGAATGTGCTATTTAAGTGTGTGTCTTTGACGGTGACGTTTCCTGCTCGCCTCAAGCTTTAAAAGTTCCGTCTGAGACGATCGGTTATTTTTCTGTGACCCCTGATCTCATGATAGATAAAAAGGGAATAAAGTCAAAGGATTGACTTCATTGCGACGGGTTTTGTCCCGTATGGCTCGGTCCCTCTCGGCAGAAATGGCAAGTCACCTGCCGAAAGTATTTCACAAAGCACGTCTCTCCGGAAACAATACTAGAAATCGTCGGGGAAAAATGCTCATGGGAGCGAAACGGCGCAATCTGGATTCAAACCCACGACCTTCAGAGCACAAAATAAACAGCTAAGCCACTTAGCCACAAATATTCCCTTATAAGTTGAACACATAAAATAATCATTCACAATTGAACATCCAAAGCTCCTGTCTTAGCGAAATTTGTTATACAGAAAGTTGCAATTTGTCATACAGAAAGTTGCAATTTATCATACAGAAAGTTGCAATTTGTCATACAGAAAGTTGCAATTTATCATACAGAAAGTTGCAATTTATCATACAGAAAATTGCAATTTGTCATACAGAAAGTTGCAATTTGTCATACAGAAAGTTGCAATTTGTCATACAGAAAGTTGCAATTTGTCATACAGAAAGTTGCAATTTAATTCGTACTAATAAAAACTACTATCGAGAGCCACGGTAGACCGGCGGATAGTGCACTTAGACAGTTGGTCTCGGTTCGATCTCCAGGTGAAATAGAAGTTATCTGACCACAAACTTCTCTCAGGTCGACGGAGACTCAAATAAGTAACACTGAGAGGTAGATGCGGTCAGCGGCGTGATGTTAACTTATCGTGTGTTGTCGTTGGTCAAAGAAAAATACAGACGTAACACCGCAATTCCTTATACACTACTATAAAAAACGTGTTCTTTATAACTCATTTTCATAATTTACCATCATGAAACAAGCAGAAGAGTGAACATGAACAAAAAAAGAGCATGCCGAAATCGGATGTAGTGAAAAGTGAGTGGCATAAATCGAATGTTTTCTGTGCAAACTAGAATAACAAATGCAAGTTTAAATTTCTTTAACACCAAAGAGGGGTTTATAAGTAGTTATACTACAACGAACTATTTCAGCTTGATTGTCAAACACGGACAATTAAAAAGGACACATACACAGAAAATAGCAACATGCGAAATGAGATGTCTCTGCAAAGTCACCAACAATACAAGAATCGACAGAGTTACGAATATCAGCATCAGAGAAAAGGTTGGAACAAGACCGTGCTTGAACAGAGAATGAAGTGGTTTGGCCACTTAGTGAGAATGCGAACAGACCAAACTGCCTATGAAGCTCTCCACAACAGAATATCAGGAAGGAAAGAGGAAGACCGAGGAAAAGGTGACAGAGAACCGAGGAAAATAACGTAGTTGAATTCTGCCAGGGACTAAGAAAACCATCACACAAGTCACCAGAGAAGAGCAAGACAAATACATAAAACCTCGACACTGGGTTAACAACCCGGTAACAGTGTGTTGGCAAAAGAAGAAGAAGAAGAAGATGTTACTATAACGAACGAAAAGTGGTTTATGTATGGTTACACTGGAGAAAACGAAAACTGGTTTATAAATGCTTATTCTAGAGGAAGCAAAGAATGGCTAATAAATGGTTATTCTAGAGGAAGCAAAGAATGGCTAATAAATGGTTATTCTAGAGGAAGCAAAGAATGGCTAATAAATGGTTATTCTAGAGGAAGCAAAGAATGGCTAATAAATGGTTATTCTAGAGGAAGCAAAGAATGGCTAATAAATGGTTATTCTAGAGGAAGCAAAGAATGGCTAATAAATGGTTATTCTAGAGGAAGCACAGAATGGCTAATAAATGGTTATTCTAGAGGAAGCAAAGAATGGCTAATAAATGGTTATTCTAGAGGAAACAAAGAATGGCTAATAAATGGTTATTCTAGAGGAAGCAAAGAATGGCTAATAAATTGTTATTCTAGAGGAAGCAAAGAATGGCTAATAAATGGTTATATTAGAGCGAGTATGAAACAAACGAACTGTGTAATTATAATTACTACTCCTTACTAAAATATGGAACTCGTTTTTTGTGTTTACCACTTCGTTAGAAATATGAGGCAGTGGGACGGTCAAATCGAAGGTGACTACGATACATTAGGGTATCATTCAACACGATGATGGTAAAGAAGAAAAACTTCCTATCAATGGAGTCTGTCGTGCAGGTTGTGATTGAAGTGACATTCTTTAAAAGACATGTCACACGATGATGATCGACGTGGTAAGTAGGTCACTAATATGAGATTAAACTGGAACGAGTCTAACCTGTCTAATATGTCATTGCTGTTGTTGATTTTCCGACTTAAACGATTCATACCGTTGTCACAATTCAAGAAGCTTATACACGACCTTACCCGCCCGTCGTCTTCCTGCCGCAATGCGACAGCCGATCCTTGCTTACCCGAATTTAACTGACCAATGAGAAACAAGCGATAGTTGACGCTCCAGGTCGATACCACATTTTCTTCATTGATTCTTGAGAAGTAATTTTGACGCAAATAGTATTTAATTGTTACTTATGGTAGGAATTTGGACAAACATGTACTGTATGTTTCGCTTCAACACGCGACGCACATGCCATCCATAATCGTTGTTTCTTTAGTTCGCTTTTTTTACCATGAAAATGTATATTGCATTTTGTGGTAATGTCGTGCGAAGTAAAAACAAGAAAAAAAAAGTTCACCAAAGCGAAACAGAAATGGTTAGTGAAAGTTAAGATGAAAAAGAGGAACGCACACAATATATATATTTATATATATTTTCATCTCGTACTGTTATACGTTACATAGGGCCTGCAAGTTATTTCTGCATACCGCTCTGTCCTGGGAAACTCGCTCAATCTCCTCCATGGCATTGCGTCCGATATTTCTCTCCTCTATCAGCAAAGTTCGTTTCAGGGTTTCCATAGGATCTCCTCTCTTTCTTAAACTTCAGTTCCAGCTTTGACATTCTTTGATCATTTCTTCTCAATGTATGCCTAAATATCTCCATCTACTCCTTCTTATAACAGTTGTTACTAGTGGTTGACCAGACATTTCTTCTCAATGTATGCCTAACATATCTCCATCTTCTCCTTCTTATAACAGTTGTTACTAGTGGTTGACCAGACATTTCTTCTCAATGTATGCCTAACATATCTCCATCTACTCCTTCTTATAACAGTTGTTACTAGTGATTGACCAGACATTTCTTCTCAATGTATGCCTAACATATCTCCATCTTCTCCTTCTTATAACAGTTGTTACTAGTGATTGGCCAAACATTTCTTTGATTTCATCACTTCTCCTGAATGCGTTCCATTTTATGTTCATTATTTTCCACAGACATCTATTTTCAAACGCATTCAACTTACTTTCCATATCTTTAGTCATTTTCTACCTCTCGCTAACACAGAATATATTCAATCTAACATAATAAAAATGACCTCCAGTTTGTGGTTGAACGGGCACAACACGTACAGGCCTAACTGGCACAAAGAACTCACGACCTAAGTCGCAAATCACAAACCGAACACAAAGAGTGGGTTAACAAGTGGTTGATGTATAGCGAACAAAGAAGTAGTTAGCTTATTATCATAACAATATAGTTCTTTTTTATCTACAAGTACAAAATAGACCCTTCTGACATATGTACATGTGGCACCAGCAAGTTGACAGAGACATGTACATGTGGCACCAGCAAGTTGACAGAGACATGTACATGTGACACCAGCAAGTTGACAGAGACACACATACTGCAAGAATGTCCAACATAAAATGAACAGAGAGATATGACTAATCCCCATATCCGGCAAGACAAGCTATGCGGAGATGTAGATGGACTCTAGTTGACCACTAACTACTTTAAAAGTATACAATTCGATGTCTGAAAACGTTGGCTGAAGAAGATCTACAAGTTTACAGGTCATTCATCAAATTATTGCTTAACAACACAAAAAAAGGATACAAAATTAATTCGGTCATATCGTGTTGTTCAATGTGTTAGTTAATGTGTGTGTGTGCATGTGTTATCTCTTTTAGCGTGTAATCTTATATCTTCTTAAACCGACTCAAGTATTTGCTAGAGGTCTGGTCTTGATTAAAGATTAGATCCCGATTGTCCTAGCTATCGTCACACAGTGTCCATGTTGTGTTTTTATTGTACTGCAACAACAACAGCAAAATGTAACAAAACCCGATCTGTACACCCAGTGTCTCATGATTGTAAGACCTGTACCTTAACAACTCGACAACCTCATGATTGTAAAACCGGTACCTTAACTCGACGACCTCATGATTGTAAAACCGGTACCTTAACTCGACGACCTCATGATTGTAAGACCTGTACCTTAACAACTCGACAACCTCATGATTGTAAAACCGGTACCTTAACTCGACGACCTCATGATTGTAAGGGGGAAGTGTGATCGCAGCTGTTATTCATTTTCTTAATGCTGTTCTTGATGCCGCCGCGCTTCTTTCCTCCTTGTGATGGCGGAGCCCACAAGGGAAGCAAAGAATACTACAACTGCGACCTACAAGGCATGTCGTAAGAGGCGACTAATGTAGGACGTAGGGAAGCTGCCATAGTAAATAAAAAGTATCGTATAAATCGGATACTCTGTCCAAGGAGAAATGGAGCTTCTGTCCAAGGCCATCATTTTCAGATGCCTTTCAAAGGCCACTCCCTCCACATTTTCTTGCATTCCGTCTCCAACTCCCGTCTCTATGTGTTCATTCTTCTTCTTTGCGATAGCTTTTTTTGATGATTATACCGTTAGACGCGTTCTTATGATGAAATCGACTGTTGTCTGGAGCTCATCTCTAGTGCCATGTAGTTTTGAATGTAGTGTTGTGTTGTAGGGCCAGCATTCCTTTCTTGGGAGGACATACAGTGGGCAGTCTTGCAGGACATGTTCTGTGGTTTGTTCAGCGAAGCCACAGGGGCACAGAAGGGTTGGGGACAATCGCAGCCTGTGTAGGTGTTTGTTCAGTCTGTTATGACCTATCCTGAGTCGGAAGATGATAGTCTGTCCTTGTCTGTCAAGTGTGTGGTAGTCATCGTTGGATGGTGTAGGTTCTTTTCTAATGTCCATGATAGCTTTTTTTTCAAAGTATGTGATTTCATTATCTATTTGTTCACATTCTGCTCCCTTTTAGCAAGTTTGTCTGCTTTCTCGTTACCTGACACTCCGCAATGTGATGGTACCCACTGAAGTGTAACTCTTTTGTTGGTAGAGATCTTGCTGAGCTCTTTTCTCAGGGATGGATGGTACTCTGTAGGGCTTGCAAAACAGATAGTGCGTCTGTAAAAAATACCACTTGTTGGCAGTCATAGTTGGAATTATTGATCATGATTGCGGCCTGTATTAGTGCTTGAGCCTCTGCGGTGTAGTTTGAACAAAATTTACCAGTTGGCATGTACTTTGTTTCAGTGTGATTGTTGGGATATGTAATATAGATACCAGCCCCTCCGTTCTTAATTGCATCTGTTGCAGATCCATCGGTGTAGGCGTGGATCCATGATTGTTTAGGGTAGTTTTCTTGGATCATGCACATAGTGGCTGTTCTCTTCTGCAGGTCATTGTGTATTTCTCCAGTTGTGATTTCACTAATTGTTGTGATGATTTTTGCTGTATCGCTAACTTGTTCCCAGGGAACAGGGTCAAGACTAGGTATCAGCGGTGTTGTGTGCATTGGTAGGTCATCTTGGTACTGTCTTTTAGTCGCTTTCCTGATGGACGAAGCTGCTGCGTTTTAGTCGTCCAAGTGCCAGATCATTTATTCTTGTTTTCATTGGATGCAAGGTCATACTGGTGTATTTCTCCATCTGGATCATATTTTTGGTTTCCTTCTGTAAGCCAGGGCTTGTACTCCAGTGGTTTTTTGCATCGCTGTGATAGGCGTAGATTTCATGGCTCCGGTGATGATCCTGAGTGCTTGATTTTGCACTCTGTCCAATGTCTGCAGGTGTGTGTTAGCAGCTGTAGCCCATGCTGTTGAACCGAACTCTAGGTGAGGTCTGATTGTTCCGCTGTAGACTTTCTTAAGTGTGTGTTCATTAGCTCCCCAGTTGGTACCTGCCAGTTTTCTGAGTATTCCAATTTTTCGTCTGGCCTTTCCTTCTGTGTTTTCTATATGCTTGTTCCATGGGAGTCGTTTATCAGATGTGATCCCTAGATAAGTTGGATTGCTTTCTTCTTGTATTGGGGTGGTTCCTAAGTGTATGTTGGTTGCTTTGTCACTGGGGGAGAGGGAGAAAAGTGTTGTGGAGGTTTTGTCTGTGTTGATTGTAACGTACCACTTCTCTGCCCATTCCATAAGTTTATCTGCTGCTCGCTGTATTCTACCGGTTGCAGATGTTGTGTGTTCGTTATGTGTTCATTGGTCTTCCTTTACCTCTATTACTTTAGAGGTTCAATCGGATAGCCCGTCTGGTGAGGCTGTCAGTAGGTGTCCTCAGTGTGTCCTATCCATCACCACCTTCTGTCCCTTATCTTTTGTTCGACTTGCCGTTGCTCCGCTCTATCCCACAGTTCCCTGTTTGTGGTCCTGTCATACCATAGCAGATGGAGTATCCTACGCATGCATCTATTGGTGAATGTCTGCAACATTTTGGTGTTCCCCTTAGCTGTTCTCCGCTAAATATAGAAAGACAGCCTTGACATTTGGTGTTCAACTCTAGGCTACCAATATTGTCGAAAAGTTTTTCGTGCAGATCGATGAAACAAGGTCATGTGTTTCTAGTTCGATGTCACAAAAAGTGCCAGCTTGCAAGAAATGTTCTGTTATCATATGCAAGAAATGTTCTGTTATTATATGCATGGTATTACAGGTATGTGGCTCTGAAATACTAATATAGAATCTACGATACAAGTGATGTCTCAGACTGTCGTGTCATGTGTGTAGTTGGAATACATTGACCTGGCCACGTCTGATGAACTGGTGATAAACAGCATATTTTTCAACATATGACTTGTCTGGTCTTGTTCCCAATTTGATTGAAGTGTGACTTTGATAGTTGTTTTAGTAACTTTATTTGTTATTAGTGTGTCATTTTGTTGTAGTGACCCATCCTTCTTTGAAGAGTTTGTCTGTTGGTTCATTTTCTGGAATACTCTAATGCGCGTATGTGTGCACTAAATTGTGATCTTCTTGAAACACTGGACCAATTTTGCAAGAGAGTCTATTTGAGTATATATAGACCAGAAGTGGTTCGGTCACTTAATAAGAATGCATCAAAACTCCATTGTATACAGAGTCTTCTACAACAGCTCATTAGAAAAGAAGGCGAGAGGAAGCCTCCACGAAAAGATGGCTAGATGTCATAGCAGAATCCTGTCAAAAAGAAAAATATAACTATCACACAAGCCAGTAAAACTATCACATGAACAACGCAAGACAGCAACAGATAAACCACGACACTGTGCAACAACTAGGAAGCAGTGTGACGACAAAAGAAGAAGAAGATAGCTCAGACAGACAAACTGGGAAGTTAGTAAGGAGACTTCATCTATAACTAACAATTATCTGCAAGAAATAGGTCCATGTTCTTATTGTGTCACTGACCTTCTGGAACGTGTCATTATATGGAACACTTAGTTCTGTCAAGTGTCATGATTGACAGCGTAGTCGATCATGTCTCTCCACAATCCTCTCCACCTGGTTCTTATTGTGTCACTGACCGTCTGGAACGTGTCATTATATGGAACACTTAGTTCTGTCAAGTGTCATGATTGACAGCGTAGTCGATCATGTCTCTCCACAATCATCTCCAGCTGGTGCATTTAATCAGTTCTGACGTTATTCTTTTGTCAAACCACTAAGTCATACCATCAGACATCTTCTTCCTCTGCCTTCCATGATCTCTCCTTCCCTGTATTTTACCCGTTCTCACAAAATGTTCTAAATCCCTTCTTCGTTAGGGAAGCTAAATGACCCGCAATTTTTTCCGTGGTAATATCCTACTGTAGGGATCTCTGTGGCTAAGTGGTTAAGCCCTTTGCCTTGTGAGTCGAAGGTCGTGGGTTCGAATCCGGACCGCGCCGTTCTGTTCACGAGTGCAGTTTTTCCAGAGACCCTAGGATTTTTGCTGGAGCTACGGAGTTCGTGCTTTGTGCAATACTCTTCGCAGGTGGCGTGTGCTATTTCTGCGGAGAGGGACCGAGCCATATAGGGTAAAATTCGGTGCAATGAAGTCAATTCTTCGGCTTTAAAACCCTTTAAACCCTACCGTAGTTCAGTGGGTCAGCGTTTCAACTACTGGTGGCTTCATTTTTATTTCTCCACTTTGTTGCCTGTCGTATATGTGTTCAAAAAGCTTAATTTACCTGTCTAACATATGTTTGGTAGTATATGTTTTAAGAGAGTTTCCCATACCTATCTAACATATGTTTGGTAGTATATGTTTCCAGGCAGACAGCTTCACATACCTAGGACACTGGCTGGCAATAAAGCAATCAATTACCATTCTACTTCTATTTCTTCTTGATTTACTAGAACACTGACTGGCTGGCTGACTGACTGACTGACTGACAATGCATGTATTCAAGTGGAGCATGTAAAAGAACCAGGGCAGCTGAAAATCAACGAGACAACAGTAATGCCGCTGAAAAGGCAAAAACCATTACAACTTTCAAAATAAAATTGTTACCAAAATGTTAACCATTTTAAAATTACATCGGAAACCATCGATGATGCTACGGAGTTCATGCACTACCGCAATGTTTCTTCCTGTGTTATTTGTTATTGTTTATTAAACTGACGTAATTACACTCCGGGCAGACACATGGGTGCTCAGTCTCCCTCAACAGATATTGAAGAGTATGCATACTGATGGTTTCTGTGGCTCGCTGATTAAACACACCTCTCGAATAACTACCGAGCAGAGGCAGAGGCAATCAAAGAGGAGGCCGAAATTATCTTGGAGAGAAGAAACACTACACGCAACAAGGTCGTGATATTCACCGATGCTCTATCGGTCATCACGGCACTCAAAAGTGGCAAAACTGAGATGAATGAGCTCAAAACGTCCCTCGCTGAACTAACGAGTTCACTCAAACGCACCGTCATCAGTGGATACCGTCACACTGCAACGTTAGGGAAACGAAGCAGCCGACAAGCTAGCCAAAGAGGGCGGACGACTACCTCAGACTGATCTCGAGATCAGTTATGAGGAAGTAAAAACAACCATCGGTTCGCACTATAGAAGCAAATGGGCAAAAGACCACCCTCAGTACACAGACAGTGACGGATACTATGGTCTCTCTCGCAGTGAACAGGTTGCCATATTTCGCCTCCGTACCGGACACAACAAGCTCAGAGCCACATGTTCCATAAATTTAAAATTGGCACAACTAGCCTGTGCCCCTGCAAAATGGCAGACATGACGGCAGAACATGTCTTGCAAGACTGTCAACGGTTAGCAGGTATAAGGAAAGAGTCATGGCCACAACACACAGAGCTTCGCGAAACGCTGTACGGAGGAACGGAGTGCCTAAAAACAACAGTAAAATTCATGATAAAAGTTGGTCCATCAGTCTAGGCCGGGAACGCAAAGAAGAAGAAGAAACACACCTCTCACTCTGCCACTCAGGTATCCAGTTCTACTTGTACAACGGGTAACTCCAAACTGCCTAAATCGCTTGATCGATTCAACATCTATTTTAGTGTCCTCATCCAGCAGACAGTCGCAAAGAGACCACAAAACATCCCCCTTATCCATCTTCAATTCCCAACAATCGATGCTGTTGATGCAAGCCTGTCCGCTCTCTCATTACCGTGAACACCCGCATGCCCCGGACAGTATATCTACGTAAGCCTCTGGAGGTTAGAAACGTCTATAGACGACATCCACTCATACTGAAACCTGCCCTTCTGGATCTCGTGAAGCATCGACTGAGAGTCAGATACAACAATGGCCCCAGTAACTCCACTCATACCGAAATAAAGTCCGATAGAGTCAATGGAGGGCAGCAGTAAAGGCCTCAACCTCCAACCTCATACTAGAAGTTACCTTCCTGTGTACGAAAGAGATCTGAGCACACATGGTTAATCATTGAAATGCAATGATGACGGTCCTATCAATCACTGACCGACAAGGCAGTCAGTGGCCGACACTATGTCCAACGTCTTGCAGGGACCTCCTATCTTCCGTACACTTGGTGCTAAAATGTGAGTGGATAGGTACTACATACATTACAAACTGCAATGGTTATGGGGCATTTTGCTTTTCATATCAGTATAATACAAGTTTATTATCACATGAGGCCTCTTAAATTTGTCTCAACAGAATAATGTTAAGAATCATATATGTATTTATTTCTCTCGTACCGTTATACGTAACATAGGGCATGCACGTAATTTATCCATACTGCTCTGTCCTGGACAAATCGCTCAATCTCTTCCACGGAAAAGAGTTCGATATTTCTTGCCTCTCTCAGCAGCGTACGTCTCAGTGTTTCCCTAGGGCGTCCTCTATTGCTTGAACCTTTTGCCTCCCATTTCAATGCCTGCTTTGATATTCTTTGATCATTTTTTCTCAAGATATGCCCAACATATCTCCAATAACAATAATAATATTTTCTGATCCTATAACAGTTGTTACTAGTGGTTGACCAGTCATTTCTCTGATTTCATCATTTCTCGTGAATTCGTCCCATTTTGTGCTCACTATTTTTCGCAGACATCTATTTTCACACACATTCAACTTACTTTCTATATCTATAGTCATTTTCCAACTCTCGCTGGCATATGTTAGGATTGATACAACATTTGAATTGAAAATTCTCAATTTAGTTTCACATGTTTAGTTTAGTAAGAATCATACGCACTGCTACAATTAATATTAGAGAGGCCAGCACAGAGAAAACACATAAAGGATTAATATTGATGCAACGAAGGAGGTCAAATCACAGAGAAAACACATAAACAATTAATATTGATGCAACGAAGGAAGTCAAATCACAGAAAAAACACATAAACAATTAATATTGATGCAACGAAGGAGGTCAAATCACTTAGAAAACAATTTATCAACATCATAAACAGACATTTAACATTTTTAGACATGTCATCAGAAAAGAAGATTTGGATTCCGTTATGACAACAATCGATTGGAGACACACCGTCAGGTGACGACACAGCGAGACGATCCTAGGTAGCTTCTTAGCGTCTTGACAAGGTAAAAATGACACCTGAATTGATAGTAATAACGAGAGGTATGGAACGGAACTGATAGGAAAACAAAGATCGCAATATTAAGTGCATATATATTCTCAGTGGCAACGTATGGGTGTGAGGTATGGACATTTAACAAAGCAGTGGGAAAACATATATCTGCGTTTGAGTATATAAACCATGGATAGAGAAGAGAACATCGGGAAAGAAGGCAAGAGGAAGACCACGGAAAAGATGGTTAGATGGCGTAGCAGAATCCTGTGAAAGAGCAAAGATAACAATCACACAAGCCACCAGAACAGCGCAAGACAAAAACAGAAAACCACGACACTGGGCAACAACCCGGTAGCAGTGTGACGACAAAAGAAGAAGAAGAAGAAGAGAAGAGAACAAATAGATCTATTCAGAAAGAACACACAGTCGAAGAAAACTGGCATATACTACAAATAAAATTGAGAAAATTGAAGTATTTTGAACATATAAAAGAAGAGTACTATTAGGAAAGGAGGCATACCTGAAGAGAAGAGGAAAACCACAGAGAAGATGGATTCAAGGTGGGATTGATGATTTGAACATGTCGACTGCAGAGACATAACACCTTTCTTATGAGAGAGAGAAATTCCGAAGGACTGTTAGGTTGGCAAAGTTCTGCTTAGGACAAGCTAGTGGAAGATGATTTAACAACAAATATTTGTAGCTATCGATGATAGCTTCTCCATTCAACACTACATACAATAATAGTAATGACATTATTATCAAAGGTAAAAATACAACCGAAAAGATATGAACTTATAAGTAAATAACCCAAATGACAAACTAGATATCGATTTCAGAATTTCAAATATCTAAAATGAAGATATGATAGTAGATTGAACACTGGTTAACTATATACTCTACTATAGTCTAGTATTTCTTAGTCAAGTTTATCCTGCTAGTTTAACGTCAAGTTACGTTATGGGATTCCGAAATTAAAATATAGGTTTATTGTGTGGATTTAATTACTTCGTAACGTTAATATAAATTACAATGAAAAAATACACATTACAGTGGAATAATACACATTGCAGTGAAATAATACACATTGCAGTGAAATAATACACATTACAGTGAAATAAGTACATGTTGTCGTGAAATAATACACATTACAGTGGAATAATACACATTGCAGTGGAATAATACACATTGCAGTGGAATAATACACATTACAGTGGAATAATACACATTGCAGTGAAATAATACACATTGCAGTGAAATAATACACATTACAGTGAAATAAGTACATGTTGTCGTGAAATAATACACATTACAGTGGAATAATACACATTGCAGTGGAATAATACACATTGCAGTGGAATAATACACATTGCAGTGAAATAATACACATTGCAGTGGAATAATACACAATGCAGTGGAATAAGTACATGTTGTCGTGAAATAAGTACATGTTGCCGTGAAATAAGTACATGTTGCAGTGAAATAAGTATATGTTTCCATGAAATAAGTACATGTTGCCGTGAAGTAAGTACATGTTGCAGTGCAATAAATACACATTACAGTGGAATAAGTACATGTTGCCGTGAAATAAGTACATGTTGCCATGAAATAAGTACATGTTGCAGTGGAATAAGTACATGTTGCAGTGAAGTAAGTACACATTGCCGTGAAGTAAGTACATCTTGCAGACAAATGTTGGTACTTTTTTCTAAGCCTTACCCAAAATCTATTTGTGTTAAGAATGAAATGATTTTCTCATATTTAAGTAAACAAGAAAAATATGATTTTTCACAATCATGAAGAATAACTAATGTCAAAGTCAATAAGTAATAAGTGACTTTATAAAGCAGCACTTTGTCATAGGAGTAACTCTCACCATAATGCACCACATCAGCTGGCATGGGCGATCATTGACCTCCACACACGTTTGTCCTGATTGATGGCGTTACTGTCGGTAATACCGCTTTTTCTGGGCGGTGTAGGGCGGGAAGAAGGGGGTTGGGGCATGTGCCTATGGAATGTAATGGACGCATGACTAGTGCAGTCGTCACGAAAATGTTGAAGTTAGAATTTGTCTCCTTCCTCTACAGAAAAAATCTCAGTTGCTTACCGAGGATTGAACCCGGGTCTTCCATATGAAAGCCGCGCTCTAATCCATTCGACCAGACGCTCCTGGTTCAAATGTTATGATTTTTTTATACCATGAAATTAGAATGTCAACAAAATTGTATTTGTCGTTATGTATCTGGTCCACCATTGATTTTACCGGTTGTAATCAAGTGTTAGAAACTTCCCGTTCTCACGACATTTCAGCACAAATAATGATAGCTTTTTTCTTATGTTGGGAAATCAGCTTTCCATATGCGTTGACACAAGGATATCACGAGTTAAACAAACTACTAACATATGCGTTGACACAAGGATATCACGAGTTAAACAAAGTACTAACATATGCGTTGACACAAGGATATCACGAGTTAAACAAAGTACTAACATATGCGTTGACACACGGATATCACGAGTTAAACAAAGTACTAACATATGCGTTGACACAAGGATATCACGAGTTAAACAAAGTACTAACATATGCGTTGACACAAGGATATCACGAGTTAAACAAAGTACTAACATATGCGTTGACACAAGGATATCACGAGTTAAACAAAGTACTAACATATGCGTTGACACAAGGATATCACGAGTTAAACAAAGTACTAACATATGCGTTGACACAAGGATAGCACAAGTTAAACAAAGTACTAATATATGCGTTGACACAAGGATAGCACAAGTTAAACAAAGTACTAACATATGCGTTGACACAAGGATATCACGAGTTAAACAAACTACTAACATATGCGTTGACACAAGGATAGCACGAGTTAAACAAAGTACTAACATATGCGTTGACATAAGGATAGCACGAGTTAAACAAACTACTAACATATGCGTTGACACAAGGATATCACGAGTTAAACAAAGTACTAACATATGCGTTGACACAAGGATATCACGAGTTAAACAAACTACTAACAGATGCGTTGACACAAGGATAGCACAAGTTAAACAAAGTACTAACATATGCGTTGACACAAGGATAGCACGAGTTAAACAAAGTACTAACCAGAATTCTTCTTATTCAGCAATCTCTGGTCACGCGCTTAATTTAATGTGGACTACAAACTGGGCAGTCAGCTTCAGGTCTGTCATGTTTCCCAAAGCTTAGTTTGTAGATCAACTGGGTGTTGCACATGTTTCTTCTCAGCTCACACAGGAGAGGACATTCTTGCAGGACATGCTCCGGTGTTTGTTCCGCCTGGGAAAACTGGTAGTGAGCTGTTTAACTTATTCCTAGTCTATATAAGTGTTTGTTAAGTCTACAGTGCCCGGTACGTAGGCGATATATAATGACCTGGTCTGTTCTTGGTTCAATAACTTATTTCCAAAATCTTTTAATGAAACAAATGATTCTTCTTCTTCGAACGCTCCATATCGACCACTTGTTAACCACTCTTTGTGATTTGTATGTGATCTGAGCCTAAAAGCGATTGTACATTGTGCCAGTTAGGCAACTACAAGTAGGCCAGGACATCCGATTTCTGCAACGCTCTTTATTTACTATGGTAGCTTCTCTAGGCACAAACCTTAGTCGTCTCTTACGACATGCCTTGAGGGTCATAGTATTACTATTCTTTGCTCCCCTTGTCAGCCCCGGCAACAGGCGGACGGAAACAAATGATTCATTTTGATCAGGCCACTTTATGTGTGCTATTATTCTGTCATACGTTGAAACAAATGATTCATTTTGATCAGGCCACTTTATGTGTGCTATTATTCTGTCATACGTTGAAACAATTTTTTTAAATATTTAAAACCTCATTTGTGAACATTTACCCCTGTTCCCCAACCCAGTCCTTACAGTAACACAAACACCCATTGCAGTATCATGCGTCATAAGATTACCGATAATCAGGTGGCGCATTGCAGAATTAATATTGACCTTGTCTAAATATATAACGCGGCAACATCTCGCGAGACTATTACAGTCCTTCAGCAATCCTTCAACGAGTTAGATCGCGGGCATTTTTGATGTGTATGCGTCCTTGCACGATTCACGTTTTCAGTTCATATTTCACAAGTCGACAGCCGGTGGGAATTACAGTTTATTCTACTTCGATCTGTGTGCCATTTTTGTGAAATCTCCAACATTCTAAAATGGTGAGTAACTAAATTGTTGAGTTAGAAACTTAAATTAACAATATCAATCTCAACGTGTTGTTCATTGAAACAACAGGACTTTGATCTGGTCTAAACCCAACTACTGAGTCTTAACGTGTGTTAAGTATAGCAATGATTACTTCTATGCGTTCTGTTCAGAAAGTAATGGCAAACTACTGAACGTATAAGTGGTGTCTTAATAAATCGACGACGCATTTTCTGTTGTTGATGGCTAAGTCATGTATGCCACGATTTATTTATTATATGCGTTCTGAAATGAATAGTTGTATGTTCCCCACAGTTACTGCACTTATGTTCCCCACAGTTACTACACTTATGTTCCTCACAATTACTGCAGTTATGTTCCCCACAGTTACTGCACTTATGTACCCCACGAAGCATATACGTTTAGGGGCCTACCAAACCAATGTGCAACGTATACACGTTCTTGGCATAGATCAAATAGATAGGTACTATTCTTTGCTTCCCTTGCGGGCCCCGGCACCGCACGGGCGGGAGATGGACGATAAAACGTAGGTCCCGTGTTCAAACCGAATGCGTAAAAGAATAATTGGTTGTTGAAAACCAATAAGAGTTAGATAGCAAAGTCATTGCCCCGACAAAAGTCATTTGAGAAAGATTTTTTTAAATGTATACAAAATTTGCAGTATCTTCAAAATTACATTGGAACCCTTGCAGGTACTACAGAGTTCGTGCACTGCCGCCGGTATCTGCATGTGTAAGAACGAGATCGAAGCACCTAACTTATAACTTTGATTCTCAGAAAAGAGTTAATTTGTATTTTTCATACTTGCTGACCTACACACTCTGATATAACCAAAAACAGGGTCCGTCCTTATGTTGAAAATGTATACATTGACTTAACTCCTTCAATACGATACACCACCGGACAACCCGTTTAGGCGGTACTAATTCGCCAACAAGCCCTTCCCGAATCAGAATGTTTGATTACAAAAATTATTCCTGCTATCATTTTGATTGATAAAATACAGCTTTTAGTTCTGTACGTTTTGTTAGACCAAATTCGATTCCAATAACAGAATGTAGTAATAATATGGTTGTATTGTGCGTAGACTAACAGTTAACATAGGCTTTAATCCCCTGCATAAAAACAAACAATATCGAAGCACAAATAGTTATTCATAGAAGGTCATTGATGATGGTACTATCTATCAATCAATCAATCAATCGATCAATCAATCGATACTTTATGATGTATGTTGTTTTGAATATCATTGGCGAAACATTTAAAAACAAAGTACTCATGGACCTCATGGACTCAACTCACTACATGCATATGATTCTTAGTACTTTCTCTTCTCATGCTCGCTATTATATATGTGTGTGTGTACATATGTTAATATGTTAAATGCATATATGCTATATATATATATGATTTTTATTGTTTATCTTTTTTTTTACTTCTTCAATTATTTTTGCATTTATTTCGTTATTTGTTACTAGCCACACATTTTTATTTTAAAGTCGTTAAGAATTCTATATGTAGTGTGCCGTTAAGAAGTGAATTTCCTCATTTCTGTTGTATCCTTTGCTTGATAAAGACATTTTGATCTAAACGTTGCTGTGTATTGTTATTGTTTTTGTAAAACTACATTATTTCGTTTTTACGTGTTTCGCCATTGCTACATAGTTTTACTGCAGTCTTCTCTTATATCGTCATTGCTACATAGTTTTACTGCAGTCTTCCCTTATATCGTCATTGCTACATAGTTTTACTGCAGACTTCACTCATATCGTCATTGCTACATAGTTTTACTGCAGTCTTCTCTTATATCGTCATTGCTACATAGTTTTACTGCAGACTTCACTCATATCGTCATTGCTACATAGTTTTACTGCAGTCTTCTCTTATATCGTCATTGCTACATAGTTTTACTGCAGACTTCTCTTATATCGCCATTGCTACATAGTTTTACTGCAGACTTCACTCATATCGAACATGATTAAGAATTGAACCAAATTTGTTATCTCATGTTTCTCCATGTGATTCATATCATGAAGGGAATGTCTTCTCCCACGTGAAGATTTCTTCCCTCGAATGTATTCTTCTGGCCCACAAGTTTTGAATTCCTTAATCTATTGAGTATCACATGTCCTACAAGTCATATTTTCTTTGTATCCATTTTCTTCCTTGTACGTCACATCTTGATTATAATCCCTCACAACATTTTCTTATTGGGCGTCTCCAACTGTGTCCTAGTTATCTTTTCATGTGCTTCTGTGCATGGTTACGTTCAGTACACGAAGCACACCTTCTGATTTATTTATGAAATTTGTTTTGTGTGTAGCAGATTGAGGCTGTACTACTAACCTGTTTCCTTTTGAGCAGAGATTCCCAAACTTTCTCGGCCCACCGCCCACTTTGCACAACATAAACTTTGTAACGCCCCTCCACATTATAACAGTTTGCCAACGCATCCCCCACACATATATACATGCTCTATTTTCTCTTTGACATAGAAAATTGATATATATTTATGTCATACATAGTCAATTATCGAAGGTTTATTTGCAGCAAATTGAAAATGGATGAAAAAATGGATCGTGTAAGACGGGCATAAGATGAATTAAAATGCAGAATTCCAATTTTTAATGATTATTCAATCGCAAAATCTCGAAAATAATTTATTTTAAATAATTTATTATTAATTTCTTCTTTAAGGAGTCTTCGACCCCTAGTCGCCTGAACACCCTCCAAATTCTTCTTAACCCTAACGCCCCCCTAGAATGCTTCAGCGCCCACTGGGGGACGGTACCGCCCACTGTAGGAAACGCTGCTTTAGAGGATTAATGAGATCTGATACCAAGCTACAATCTAAGCCAGCAAATGGTGTTAGTTTTAATTGTAGTTTTATCTTTACAATATCCTAATACATCAGAAGAAATCTATGCATTATTAGACTATACCCCTCTTTCTTTCAGTTGACGTAATCCCTCTTCCCCAGTTAATGTGGGCCCTCTTCCCTAGTTAATGTGGATCTTCTTCCCCAGTTAATGTGGGCCCTCTTCCCCAGTTAATGTGTGTCTTCTTCCCCAGTTAATGTGGGCCCTCTTCCCCAGTTAATGTGTGCCCTCTTCCCCAGTTAATGTGGGCCCTCTTCCCCAGTTAATGTGTGCCCTCTTCCCCAGTTAATGTGTGCCCTCTTCCCCAGTTAATGTGGGCCCTCTTTCCCAGTTAATGTAGGACCTCTTCCCCAGTTAATGTGGGCCCTCTTCCCCAGTTAATGTGGGCCCTCTTCCCCAGTTAACGTGGGCCCTCTTCCCCAGTTAATGTGGGCCCTCTTCCCCAGTTAATGTGGGCCCTCTTCCCCAGTTAATGTGGGCCCTCTTCCCCAGTTAATGTGGGCCCTCTTTCCTAGCTAACGTTGACCTTTCTCCCCAACTAACGTGGGCCCTCTTCCTGAACTAACGTGGGCCCTGTTTCCCAGCTAACGTGGGCCCTCTTGTTTCCAGTAAATCTGGTTTCATTCAATTGTTTGTTTGGTGACACTCGACTGTGTCAACCTTAGGGTATTGGTTACACATTGCGACATAAAGATATTTACACTTATCAAGAATCAAAAAAGGGTCTAAATGTTAACTTATATGTTATATGTAAAAAGTTATATGTTAACTTATATGTTATATGTTAAAAGTTATATGTTAACATTTTGCAAACGCAGACCTGTGGATAAAAACAAAACAGGAACCAAAGATCACACAGGGGGCAGATTGAGACTGAGATTGAGATTGAGGCAGAGGAGAAAATAGCAATGGGTCATGCATGTGTTACGGAAGACACAGTAGAGTGTCACTAGACAAGCACTTGAGTAACATCCGCAAGGAAAGAGGAAAAGAGTACATCATAAACAGATCTGGAAACAGAATCTTCTCGAGGAAAGGAAGGATGCCATACTATCCTGGGAAGCTATCAAGAAAACAGCCAGAGACCGGGGAAAGTGACGACCAACTGTTGAAGCCCAATGTTCCACGAGGAGCGAAGAGGAATAACAACATATGTTAATTTTGTGTAACCAGTGGCGGCTCGTGGTCATTTTTCTTGGTGGGGCCGGCAAAAAAGTCAACAAAACGTGGATTTTGAAGTATTTACTATTATTTATCTTTTCCGGGGTTATTACCCCTTTCAGAAAAAGTACATATGATTCTGTTCTGCAACAGCTTGATACTAAAGAGAGTTGGCTATTTTTGCTATTTTTGGTAGGGCCGGGCCCCACTGGCCCTTAATGACGAATCGCCCCTGTGTGTAACTAGTTATGTTTGATAATAATAGAAACACAAATAATACACATTATGTGAACTACTACCATGTCATACTATATTGTGAAGCTTATCCTAGCCATGTAATCATTATCATGTAGTTGCATGTCCGTTGCGGAACGTCGCTTTTATTACAGCCTGTCTCTAACAAGTTCTTTCGCCTCCTCCAACATCAGATTCAATGTTTCTTTGATGTCCTGCTGTCATCTTCGTCTTGGTCGTCCCCTGCCTCGCACTACAGGAGACATGCCTTTCATTACCGTTCTTTCCAAATCACTGTAGAGAGAACATTTAATAATACTATTTTTGTTTAAATTGCGTTCATCAATGCAAGGAATATGGAGATATTTGAGGTCAATTAGGGGCGGCTCGTCATTAAGGGCCAGTGGAGCCCGGCCTCACCAAAAACCGAAAGAGGGAATAACTTCCCGGAATAAACAAATAATAGTAAACACTCCAAAAACCATAATTTTTCCGAAATTTTGTGTCTGGCCTCACCAAGAAAAATGACCACGAGCCGCCACTGAGGTCAATCATTGACCGACCTTTTTGAAACGCATTATATAGCATTTTATGTTATTGTGACGTAAGTTATAAAGCGTCCGGTATTATTTATTTTAGAGCTGATACACCGTTTGTTGCACGATGGACAGATTGGTATGACACGACTGACTAATCATATCCTTTAGATTTGTGTGTTTAGTGGTGGTAGCTAATGCGCATTTTTTTTCTTATGCAGAACGGATACTGTGTTTGGACATGTCGCTTGTTCGATTCATTGTTTGTCTTTTCTTATGCTTTTTTCTCTCTCTATGATTGCGTGCATATGTTTCTAGAAATCTGTGCATACAAGACTACATCATCATCATCATCATAGGGTCGCTAATAGGGAAGCTGATAGCATTCAGTACTAGTGACTGGAAAATCTTGGATTTGATGCCTTCTTCTTCTTTCTTCTTCATATTTCAACTCCCAACGGAGCACAGGTCTTCAACAAACTTCCTACAGCTCTTCCTCTCTCATGCCATCCCTTCCAATTCTTTCCATGTTTTGCCTATCCTTTTAATATCAGCCTCCAGCTCTCTTCTCCAGGTCTGTCGAGACCTTCCTTATTTCTTTTTCTCTGCGGGTTCCAAAACAGTGCCTGTCTTGCAATGCTTCTCAATGTGTGTCCTATCCATCGCCAGAGTCTCTTCCTTAGCTCTTTTTCCACTGTTATCTGCTTAGTTCTTTCCCTGAGTTCCTCATTTGTAACCTTATCATACCAACTCAGTCCGTCAGTTCTAAACATCCATTTATGAAGGTATTTGATGCCTGCTTGGGCTAAAACGTCTCCGTGTGCATATAACGTACTCTGTTGCACTACAGAAAAACGTCTCCGTGTGCATATAACGTACTCTGTTGCACTACAGAAAGCCCATAATTTACATGATGATCTAAATTACAAGTACTTTTGAAATCAAAGTACGGCTCGCCTAAATGATGAGGGACACTTGTGATAAAGAAAGCATGCCTTCACGCAAAAAATCAGTCAGATGTGCCATATTGGACGCCATATTAGACTATGCCTGAATTCATAGCGGGCAAATACAAAAATAATAAGTAAATCATCATCATCATGTGCTTCCTCTGCATCGAAGTTTGGTTAATGGACAGCCATCAGTTCCTGTCTCTTGCTTTGATTGTGCATCCTCTCAAGCTGTAATGTGCCCATCTCTTGATGTTACCCTCCCACTATTGTGTATCCTGCCAAGCTGTAATGTGCCCATCTCTTGATGTTACTCTCCCACTATTGTGTATCCTGCCAAGCTGTAATGTGCCCATCTCTTAATGTTACACTTCCACTATTGTGTATCCTGTCAAGCTGTAATGTGCCCATCTCTTGATGTTACCCTCCCACTATTGTGTATCCTGCCAAGCTGTAATGTGCCCATCTCTTGATGTTACCCTCCCACTATTGTGTATCCTGCCAAGCTGTAATGTGCCCATCTCTTGATGTTACTCTCCCACTATTGTGTATCCTGCCAAGCTGTAATGTGCCCATCTCTTAATGTTACACTTCCACTATTGTGTGTCCTGCCACGCTGTAGTGTGCCCATCTCTTGATGTTACCCTCCCACTATTTTCTCTTTTTACTTCTTGCTCACTGCTAATGAGACTATTCGATATTATTCCTTGGCGTTATGGTAAGGTGCTGGCCCCAATACTCGTTTCGCGTCCCATGAGGACTATAGCTATCTTACTACTTCCAAGTCTTCTTCTTCTTTGCGTTCGTTCTTTACTACCAATTTTAATCACTCTTTGTGATATGTTTGAACTTTGCCAAGAACGTGTATACGTTGCACATTGGTTTGGTTTGGCACATTACTTCCAAGTGATACCTGCTCTGAGATCGAGTGCCTAGTCATATCGGAGATGGATTATAAAACGTGAGCACCGAGTTCAATTTGAGTGCCTAAAATAACCGGTCTCTTTATTTCTTTAGTAGTTACATTGCTACCAGGTTAGCCTAGGTTAGCCTAGTGTCGTGGTGTCTTGCTGCAGGGATCTCTATGGTTAAGTGGTTACTCCTTGCCTTGCGTTCCGAAGGTTGTGGGTTAGAATCCGGACCACGTCGTTCTGTTCACGTTTGCATTCTTTTCCTGTGACCCAAGGATTATTGTCGGAGCTACGAAGTTTGTGCTTTGTGCAATACTCTCGGCAAGTGGCGTGTAATTTCTGCGGAGAGGAATTGAGCCATATAGGATAAAACCCAGTGCAATGAAGTCAATCCTTCGGCGTTAGACCCTTATATGTCTTGCACTTCTCGGATGGCTGCAGTGATAGATTTCTGCAAACCCTTGAAAGTCGACAAGAGTAGACTGAAAGTCGACAAGAGTAGACTGAAAGACCACTGCTCGAGCCAAAATATTGAATGCTAATTTAAGAAAATATTTCTACAAACTTTCACCAACATTAAAATTATACTGATTATCCTTGCGGTTCTGAGAAGTACATGCTCTGTCGCTGAGACCTTCCTGTGTATGTAATCCATATAATCCGTACGCATAGCTATTGTGCAATCACGATGATCCTATCAATCAATCATTTGCAAAGACATTTCATCTTCTCTGTACCAAGACGAATGTATCTATTTACCCGAACATACAGCACATACGCGCACATGTTAAGAGACCCCAAGTAGAAGGAGACCCCAGACCTGAAGAAAACCTGTGATCTGGTGACTAATCTACCCAACCTAGCTTAAACAGGGATCCGTAACTGAATTTTTTGGAACCTGGGGCTTGCAATTAGGAATGTGTCAGAAAATGAATGTGTAATCTATGTACACACTCTCTCAATAAGTGTTATCCCGTCGTTACACACGCAGACAGCAACACTCAACATGCATGTATATCTATATCATCTTCATGTCCTGTTTGAAACACAAGCCTACCACAAGAGATGTCCATTGCTGCTGTTTTATAGCCTTTCTACCAATTGTTTTACATATCCGGTCACAATCTTTCAACTCTCTCTCCACAGTTCTTCTCCGTGTTTTATTTGGATAACCAGGCCTTCTTTTCTCATCAGCTGTCCATCGGAGAGGTGTTCTAGCCAATGTTCCTACTGCCATACGACATACATGACTAGTCCACCTCCATCGTCGTATCTTAATGATTGTATCCAGCGATGCACATTGTGTTCGTTTTGGTTTTCTTGATGTCTTATTGTCATCATCATCTTGATCGTCCCCTGCCTTGTCTTTCAGTTACCATTATTCCTTTATTTCAACTACTGTGACGTTCAATGTTACCAAACTTATCAGTTACTCAGGGGGACTGCCGAGAGTAGTTGATAGTAGCTCGGCCTGCTAGTTGTGAGACGCCTCATAGCTCGGGTTCGAACCTACTGTCCGGCATTTGTTCAAGTCCCCTGGTCTTACTCAGGACGATAACGTGAGTACCTCTGAAGTCAGAGAAAATCTGCCTGTATGGCGAGGGAATACTAATTACGAGTACATTGAGCACACGGCTGCCAGTGTAAAGTAATTTACAATGTGCACGCTGCTGCCATTGTAAGAAATTGGAAAACGGATTTTCACGCAAAAATCTGTTTCAGAGATGAAACTTCGTCTGAGTTGAAAGCGGACGAAAGACCAAAAAAAAAAAAAAAAAATAAGTAACTCAGACAGAATATAGTTTATAAGAGAATACTCTCATGTACATGTTTTGTAGGATATAAATATTTGACTTCTTTGTCCAGAAGTGTTCAACTATTTTTCTGCAGCACGTTGTTTAAAAAAATTCGATGTTCTTTTTAAGTGTTTGTGAAATGGCCCATGACTCGCATTCAAATTTTGCCTCAGGAAACATTTATGAAGTTTTACTTCAGTTACCTTGTCTAAACGTTGACGTAGGTTGTTCGTATGATTTAGTCTGGGAATTGCCATGGTTTCTAGCCACTGAGTGTCTAACAAAGTGTGTTTCATGGTCTCTATGGTTTCTAGCCACTGAGTGTCTAACAAAGTGTGTTTCATGGTCTCTATGGTTAAGTGGCTTGCCTTTGCCTTGCATTCCGAAGATCGTAGGTTCGAATCCACGGGGACCCCTAGGATTGTTGCCGGAGCTACGGAGTTCGTGCCTTGCAATACTCTCAACAGGTGGCATACAACTTCTGTGAAGTGGGACCGAGATATAGGGGCAACTATATAAAACCCGGTGCAATAAAGTCAATTATTTGGCATTAGACACCTTTTTAGTGTCATAAAATTCCAAAGAAAAAGAGAAAAAATAGCCCACTTTGCCTGGGGTTAGCACACACTACAGGTTATAAAATAACCCACTTTGCCTGGGGTTAGCACACACTACAGGTTATAAAATAGCCCACTTTGCCTGGGGTTAGCACACACTACAGGTTATAAAATAGCCCACTTTGCCTGGGGTTAGCACACACTACAGGTTATAAAATAGCCCACTTTGCCTGGGGTTAGCACACACTACAGGTTATAAAATAGCCCACTTTGCCTGGGATTAGCACACACTACAGGTTATAATTAGAATAAAGGAAGACATGTTTTCCTGATGTTTTACGTGCCACGGACCAGTCACCATAACGGTTTAAAAAAACTATCGACCAACAGTACTTATTGTGTACAAATTGATTTTTGCGTAGAAGATTACTAGCCTTTGATCTCTACAATTTACAGCCACCTCCCTGTTGGTAGCATGTCCCAGATCACTTGCACCCCAATGGTGCTGTCATGTTCTAGTTCAAGCATCGTAGCAATTAAATCAATATATTAAGAACAAATATACGCCACTTATCTTTGTTGAACTGGTTTGGAATTCAGTTCTGGATTACCATAGTTATGTAGTACCAAAGTTATGGATTATCACATTTATGGAGACAAACATGACGCGTACATCACCCTTTTGATCTTCGAGATTTGCCAACTGGACCCTTTTTTTTTCCTCGATCCAGAAGCACTTGAGCTTTCAATTCTCCGGCTCGGTGCCATGGACATCGTAACCCTTCGGTTCTGTGCCACGAACACCATAAATCTAGAGAACCTGTGACTTTTCTGCCAGCCCGCGGAATTGAACCGCACTCACAGGGGCTTAACCAACTGGACCCATGTCTCACGACAATAACAACTGCTGCAGTTTCAGCATTGCCACAATTACTATCGTACTTGCTATTACATCTACTACAGTACCTGCGTCTGTAGCTTAAGCGGTAGTGAGCCCAAACGTACCTGGTTCAAACTCCGTGGCGGGCAAGTTTGGAAGCAAATTCGTTCCCTTGGATTTTTACGACGGATAAAAATAGACCTCACAGTTCAGAAAGCAATGGCAAACTACTTAACGTATAAATGGTGCCTAGAAAATTGACGACTCGTTTACTGTGGTTGATGACCAAGTCCAATAAAGGATATGCCCCGATTTTCATTTTGGCAGTTCCTGATATTAACACTACTACCACAGCAGAATACCCCAAGCAACAATAGAGAAATGATTAAAGTACCAACAAAGAAATTCTATCATAATAGTGATACAGAAATCTAGACAATCAAGGTGGTAACTGAGAAACTATTGAACGCAAAGTCTGATACAGAAATCTAGACAATCACGGTAGTATTGAGAAACTGCTGAACGCAAAGTCTGATACAGAAATCTAGACAATCAAGGTGGTAACTGAGAAACTGTTGAACGCAAAGTCTGATACAGAAATCTAGACAATCAAGGTGGTAACTGAGAAACTGTTGAACGCAAAGTCTGATACAGAAATCTAGACAATCAAGGTGGTAACTGAGAAACTGTTGAACGCAAAGTCTGATACATAAATCTAGACAATCAAGGTGGTAACTGAGAAACTGTTGAACGCAAAGTCTGATACAGAAATCTAGACAATCAAGGTGGTAACTGAGAAACTGTTGAACGCAAAGTCTGATACAGAAATCTAGACAATCAAGGTGGTAACTGAGAAACTATTGAACGCAAAGTCTGATACATAACTTGTGGTATTTTTTACAGATGCAAAATCAACACTCTAAGCATTTCAGTCCAGAATATTACCAGATCTACAAGGTTTACTGTGGGAACTATTCAACCATTGCAAGGTTGTCTTAAAGTGGATACCGTCTCACTGTGGAATACCAGGAAATGAGTCTGACCAAGGAAGGGGTTGCATGAGAGCAATCAGATGCACTAATTACCTACCACCAAAATAAAAAGATGATTAAATCAATAAAAAAGTCACCATTACTAACACAAGACGATTACCAAAATATGAGCGGATTAGAATAAGTTGCCATTCTGCGCCTCAGAACGCAATCGACTCCACAGCCACATGTATACAAAATTCAAGATTGACAATTCAGCCATGTGTACATGTGGACAGGCACATCAGACTGCAGAGCACGTACTTCAAGACTGCCCCAAATATGATACACTGAGGCAAACTCACAACCTAGGGAAACTACACTGAAAAGAAAACTACACAGAAATCTGTGTGAGCTACAAAGGGCAACTACACGGAGATCTGTGTGAGCTACAAAGGGCGTTGAAGTCAACGTCAAGAGATAACATTAAGTATATGGACAATAGTTCAGCCTAACGAAAAGAAAGAAGAACTACCACAGCCGCGACTATAACAGCTACCACAGCTGCGACTATATCAACTACCACAGCTGCGACTATATCAATTACCACAGCTGCGACTATATCAACTACCACAGCTGCGACTATATCAACTACCACAGCTGCGACTATATCAATTACCACAGCCGCGACTATATCAACTACCACAGCTGCGACTATATCAATTACCACAGCCGCGACTATATCAACTACCACAGCTGCGACTATATCAACTACCACAGCTGCGACTATATCAACTACCACAGCTGCCATTATATCAATTACCACAGCTACGACTCTATCTGTAATCGTGTGGGTCTCCTGATATTCTGTGTCACGGAACCATCAATAGTAACCGTAATAGTGAGAGTCTCCTGATATTAATCACGTCGTAATTAACCTTTCCTATTTCTTCTTTCTTTCTTTCTCGAATCCTGTATGCCTCACAGCGTCAGGTCAGGAAGAGATTTCTAAAACGGGCCCTAGAATGCGCTTCGTAGATAGTCTCTTTCGTCGCCTCTGTTATCTCTGAGGTCCATCTTTTGCGTGGCCGGCCTTTTGCTTTGTACCCATTGTATCGGAGCAGCATTGCTCTTTGGGGTGCACTGTCTGATGGTAATCTGCTTACGTGACCGAACCATTTAATTTGTTGTTTCTTGATGAAGTCTAGTACTGATGTTGTACCCACTTTTTCCTGATGTCTTCATTTCTCAACCGGTCTCTTCTTGTTACACCCAGCATTCTGCGTAGACACTTCATCTCTGTTGTGACTAGTTTTCTTCTATCGTTTGTTGTCAGCGTCCAGGTTTGGCACTGGTAACATAATGTGGGGAGAAAGATTGTGTTGAACATTGCTCTTTTGTGTTCATGGTGACGTGTTTGCATCTTAAAATTGGCGCCATTTGCCCTATCATTTGATTTGCTTTGTTGCATGTGTTGAATTTCATTAGTTATTCTTCCATTTGCTGAAAAATGCTCCCTAGGTATGTGAAATCTTTTGCTTGATTTAGTAGATGATTATCGATGGAGATGTTGGTAGTGTTTTCCTCTCTGGCGAATGTCATTACTTCTGTTTTGTCGATGTTAATTCTCATGTTGTATTCGTTACATGCTAACTGGAGTCTGTTGATGTGTTGTTGTAGCTGTTCTTCTGTTGTTGATATGATTGCCTGATCGTCTGCAAAAGAAATTCATTTAAGAGTTCTCCGAGGTTGTTTCCTTCGCTGGTGTTAGCTATTTTACAAATGTGGTCAATGTACGTGATGAATAGCAGCGGGGATAGTACGCAACCTTGTCTTACTCCTGACCCTACGTGAAACTTTTCTGATAATCCTGTATTTGTTCTAATCGTACATTGGCTGTCAGTATAAATGTTCTTGCAAAGGTTGATTAGGTGTTCATTAACCCCATAGGTTGTTAGTATTTTCCACAACTTGTGCCTATCTACGCGGTCGAACGCTTTTTCCTGATCTACAAATGCAACGTGTAAATGTTTGTCGGATTTGATAGTCCTTTCTACTAACTGTCTGAGGGCGAATATTGCGTCTGTACAGCTTTTGTTTTTCCTGAATCCCATTTGGGAGTCATTAAGCTGTGGCTCGATGATGTGGCGGAGCCTTTTCTCAAGTATTTTGCAGAATATTTTCCCAGTGTGGCTCAGTAGCGCTATGCCTCTATACTTTGTACAGTCCCTCTTGCTACCTTTCTTCTTCCAGATGGGAACAATTGTAGCATTCCTCCAATCTTCTGGTGTTTCTTGTGTGATCCAGACTTGGTTGAATAGTCTATGGAGCCAGCTGATTCCTACCTCTTTAGTTGCTTTGATTAACCTTTCCTATAAATATATGAAAACCCAATTCTGTATTTTCAATCTTTATTATATGCATATATTTCACCTATATAGCACATTTACATCTACAACACATAGCATATTCATACATATATATATAACATACAATATAGTCCCAACCTGATTACCTTACTCTGAAAAAATGATATATCACCTTACAATAAAAAAAATGCTAAACTACAACCACTTGATTATATAAGCACACATCTTTACTATTCAAGTCCTACACTCTATTTGGATATCTAATACAAGTTCATCACATAATTATATTGTACAGGTTAGTCTGAAGTCCTTAGAATGCCTCTGTCTACTTTAAAATGTTAATAGTTTTCTGTGGAACAGCTGTTCGTTAGAGTGTCCCATGGGACTGTTACTTGTGACTTCGAAGATATCTATTTCTTCAAAGTGTCTATTTTCTGTCTCTTGATGAAAGTTTGCTTTTTATACATTTTTAAGTTCATATCTGTAAAACGAGGCTCTGATAGCTTGGTCACTATTCTGCGTAAATTGGCGATTTAGAAGATATATATTTTCCAGTTCAATAGGTAAGGCTTTCTCTCTTGTGCTGTCTGTCTCTATAAGATGCTACTTCTATTCTCTATTCTGAAAATTTGTCTATAGGTCTGATCGTGGCTACTCTGCTGTGTGAATCCATTTATGAATCTGCTGTCCACACTACACAGGTCTAGTTATACTCACACATCCGAAGTCAGCGTTGGTCGTCTCTTCAACTCAGCACACTGGGCCATTCCGTCTGCCCCTTTGCGAGTTTTGCAAGACTCTCTCCATGTTCAGCAAGTCTCTATCCGAGTTCTAAAAGTCTCTCTGCTAAGTCTCTTCTGCTAAGTTGTTTCTCTCTCTATGTCTCCTCTTCTCAGTCTCCTCTTCTCCGTCTAAGTCCTCATTCTAAGTTCTCAGTCGGTCGATGAAGTGTGTCTGTCAAGTGTCCCTCTGCCAAGTGTCTGTCGATGAAGTGTGTCTAATCTACAAAATGCATTCTATTTAACATGTGGCATTTTTCTTTGTTTCCAAACCAGTCATTGTCCTGTTAGTATAATTCTCACGGTCAAATCTGGTTGTTGGTTGGGAAACCCCTAATTGATATTTGTGACCGGACAATCACCCAAACGTTTCAAAAAAAAAGAATTACAATTAACCTCAAGTTGACTGCAGGGGTAAAGAAAAACAGGGCATAAATTCACTTATAGTTAAGGAAAAGTCCCCTTGCTAATATAGCTGGTCTGTTATTATACGTCCACAGACCAGGTATATGGTTACCCCTTTGTTTCATTGAAAATACGCGCCTAGTTTAAGTTTGGGACTAGGAAAAAAACCTGGTATCATATTCCCTGCTACATATCAACTACCACACGCCCGAGTGGTTACCGGACCCTAAATTTGAGGTGTAAAGAATAGAACCTCTATTACCAGCCAAGCATGTCGTAAGAGGCGACTTAGGAGGTTTGGCTGAAATCGGATGCATGCGTCCTAAGCGTGTAGAAGTCTATGCGTTTAGGGACCTACCAAACCAATATGCAACGTATACACGTTCTTGGCAAAGATCAAACATATCACAAAGAGTGATTGAAATTGATCATAAAGAACTAACGCGAAGAAGAAGAAACTATCCCAGCTGCGACTATATCAACTACCACAGCTGTAACTATAGCAACAACCGCAGCTGCGACTATAGCAACTACAACTACAACATTTACAGCTGCTATGACTATTGCTTCAACCATATCGTATCGGCTACTGCATCTGCTACCACATCAACTACATCTGGTGCGGTATCTATTACTTCCTCTAACATCTTCCACTTACTGCAACTGGCAATGTTATAACTACAACTGGGCGCGATGCTACAACTATTACTGCAGCTAGTACAGGGTGTTCAACTTAAAAGCAGCCTGTGAATGGAGCTAATCTGGTATATATGTATAGAAATGGGAAGGTTTAGTTATGACGTAGAATAGGTCAAGGTTGTGTGATGGTGTGTAATTGTAGTGCGGAAGGGTCGATGAACAAATGGGAAGTAGGACAAGCTAGTCAGAACCGGTTTAAATAGTAAATAGACGAGATGCAATGCGTACCTGGCAAATTTCTATTTATGACTGGGGCTGCTTTTAAGTTGAACACCCTGTACAACTTCCAACTACTACATTACTTTAGACAAGTCTCCTAATTGTGTTCAATTGAAATGTCCACAATTAGCTTGTAACATAGAGTAAGTTAGAACATATTGTATTCGGTAACTTATCACAATACATTGCACCCACATCAGCTTTGTATTGTTTGTTGTTTAGTATGGAATAGAAGAAATAAATATCAACATTGTAATACAAAGCACACCAAACATTCAACGTCAACTTCAAGGCCGTGCGGTATATTTTCTCAGTAGGATGCAAGTCTTCGAAATGGCGCTCATTAAATATTTTTTTAAACTACACAAAATATACGAATACTAAATCGTATACATCATCATCAGGTGCCGTCTCCATATCGAAGGTTGGCTACAATGAATCTCCAGCATCCTCTGTCTTTCGCCATGGTGTTGCACACTGCCAGACTGTAACCTGTATACATCAACATCGGAATAACATACACCAATATAGAAAAGCGTTGCTTAAAGATTTGTAATTATTGAATTGTTCAAATTGTATTTTGATTTCGTTGCTTATGTCGTCCCCTTATGGTGCCGCGTGATGCGGCCGCCTCTCTGTATCATAGAACAGCAAGTCCCTGGTTAACTTTTTTTTTTTTACGAAGACAAATAATGTTGAACTGTTTAACACACACACACAAAACGTATGTTATGGTAGTTAGGAACTAAGCGTTTCAATGTGTCTCTTCTTTTTCTTCTTCTGCGGTTAGTTTCCTATGTTCAGGCGTCTAAACAAGTTGCTTTCATTAATCCAGTTGTCAGCAGGAGGACTACATGGGTGTCTCACAAGTCATCTTTAAGATTAGTCGCACACGCTAATGTTGGAGATCTCAAGTCAGTGAGGAGAGGGGAGGGGGGGGGCGGCAGGTTTAAAGAATGTGTTCACGAGTCTGGGGACCCTTTTGGCATGTGTTTTTATTAGTTTGGACAATTTAAATTTATGGATATATGCATATAATCTGCAGTGTCTCGTGCATAGTCTAAATATTGTGCTTTGTTGGTTTCTGTCTAACTTTGATATGATCTTTTGGGTGATTACTATGTTCTAGAACTCTACGCACACCAGTAATTCCATTTGATAAGTTTTTTTGCATGTCTGTTGTAACGGAACTATCTTCTGTTTTCAGTATGTCTTGTATCCTTTGCTTGATGAAGGCTTCTTGGTCGAAACGTATCAGTATCTTGTTAACCTACTTTGTAAAACTACCCCATTTATTTTTTTTACCGTTTCACCTTTGAGACATATTTTTGTTCAGTTTCCTATTGTATCGATATTTGTATTTATGCCAGTAAATAACAATAAATTGAGGATATACTTTTCCATCTGACAAAACAGCATCACTGGGCCTTCAAAGGTGTATCCACGAGTGACTGATAGTTGGCAACATTCATGTATGGAGTGTCAGCTTCAATTTTGGACAGTTAATGGACATACACGCAGTCGCGGACCAGTTTGCGTTGTTTTACCAGAACAACGGGATGAGGTTTCAGGTGAAGCTGGTGCTCTTAATGAAATACTCAATATGTCTACTAGCAGGATCGTCAAACCGGCAATAATCGATACAAGTTCTCGCTGTTGTTAAATAACCAGAGAGTCACCGGAACCATCAAGATGTTTACACTTCGACATCTATTGAGGGAGACTGGGTATATATGGGTCTGCCCGGAGTGCTTTAGTTATTGGTTACTAAACCGATGTCACAGAACTCCAGACAGACACATATATGCTCAGTCTATCTCAATAGATATCAAAGGGTAAGTATACTGATGATTCATGTGGTTCGTTTGTTAAACAACATCCTCACTCTGCCCCTCATGCATCCAGTTCTATTTGTACAACGGGTAACTCCAAACTCCTGAAATCGCTGGATCGATTCAACATCGATTTGAGTGTCCTCATACTTTATTATAGCTTAACTCTAATGCTCTCCCTCCTCGTGAAGCATAGGAGCACAGCCGAAGAACATCCCCCTTATCCATCCTCCCCAACAATGCTCAGGCTCTGTACACACAAAGTTCACATGAATGTAACCCAAACAAGAGAAGAACAAGTACTATACGACGTGCTATCGTAACTATTTGGTCAACTTTAGCCTAGAAATTATATGTGTGTTGTAATAGACCAGGTCGAAGAAATGACTACAGGTACATAATTTGGTCCACACACTTATAAATAGATTACCAGCTCTGATAAAAGTTAAGTTCTATTAGGATATGAACTTACTGGACTATAAACTATTGGACTCAAATCATTCGGTTCTTATCAGTGTTGCCACTCAAAATATGAAGGGGGACAAACAGATGCAGCAATAAAAAAAAATTGTCAACGATGTTACGTGAGATATATATAAACAAAGACGATTGTTGTCAACTATTTCAAGTTAGTGTTGCAGTAACATTATGTTATTAACATTATATCATCATCAAGTTGCTTGTCCCTTCCGGAACTTGGCTCACATGACCAGTGGCGTAGCTAGAGTAAACGTCACCCGGGGCTGTCCGTTCAAATGTCACCCCAGTGACCCCACACGACCCTATGCTGAATGGTTAGGTGTAGCTAAATTTTCATACATACTCTACCTCAAGGCTCCTCTACTGACCGGTACGTTACTGCTTACATGTATGATCCAAGACAAAATCCCAATCCAATACCACAAAACAAATAGTTCAAATCCAAAGATTTTTAAAATGCAACTGTTCACTTTCAGAACATCTAAATGCAAAACACGGCAATGCACAGACCAAAAGAATGTCCTTCTACACTATAGTCCTAGAAGGAATGTCTTCTTGTTTTCATTGTGGCAAACAGGTCAATGACATCGTCAAAATCTATTTGTCTTGTAAGCTCGTGTTCAATGGACAGAACAGCCAGATCCGACATCAGATATTAAGTTATTTTTATTTATATTTTATTTTCTGCTTTTTAGTCCATTAGCAAAAGGAGATTTTTAAAAAGTTCTTTTATTTATATTTGACTTTCTGTTTTTTAGTCCTATAATTTTGACGAAAATTTCATAAATGTTCATTGTAGTTTGTAAATGGTAAACAACTGCTTTGTCAAATGTACATCCTTGCATCTTGCGGACTGTACATGCCCAGCATAATATCAATAGAAGCTGTCGTCTTTCGACAGCTTCCATTGATATTATGCTGTCGTCGACGTTCTTTCATATAATTCGACAAAGCCATGGTCATCATTTATTTCGAACATTGTTCGAAATAAATTATAAGAAAAATATAAGAAAAATGACTCACCAAAAGAGCTGTACTCGCTCAGACAATATTTTCGACGGTTTATAGATTCAAATTCGAAATATGTGACGTCATAACGGTCACATTTCCTGTGTTGGTTGGGTTTTTATCACAATTCTATTTTCAGACTATTTTCGCACCTTAGCCTGGCTGAAAAATTTTGTTGGAGGTGACATAGTGTCACCCTCCATATGATGTCACCCGGGGCGGTCCGCTCCTCCCCCTTAGCTACGCCACTGCCCATGACAGCATTCCTGAAAAACTCTCTGTTCTATGCAAGTTGGCCGGCGTCAGCAGCAGTCATTCTCAGATCGTCAATGACATCCTGCATCCATCGTCTTCCAGGTCTTCCTCTCGTTCTTCTGCCAGGCACCATTCCTTCCAAAATTAATTTCTCCAGGCACTCATGTCGTTTGATGTGTCTGAAATATTTCTTTATGAAATATAACATTATATAGCAAGATTGAATTGATGAAAAGATGAGATTTGGAGGAGGGGCGGGTGGGGGTGTCGTTGTACACATTTGCTTGTATATATTAGTTCTTAACGTCTGATCGAATGTGTTAGAGCACGGCTCCCATGTGAGAGACCCAGGTTCGATCCCTGGTACGGTCAATGAGTTGTTCTTCTGTCGAAAACATAAAGAAAAAATCCTAACCTGAACAGCTTCGCAGCGACTGTACTAGCCATGCGACCATTAAATTTCCCAGTCTCATGTCCCCACCCCATCCCCGTCCCGTCCGTCTTACACCTCCTAAAAGCGGTATTACACAAGCTGTATAAAGACAGAGAAGACTGATGTGTCTGTAACGAGGGTGTTATCTCACGACAAGCTCTTTAATTAAAGATCTGAACAATAAGAGGCGGACCACAGTATACTTTTAACATATTCAAGTTGATATCTAAGTGTGAGTGAAGAAATATTGGCTAATAGTGACAATAGATACAATGTGGCAGTCTAGCAATACCAAACAACAGAAGGAATGTTCAGTTAAATATTAGTAAAGTATAATAAGAATATACTGAATGTACTAGATATCTGTTATTACATTATTTTATTTCCGTACCGTTATACGTTACGTAGCCCCTGCAGACAATGTCTCCATACCGCTCTATCCTGGACAACTCGTTCAATCTCTTTGATGGAATTGAGTCCAATATTTCTCCTCTCTCTCTCAGCAAAACTCATTTCGTGGTCTCTAGATTGCTAGAACTTCCTTGTTTTTCTTGAACCATTTATTTCCCACATACATGCCTGTTTAGTCATGCTTTGATAACCTCTTCTTAAAGTATGCCTAACACATCTCCATCTTCTCCTTCTTATAACAGTTGTTACTAGTGGTTGACCAGACATTTTTACAATTTCATTACTTTTGCTGAATTATTACCATTTATATTCATTATTTTTCGCAGACGTATGTTTTAAAATGCATTAAACTTGTTTTCTATATCTCCAGGCAAGTAACCCCCTAATTCACCCCATCACCTCCCCCACCCGAAAATGTTTTTGTTTAGTTCTTTGAAAAAAAATGGTTATCGATATAAGGGAAGACTGCAGTAAAACTATGTAGCAATGACGATATAAGGGAAGACTGCAGTAAAACTATGTAGCAATGACGACACCAGGGAAGACTGCAGTAAAACTATGTAGCAATGGCGAAAAAGGTAAACGTGTTTCGCCATTGAAAAATGGTTAACTAGTTCTCATCGTATTAGCGGCACCTGCAATTGATATGATCAGTGGCGGCTCGTCATTAATGGTCAGAGGGCCGGGCCCACCAAATATAGTGCGTAACGTGCATTTATTATTTAATAAATTAAAATATAACCTAACCCAAAACCATGATTTTCCGAAAATCTGTGTCTGGCCCAACCAACAAAAACGATCACGAGCCGCCACTGGATATGATAATTACAAATATGTGATTGACTTACATGGGTCCCGCAATCAAAATATGATTTGATTGTGGTCTTCTACGTTTCTGCGTAGTAGTAGACTATCAACTAAATGTTGTTGTTTTAACCCATCCTCCCTGTCACCCCTGGAAAATTGTATGTGGACGCCTATTTATCTATGTGTCAGCAGTTTAGAAGAACTTCGAAACAGTTGCATCTCAGCTGATTTCATTGTGTAGCATACTTGGTAATGATGAGACTGTCAGAGGGCGCTAACAATTAGATTTTGACCTACTTCAACTAAACATAAATTATGAAGAGGTCAAGAGGTTTTGTCACACGATAATGTACGATCAAGTGGGAAAGAGAACATCCGGGCCAAAGGAGACAAAGAAGACATATTACTAGCTAGCTAAACAGAATCGAACAAGCTGTAATCTTTAGAATTCACACAAGCCCATAAAAACAGACTACGATATCCCACCTTCTCAACAAATTAAAGATATGAACTTATGATGAATGTTACTACTGTAAGACTAATCAAAAATAACATCTGATTATCAGTAACAAATATGTACATCTGATGAGAAGCAGAGAAGACTGATATAACAGTCCCATGGCGCCATAGCACGACAAAATGAAGATCTTGACAACCCACGATTCAATCAATCAAAAGCATGCCTGCCGGCATGGGCGATCATTTTTCTCCACAACTCTCTCCCTGGTGCAGTTAATCAGTTCTGATCTTTTGTCGAACCACGATGTCAGAGCATCCAACATCTTCTACCTCTGTCTTCCACGATCTCTCCTTCCCTGAATTGTACCTGTTGTCATCAAATGTTCTAAGCCTTCTCTCCACATTATATACCCGAAGCACCTTGATTGTTTGATTCTTATTCATTTGATATAGTTTTTTTGTGTGCAGGCCTGAATTAAAACTTCCTCATTTATATCCTTCGCTGTCAGTGGAATTTTCAGCATTCTTCCGTAAAAACTATATCTCTGTGGCTTCCAGCGACCTTATTGATTGCGTTTTCATTGTCCATGATTCGCTGACATACATAAGTATTGGTTCACTATAATACTGACATACTCGTTCCCGCAGTGAAATTGATAGTGAATTCACGCATTGTGTATTTTTCATTTTCATAAATACTGCTTGAGCTATTCTACTCATAATCTCTGTTTCACATCTTCTATAGTTTGACATATTCTATTGTTTGACATATTCTATTGTGTGACACCTTCTATTGTTTGACATATTCTATTGTTTGACATATTCTATTGTTTGACATATTCTATTGTTTGACATATTCTATTGTGTGACATATTCTATTGTGTGACACCTTCTATTGTTTGACATATTCTATTGTGTGACATATTCTATTGTGTGACATATTCTATTGTGTGACACCTTCTATTGTTTGACATATTCTATTGTGTGACATATTCTATTGTGTGACATATTCTATTGTGTGACATATTCTATTGTGTGACATATTCTATTGTGTGACATCTTCTATTGTTTGACATATTCTATTGTGTGACATCTTCTATTGTTTGACATCTTCTATTGTGTGACATCTTCTATTGTTTGACATATTCTATTGTGTGACATATTCTATTGTGTGACATATTCTATTGTGTGACATCTTCTATTGTTTGACATATTCTATTGTGTGACATCTTCTATTGTTTGACATATTCTATTGTGTGACATATTCTATTGTGTGACATATTCTATTGTGTGACATATTCTATTGTGTGACATATTCTATTGTGTGACACCTTCTATTGTTTGACATATTCTATTGTGTGACATATTCTATTGTGTGACATTTCTATTGTTGACATATTCTATTGTGTGACATCTTCTATTGTTTGACATATTCTATTGTGTGACATCTTCTATTGTGTGACACCTTCTATTGTTTGACATATTCTATTGTGTGACACCTTCTATTGTGTGACATCTTCTATTGTGTGACATCTTCTATTGTGTGACACTTCTATTGTTGACATATTCTATTGTGTGACATCTTCTATTGTGTGACATATTCTATTGTGTGACATCTTCTATTGTTTGACATCTTCTATTGTGTGACATCTTCTATTGTGTGACATCTTCTATTGTTTGACACCTTCTATTGTTTGACATATTCTATTTGATCTAAGGAATGTTCTATAATGAATTGACTCTATTGTTACACCTTACTATAATGTTTAATTTTATGATAATGAAGGTTACTGATAATAAGTTACTGATAATGAAGTTACTAAATGAAGTTACTGATAATGAAGGTTACTGATAATGAAGGTTACTGATAATGAAGGTTACTGATAATGAGGGTTACTGATAATGAAGGTTACTGATAATGAAGGTTACTGATAATGAGAGTTACTGATAATGAAGGTTACTGATAATGAAGGTTACTGATAATGAAGGTTACTGATAATGAGAGTTACTGATAATGAGAGTTACTGATAATGAAGGTTACTGATAATGAGAGTTACTGATAATGAGGGTTACTGATAATGAAGGTTACTGATAATGAGAGTTACTGATAATGAGAGTTACTGATAATGAAGGTTACTGATAATGAGAGTTACTGATAATGAGAGTTACTGATAATGAGGGTTACTGATAATGAAGGTTACTGATAATGAAGGTTACTGATAATGAGAGTTACTGATAATGAAGGTTACTGATAATGAGAGTTACTGATAATGAGAGTTACTGATAATAAAGGGTTACTGATAATGAGAGTTACTGATAATGAGAGTTACTGATAATGAGAGTTACTGATAGTGAAGGTTACTGATAATGAGAGTTACTGATAATGAGAGTTACTGATAATGAAGGTTACTGATAATGAGAGTTACTGATAATGAGAGTTACTGATAATGAGAGTTACTGATAATGAAGGTTACTGATAATGAGAGTTACTGATAATGAGGGTTACTGATAATGAAGGTTACTGATAATGAGGGTTACTGATAATGAGAGTTACTGATAATGAAGGTTACTGATAATGAGGGTTACTGATAATGAGGGTTACTGATAATGAAGGTTACTGATAATGAGAGTTACTGATAATGAGGGTTACTGATAATGAAGGTTACTGATAATGAGGGTTACTGATAATGAAGGTTACTGATAATGAAGGTTACTGATAATGAAGGTTACTGATAATGAAGGTTACTGATAATGAGGGTTACTGATAATGAAGGTTACTGATAATGAAGGTTACTGATAATGAAGGTTACTGATAATGAAGGTTACTGATAATGAAGGTTACTGATAATGAAGGTTACTGATAATGAAGGTTACTGATAATGAAGGTTACTGATAATGAGTTACTGATAATGAGAGTTACTGGTAATAAAGGTTACTGATAATGAAGGTTACTGATAATGAGAGTTACTGATAATGAGAGTTACTGATAATGAAGGTTACTGATAATGAAGGTTACTGATAATGAAGGTTACTGATAATGAGAGTTACTGATAATGAAGGTTACTGATAATGAAGGTTACTGATAATGAAGGTTACTGATAATGAGGGTTACTGATAATGAGAGTTACTGATAATGAAGGTTACTGATAATGAAGGTTACTGATAATGAGGGTTACTGATAATGAAGGTTACTGATAATGAAGGTTACTGATAATGAGAGTTACTGATAATGAAGGTTACTGATAATGAGAGTTACTGATAATGAAGGTTACTGATAATGAGAGTTACTGATAATGAAGGTTACTGATAATGAGGGTTACTGATAATGAAGGTTACTGATAATGAAGGTTACTGATAATGAAGGTTACTGATAATGAAGGTTACTGATAATGAAGGTTACTGATAATGAAGGTTACTGATAATGAAGGTTACTGATAATGAAGGTTACTGATAATGAAGGTTACTGATAATGAAGGTTACTGATAATGAAGGTTACTGATAACAACATGCTGCGCTAGTCCTCTTCGTCTTCTTCGTATTTGAACGCTCCATATCAACCACTTGTTACCCACACTTTGTGATTTGCATGTGATCTGAGCTTAAGAGCGATTATACATTGTGCCAGTTATGCGTCCACAAGTAGGCCACACATATGATTTCTGCGACACATTTTATTTACTAGGGTAGCTTTCCTCGGCCCCAACCAACGACATGCCTTGTAGGTGACAGTGTTACTATTATTTGCCCCGTGCGAGCCTCGCAACACACGGGTGGCTACGCTAGTGACCACGTGCCAATTAAACGCTGGGGTTTGAGGCCGTCTCGAAACAAACATTCTCAGTGCACATGGTATACCGGAAACTCTGATCCTTTACTTGAGGATATAAATTACAAGTATCTCTGAGAATGATATGGGACACTGGCAATAAAGAAAGGTCGAAACGTTGCTGTACGTTGTCATTGTTTTTGTAATTTGTAAAACTACAGTACTTTGTGATTACGTGTTTTGCCAATCAAATAGTTTTACTGCAGTCTTATCTATTTAATAAAGAAAGCAAGCTTTCGCCTAAAAATTAGTTAAATTATGCTCTATGACTACTCAGGAATTCAAATCAGACGAACGAGAAAAATAATATATGTTGAGGAATAAAGAAGTAAATGAAAACTCATTTTGTTTCTATGACTGATGTACACCAATGCTCATCTTTACCATCTTATATTTTGTTTCTACCACTAATGTACACGATTCTTCATCTTTACCATCTTGCATTTTGTTTCTACCACTGATGTACACGATTCTTCATCTTTACCATCTTGCATTTTGTTTCTACCACTGATGTACACGATTCTTCATCTTTACCATCTTATATTTTGTTTCTACCACTGATGTACACCAATTCTCATCATTTTGTTTCTACCACTGATGTATACGATTCTTCACCTTTACCATCTTGGTCATCCTCTGGTTTTTTTTCCCCATCGCTTGTAATTGACTGAAGTTAAATAGTAGCATGTCCCTTGCGGAACGTTGCATTCGTCATTGCCTGCCTGAAAAACTCTCTGGCTCTAGTAATTTCAACCGCCTCTTCCAACGTGATGTTCAGGGTTTCTTTGATGTCCTGCTGCCACCTTTGTCTTGGTCGTTCCAGGCCACGTATTCCAGGAATCATACCTTCGATTACCGTTCTTCTATTACCGTTCTTCACTGTGACGTTTAACGTACCCAAAATATTTCATCTTCTGGGACATGATGGTATTCATGAGCCAATTCTCCTTGATGTGCAGGTCTTGTAGGATGTCTTAGGTTTTTTTTTCTCTTCTCTGTGCATGATGTTCTAAGAACTTTTCTGTGTAGTCTACTGAAGTTATATTATTATTTTCTGTGTAGTCTACTGAAGTTATATTATTATTTTCTGTGTAGTCTACTGAAGTTATGATATTATTTTCTGTGTAGTCTACTGAAGTTATGATATTATTTTCTGTGTAGTCTACTGAAGTTATGATATTATTTTCTGTGTAGTCAATTGAAGTTATGATATTATTTGCTAGAGAATATCAAACAAAACATAATACTAAACAAAAATATAATTTAAGCCCCAAACTCCACTCCCCCTCCCCGAATGAGTCATTGAGTGATCTCTGCAGTTTTTGTTGTAAACCGTCATTGTTTTATTTGATATTAAAACATAAAGGGACCAAATAATATAACGTTGCATCCCTTTCGTAAATGTTTGTTTCCTTCAGTGAGACGTGACCGCTGCTGTTTGTTTGTATCCAGTTTGTCTATTACCTCTCTCTGTCTTGTTCTTATTCATGATTGTTTATGTGTCAATAATATATTTGTTTGTGATTACTGCTACCTCGCATTGTTGACAATTTTATTGATTAATAGCGACATTATCAGTGCACATTGGTGAATAACGATATGTGCTCTGATGTATTCACTTCAAAGAAAGGTCTCATTGGTAGCGCACGTGCTCCATAACACCGTCGAAGGTTCCCAATGTAATTTTGAAGATGGTAAAAATGTGTAGTAATTGGGTTTTTTTAATGAATATTATTGATTTCTGTTCGGGGAGCAGTTTTCCAGCCTACTTTTATGGATTATCAACTGACATGACTTCTTTCATGTGCTCAATTTTAACATGGACCTACTTTTTATCATTTGTCTCGTCTCCGTTAGGACTAGTAACTCGGTCTCACCTACAACGGAATCTGAAATCGCTAGAAAATAACCCCATTGCTTCACAAGGGAAGTGAATCGTGTACCATTGAAGCATGATGCGAGCACTGTGTACATTAATGCCCCTGAAACATCCCTACAATTTACTATGTGCGTAATCTGTTAGTTAAGTTTAGTCGTAAGATCATTATTACTGAACATCCAACCAATTAAGTCTATAAGTGCTCCGATTTCCTCCTCAGTATGTCTCTCAGTTTAGTTTAGTCGTCAGATCATTATTACTGCACATCCAACCAATTAATTTATAAGTGTTCCGATCTCCTCACTATGTCTCTCAGAAGTTTAGTTTAGTCGTCAGATCATCATTACTGAACATCCAACCAATTAAGTCTATAAGTGTTCCGATCTCCTCCTTAGTGTGTCTCTAAGTTTAGTTTAGTCGTCAGATCATTATTACTGCACATCCAACCAATTAGTCTATAAGTGTTCCGATCTCCTCCTCAGTAGCCTCGCAGCGTGTGGAGACTAACGACACCAATTCTTTGTTGATTTACTATTCGTCTTTGACTACCAGTACAGTGCTCTATTCTAACAACACTACAAGTGATTTGATATTCTTGCAGTCTGGTTAGGGTTGTAGATTCACCACTATTACTTGAATCATTTACACCGCCTATCTCCCTTAGGGAATTCAGAATATCAGCCTGGTCCATTGCTAACCCGTTTTGTTTACAGCAGCCATATCTGCAAACCTATCGGCACGTTCATTTCCCCTTCCACCTGCATGCCCTGGCACACAAATAAAACTGATTTTTGTCAGCCTAGACTTCTTCAGCGAGTCTAATCAATGTCTCTGAGCTCACCTTGTTCCAATCTTCCTGTACATACCAAGTCACTGAGAAAACATGTATCGATAAAAGTCTGTAGTGTGTTAATAAAAACCAATAAAGTTATCGGTTATTGAACTGACGTCATAGCACTCCGGGTATACCCGTCATATGCGTTAAATCCGCTTAGCAATATGTCATCGAATAGTATGCCTGCTGATAGTTCCTGTTGCTTTTAAACTAAATACACTTGTTCTGCCACACTACTATCAGACAGTGCGCTTCAAGGAACAATGCTACTCCGATACAGTGGATACAAAGCAAAATGGTCTCCATTTTTAAACCGGCTTCTTCTTGTTACTTCAGGATTCTATGTAGACACTTCGTCTCTGTCATGACTAGTTTTCTTCTATCATTTGATGTCAGCTTTCAAGTTTGGCACTGATAGCATAATGTTGGGAGGAAGATTCTGTTGTACAATGCTCTTTTAGTGTTCATGGTGTGACATGTTTACAATTCAAAATTGGCGCCATTCAGACAAATGTTTTATGATTTCATTTGCATCTTTGTTGGAATTCGTTAGTTCTTCTTCCGTTTGCTGAAACAATACTTCCCTAGATATGTAAAGTCTTTAACTTGTTTTAATGATGGTTTTAATGATGGTTTTAATGATGGTTTTAATGCCATGATGTGTACATATCTACACTTTTATGATAACAGTTGCTATCGTCCATTCTTTATTGACAAAGTGTACATCTCAGACAGTAACTATCATCCCCTTGATGTACTGACAGTATGTATCATCCACTTGATGTACTGACAGTATGTATCATACACTTGATGTACTGACAATATGTATCATACACTTGATGTACTGACAGTATGTATCATACACTTGATGTACTGACAGTATGTATCATACACTTGATGTACTGACAGTATGTATCATACACTTGATGTACTGACAGTATGTATCATACACTTGATGTACTGACAGTATGTATCATCCCCTTGATGTACTGACAGTATGTATCATCCACTTGATGTACTGACAGTATGTATCATACACTTGATGTACTGACAGTATGTATCATACACTTGATGTACTGACAGTATGTATCATACACTTGATGTACTGACAGTATGTATCATCCCCTTGATGTACTGACAGTATGTATCATCCCCTTGATGTACTGACAGTATATATCATCCCCTTGATGTACTGACAGTATGTTTCATCCCCTTGATGTACTGACAGTATGTTTTATCCCCTTGATGTACTGACAGTATATATCATCCCCTTGATGTACTGACAGTATGTATCCTCCCCTTGATGTACTGACAGTATGTTTCATCCACTTGATGTACTGACAGTATGTTTCATCCCCTTGATGTAATGACAGTATGTACCATACACTTAATGTACTGACAGTATTTACCATACACTTGCTGTAGTATACGTGTTAGCTCGTCATACACTTGCTGTAGAAGACGTGTTAGCACGTCATACATTGGGTATCGGCTGTTTATGACAATGATTCATTACAAATGACTCGCCGTGGTGTGACTGGAACAAAACCGCGTTATGTCAGTGATATGTGACCTGTGTATGAACGTCGTAAACTGGACCAGATCTAGCACTCAGGTTTCAGACCCCCCTGTCCCATGTTATGCAAGTCTTATTGTTTACCCGAAGTCTTGGTTTCAGTCCTGCTTAGTCATCTTTATAACTATATTATCTTAATGTCATAATTGATTCATAAAACATCTACATTTGATCCACATTGCTGCTGGTTTCAATGTAGCTCGTGTCATAGCCTCCGTGTATGGCACTAGATTACAAGCCCACCTCCGCAAAATGAAAGTTGCTCAAAATCACAAATGCACATACCGAAAGGGCCCCTAGACTCCTGAATACATTCTGCAAACGTGACACCCCCCACCCCCCCCTCCTTCCCATCCCCTTCAAAGATTTGAAGTCTTAAGTATGGCCTCAGGAGACTAATCTGAAAGAGAAATTGATAGGGCACCCACAAGGACCTCCTACCGACAATTGGACACACCTCGCGGCTTAGACATCTGAGCATTGGAAACTGATCGCAGGACAAGAAGAAGAAGAAGAAGAGAATATCCTATCTACTGTCCCTCTCTAGGTTTCCTTTCGTTGTTCCTGTCTCCAGCTTTTGTTGTTCCTGTCTCCAGCTTTTGTTGTTCCTGTCTCCAGCTTTCGTTGTTCCTGTCTCCAGCTTTCGCTGTTCCCGTCTCCAGCTTTCGCTGTTCCCGTCTCCAGCTTTCGTTGTTCCTGTCTCCAGCTTTCGTTGTTTCCGTCTCAGCTTTCGTTGTTCCCGTCTCCAGCTTTCGTTGTTCCTGTCTCCAGCTTTCGTGTTCCCGTCTCAAGCTTTCGTTGTTCCCGTCTCCAGCTTTCGTTGTTCCTGTCTCCAGCTTTCGCTGTTCCCGTCTCCAGCTTTCGTTGTTCCCGTCTCCAGCTTTCGTGTTCCCGTCTCCAGCTTTCGTTGTTCCTGTCTCCAGCTTTCGCTGTTCCCGTCTCCAGCTTTCGTTGTTCCTGTCTCCAGCTTTCGTTGTTCCTGTCTCCAGCTTTCGTGTTCCGTCTCAGCTTTCGCTGTTCCGTCTTCAGATTTCGTTGTTCCCGTCTCCAGTTTTCGTTTGATGTCCATGAAAGAAATGTGTTTGTCTTCAATCAACATCGACTATACGATGATAATGCACAACTAAAGGGATGTAACCGTAACGTATTTCTGAACTGTTTCTCGCAAGGTGTTCATTGCGTCAAAATTTATCTTAAGTTTGGACAATATTTTAGGAAAACAAATACTGCTGCTCGGGAAACAATAAGTAGTTGTAGGTTAACCTATCTCTCTCTCTCACCCTCTCTCTCTCTCTCGCCACCGACGCCCCTGGCGCTTAGGACAGCAACAAATGCACACAATTCTTCTCACTTCTTTGTCGTCTGTATTGCATTCCAGCTGTGATTCATTTGTTTCTGTTCTTGTTTTTCTATTCTTCCCCAGGTCGTTTTGTGTCTTCCACGTTTTCGTTTTCCCTCTGGTATACATCACAGTGCAGTTTTCGTGACAGAATTAGTCTCTATGCGTATCGCATATCCGATCCATATCCAACGTCTCTTTTGGATGATGGTGCTCATATGGTGCTCATATTGACACTGTGCAAGTAGTTCTTGGCATTTGGCAAGAACACAAGTAAGATCTTTAGCAAGACAAGTTGTATGGAAGGTGGAGAGTTTGGATATATCATTTAATGTCATTCTCTCACATTCTGATCCGTATAGTAAAGTTGATAGCACGCGCAGCTGAGGTATATTTATTTATCTTAGCTCTGAAGTTGTGTTGGGCTGATTAACTTGTCTTACATGTCTATTTCTATTGTCTATTTCTGTTGTCTATTTCTATTGTCTATATCTATTGTCTATTTCTCTTGTCTATTTCTGCTGTCTATTTCTCTTGTCTATATATATTGTCTATTTCTCTTGTCTATATCTATTGTCTATTTCTGTTGTCTATTTCTGCTGTATCACAATCCTACAATGCTATGCGCCAACTAATGATAGCGAAGATACAAAGAAAGACTCGTACTACGAAAACCTACAAGCAGAATTAGACAAGTCACCATCCCATGATGTTATCATTGTTATGGGAGATCTAAATGCGAAGGTCGGACAAGACAACACGCATAGTTATAGAACTATGGGAAAATATGGATGTGGTATGATGAACGAAAATGGGGAACGTTTAGTAAACTTCTGCAGCATGAACAATCTCGTTATAGGAGGAACCCTATTTCAACATTTAGATATCCACAAATTAACATGGTATTCCCTAATGGCAGAGATAAAAACCAAATAGACCATATAATGATCAATGGACCCTGGAGACGCTCGCTGCTAGATGTTGTAGTCAAGAGAGGTGCAGATGTTGGTAGTGACCACCACCTAGTCACAGCTTATGTCAAACTTAAACTAAGAAAAACAGGACAACAGAAAAACTTCCAAAAGAGGTTCGATGTGGATAGACTAAAAGACACGGAAGTAAGGGATAAGTTTATAATGCAGATAAAGAACAGATTCCAAGCCCTAGAAAGTAATGAAACTACGGATGAAACTGACAACATAGATAGAACATGGGACAACATAGCATCTATATATAGCAAGAGCAGTGAAACATGTCTAGGGTACCGCACAAAGAAAAGAAAAGAATGGATAACACCAACAACATGGAAAATAATAGACAGCCGAAGAATATTAAAAAGAAATTGTTAGACGCAAAGTCCGAAAGACTGAAAGCAAGATACCAAGAACAGTACAAAAGCGCAAGTAAAGAAATCAAACGGGCTGTGAGAGCCGACAAAAGAATGTATGTTGAAGACCTGGCAGTACAGGCAGAAGAAGCAGCAAAAAGTGTGATCAGGGAACAGTGTACAAAATTACAAAGCTAATAAGCGGAAAACATTACAGAAGATCAAATACTCTCATAAAGGATAAGAATGGAATACTATTGACAACGGAAAAGGAACAAGAAATACGATGGACAGAGCATTTTAAAGAATTGCTAAACAGACCACCTCCAACGGTAGTAGCAGACACACCAGAACCAACAGAGGAGTTAGAAATTGGCATTGAAACACCCAGCCAGGATGAGATCATTACAGCAATTAAATCTCTTAAGAATAACAAGGCACCAGGGAATGATAACTTAAACGCAGAACTATTCAAAATAGACCCAGAACTTGCAGCTAATATATTGCAACCCTTGTTTACTACTATATGGAATGCCCAAATAATACCTGATGCATGGAACAGAGGAGTCATCATCAAGATACCCAAAAGGGCTCCCTTGCCGATTGTAATAATTGGCGTGGAATAACACTGCTTTCTGTCCCAAGTAAAATCTTAAGCAAAATCATCGTACAACGTATTACTGACGCTGTGGATAAGAAACTGAGAAAGGAACAAGCAGGATTTCGCAGAGGACGGAGCTGTATAGGCCAAATATTTGCTCTTAGAAATATCATAGAACAATGCACAGAATGGCAAAGCAAACTCTATATCAACTTTGTAGATTTTGAAAAAGCTTTTGATAGCATACAGAGCGAAAGTCTATGGCGTATCTTAAGATGGTATGGAATCCCACTGTGTTTTATAAATATTATAAAAGCTGCTACAGCAAGTTTGCATGCAGTGTTGAAACTTCAGAACTAAAGTTTGAAGTAAAAACAGGCGTGCGACAAGGATGTGTTATGTCAGCCCTATTATTCAACACTGTCATAGATTGGGTGATGCGTAAAACAACGGAAGATAAGGCAAGAGGTATTAGATGGACGCTCACATCCACTCTGGAAGACCTAGATTTTGCAGATGACATCGCACTCCTATCTCATACACATAGAGATATCCAGGAAAAGACCTGCCGCCTTAACCAATATAGTGAGATGGTTGGGCTGAAAATAAATCAGAAGAAAACTGAAGTAATGACTCTGAACATAGCAACCCCAGCACCAGTCAAACTAGAAGGTAAAACCTCCGAGATACAACCGCTTTCACATACCTTGGAAGTGTTATTAGCAATGAAGGAGGCGCTGGATCTGACATTAAAAACAGACTGAGTAAAGCACGCAGTGCATTCATGACCCTTCAGACCGCCTGGAAATCTGCCCAATACAGCATCAGAACCAAGACTAGTATCTATAACAGCTGTGTGCTGTCAACTTTGCTGTACGGATCGGAATGCTGGAGAATGACAGAACAGGATATGTCCAGACTCTCCGCCTTTCATACAACTTGTCTGCGAAAAATCTTACGCGTGTACTGGCCGACTACTATCTCGAATCAAGAATTGCTTGCACGATGCCAACAAGAGAATATGGGCACTATCATCCGAAGACGACGCTGGAGATGGATTGGACATGTGATGCGCATGGAGACTGGCTCCGACACGAAAACTGCACTGAGATGGACTCCAGAGGGTAGGCGAAAGCGTGGAAGACCCAAGACAACCTGGAGGAGAACGATAGAGCAAGAGCTGAAGGAAATGAATCATAGCTGGAACACAATACAGAGGAATGCCATGAACAGGGAAGAATGGTGTACGTTTGTTGCTGCCCTAAACGCCAGGGGCGTAACAGGCTAAAGAGAGAGAGAGAGAGAGATTTCTGCTGTCTATTTCTTTTGTCTATATCTATTGTCTATTTCTCTTGTCTATATCTATTGTCTATTTCTCTTGTCCATATCTATTGTCTATTTATGTTGTCTATTTCTGCTGTCTATTTCTCTTGTCTATATCTATTGTCTATTTCTGTTGTCTATTTCTGCTGTCTATTTCTTTTGTCTATATCTATTGTCTATTTCTCTTGTCTATATATATTGTCTATTTCTGTTGTCTATTTCTGCTGTCTATTTCTTTTGTCTATATCTATTGTCTCATTTCTCTTGTCTATATCTATTGTCTATTTCTGTTGTCTATTTCTGCTGTCTATTTCTCTTGTCTATATCTATTGTCTATTTCTCTTGTCTATTTCTGCTGTCTATTTCTGCTGTCTATTTCTGCTGTCTATTTCTGCTGTCTATTTCTCTTGTCTATATCTATTGTCTATTTCTGTTGTCTATTTCTGCTGTCTATTTCTATTGTCTATTTCTGCTGTCTATTTCTGCTGTCTATTTCTGCTGTCTATTTCTGCTGTCTATTTCTGCTGTCTATTTCTGCTGTCTATTTCTGCTGTCTATTTCTGCTGTCTATTTCTGCTGTCTATTTATGTTGTCTATTTCTGATGTTTGTACATTGATAAAAGTACATGATTCAATCAACACCCCCAACTATACTTTTTTTGCAGCTGAAATTTATTTGTTGACATTATTTTGCAGAACTTGTATGTCATTATCTAATCGATATACTTGACAGGTCTACATTTGTTTGTATTCTTACTTAGTACTTATTTCTCTCCGTTCCTCGTGGAGCATAGGGCGCCAATAGTTGTCTTTCACTTTTCCCGGTTTATAGCCGTTTTCTCTATATCTTTGCTGGATAGTCTAGCATCTTTCATTTCCCAAGAGAAGACTCCGTTTCCAGGTTTGTTTAAGACGATCTCTTTTTTGTTTTCTTGCGAGTTCCACTCAAGTGCTTGTCTGCAACAGTCTTTCTGAGTTTTTATCTCTCATTGGCCAGATGTCCCGCCTCTGCAGCTGTCATGCTCAAATCATCATTTACATCTTGAATCCATCTTCTCCGTTGTCTCCCTCTTCTCCTCTTTGTCAGGATGCCTCCTTCCATAACGGTCTTCTTAAACCCTTCGATTCTTTCTATATCCAAAATACTACACTTTTCTCATTCATATTTGGTAGTATCAGCCAGTTTTATTTGAATTTAAGTTCTTTCTAGATATATCTATTTGTTCTCTTCTCTGTTCATTACATACCGAGTACTCTTCTGTAACACTTATATTCCAAAGCACATATATATACTTTAAACTGCTATATTAATTGTCCACGATTCACACCCATACATTTACACTGGGAATATGCATGCTGTTAGCATTCTGATCTTTTCTCATCATGTGTTCACCTATATCCATTTGCCGACGGATTACTTAAGTGATGATATCTGAACGGGGCACATTACTTAAGTGATGATACCTGAACGGGGCACATTACTTAAGTGATGATATCTGAACGGGGCACATTACTTAAGTGATGATATCTGAACGGGGCACACTACTTAAGTGATGATATCTGAACGGGGCACATTACTTAAGTGATGATATCTGAACGGGGCACACTACTTAAGTGATGATACCTGAACGGGGCACACTACTTAAGTATGTCGTTCTTTATCAAAGGTCATTGTTAAAAACTAGATAGAGTTTCTTCAAACACGTACGATCAAGTTTGTCTTGGCATGCGTGACTGCGCGGAATATATGGGCTTAGACCTTATATATAGTTTGCTAACAGAATAACCCGCAGCCACATGTATACAAAATTCAAGATTGGAAATTCAGAAATGTGTACATGTGGACAGGTACATCAGACTGCAGAGCACACATTTCAAAATTGCCCCGAATATGATACACTGAGGTAAACTCACTGGTCCAACGAAACAACACTCGACAGAAAACTTCACGGACCGCTGTGTGAGCTACAAAAGACAGTGAAGTTTATACAAGAGACAACATTGAATGTATAGACCCATGTTTCCCAACGTGGGGCCCACGCCCCACAGGGGGGCATTTTCATCGCTAAGGGGGCAATGGACTCATTCAGAGTTTAACTAATGTTCATGATGTTCCAAAACCGATATATCGGCTTTTGTATGTCTGTTGACAAAAATGATTGTTGTTTCACAATCACGTTACTGAAGTTTAAAAAATAATATAAAAAGGGAGGAGGTGGCATACATATTTTTGAAAAGCTTTGGTAGGGTATAGCACAAAAAAAGGTTGGGAAACACTGGTATAGACAATATTTCAAGCGAACGAACGGAATGAAAGAAGGAACAGAATAACACTAATGCATTCTGGGAAGACATATTGGATGCTCATGCACAATCTCTTTCAGTAGAAGACGAACATTATGTATGCTCATCAAAGAGTTTCTTGACCTATCTGGTTATATATATAATGTTTGTTGTTTCGAGGCACGCTATTTCAACCTAAGGAAGAGCATTTTTGGGTTATATCAGAGGTGTAGGTAAACATACATTAAAAAATAAGAATGAACTCCTTGTGGAGAATCCAAGATTATATAAAACATATATAACATTTGCCGTCTAAACAGATCATCATTTGGCCATCGTTGGATAATAATCACTGTATATCAAATCAATTAGTTCATAAGTGCACCCGTCTCCTCCTCCTCCGCAGTATGTCGTCTCTCAGCGTGTGGCAACTAACGACATCGGTTCTTAGTTGAATTTAGTCGTTGCATCACTAATCACTGCATATGGAATCAATTAGTTCATAAATGCACCGATCTCCTCCTCCACAGTATGTCGTCTCTCAGTGTGTGGCAACTAACGACACTAGAATACGGTATACTCTAAACAGGTGCTGTTCAACGCGGTGTGCGCGGGCGCCATGGCGCTCATGTGACACATTCCTGGCGCCCTATTTTATTCCTTTTTCTTTAATGTTAATCAGAATTTCAAGAAGAAAAAAACTGTTTCTGAATAACATCTTCCGTTGTTATTTTTCTTTATTTTATCCTAGTATAACAAAACAAATTAAACTCGTTAGTATGAAATTCTTATCTATTATCATTTCGATTCATGTTACTATTAATATTACTTTGTTATTATTATTGCAATTGTTACATGGCGCCCGAGACTCTAACAGTTAATTGCATATCCTTTACAGGACTTTTGCGAATCAACCCCAGCTTTTTAACGCTGTTTGTGACTTTTCTAGGCATTATTACGTTCAGTAATTTGCCATTGCTTTCTGAACGGGTGGTGCCATCGTCCTTTTGTAAAAATCCACGTGAAACAATTTGCAACCAAACTGTCCGCAGCGTGATTCGAACTCAGAACGTCGGGGTTAATAGACCGAGTCACTATCTCCTAAGCCACAGACGCCACCTCCCGAGAATTTACAGTCCTTAATTAGAAGCGCCCCAATATATGACAACAATAGATAGCACTGATTTAGACTTTTCTAATATCTTCCCTGATGTACGCTCAATTACACAGAACCGTGAGCTAAAACAGAAAGGAAAGCCTCTGCGAAGTGTTACCGAGTCATGTTGGAACCCGGTGGGGTCATGTTGGAACCCGGTGCAGTGACGGATGTGCGTTCAATTATGAAAAGGAAAGCTACGTATAAGCAGTGGAAAAATTAAACAAATATACGCTCATGGAAGTTGCCTAATAAAGCATGTGTACATTACAACACTATTAATAATTCGTGGTCCCTAACTCAGATCTGATCCATCGATGAGCACATCTTAACACTGTCTCATTTCTACATCAGTAACTGATTCTCTTAGAAATATGTCCTGTTTGCTGACAAATATCGTCAGTGTTTACTTAACCACCGTCGATGGAATAGTTTTTGCGTTCTTTGTGCAAGCGTGGAGAGTAGAAAGAGAGAGAGAGAAAGAAATGTAAAATAAGTTGAAGGTGTGTTAGACGTATAGATTTATGATATATTTATACCAAATTGGAGTTTTTGATCGAATGGAGAGCGCGGCACCCATGCGAGAGACTCGGGTTCAATCCACAGTAATACGGAAGAGGAGTTTTTCTGTTGCGAGCATAAGGAAAATAATTATAACTTGAACAGTTTCGATGCGCCTGCACTAGCCATGCAGCCATTAAATTCTGCATGTCTCTCCTGTCCTGCATCGTCTAGATAGCAGTATTCCAGACAGTAACCACAGTTTTTGTTGTTATTTTTGTTGTTATTTTTGTTGTTGTTGTTTTTAAAAAAATTATTATTATATTCCCTTCGTAACGTTCGTTATACGTTACATAGTGCATGCACACAATTTCTCCATACCGCTCTATCATGATAACACATAGCACGAAATCATTACTAATAATGAAGTTAAGGTAGTTTGAAAATTATGGGAAAATATTTGGTGGAAACGTTGCTGTTTATCCTCACTGTTTCTGTATTTTGTAAAACTATAGTACTTTGTTTTTACGTGTTTAGCTATTTTCCCAAGTTTTACTGCAGTCTCCACCCTTTTGGGAAAATATTCCGTAGTCGTAACGATGTCTTGTTATTTTAGGTCGTTCTTCTGTCAGTCATCATATCTAGGTCGTTCTTCTGTCAGTTAGCATATCTAGGTCGTTCTTCTGTCAGTTAGCATATCTAGGTCGTTCTTCTGTCAGTCATCATATCTAGGTCGTTCTTCTGTCAGTCATCATATATAGGTCGTTCTTCTGTCAGTCATCATATATAGGTCGTTCTTCTGTCAGTTATAATATCTAGGTCATTCTTCTGTCAGTCATCATATCTATGTCGTTCTTCTGTCAGTCATCATATCTAGGTCGTTCTTCTGTCAGTCATCATATCTAGGTCGTTCTTCTGTCAGTTATCATATCTATGTCGTTCTTCTGTCAGTTATCATATCTAGGTTGTTCTTCTGTCAGTCATCATATCTATGTCGTTCTTCTGTCAGTTATCATATCTAGGTCGTTCTTCTGTCAGTCATCATATCTAGGTCGTTCTTCTGTCAGTCATCATATCTATGTCGTTCTTCTGTCAGTTATCATATCTAGGTCATTCTTCTGTCAGTCATCATATCTAGGTCGTTCTTCTGTCAGTCATCATATCTATGTCGTTCTTCTGTCAGTCATCATATCTATGTCGTTCTTCTGTCAGTCATCTTATCTAGGTCGTTCTTCTGTCAGTCATCATATCTAGGTCGTTCTTCTGTCAGTTATCATATCTAGGTCGTTCTTCTGTCTAAAGTGTTCTAAGTGCCCCAGATGAAGGACCTAAATCAATGCCAATCAGACTCAAATACCTGTTTACTGTTTTAAAAAAAAAAATATATCGCCCTTTTACTCAGTATTACTGTATCCTCCCCACGGCTTTCTCCAGATCGTGTCTGATCCTGTCTCACCACCTCAGATCTGTAGGTTTCTATATATCGCCCGATGTATCTGCTGTGGTTACTTGCAATGTTTGCCCAAATTGCCCCACTTATCGCTATGCCTAGCTTGTGTAGATATATCGCCCGATGTATCTGCTGTGGTTACTTGCAATGTTTGCCCGTACTGCCCCACTTATCGCTATGTCTAGCTTGTGTAGATATATCGCCCGATGTATCTACTGTGGTTACTTGCAATGTTTGCCCGTACTGCCCCACTTATCGCTATGCCTAGCTTGTGTAGATATATCGCCCGATGTATCTGCTGTGGTTACTTGCAATGTTTGCCCGTACTGCCCCACTTATCCCTATGCCTAGCTTGTGTAGATATATTGCCCGATGTATCTGCTGTGGTTACTTGCAATGTTTGCCCGTACTGCCCCACTTATCACTATGCCTAGCTTGTGTAGATATATTGCCCGATGTATCTGCTGTGGTTACTTGCAATGTTTGACCGTATTTCCCCACTTATCGCTATGCCTAGCTTGTGTAGATATATCGCCCGATGCCTAGCTTGTGTAGATATATCGCCCGATGCCTAGCTTGTGTAGATGTATCGCCCGATGCCTAGCTTGTGTAGATGTATCGCCCGATGCCTAGCTTGTGTAGATATATCGCCCGATGCCTAGCTTGTGTAGATATATCGCCCGATGCCTAGCTTGTGTAGATGTATCGCCCGATGCCTAGCTTGTGTAGATATATCGCCCGATGCCTACCTTGTGTAGATGTATCGCCCGATGCCTACCTTGTGTAGATGTATCGCCCGATGCCTACCTTGTGTAGATGTATCGCCCGATGCCTACCTTGTGTAAATGTATCGCCCGATGCCTAGCTTGTGTAGATATATCGCCCGATGCCTACCTTGTGTAGATATATCGCCCGATGCCTAGCTTGTGTAGATATATCGCCCGATGCCTACCTTGTGTAGATGTATCGCCCGATGCCTAGCTTGTGTAGATATATCGCCCGATGCCTAGCTTGTGTAGATATATAATACTCTTCTTCTTCTTCTTCTTCCAACTCTCAATATCGACCACATGTTAAACTATTCTTTGTGATTTGTATGTAATCTGAACCTAAGAACAAGTGTACGTTGTGCCAGTTATGCGCCTACAAGTAGACCAACACATCCGATTTATGCGAAGCTTTTTATTTACTAGCTTAGCGTTCCTAGGCCCCTATCTCAGTCGACTTTTACGACATGCCTTGTAGGTGACAGTGTTACTAATCGTTGCTCCCCTTGTGAGTCCATCACACACAGGAGCCCTGTATCTTCAATATGAATATATATTTCAGTGTCCATTTTCTCTACCCACCTATTAAAACACAGTGAAACAAAAGTACTGTTTTTAGTTCATCTTCCAGTCCATCATTTTCCCGATTGATTTTTTATTATGTTTTATTCCCAACAGAAAAGACGAACAAATCATTACGTGTAGATTGACACAAACTTCAACACATCAAAATAATCGTGACAGTTGCTGTTAGTCCGTATAGTTTATTACATGCTTGTCTCACTATTGAATTTTTACGTACGTACATATATGTAGGTTAACAGATAATGTACAGGTAACAAGATATAGCTCACCTGTTCTACAATTTCTACTGGAAGTGATAGAAGCATATCGATTTAGTCTTGCTATTAGTCAATGTTTTTGTGGCACATTGTAGACGCTGTTACATAAGGCATGCATCTTCGTTCACGATTTTTTTCCACACTTTTCTTGCTCGCGTGAAATATTGCACATACTGCTATTTTAAGAAATAAAAATAATTCTTTTGTCCCAAACACTGGCTAATATGTTTTTTTATGTTCACCATTTTCAAACTTATTTTAGCTACAAGGAAGAAAAAAAAGCTCAGTGTTTGTTTAAATGAAAATAAACAGCTCTTTAGTCTCTGAAAGTGGCGCTATTTTTGTTACATCTTTGCACATATTTCAGCTTTGTGTTATTTATTTTTGATTGACTAATTTTGTTGTTAAACTCTTGCTATTTCGATCCCCGAGAGAGTAGAAGTTTGCTCTCTTATCCCCTGCGCCAGACAGTATAATTTGTACTTCAAGACTACAGATAATTGTTTCTTCTGACGGCTTGTTATGTGGCATATTTCTGGAGCGTTCTTTAAAAAATGAACGAGTTTCACAAATGTAACAGTTGATGGAATGCCACTAAGTATGCAGTGTTCTCCGTTTCATAAATGTGACAGTTGGTGGGATGTCACTAAGTATGCAGTGTTCTCCGTTTCATAAATGTGACAGTTGGTGGGATGTCACTAATTATACAATTTTCTCAGTTTCATAAATGTGACAGTTGGTGGGATGTCACTAAATATACAATTTTCTCAGTTTCATAAATGTGGCAGTTGATGGGATGCTACTATTTATACAGTTTTTTATTTCAGATTGGACATTGTTGTGACTTTCTTGCAGCTTCGATGTATGTTGAAGATAAATAGGTTTATTCCTTTACCGAAAAAAATATCCAAGTCTCTTGCAGACGTTTTCACAACGGAGCGTTCATGGTGATCATTGTCTCGTTAGCCAGACAAGTCTGTAACTCGGACGCCCATCTGAGCAGTGCATTAAGATCATATCCATCATTTTTCTTGGCCTTACACCTTCTTCTTCGATTAATTCCCCTTGAAAGGATAAGGCATCAACAAATTTCATCCAACTAGATCTGTCTCGAGCAAGCCAGCTTAGTTCATTCCAGATCTTTTCGGCCTCTTCTTTTTCTCTGTCTACAGTTCGTCTCCATGTCTCTATAGGTCGCCCCCTGCCTCTCTTGCCTATCGGATTCCATTTAAAAACCACATGTGGGTGTCTGGTCTTCTTCATTTTTAATGTATGTCCCAACCATTTCCATCTTTTTCTTTTTTATTCTCTTCTACATCGTCTACAAGACTAGTCATGTCTGCATGAACATTCTAGCAATATTAGGGTCATCGTCTACAAGACGAGACATTTCAGCATGAACATTCTAACAATATTAGGATCATCGTCTACAACATGAGTCATTTCTGCATGAACATTCTAGCAATATTAGGATCATCGTCTACAAGACGAGTCATTTCTGCATGAACATTCTAACAATATTAGGATCATCGTCTACAACACAGTCATTTCTGCATGAACATTCTAGCAATATTAGGATCATCGTCTACAACACAGTTATTTCTGCATGAACATTCTAGCAATATTAGGGTCATCGTCTACAAGACGAGACATTTCTGCATGAACATTCTAGCAATATTAGGATCATCGTCTACAAGACGAGTCATTTCTGCATGAACATTCTAGCAATATTAGGATCATCGTCTACAAGACGAGTCATTTCTGCATGAACATTCTAACAATATTAGGATCATCGTCTACAACACAGTCATTTCTGCATGAACATTCTAGCAATATTAGGATCATCGTCTACAACACAGTTATTTCAGCATGAACATTCTAGCAATATTAGGGTCATCGTCTACAAGACGAGACATTTCTGCATGAACATTCTAGCAATATTAGGATCATCGTCTACAAGACGAGTCATTTCTGCATGAACATTCTAGCAATATTAGGATCATCGTCTACAAGACGAGTCATTTCTGCATGAATATTCTAGCAATATTAGGATCATCGTCTACAAGACGAGTCATTTCTGCATGAACATTCTAACAATATTAGGATCACCGTCTACAACACAGTCATTTCTGCATGAACATTCTAGCAATATTAGGATCATCGTCTACAACACAGTCATTTCTGCATAAACATTCTAGCAATATTAGGGTCATCGTCAACAAGACGAGTCATGTCTGCATGAACATTCTAGCAATATTAGGATCATCGTCTACAAGACGAGTCATTTCTGCATGAACATTCTAGCAATATTAGGATTATCGTCTACAAGACGAGTCATTTCTGCATGAACATTCTAGCAATATTAGGATCATCGTCTACAAGATGAGTCATTTCTGCATGAACATTCTAGCAATATTAGGATCGCTGTGTCATCAATCACTCCATCACCATCCATCATGTGGTCTATGAGTTATTTAACCCTTTCCATACCGTCAACATTACTGAATTATGACGGCAATTGTTTTATGATACCAGAGTTGTATCATGCACAGCTTCTGTATTTACGTTGTTTCCTGTAGATGGTATATTAATCTATATCATCCAATGTACATTATATTTATTAATGCTGGTACACGTGTACTGCATTGGCTACAGTGTCTCTGAAATTTTTCGACGTAGACACCACGTGCTGTGAATCCCTGGCACAAGATCGTCAAATGTGGCAAGATTTGTGTTTGAAATTCTGTAACAACACAAGAGGAACCCACATAGCTGAGAATTATCGTGCCGTTGAGGCACAGAGAAAACGAGGTGAACGAAAAAACAGAACAAACAAAATTCACATGTCTAACCTTGATCATGTATAACCTTGATCATGTATGCTCCACCTGATGTAGGGTATAGTGTTCTAGGATTGGACTCGACAGTCACCTCCACGCACACACCAGAAAGGTGCAGCAGCACACATCTGAGGCTGTTGTCATCATGCTTGCGATGGATGGCTATTATTACTATTATAGCCATGGTAGAATCCTAAAAGCCATTTTATATTGCCTACTCGCAACTGGTACTAGACAGCATTGACGCCAATTACTGTGCTTCATTGACACATGCAAGCGTGATCTAACTTGATGCAGCATAGTCAAAGATAACTGGAAGCTGTTGGCCAAAGACATGCAGGCATGGCGAGTGGCAGTGCAAAGATAACTGGAAGCTGTTGGCCAAAGACATGCAGGCATGGCGAGTGGCAGTGCAAAGATAATTGCAAGCTGTTGGCCAAATACATGCAGGCATGGCGAGTGGCAGTGCAAAGATAACTGGAAGCTGTTGGCCAAAGACATGCAGGCATGGCGAGTGGCAGTGCAAAGATAATTGCAAGCTGTTGGCCAAATACATGCAGGCATGGCGAGTGGCAGTGCAAAGATAACTGGAAGCTGTTGGCCAAATACATGCAGGCATGGCGAGTGGCAGTGCAAAGATAACTGGAAGCTGTTGGCCAAAGACATGCAGGCATGGCGAGTGGCAGTGCAAAGATAATTGCAAGCTGTTGGCCAAATACATGCAGGCATGGCGAGTGGCAGTGCAAAGATAACTGGAAGCTGTTGGCCAAATACATGCAGGCATGGCGAGTGGCAGTGCAAAGATAACTGGAAGCTGTTGGCCAAAGACATGCAGGCACATGCAGGCACATGCAGGCACATGCAGGCACATGCAGGCATGGCGAGTGGCAGTGAGTGATGGCTGAAAAAGAAAAGAGAATCGAATATCGAGACAAAAGAGAGTGCAGAGAGACCATCCTCTACTTCAGCTCCAGTCACAAGTTTCACCTGCAGCTACTGTAGCAAGGATTACCACTCCAGAATAGACCAGTGCAGCTACTGCAGCAAGGATTACCACTCTAGAATAGACAATTACAGCTACTGTAGCAAGGATTACCAATCCAGAATAGACCATCACAGCCACAAAGTATGATGTGATTCAGCCCAGAACAAACTACGGAACGCAAAACCGATTGTCTCATGAGACAAAGAGGCCGATGATATTGATATGATATATATATATATTTTTCGCCAGCTGTGAGTGAATTCAGTCGTAGTCAATGTACCTAATATGACGCTTCTGACTGATTATTGCGTGAAGACTTGGTTTCCTTATCATAAATGTCACTCGCCAATAAGGCAAGCGTTATTCCGACTTCAACTTGTTTTTTTAAATAATTTATAACGGTAGCTTCGATAAAAAAACAAAACTCGAAAGGTTTAGTACAAAACGAAATAACGCGCACTATGTGATAAGAACAAGCGAAATAACGCGCACTATGTGATAAGAACAAGTGAAATAACGCGCACTATGTGAAAAGAAAAAGTGAAATAATGTGATGTCGTTACTGGCAGTAGTACCGCTTTTTAGGGCGGTGTATGACAGAGGGGACTCTTCCTGAGAAATTAAATGTCTGCATGGTTAGTGCAGTCGCCGTGGAGTTGTTCAGGTTATGATTTGTCTTTGATGCCCATAACAGAAAAGAATCCTTGTCCTTGCCATGGATTTAATACGGGTTTCCCGCATTGGGAGCCCGCTCTAATCCATTCAACCAGACGCCCCTCAAATAATGCGCACTATTTTAGAGGACAAAATGAAATAATGTGCGCTATTTTAGAGGACAAAATGAAATAATGTGCACTATTTTAGAGGACAAAACGAAATAATGTGCACTATTTTAGAGGACAAAGCTAAATAATGTGCACTATTTTAGAGGACAAAACTAAATAATGTGCACTATTTTAGAGGACAAAGCTAAATAATGTGCACTATTTTAGAGGACAAAGCTAAATAATGTGCACTATTTTAGAGGACAAAACGAAATAATGTGCACTATTTTAGAGGACAAAACGAAATAATGTGCACTGTTTTAGAGGACAAAGCTAAATAATGTGCACTATTTTAGAGGACAAAACTAAATAATGTGCACTATTTTAGAGGACAAAGCTAAATAATGTGCACTATTTTAGAGGACAAAACGAAATAATGTGCACTATTTTAGAGGACAAAACGAAATAATGTGCGCTATGGGAAAAGTCACTATAGCACTTAAATGCGTGATTGGCGCATATGTGTACACCACGATAGTGGTTAAAGGCATGGGTTGAATTAAATGTCTCTCTTCTTCTTCTTTGTCTTTCACTTTGACAAAAATGTCTCATTACATTGTGGCTCAGCTTACAACAAGGTTTATTCTGCTTTGAACTCGACTCATCCGTTCTCAACACAATACGATCAGGATCAGTTTTGTCTTTCCTATTTCATTAAGTACTTGCTTAATCATACTACAGTATTGCAACCTGTTACCGCACTTAAATGTAGAGTAGGTTCATGGTCAGTTCTAGCTCGTTGACACTGACTTCTGTCAATTCAATCACTGTGTCCTTATTATTCATAAAGTGGGGGTTTTTTTCACCACAGAAAAAATAGTACGTTCGCTATGTTTTCTGAAGACAATATTGGTATGTATTTTTTTTTAGTATGTTTCTTTTCCTGTAGTCCTTACTGACTGTAAGACTGTTTTTAGTATGTTTCTTTTCCTGTAGTCCTTACTGATTGTAATACTGTTTTTGTTAGGGCGGTGTATGACGTGAAAGGGGGATGAAAAAACCTAAGGAATTTAATGGCCGCATGATTTGTACAGTCTGCGAAACTGTTCAGGTTATGCTTTTTTCTTCATGCCCCTGACAAAAAGTTGGCCTTACTAGGATTTGAATCCGGGTCTCCTGAGCTCTAGATTTAGACTAAAAGTCATAATTTAAAGATATCAAAGCACATTGTTTTTGTTTATGATTTAACAAAATGTTCAAGACGAATGATATAATTCACAGCACCAGGTGTACTTATATGGCTCGATCCATCTCCGCTGAAATATCACACCATCCACAAAAATATTGCACAAAGCACGAACTCCGTAGCTCCATGAATCAATCCTTGTGATCTCTGAAAAATACATACCCGTTAACTTGGCAATACAGTCCAGATTCGACCCATATTATTTTATTTGTTTTATTTTAGTTTTCACTTTTGTCTTTGTTCCAATCGTTTGTACTGTTAATACAACAACCTATTTCCTATATTTTGTTAGCAACCACACATTTCTTTCACAGAAATATGCCCTTTGTTACAAATCCAACCAGGAAAGCCAGCAATTTTTTCCATTTGTTCACTTGTCTTAGTGGAGGAACATAATGATGATGGAACTGTAATCGATTCGGATGTTTCAATTATTTGTTTTGTATCATAACATTTCTGTCCTTTTTTGGGCATTGAAACTGGAAACAAATATATAATAATGTGTTGTTTGTACGGACATGTTGGTGTCTGTGTACTTGTAAGATATAACGGTTTTATGTTGAGTATTAGTAACATACACGCCACAAACACATACAAGTGAACACACACACATAAGCACACAAAGGCATACACTCACAAGCTCACACACACACACACAAATACACACACAACACAAGCACAACCATAAGCAGCCTTGTCAGTTTCTATCTCTAAGTTTCCTTTCCATGGCAAGATTTGATTTTTCTGTTATTGTATCTGAGTTTATCTTTTTTTGTGGGGATAGTTTTGCAATAGGCTGTAACTTCTAACTTGAAGAAGATCTAGTCTGAGCCTTGCTGGCGTAGAGATGTCCAGCTAAGAAGAACCAGCGAGAGAGAAAATATCCCTGCCACATAGCACAAGGTGTGGTTAGGAGAGAGAGAAAATATCTCTGTCATATAGCACTGGGTGTGGTTAGGCGAGAGAGAAAATATCCCTGCTACATAGCACAAGGTGTATTTAGGATACCAAAACTGGTAAATCACTAAATAAATAAAATTTTTCGCCTTCTTTTCAGATATTAGGATATCTTCTTCTTCTTCTTCTTCAAACGCTCCATATCGATCACTTGTTAACCAGTCTGTGTGATTTGTATCAGATCCGAGCCTAAGAGCGGTTGTACGTTGTGCCAGTTATGCGCCTACCAGTAGGCCAGCACATCCGATTTCTGCGATGCTTTTTATTTACTAGGGTATCTTCCCTAGGTCCTACATCAGCCGCCTCTAACGACATGATTTGTAGGTCACAGTGGTACTATTCTTTGCTTCCTTTGCGGGCCCCGGCACCACACGAGTGAGACCTTAGGATATGAAGTGCCTATATCTTCATATTTCTAGTACCTAGTGTGCAGGAGGAAAGAGGGCCAATTCCTTTCCTCGCATGTTGAACGTCCAAATTAGAATTGAACCCACAACCCTCTTGAGTAGAAGTTGGTAGATAGGCCAGAGACGGAGAAGGCCTGCTTGTATGGCGTGGGAAACTAAAAAGGGGAAAGCAAGCCTTCAGGCAAAAATCATTCAGAAGCGCGAGACCAGGTGCCCTTCCTACGCCTGAATTCATAGTAGGCGAACACAAGCCAGGTGCCTTTCCTACGCCTGAATTCATAGTAGGCGAACACAAGCCAGGTGCCCTTCCTACGCCTGAATTCATAGTAGGCGAACACAAGCCAGGTGCCCTTCCTACGCCTGAATTCATAGTAGACGAACACAAGCCAGGTGCCCTTCCTACGCCTGAATTCATAGTAGGCGAACACAAGCCAGGTGCCCTTCCTACGCCTGAATTCATAGTAGGCGTACACAAGCCAGGTGCCCTTCCTACGCCTGAATTCATAGTAGGCGAACACAAGCCAGGTGCCCTTCCTACGCCTGAATTCATAGTAGGCGAACACAAGCCAGGTGCCCTTCCTACGCCTGAATTCATAGTAGGCGAACACAAGCCAGGTGCCCTTCCTACGCCTGAATTCATAGTAGGCGTACACAAGCCAGGTGCCCTTCCTACGCCTGAATTCATAGTAGGCGAACACAAGCCAGGTGCCCTTCCTACGCCTGAATTCATAGTAGGCGTACACAAGCCAGGTGCCCTTCCTACGCCTGAATTCATAGTAGGCGTACACAAGCCAGGTGCCCTTCCTACGCCTGAATTCATAGTAGGCGAACACAAGCCAGGTGCCCTTCCTACGCCTGAATTCATAGTAGGCGAACACAAGCCAGGTGCCCTTCCTACGCCTGAATTCATAGTAGGCGAACACAAGCCAGGTGCCCTTCCTACGCCTGAATTCATAGTAGGCGAACACAAGCCAGGTGCCCTTCCTACGCCTGAATTCATAGTAGGCGAACACAAGCCAGGTGCCCTTCCTACGCCTGAATTCATAGTAGGCGAACACAAGCCAGGTGCCCTTCCTACGCCTGAATTCATAGTAGGCGAACACAAGCCAGGTGCCCTTCCTACGCCTGAATTCATAGTAGGCGTACACAAGCCAGGTGCCCTTCCTACGCCTGAATTCATAGTAGGCGAACACAAGCCAGGTGCCCTTCCTACGCCTGAATTCATAGTAGGCGTACACAAGCCAGGTGCCCTTCCTACGCCTGAATTCATAGTAGGCGAACACAAGCCAGGTGCCCTTCCTACGCCTGAATTCATAGTAGGCGAACACAAGCCAGGTGCCCTTCCTACGCCTGAATTCATAGTAGGCGAACACAAGCCAGGTGCCCTTCCTACGCCTGAATTCATAGTAGGCGAACACAAGCCAGGTGCCCTTCCTACGCCTGAATTCATAGTAGGCGAACACAAGCCAGGTGCCCTTCCTACGCCTGAATTCATAGTAGGCGAACACAAGCCAGGTGCCCTTCCTACGCCTGAATTCATAGTAGGCGAACACAAGCCAGGTGCCCTTCCTACGCCTGAATTCATAGTAGGCGTACACAAGCCAGGTGCCCTTCCTACGCCTGAATTCATAGTAGGCGAACACAAGGCGAAGAATAGATATGCGAACGCTGACAAATTACGCTAATCCGTGCCAGGTAAACCACTACAAGGTAAACCACTACAAGGTAAACCACTACAAGGTAAAACACTACAAGGTAAACCACTACAAGGTAAACCACTACAAGGTAAAACACTACAAGGTAAAACACTACAAGGTAAACCACTACAAGGTAAAACACTACAAGGTAAAACACTACAAGGTAAAACACTACAAGGTAAACCACTACAAGGTAAACCACTACAAGGTAAAACACTACAAGGTAAAACACTACAAGGTAAACCACTACAAGGTAAACCACTACAAGGTAAACCACTACAAGGTAAAACACTACAAAGTAAAACACTACAAGGTAAACCACTACAAAGTAAAACACTACAAAGTAAAACACTACAAGGTAAACCACTACAAAGTAAACCACTACAAAGTAAACCACTACAAGGTAAACCACTACAAAGTAAACCACTACAAGGTAAACCACTACAAAGTAAACCACTACAAAGTAAACCACTACAAGGTAAAACACTACAAAGTAAACCACTACAAAGTAAACCACTACAAAGTAAAACACTACAAGGTAAAACACTACAAGGTAAACCACTACAAGGTAAACCACTACAAGGTGAACCACTACAAGGTAAACCGCTACAAGGTAAACCACTACAAAGTAAACCACTACAAGGTAAACCGCTACAAGGTAAACCACTACAAGGTAAACCACTACAAAGTAAAACACTACAAGGTAAACCGCTACAAGGTAAACCACTACAAGGTAAACCACTACAAAGTAAAACACTACAAGGTAAACCACTACAAGGTAACCGCTGCAAGGTAAACCACTACAAGGTAAACCACTACAAGGTAAACCGCTACAAGGTAAACCACTACAAGGTAAACCACTACAAGGTAAACCACTACAAGGTAAACCACTACAAAGTAAAACACTACAAGGTAAAACACTACAAGGTAAAACACTACAAGGTAAACCACTACAAGGTAAAACACTACAAGGTAAAACACTACAAGGTAAACCACTACAAGGTAAACCACTACAAAGTAAACCACTACAAGGTAAAACACTACAAAGTAAACCACTACAAAGTAAACCACTACAAAGTAAACCACTACAAGGTAAAACACTACAAAGTAAACCACTACAAAGTAAACCACTACAAAGTAAACCACTACAAAGTAAACCACTACAAGGTAAACCACTACAAGGTAAAACACTACAAAGTAAACCACTACAAGGTAAAACACTACAAGGTAAAACACTACAAGGTAAACATTACAAGGTAAAACACTACAAGGTAAACCACTACAAGGTAAAACACTACAAGGTAAAACACTACAAAGTAAAACACTACAAGGTAAAACACTACAAAGTAAAACACTACGAGGTAAAACACTACAAAGTAAAACACTACAAAGTAAACCACTACAAAGTAAAACACTACAAGGTAAAACATTACAAGGTAAAACACTACAAGGTAAAACACTACAAGGTAAAACATTACAAGGTAAAACACTACAAGGTAAACATTACAAAGTAAAACACTACAAAGTAAAACATTACAAGGTAAAACACTACAAAGTAAAACATTACAAAGTAAAACATTACAAAGTAAAACACTGCAAAGTAAAACACTGCAAAGTAAAACACTACAAGGTAAAACACTACAAGGTAAAATACTACAAGGTAAACCACTAATGATGAGAGTATCTAAAAAATAGACAATATTATTTCTTTCTTAATGAAACAATGATTTATTAATTTCCCTCTTGTTTTCTATTTGACAGGCAGACCAATTGACGGAAGAGCAGATCGCTGGTAAGTTAACCTCCACTGTTAATATCTGTTTTAATAGCTACAAGGAACGGGTAAAATTGATAACAAAGGTTTCAGAAATGAAATTTCTATAACATATTTTTACCATCTTCTAAATTACATCGGGAGCACTCACCGGTGCTACGGAGTTTGTGTACTGTCGCTGAGATCTTCCTGTGTATAAAAGAGATCGGAGCACACGTAGTTACTCACCGAAGTGCAATGATGATCGACCTATCAATCAATCAATCATCAATCAATCATCAATCAATCAAGGGTGTTACCATTTTGTTGTTTTATGTGTGTATAATGACTCTCTAAATTTACATGTTAATCTTCCGAACTTATAAACGACATTTTGATAAAACATTTTGGCTGAAATCGGATGCACGTGTCCTAAACGTGTAGAAGTCTATGCGTTTAGGGGCATACCAAACCAATGTGCAACGTATACACGTTCTTGACAAAGATCAAACATATCACAAAGAGTGATTAAAGTTGGTCGTAAAGAACGAACGCAAAGAAGAAGGAGAAGAAGATAAAACGTTGTGATTGATTGTTGTTAATTAGCTATGGTTTAAACATTGATAATATTTCTATACATCTGATCTGAATCTGGTATTCTCGATTTTCGCTTAGTAAACTAAAAAATAAACACTTTTTATTAATTTACCCCTCCCCACCGCCCTTCTGGTCAAATTTATGGGGACACCTATGACTGTTCACAAATTTATGGGGACACCTATGACTGTTCACAAATTTATGGGGACACCTATGACTGTTCACAAATTTATGGAGACACCTATGACTGTTCACAAATTTATGGAGACACCTATGACTGTTCACAAAGGTGCAAAAATTCCTATCACATCACTTCTATTTTATATCTTCTTCGTCTTCTACGTTCTCACTAGATTGGTATTTCGGATTCTCTACTAAAGGTCACCGTCTGCTTCAGACTGTCAGCCACGCCATACAGTTTGTCTTGAATGTAAGTAGGCGACCTCTTTCTTCTCTGGTCGGCATACTGGGATGGGGAGGGGGAGGGGGCAGCTCTGTAGGATATGCTCTGTCGCCATACTCGCCAAGTCACTTTGTATCATATCAACTCTACACATTATGTCCACCCGTTGTTCAAGTCGAACTGGATGCCTGAGAGGCAGAGTGAGAGGTGTGTTTAATCAGCGAGCCACAGGAACCATCAGTATGCATACTCTTCGATATCTGTTGGGGAGACTGAGCACCTATGGGTTTGCCCGGAGTGCAATGACGTCAGTTTAGTAACCAATAACCAATAACCAATAACTATAATGTCCATAAATTACTTCCTGTTATTATGTTTGTCCCCATCTCAATGGTCTCTTCATAAGTTGTGTACTTGTAGTCTCTGTCGCTAGCCACATGTAGCACATTTGTCACTTTCTCTTATTAAGACTATGTCATTTGCATATTGCAAGTAGTTTATGTTATTTTATACCATCACATATATATGGGATATCATGTTTGTTTCTGTGGCTAAGTGGTTACTCCATTGCCTTACGTCCCGACGAACATGGGTTCCAATCCGTACCTCATCGTTCTTTTCCCGAGTGCATATTTTCCAGAGACCCTAGGATTGTTGCCAGAGCTATGGAATTCGTGCTCTGTGCAATACTCTCGGCAGATAGCTTGCCATTTCTACGGAGAGAGAGCGAGCCATATCTGATAACTGCAGGTGCAATGAAGTCAATCCTTCGGCTATAGAACTTTTAATTTATATCTGTGCATAAATTACTTGTGTTATTCTTCTCTATGACCAGTTATATGTGACGCTATATATGACGATATATATGACGCTATATGTGACGCTATATATGACGCTATATATGACGCTATATATGACGCTATATGTGACGCTATATATGACGCTATATATGACGCTATATATGACGCTATATATGACGATATATTACTTTATTATAACATAACACAAATACTATTATAAATGGTTATTATTCTCCCTCCATGTGGAGCATAGGGTCTCAACAGTCTGCCTCCACTTTCCCAGGTCTCTGGCCGTTTTCTTTATAACTTCCCATGATAAAAAGCGTCCTGCAGTTCCTCAAGAAGACTCCGTCTCCATGTTTGTTTGGAACATTTCATTTTCAGTTTTCCTTGCGGATTCCTGTACAGTGACAGTCGACTGTGTCCTCCATAGGGTAAGCTCGACTCGTTGTCACTTTCTACTCGTGACCTGAGTCATCATGGGTTCCTGCCTTGTCCTCCTTATCCACAAGTCTATCTTAGCCACTCTGTTTGTACCATCTCTGTCTAAAAATAAATCGGCGAAGATATTTGTGAATTAATGCATAAGTCTTATTTATAATTAACTTAGTGACTAGTTACGTTTCCAAGCCGTACAACAAGACATATTTCACATTTGAGCTGAATATCATAATCTTTGTTTAAGAGGAGATGGCAGTAGATTTTCATACTGTGTGCAGGATAGCAAGGCTTGAGGGTTTTTCTAATCTTGGCGTTAATGTCCTCATCTATATCTCCTGATTTGCCTCTGTGGTGCCGGCGTCCACAAGGAAAGCAAAGAATAGTACCACTGTGACCTACAAAGCATATCGTAAGAAGCAACTGATGTTTGACCTAGGAACGCTACCCTAGTAAAATAAAGCTTCTAAGAAATCGGATGTGCTGCTCTACTTGTAGGCTCATAACTGACACAACGTACAATCGCTCTTAGACTCAGATCACATACAAATCACACAGAGTGGGTAGCAAATGGTCGATATGGAGCGTTAGAAGAAGATGTACCTTCTGACTGACTGGTCTTACTGATAAGTTATGATAAAGTAAAATCGTCGGCAGAGTGGTTAAACCCTTTGCCTTGCGAGTCGAAGATCGTAGGTTCGAATCCAGACTCACGGCCTTCTGTTCCCGAGTGCAGTTTTTTCCAGAGACCCTAGGATTGTTACCGGAGCTACGGAGTTCGTGCTTTGTGCAATACTCTCGACAAGTGGCTTTAAAACTGTGAGACAAAACAAGATTAGAGAATGAAGAAAAATAAAAAGTATTAGGAACAATTTCAACAAGATGTTTCTTTCATTAAATTAAGAAAGTTCAACTAAAAAACTAATATAAATGTTAGAAATAAATGACATTGAAATATTCCATTGGAAACGAGGAGGAATAATTCTTTTTTTTAAATATAAAAAAAATGAAACTCCCTTTACAGCCTGCAATACCACTATTTAGGGCTATGTAGAACATCGGGATATGAGCCTGATTAATTTAATGGTCACATAGTTAGTGCAGTCACCTAGAAAATGTTCAGGTTTTTCTTCATGTCCACGACATTAAAAAAACGAATTATCCTTTCCGGAGATCAAATCCAGGTCTCTCCAATGGGAGCTCGCGCTGTAATCCATTCCGCCAGACGCTCCTCTATGAATAAATGTAAGAGAGTGAAAAGAGAGAGGGAAAGGAGAGAAGAAATGTAGTTCTCGTTGTCCTAGTTGCAATTGATGATGAGAAAACACACCTATCCCTACCGGGGTTCGAACCCGGGTCTCTCGAATGAGAAGTCGTGCTCTAATCCATTCCGCCAGAAGCTCCTCTATGAACAAGTGTAAGAGAGTGAAAAGAGAGAGAGAAAGGGGAGAATAAATGTGGCTCTCGTTGTCCTAGTTGCAATTAATCATGAGAATACACAAATAAATAAATGATCACACTTTATGTAGGAGATAATGTCAGTTTTGTTGTGTTTTTTGTTTGTTTGTTTGTTAGTGTCTGATCTAGAATAGCCACATTTTGATTTATTATTTGTAATTAGGGGTTTACACAAACTAAGTGTAGGTGCCTTGTTGTATTGTTGTTTGCAGGAGGTTAAATCGGTATATGCACACTTAGAGAGTATATGCACACCAATAACATAGTGAATAGTGCACTTGCTTCGTAGGCTGGTAGACCAGGGCTCAATTTCACAACTGAACCAGGTTTCTCAGATCAAACAATGCCCCAAACCATAGAAACACTAGGGTGTAAAGTAGGCCAGTGTTTATTGTTTTGGTCTGTTGTGGTTTGTGTGAAAATTGGTTCTACCAGAAAGGTATGTCTTCTGGCTTGTCGTATTGTAGATTAAGCTAGGATATTTTGTGTTATTATGTCTTGTACATACGATTTGAGTTTGTATGTCGCTGGTGATGATGTCGCTATACATACCTATGATGTGCTGTTGTTTGTAGTGATAATGTTGGTAAGGATGATGTCGGTAGGAATGATGTCGCTGTGATGATACACGTACCTATGATGTGCTGTTGTTTGTAGTGATAATGTTGGTAAGGATGATGTCGGTAGGAATGATGTCGCTGTGATGATACACGTACCTATGATGTGCTGTTGTTTGTAGTGATAATGTTGGTAAGGATGATGTCGGTAGGAATGATGTCGCTGTGATGATACACGTACCTATGATGTGATGTTTTTAGTAGTCATTATGTCGGTAGGGATGATGTCGGTAGGGATGGTATCGGTAGGGATGGTATTGGTAGGGATGGTGTCAATGTTTATAACGGTAGTGATGGCGTCTGTAGGGATGATGTGATGATATCGGTAGGAATTACGTCGATATTGTTGATGTTGGTAGGGAGGATGTTGTTAGTAATAATGTTGGTAATGATGATACCTGTAGTAATGGTGTCGGCTCGGATGTTGTCTGTAGTGACTGTCAAACTGGTAATTTTTTATTTGCTCCCAGTCACATTTTTTTGGTTCTTACTATTGGACATGCAGTTGTTTGCATGATTGAGAGATCAAGCATGATTGAGAGATCAAGCATGATTGCATCAGCAGCATCGATCGTCGGGAAGACGGATAAGGGAATATATTCTTCAGTTTCTCGCGGACCACTCCTTGGATGAGGACGCTAAAAATGTTGAATTAGTTTGGTTCCCCTTCCCCCAGAAAACACTCGAGCTGAAAGCTCTTCAGCTCGGTGCCATGGACATCGTAACCCTTCGGTTCGGTGCCACGTGTCAATTATATTCTGTGAATTATATTCTGGAGAACCTGTGGCTTTTCTGCCAGTCCGCGGAATTGAACCCGCACTCACAGAGGACTTGTCACCCGTAGTCCAACGCGCAACGAACACGCTGACCAGGCGGGCGAATTAGTATTTAAAGAAGTTTAGAATTACACGTTGTACAAGCAAAACTAGACGCCCGATGAGTGCGTTTAACAAGCGAGTCACGGGAACCATCAGAATGCACACCTTTCAATATCTCTTGTGGAAGGCTGGGCACAGATGAGTCTGCCTGAAGTGCTATGCCGTCTGTTTAGCAACCAATAACCAAATATAACCGGATCTAACGACAATGTAGTAGTTACTAAAGTTAGTACTAAATGTTATCTACCATCATGTGTGTTATTTGCAGACACATTCCTCTCACCCATCTCTTCTCACGTCGTACACATACACACTCCCATACACACTTAGATTCATCTCAACTTGAAGGTTGCCACTTCGAAGTAATCATCTTACCTATTTCTAGTAGCACTTGTCTATATTTTTATGAGCGCATTATTAGTCTTACGGTAACCATAAACTAACTGTAATCCCTAAGGCTATGAACTTAGTAAGTTAAGGTGTATAGAAGAAATTAGTATAACCCAGAAAATAAAAACACAGCCCACATAATTGCATGAATGCCACATTGTTCAAGTGCAAGAATGATTGGAAAATCAAAGAAACATATAGAAGTATTTATTGTTATCATTTTCCCGCTATGAACTCAGAAGTAGTCAGTGCGCAGCATCACACCAGTAGACGATCATCAATTCTGACCACTTTCTCTTTTGAATACAGAATATAAATTCACATGTTGGTATTTGTTCTTGTCATAAAGCTCGATTCTGCAGAATATGTCTCTCTGATGTCCTTTGTCTAGCTTCCTATTGTATTTTATTCGGCTGTAACTTTGTGTTAAAAAGATCACTTCTCATGAGATGTCCAAAGATAATGATTGTTTCTTGCCTGTGTTACTAATGAATCTTCTGTGTGCATTGTTCTCTTATAGTCATAACATAAATATAATGAATCTTGACTCTCTCTTCTATTCTCCAGAATTCAAAGAGGCATTCAGTCTGTTTGACAAAGATGGCGATGGTACCATCACCACTAAGGAGTTGGGTACAGTAATGAGGTCACTAGGTCAAAACCCAACAGAGGCTGAGCTGCAGGATATGATCAACGAAGTGGATGCAGATGGTAAATAAAGGGCATTCATTATTCAGTCTGATAATATAATTATGGGATACCCTAATGTGCAAATATAATTATGGGATTCTATCAATGTGCTGATATAATTATGGGATACCCTCACGTGCTGATATAATTATGGGATATCCACAATGTACTAATATAATTATGGGATTCTCCCAATGTACTAATATAATTATGGGATACACTAATGTGCTAATATAATTATGGGATTCTCCCAATGTACTAATATAATTATGGGATTCTCCCAATGTACTAATATAATTATGGGATACCCTAATGTGCAAATATAATTATGGGATATCCACAATGTACGAATATAATTATGGGATACACTAATGTGCTAATATAATTGTGGGATACACTAATGTGCTAATATAATTATGGGATACCCACAATGTACTAATATAATTATGGGATACCCTAATGTGCAAATATAATTATGGGATATCCACAATGTACTAATATAATTATGGGATACACTAATGTGCTAATATAATTGTGGGATACACTAATGTGCTAATATAATTATGGGATACCCACAATGTACTAATATAATTATGGAATACCCTATTGTTCCACATATTTCAGATATACTTACAGTCTGCTAATGTAATAATGAGTTGACATGAGAACTCCTCAAACTTGACATTAGAATTCATCAAACGAGACATTATAACTCTTCAAACTTGACAATAATATTCCTCATACTTGACAATTGTTAGAATTCCTCAGACTTGACAATTGTTAGAATTACTCACATCTGACAATTGTTAGAATTACTCACAGTTGACAATTGTTAGAATTTCTCAGACTTGACAATTGTTAGAATTTCTCACATTTGACGATTGTTAGAATTTCTCATATTTGACAATTGTTAGAATTCTCAGACTTGACAATTGTTAGAATTACTCACATTTGACAATTTTTAGATTTTCTCATATTTGACAATTATTAGAATTTCTCAGACTTTGCAATTGCTAGAATTACTCATTTGACAATTGTTAGAATTTCTCAGACTTGACAATTGTTAGAATTTCTCAAACTTGACAATTGTTAGAACTTCTCACATTTGACAATTGTTAGAATTTCTCAGACTTGACAATAGTTAGAATTTCAATTTTGACAATTGTTAGATTGTCTCAGACTTGACAATTGATAAAGACTAATTGTAAATAAAAGCACCAGTCCTTTAGTCCACAATTTCTGTTTTCATCTCAGCATACATCATCATCATCATCATCATGTGCACTTATACATCATTTGGAATAACATATGTTTGAAAAATATGGTTTCTGGTCCCTGCAGGTAATGGAACGATAGATTTCCCAGAGTTCCTGACAATGATGGCTAGAAAAATGAAAGATACAGATTCTGAGGAAGAAATTCGAGAGGCATTTAGGTCAGTCAGGATATAGACTTTGGTTGCTTCTGATTAGTTCCTGCCTTACTGTGCTACTGGGTTATCGGTAAAGGTCTCTGTGGTTAAGTGGTTAAGTCCTTGCCTTGCGCTCCAAATGTCTAAGTTCGAATCCGGACAGCATCATTCTGTTCATGAGTGTATTTGTTCCAGAGACCCATAGAATTGTTGCCAGAGCTACACAGTTTGTGCTTTATGCAATACTCTCTGTACCTGGTGTGAAGTTTCTGTGGAGAGGGACCGAGCAATATGGAGTAAAACCCGGAGCAATGAAATCAATCCTTCGGCTTTAAACTCTTTAAATGTGGTACTGGATTACCTGAGCGTGAATGTAGTCGAAGATGTTCTAGAGAAACTAGAAATGAAGAAATAATTACTGCAGGAAATTAAAATAAAACATTTCAGGCACATAAAGAGACATGACACATCAATAACAATATTATTGGAGGAGAAGGTTATACGACGTCAAGCAAATGGGAAGACCAAGGCCCAAGTAGGAGGGAAACATTAAGAGATGAATAAATGACAATCTGGCAGAGTGCAGCATTAAGTCAAAGAAACAGGAAATGTTGGATGTCCGTTACAGCCAACGTTAGATAAAAAAGATAACACCTGATGGGCATGATCACTCTATATGAAGTTCTTAAATTTTGAAATTTTATCATGGTTTTTGTTATTACTCCACATCCCTGTGATATGAAAATTGATTTATTTGTTGATTTATGTTATTGGCATACATATTGTACCAAAGGAAAGTTGATTAATGTTATTCTATTGTTGGTTCTCTTACCACTTAAACCCAGTTTGCTCCCTCATGGAGCCATCAGGATATTTTTCCAGAAATCCCTGATCTCAGTGTAGATCAATACCAATCAAACCTAGCACTATCAGAGACAGATAATAAAACATAAATCTTGTGCTCAAGTTGAGCATGTAAAAGGATCCTCGGCAGTTGAAAATAGAGAAGAGCATGCTGGAAGGCCGCTGCCCGAGCAAAAATACATTAAGAAGATTAAACACTAAAATTCTTTTAAAAATGCTTCGTTTTATCTTATCTTATCTTAACCACATTTGCCGTGAAGCATCGTGGGGAGATTTAGTTTTCTATCTTGTGCCAGGTGTGTTGCGCTTGACGTTGTCAGTTCATGCTTTCGCAGGGACTCTGAGATGTTATCTATCCATCGTGTTCTTGGCCTGCCTCATGCTCTGCGCCCTGAGTGTTGATTATTGTAGGCACGTGATGGTAGTAAATGAGACTCCATTCTCATTAGATGGCCAAACCACTTAATTTTTTGCTTCTCGATGTACTGTATGCACGGTATGTTTTATCATCTTTTAAATTATATTGGGGACCCTCGCTGGTGCTACTGAGTTCGTGCCCTGTCACTAAGATCTTCCTGCGTAAGAACGAGATCGGAGCAGACATGATTATTTACCAAAGTGCAAGGATGATGGTCCTATCAATCCAAAAATCAATCAATAAACCATTATATTTTATGCAAGTGTCTTGACCTACTTTAATACTATATACCCACTGATTCTGAAGATAGATAATTGCTTCTTTTGTTTCTTTCGTTTCTCTTTCATTCTCATACTCCCATTGGTTATAGCAGGATACAGTACACAACTTTTATTAGTTTAGATCCTCTCGTTAGAGTACCATACAAATAAATATATATTTATTAATTGCATATACATTATTATATCTTTCGATATAGGGTATATATAGACAATAGAGAATCTACATTGTTATATGTTTTTGCTATAAATCCAATTGAAACTGTGTTGCTCTTGCTCAGGGTGTTTGACAAGGATGGCAACGGTTTCATCTCAGCAGCTGAACTCCGCCATGTTATGACCAACTTGGGAGAGAAGCTCACAGATGAAGAAGTTGATGAGATGATCAGAGAAGCAGATGTTGATGGTGATGGACAAGTTAACTATGAAGGTACATTCATTTTTCTTATTAATCATTTCATTGTCTGGTATTTATTTCATTCTGTTAGTGTCCCTGGTTGTCTTCTTTTATTTGCAACTATTGCCCACAGTTACTAGATAAATTCTCTCTGAATATGCAACTATTGCCCACAGTTACTAGATAAATTCTCTCTGAATATGCAACTATTGCCCACAGTTACTAGATAAATTCTCTCTGAATATGCAACTATTGCCCGCAGTTACTAGATAAATTCTCTCTGAATATGCAACTATTGCCCACAGTTACTAGATAAATTCTCTCTGAATATGCAACTATTGCCCGCAGTTACTAGATAAATTCTCTCTGAATATGCAACTATTGCCCACAGTTACTAGATAAATTCTCTCTGAATATGCAACTATTGCCCGCAGTTACTAGATAAATTCTCTCTGAATATGCAACTATTGCCCACAGTTACTAGATAAATTCTCTCTGAATATGCAACTATTGCCGACAGTTACTAGATAAATTCTCTCTGAATATGCAACTATTGCCCACAGTTACTAGATAAATTCTCTCTGAATATGCAACTATTGCCCACAGTTTTACTAGATAAATTCTCTCTGAATATGCAACTATTGCCCACAGTTACTAGATAAATTCTCTCTGAATATGCAACTATTGCCCACAGTTACTAGATAAATTCTCTCTGAATATGCAACTATTGCCCGCAGTTACTAGATAAATTCTCTCTGAATATGCAACTATTGCCCACAGTTACTAGATAAATTCTCTCTGAATATGCAACTATTGCCCACAGTTACTAGATAAATTCTCTCTGAATATGCAACTATTGCCCACAGTTACTAGATAAATTCTCTCTGAATATGCAACTATTGCCGACAGTTACTAGATAAATTCTCTCTGAATATGCAACTATTGCCCACAGTTACTAGATAAATTCTCTCTGAATATGCAACTATTGCCCACAGTTTTACTAGATAAATTCTCTCTGAATATGCAACTATTGCCCACAGTTACTAGATAAATTCTCTCTGAATATGCAACTATTGCCCACAGTTACTAGATAAATTCTCTCTGAATATGCAACTATTGCCCGCAGTTACTAGATAAATTCTCTCTGAATATGCAACTATTGCCCACAGTTACTAGATAAATTCTCTCTGAATATGCAACTATTGCCCACAGTTACTAGATAAATTCTCTCTGAATATGCAACTATTGCCCACAGTTACTAGATAAATTCTCTCCGAATATGCAATAGTTTTCTATTGTCATCATCAAATAGCTAATCCTGAGCAGAACTTGCCTCCCTAACAGTCCATCAAGAGTTCTTTCTCTTATTGGTAAGGTTTCATGCCTCTTCACTTGTCATGTCATGATCAAAACATCAATTACATCATGAATCCATCTACTCCCTGATCTTCCTCTTCTTCTCTTTGCAGGGATGCCTTCTTTCATAATGGTCTTATCTAACCCTTCGTTTCATTTTATATGTTCAAAATACAATTTTCTCCTTCGTTTGTTGGTAACATCAGCCAGTTATCTGTGATTTAGAGAGAAATGGTTACCACGACTCAGTGAGTTGAAGAAAAATGCAGAACTACCACTGGAACTGTTGTGAACATTTTCTGTGCTAACACTTGTGAGTGAAATGAAAGGAATAGAGTAACTATTTGGATCATGCTGAGTTTGTAGATTAAGATAAACTGATATCTCTGGTCATCTCTTCTAGTGAAAAATACTTCCTCAAAGACATACGCGGAACAGACCAGGTCATTATATTTCGACTACGCACCGGACACTGCAGACTCAACAAACACTTATATAGACTAGGAATAAGTCAAACAGCCCTCTGTCAGTGTCAGCAGGCGGAACAGACACCAGAGCATGTCCTGCAAGACTGTCCTCTCCTGTGTGAGCTGAGAAGCAAAATGTGGCCACACCCAGTCGACCTGAAAACTAAGCTTTGGGGAAACCTGACACACCTGAAGCTGACTGTCCAGTTTGTGGTCAACAGTAAATTATGAGCATGACCAGAGATCACTGCAGAAGATCATCACTTCTAGTGTTTTTCAAATCAGGTGTTCTTTCAACCTCCTCTCTTTACTTTTCCTTGTGGGTTCAAGTTAAGCATATGTCCATGAATCTCTGGCATTGATGTAAGGTGCTCGCCTTTCCCTCCAAAGGCACTCAGTTTATTATCCACATGAAATGATCACAATGATCCTTGATCTAAATATAGATTCAAATCAAGTCCCTGGACCTATCAAGGATTGATGATAAAATATAGATCATGTGTCACATTGAGGATGTACACAAATCCTTTGCAGCTGAAAATCAACAAGACTAGGCTACAAAGTCGCTGCCCATGCAAAATTAATTTTAAATCATTAAAATTACTACAAACAATTTTATCATCTACAAATATATATCGGGAACTCTCGCTGGAGCAATGGAAGTTTTGTTCTGCAACTGGAATCTTCAGCTGTAATAAAGAGATTAGAGCAGACAATCACTAAAGTGTAATGATGATAGTCCTATCAAACATTCAACCAATCATTTTCTAGATGTCAAGTATATCCATGTTTTCTGTCAGATTTTAAAGCAAGATTGTTTCTTGTTTCTCCACAGAGTTTGTGTCTATGATGTTGTCTAAATGATATGTTCAGCTCCTCATCTGTCCGACTGAATCATGTGACCATTCCATTGACTTGTCTAACCATGAGCAATCAAGAGTTTTGTGGTTAGATAAGTTTGTTTACATATATATATATACATACAGCTAGGTTCATTAGCAGGTTGGTTGCCAATCTTGCATACATCTAGGTGTCATTAGTAGGTTGGTTGCCAATCTTGCATACATCTAGGTGTCATTAGCAGGTTGGTTGCCAATCTTTCATACATCTAGGTGTCGTTAGTAGGCTGGTTGCCAATCTTGCAAATGCATCTAGGTGTCATTAGTAGGTTGGTTGCCAATCTTTGCATACATCTAGGTGTCATTAGTAGGTTGGTTGCCAATCTTATATACATCTAGGTGTCATTAGCAGGTTGGTTGCCAATCTTGCATACATCTAGGTGTCATTAGTAGGTTAACTACCAATCTTGCATACATCTAGGTGTCATTAGAAGTTTGGTTGCCAGTCTTGCATACATCTAGGTGTCATTAGTAGGTTGGTTGCCAATCTTACATACATCTAGGTGTCATTAGCAGGTTGACTGCCAATCTTGTATACATCTAGGTGTCATTAGCAGGTTGACTGCCAGTCTTGCATACATCTAGGTGTCATTAGTAGGTTTGTTGCCAATCTTGCATACATCTTGGTGTCATTAGTAGGTTGGTTGCCAATCTTGCAAATGCATCTACTAATATATTTTTTTTTGTTTACACTGAACAACACTGAATAAAATTGAAGGTTTTTGCTGAAAATTGTGAGTTTTTAGTTCATTGTTTCATTGGTAATGTGCAATGTGTAATGTGTAATGTATAATGTGTAATGTATAATGTGTAATGTGTAATGTGGCTGGTCTTGTGGCGTTGAGATACATTGCTTAGTTCTTACTTCTAAGGTACTTGATTCGTTTTCCATGTGAAGTGACCTGACTATTTCTCCAGTAGTCCTCAATCTCATTGTAGGTGAGATCAAGTTTCTTTCCCTATTAGAGATGGACGATACAATATAGGTCCTATATTCAAGTTGTGTACATAAAAGAGCACTTGACAGGAGAAACTCAATTAGAGCAGGCTGCAAAGTTGCTGCACAAACAAAAATCATTAATATCAATTTGAAATAATATTCTTACAAAATTTCACCATCCTCACATGGTCATCCACCACAGAAGTTTGTCCAGGGAAGAACAAAATGTCATCATCCTCACATGGACGTCCACAGAAGTTTGTCCAGGGAAGAACAAAATGGAGACAAAAATATTAGTTAGTAGTTTGCTATGCGGAAACAGAAAAGACTAGACTCACAGAAAACTGTTTTATCAAAAATCAATTTTCTAGGACCTGGCACTTATGCCCATCTCCCATGTCTTGACGTATAGATACCCATGCATCCTCACAATAAAATATGGGGCCTTTGCTCCTCTTCCTGTTCCCTCTTCCCTTTGAGATCTTCCTGTGTAAAAATAATATCACAGCACACATGATTTTTCCCCAACGGCACTTGACGATGTTCCTATCAATCTTGTAATGTTTGCAGTACAGCTTTCTTAGACATTAATCACATATTGCTGGAAGAACTAAATAAGGATATTTTATTTAAAAAATACTGACAATGGTTTCTTTATGTCTCAAGATAAGAAAAGAAAAGCGGTCAAGACTTACGATGTAGTGAACACGAAAGGAACAGCGGAATAAAGAGAGTCATAGAGGCACATGGTGGTGAACATTTTAAACAGTGCTTAAAGTCATGGGCAAGACTAGGTTTGATGTAGAAAGAAAGACAGGTTAAAATTAGTGGACATTTATTGTCTCTGTCTTTTGTGTCCTTGTGCACGATGATGACTGATGATGATAACACAAAGAAGGAACATAAGACACATGTTAAACGTCGGAACCTTCTAGTAAGTGGGACTCTGGGACAGTGCATCAGACTGAGATGCATGTTAAACACACTAACTCCTGCCTAGTGGGATTCTGGGACAGGGCATCAGACTGAGGTACAAGCTAACCGTACGAATTCCTAGTAAACATGGCTGTGGGACAGAATAAACGCAGAACATCTACAAAAGTGTCCCAAAGACGAGGAACACAGAAAACGTATATGACCATCTACATATCAATCGGGTACTCGCAATTTGAAAAGACAACAGTCTCAGATTGGCCACTGCTTTCTTTGAGTATATTCAAAGTTGAAGTCAGATTGGCCACTGCTTTCTTTGAGTATATTCAAAGTTGAAGTCAGATTGGCCACTGCTTTCTTTGAGTATATTCAAAGTTGAAGTCAGATTGGCCACTGCTTTCTTTGAGTATATTCAAAGTTGAAGTCAGATTGGCCACTGCTTTCTTTGAGTATATTCAAAGTTGAAGTCAGATTGGCCAAAGTTGAAGTCAGATTGGCCAAAGTTGAAGTCAGATTGGCCAAAGTTGAAGTCAGATTGGCTCGTGTATTAACGGAGCTCACAACGGAGCAAAAATAGTAACGCTGCAACCTACAAGTCGTGTCGTAAGAGGCGACTAAAGTAGGGGCACACAGCTGAGGTATATATTAATCTTAGTACCGATGCTATATTGGGCTGATTTCCAGATCGTCTGTAGAGTCATGAATGCATTTCGTGCCTTACTCGATCGGCTTTTAATGTCAGATCCAGCTCCTTCTTCGTGGCTGGTAACTTCCACGATATGTGAAAGCAGTGGTATTTCAAAATTCAAACATATGGGAGACAACAATTGTTTGACATGGACATCTGAACTGTAAGTGATTGCTTCCCTTTGAATGGTTTTCTTCGTTGGTCGATTATCTGTATTCTCCACATTAATGGTCTGGTCCATTGGATTAGAGCTCGGCTCTCATGCGGGAGACTCGTGTTCAATGCACAGTAAGACCAAGGATTTTTTCTGTCAGGATCATAAAAGAAAAATCCTAACCTAAACGACTTCGCAGCGACTGCATTAGCTATGCAGCCATTACATTCCACAAGCTCATGTCCCTCCTGTCCAATACCCCTATCAAAAGTGGTTACTACAGGAAGTAATGACAGTTTTTTTCACATTGATATTGACTATGACGGATCTTTAACACTATTGTTCTATAGAATAATCGTTTAGAAAAGTAATAATCGTTTAGTGAACTGCCTAGTTTGGTCGGTTAGTGAAGTGACTAAAAAGCACTGACTCATAGAGATGGTTAGTCATGGGTTAGGGTAGGGGACAACATCCTCTCATGCAGCAATCTACCATCTTGGAATTTACGAAGCATCGACTGAGAGTCAGATACACCAAGGGCACCAGTCAACGGAGTGCCATATAGCAACTGGGGGATAGCAGTAACGGCCTCAATGTCCCTCCTCATATTGTAAGTCGTTGCTCTGCATGCTCCACTTCGCACTACAACAGCCCTACCATGCGCATTAATTAAGAAACCCCAGCTTGACTTCTCACCCCAGTGCACCGACCCATCGGTATAAACAACAACATCATCATCACTTGTATTATTTACTGTCAGCTGATTAATTGTGAGTTCAGCGATTGGGAATAGATAACAGAGAAGCAATCGGACATTCTCCTTACCTAACACCAAACACTCATCATTTTTCGGACAAATAATGAAAAGGAGAGGTTTAGAACACATTTCAGGTTTGTGAATATCACTCGCTGACCAGCTTGAAAGAGATGGATGTCATTATTGGTACAGCCCGAAAAGAACGACATACCAAATATGCAAAGAGATTGATTAATCAACATCGAACTGACGTGTTGGTCCGCTGGATGCTGCTGGATTTGTTGAGGCGGAGATAGGAGCACCTATGGACATGTCCGGAGTGCTATGATGATAGTCCTCATATAACTGATAACTGTGAGAATCAGTAAAACCCAGGGGAGACGAGACAGAGGAGACAGAGAGAGAGAGAGCGAGAGAGAGAGAGAGACAATTTTGGACAGCCTGACTTCATGGCATGGAAGAGCGTCAACATGTGAGATGATAGTAAACACCAGGGACAGCGATTTATGGAGATCTATGATCGCCTACGCCAGCCGTACATTAAGGGCCTAATAACTTGAAATATGATCGCCTACGCCAGCCGTACATTAAGGGCCTAATAACTTGAAATATAGTAACATAAACTTACAATATTATTTGCTGTAAAATTGTCTTCACAAATTAAAGTATACTTGTATTTAAATAAACAATTGCAACCACAAACTAAACTTTTATCTGAACTTTTGTCTACAGTTAAAAACATCAACAGCTCTTGTACCTTCTGGAGATTAGTACCAAACAATTAAATATCTTCGCATTAAAAAAACTAGAAATTACAAAGTGCCAATGACACGTCGCAGACATAAGCAGACAGCTTAAATAAACATCGCCACCAAGTACCACATCCTTCTAAAAATATGTTGATACAACCGAGAGTTTCACCACCGTCAAACTTACACACCTGCATCAACAGCAAATGTTTGTCTCTCTCTGCCATTTCAGATTGTCTTCCTAACCTTAGAGTGCGCGCTGAAATTTGACTGACAAAATTAAAACAACAAGTCGTCTTTGTCTTGTGTTAATCGTTGTAGATGCGTTGTGATCTCATTACGAGAACAATTATGTATATCCTGTCTATCACCAGAAATGTATGCTATGTTTTCTGAGACCTAAGGGTTACGCTGAGATATGGTCTTGGCAGATGTGTCCGTTTTAATTAACCTTTGCTAACTAACGAATTTATTTCTGGTTTTACTTGCACATTTTTGTCAGGGAGATTTGTAAGTCACCAACATCAGCATAAGAAAGAAAGATGGGACAGCACCTTGTTTGAATTACATTGAGAAACGAAGAATGAAGTTGTTCGGCCACTTAATAAGAATGCAACAAAACTCCACTGTATTCCACAGTCTTCTATAACGGAACATCAGGTAAGAAGGCAAAAGAGGAAGACCACGAGACAGATGGAATAGCAGAATCCTGTTACAAAGCAAAATAACTATTACCCAAGTCACTATAGCAAATGCAAGATAAAGAAGAAAACCACGACACTGAACAACAACCAGTGTGATAGCCAAAGAAGAAGAAGATAAGACAGCACTATCAGTATCAATCATGATGTGTCGTCTCCACAACGAATTCTGGATGCAATTGATTACTAGCAAATTCTGTTTATTGTCATGATGGGGCGCTCTGACAGGCTGCTGCATGTCCACCTCTTGATGTTTTCCACCCAAATATAACTTAGGACTGAAGTAGTACACATCCAGGTACAACCGTTCCCCAACCTCAGGTAGTAGCTAGCAGACTAGACAGGTAGTTTAGATAGATAGGTTTGTAGATAGGAGATAAGTAGAGACCTTAGTGTTTGCACACCAAAGCTGCCCACTACGAGCAGATAGCAACACTAGAACGAGACATTGACGTAGTGAAACTAGTTGACGTAGATTTGTTAGTACTGCTTAGCGACGTAGTGATAACATAGGGAGACGAACATAAACACTGGATGTGAGTGGACGTGTTTGCTCGTATGAGAATAACATCAATAAGCATGTAACGTTAACTCTAATAAACATGTTTACACTCTCAAGATTGAGTTCATACAGTTTGTACTATCTTGTATGCAAGGATTAACCATGGATTGAAAGCCAAACCACCAGGAATCTAAACTCCAAATCATTGTCCTACAACAGGCCTATCATTGTTCTCTTGTCCTCAATGTTCACTTCTATATCTTTTTTCTTCTTTGTGATCGGTTTCATATGCTCAGTCTATACTATGTGATTGGGTGTCTCTATGAGGCTACACGTCAATTCTATCTCCTGGATGGTTCCCCATTGCTTGCTCTGTAAGCTTCGTTCATGAAGCCATGTTTCATTTCCTTGTTGTATGTATGATGGACATGACTGTAGGATGTGCTCTGGAGTCTGTGTTTCTGTCTGACATGTACACTGTGCAGTCTGCGCAGACTTTATTCTGTGCATGTGGTGGTTGAGTCTGCGATGTCTTAAACTGAAGATTGTTGTGTGTGGTTTTCTGTTGAAACTGCTGATCGGATCTCATGGATATTTCTTGCCTTTACGACTGTTTCTATTTTTATTTGATATGTGTCTCCAGTATGATCTTCAACAATGTGTCATGCGCTTTAAGGTGATCAAATTATAGTGTTTCTCTAACTTTTACAAATATGAATATTCTCTTTTCCCTCATTCTAGTTGTCACGGTAATTGTTTCTTGGTTTTCTTCCCTAATAGAATGTGTGTGGGACTGCATTGAATGTGTGTGGGACTGCACTGAATGTGTGTGGGACTGCATTGAATGTGTGTGGGACTGCACTGAATGTGTGTGGGACTGCACTGAATGTGTGTGGGACTGCATTGAATGTGTGTGTAACTGCACTGAATGTGTGTGGGGCTGCATTGAATGTGTGTGGGACTGCACTGAATGTGTGTGGGACTGCATTGAATGTGTGTGTAACTGCACTGAATGTGTGTGGGACTGCATTGAATGTGTGTGTGACTGCATTGAATGTGTGTGTGACTGCACTGAATGTGTATGGGACTGCATTGAATGTGTGTGGGACTGCATTGAATGTGTGTGGGACTGCATTGAATGTGTGTGTAACTGCACTGAATGTGTGTGGGGCTGCATTGAATGTGTGTGGGACTGCACTGAATGTGTGTGGGACTGCATTGAATGTGTGTGTAACTGCACTGAATGTGTGTGGGACTGCATTGAATGTGTGTGTGACTGCATTGAATGTGTGTGTGACTGCACTGAATGTGTATGGGACTGCATTGAATGTGTGTGGGACTGCATTGAATGTGTGTGGGACTGCATTGAATGTGTGTGTGACTGCATTGAATGTGTGTGGGACTGCCATTGGAATTCATCTTCACATATCCAAATGTGATTGTCTAACCAAAAAATAGTAGCTCGTTAAGTAAGTGACGTATGAAATATTCTTCACCTACACTATCTTATTCCTCTTCTGTTTTATCTTCATCTTTAGTGTTATCTTCATCTTTAGTGCTATCTTCATCTGTTGTGCTATTTTCTTCTGTAGTGTTGTCTTCATCTTTAGTGCTATCTTCATCTGTTGTGCTATTTTCTTCTGTAGTGTTATCTTCATCTTTAGTGCTATCTTCATCTGTTGTGCTATTTTCTTCTGTAGTGTTGTCTTCATCTGTAGTGTTTTCTTCATCTGTAGTGTTTTCTTTTTCTGTTTTATTTTATTCCTATTATGTTCTGTAAAGGTAATGTTATTTCGCTGGAATCAGTAATTTTGTCTTATTTAATACTTATTTCTTTTAATAAATCCAACATAGATGCAATAAAGCAAAGCAAATCATAGAACAAATCGCACTAATTTTGGAGTGCAAACATGTCACCATGAACACTAAACGAACATAGTTCAACACAATCTTTCTCCCAGTATTAGGCTAACAGTGCCAAACCTGGACTCTGCAACACAATCTTTCTCCCAGTATTAGGCTAACAGTGACAAACCTGAACTCTGCAACACAATCTTTCTCCCAGTATTAGGCTAACAGTGCCAAACCTGGACTCTGCAACACAATCTTTCTCCCAGCATTAGGCTAACAGTGACAAACCTGAACTCTGCAACACAATCTTTCTCCCAGCATTAGGCTAACAGTGCCAAACCTGAACTCTGCAACACAATCTTTCTCCCAGCATTAGGCTAACAGTGCCAAACCTGGACTCTGCAACACAATCTTTCTCCCAGTATTAGGCTAACAGTGCCAAACCTGAACTCTGCAACACAATCTTTCTCCCAGCATTAGGCTAACAGTGCCAAACCTGGACTCTACAACACAATCTTTCTCCCAACATTAGGCTAACAGTGCCAAACCTGGACTCTACAACACAATCTTTCTCCCAGCATTAGGCTAACAGTGCCAAACCTGGACTCTACAACACAATCTTTCTCCCAGTATTAGGCTAACAGTGCCAAACCTGAACTCTACAACACAATCTTTCTCCCAGCATTAGGCTAGCAGTGCCAAACCTGAACTCTGCAACACAATCTTTCTCCCAGTATTATGCTAACAGTGCCAAACCTGGACTCTACAACACAATCTTTCTCCCAGCATTAGGCTAACAGTGACAAACCTGAACTCTGCAACACAATCTTTCTCCCAGCATTAGGCTAACAGTGCCAAACCTGAACTCTGCAACACAATCTTTCTCCCAGCATTAGGCTAACAGTGCCAAACCTGGACTCTGCAACACAATCTTTCTCCCAGTATTAGGCTAACAGTGCCAAACCTGAACTCTGCAACACAATCTTTCTCCCAGCATTAGGCTAACAGTGCCAAACCTGGACTCTACAACACAATCTTTCTCCCAACATTAGGCTAACAGTGCCAAACCTGGACTCTACAACACAATCTTTCTCCCAGCATTAGGCTAACAGTGCCAAACCTGGACTCTACAACACAATCTTTCTCCCAGTATTAGGCTAACAGTGCCAAACCTGAACTCTACAACACAATCTTTCTCCCAGCATTAGGCTAGCAGTGCCAAACCTGAACTCTGCAACACAATCTTTCTCCCAGTATTATGCTAACAGTGCCAAACCTGGACTCTACAACACAATCTTTCTCCCAGCATTAGGCTAACAGTGCCAAACCTGGACTCTGCAATCAAACAACAGAAGAAAACTGATCACAACAGAGATGAAGTGTCTAAGCAGAATGCTAGAAGTATCAAGAAGTGACTGGCTTAGAAATGAAGACATCAGGAAAAAGTGGATACAACATCAGTACTAAATTACATCAAGAAACAATAAATTAAATGGTTCGGCCACATACAAGATTACAAACAGACAGTGTGCCTCAAATAGCAAAGCTACTCCGATGCAGTAGATACACAGCAAAAGGCCGTCCATACAAAAGGTGGACCTCACAGGTAACAGAGGGAGCGAAGAACACAGTTTATGAAGCTCCCACAAAAGCTCGTTCTTGAAATATCTTCTTATTATAAAGCTGTGAGGCGAAACAGAATTGTAGAAAAGAAAGAAAGAGCAAATCATTGAGCAAGTTACATCCAAGTTTTGGTAGGAGTAGAATATGTGATATATGTTGTTATATATAAGTTACATCCTGGTTTTGGTAGGAGTAGAATATGTGATATGTGTTGTTATATGTAATTTGAAATATATATTTGATATAAATTCCATGATCACTAATCGATTTTAATGTTATTGATAGTGTTGTTTCCATCAGTTTTGTTCACCTGTTTGTCATCTATTATTGAGGTTTCTCTCCTATATCTTCTTCTTCTTCTGCGTTCTCACTAGATTGGGATTTCGGATTCTCTAATAAAGGCAGCCGTCTGCCTCAGACTATCAGCCACGCTATACAGTTTGTCTTGGGCGCTGGTGTAAGTACGCCACCTCTTTCTTCTCAAGTCTACACACTGGGGGCAGTTCTGTAGGATATAATTCCTATTATTTCTACTTCCCCGTTTGTGCCGACCTCTTCCCGCGGTAAGTTTTGACCACCCTCATGATGGTAGGTCTGAGATTCTTACTGCGTGGCTAAATCTCCGAGCTATTGGTGACCTTAGAATCTGTTATCCCATTCCTCATTGTGAGGGGTCGTTGCACCATGTTATGCGTCTTACGGTGCATCCGTTTTCTGCAAGCATTTATTTCGGGTTAGCATTCCCTAGCGGACACATGCATCCGGTTTCAACCAAACCTCCTTAATCGACTCTTACGACATGCTTGGCAGGTAACAGTAGTTCTATTCTTTACACCCCAAATGTGGGCCCCGGTAACCACTCGGCGCTTCTATATCACATAGTTGCTGTTTCCATCAGTTTTGTTCACTTGTTTGTTTTCTGTTATTGAGATTTCTCTTCTATATCTTATAGTTGCTGCTTCCATTGAACTTATTTTCTTGAATTCTCATTAATTGTGTAATAATGTTAACATAATTATGTTAACATTTGAGAACGATACTATACCAGAGATATATATGAGGAGGGGCGGTTTAGAACATATTGTAATAACTGGTAAAAATCGAGGGTAGAAGAGACAGAGTTAATATAGATAAAATGTTGGATAGCCTGACTTCATGGCACAGTAGAGTGTCAAGATCTGAATTGATAGCAAACACCACAGATAGAGATTTTACGAGATCCATGATCGCCTACGCCAGTCGGCACGGCACCTGATGATGATGATGACTACACCAGATGTTAAATATATCTTTACACACAAAACGAGACTTATACAATACGAACTTCATACCAACTTGGTACTATCCGTGTCAACAACGGACACTTACAGCAAACGAAAAAAAAAGAAAAATTTGCTACAGAAATCAAATGCCTGCGGAAAATAGCGGGAGTAATAAGGGGAGATAAACAACCTAAACAATTAGAGACTTGGTAAGCACAACACCAGTACTAGAGTATATTAACAACATCAGTACTAGAGTATATTAACAACACCAGTACTAGAGTATATTAACAACATCAGTACTAGAGTATATTAACAACATCAGTACTAGAGTATATTAACAACATCAGTACTAGAGTATATTAACAACATCAGTACTAGAGTATATTAACAACATCAGTACTAGAGTATATTAACAACATCAGTACTAGAGTATATTAAGAAACAACATCAGTACTAGAGTATATTAAGAAACAACATCAGTGCTAGAGTATATTAAGAAACAACATCAGTACTAGAGTATATTAAGAAACAACATCAGTACTTGATTATATTAAGAAACAACATCAGTACTAGAGTATATTAACAACATTAGTACTAGAGTATATTAAGAAACAATGTCAGTACTAGAGTATATTAAGAAACAACATCAGTACTAGAGTATATTAACAACATCAGTACTAGAGTATATTAAGAAACAATGTCAGTACTAGAGTATATTAAGAAACAACATCAGTACTAGAGTATATTAAGAAACAACATCAGTACTAGAGTATATTAAGAAACAACATCAGTACTAGAGTATATTAAGAAACAACACCAGTACTAGAGTATATTAAGAAACAACATCAGTACTAGAGTATATTAAGAAACAATGTCAGTACTAGAGTATATTAAGAAACAATGTCAGTACTAGAGTATATAAAGAAACAACATCAGTACTAGAGGATATAAAGAAACAACATCAGTACTAGAGTATATAAAGAAACAACATCAGTACTAGAGTATATAAAGAAACAACATCAGTACTAGAGTATATTAAGAAATAACATCAGTACTAGAGTATATTAAGAAACAACATCAGTACTAGAGTATATTAAGAAACAATGTCAGTACTAGAGTATATTAAGAAACACACAAAAAATGGTTTGACCATTAAACACGATTACCGTCCAACAACAGTGCAGCACAAACGAAAGGGTCCTTGCCTGGAACCCACAAGGACAGTGAAAGAGAGAGAGGCCTAGAAATACATGGAGACGAGATTTGGAGGCTGAGATCAACAATATAAAGAAGAGCTTGAGGGAGCTGCAGGAGATAGCTAGAGATGAGATTTGGAGGATGAAATCAACAATATAAAGAAGAGCTTGAGGGAGCTGCAGGAGATAGCTAGAGATAGGACTACTTGGCATGAGTTGGTTGAGGGCCTATGCCCCAATCCGGGTTAAAAAGGCAGAGAGAGAGAGAGAGAGGGAGAGAGAGAGAACGTACACCACAACGAGCATTACTATTCAGATATGATAGTTTCAATGACAAAGGTCACCCACGCAAACGATGGTCTCAGACATATCAGAGGTGGTACACTATACACGAGTAGCTCTCGAGGGGACTTGTCTGAGCTATTTGCTTAGACTGAACGATGAAAGGCACAACAGGAATAGAGAATAGACAATAGATAGACTACACCAGATGGAGAATAGACATAGATAGACTACACCAGATAGAGGATAGACATAGACCACACCAGATAGAGAATAGACATATATAGACTACACCAGATAGAGAATAGACATATATAGACTACACCAGATAGAGAATAGACATAGATAGACTACACCAGATAGAAAATAGACATAAATAGACATCACCAGATAGAAAATAAACATAAATAGACTACACCAGATAGAAAATAGACATAAATAGACTACACCAGATAGAGAATAGACATAAATAGACTACACCAGAAGATGATGGTGATAGAGGATTAGATGATCAAATCTAATACAGGGCTGATGATACATATGTCTTATATTGTTCTCTCGACCCCAGATCATCATAATATGTCACACAACAGCACCATCAACTATGCTCGTTTCATGTCTGCATGATATCTGGTACATTATACACCACTGTCTCATCACCACTGCACCTTCTACAACAACACAGCCACGCAGACAGTTCTCCTTGTGTACGATGTCACTATTGCATTACTAGTTATAAAACGATGTCACTATTGCATTACTAGTTATAAGAACTAGTTGGTTTATGTAGATTTTAGAAATCCTGGTTATGAAAATTAAAAGAAGAACAAAAATGGCAAATTTGCAAAAAAATTAAACAGCTAAAAACAGTATGGAACAGAACTGATAGGAAATCAAATATCAGAATACTAAGAGCATGCATATTCCCAGTGACAACGTATGGGTGTGAAGCATGGACATTTAATAAGCAGTGGAAAGGCATATATGTGCTTTAGAATATAAGTGTTACAGAAGAGTCCTTCGTATATCATGGACAGAGAAAAGAACAAATAGATCTATCCAGAAAGAACTCAAAATCAAAGAAAACTGGCTGATGCTGCAAATAAGAAAGAGAAAATTGAGATATTTTGAACATATAAAAAGACACGAAGTACTGGGGAAGACCATCATGGAAGGAGACATACCGGAAAAGAGAAAAAGCGAAGGGTCACGAGGAAGATGGATTCAGAATTTAAATGATTGTTTGAACATGACGGTTGTAGAGGCAGGACATCTGGCCTATGAGAGAGAGAGAAATTCAGGAGGACTGTTGGGGTGGCAAAGTTCGGTTCAGGACAAGCTGTATGATGATGCTGGTTGTGAAAAGTCGGAAGCATGTTGTCGTCTGTAGTTAATGAAAGAGTTGACAAGTGGCGGGGGAAACAAGAATAGAAATGTTTGAGTTGTTATAACAACTGTACGTATCAGTAGCATAATGGTGGGTACAGTTTAGTTTGCAGATTTGTGTCCCTTGTCTCCTGTTTGTGTTCTTGTCCGGTTAAATAGAATTAGTCGGAATGAGGAGTTGCGGAACCTAGACATAACATGGTCGTTTTCTCTCTCTTACTTTCTCTCTGTCTGCAACACACACACATACACACACACACTCTCTCTCTTTTATTTTCTCTCTGTCTGCAACATACACACACACACACACACACTCTCTCTTACTTTCTCTCTGTCTGCAACACACACACACACACACACTCTCTCTTACTTTCTCTCTGTCTGCAACACACACACACACACACTCTCTCTCTCTTACTTTCTCTCTGTCTGCAACACACGCACACACACTCTCTCTCTCTTACTTTCTCTCTGTCTGCAACATACACACACACACTCTCTCTTTTACTTTCTCTCTGTCTGCAACATACACACACACACACTCTCTCTCTCTTACTATCTCTCTGTCTGCAAAATACACACACACACACACACACTCTCTCTCTTACATTCTCTCTCTTTTTGTCTAAGGCTCTCTCTCTCCTCTCTGCGCTCTGTCTCACGGTGGCCGTAGATAAACATTCACAACGAACATCCAGAATGGAAAGCGCATTGAACTAGCCACTTCGCACGCTAACTCTTCTATGTTTCCGGTAAGTGAATGCCTCCTCTGACTAGTGAAAGTACCAGCATACAACAGGATGCTAATCAAGAAAGTGTCGACAACAACAATAAGTTGGTGAAACATCGGCAGCTTCTTCCGTCTAGGATAAGTGCTCATTGACAGACGATTGAATCTGTAGAGTCGTGTATAGATAACAGTTGCCATTCCTGGAGAGGTTTATCATTAGTGAAGATTATCAACAGTTTATCAAATTATATTCAGGGTCAGACAAGCATCTACATAGTTGAACTTTTTTTAAACAAATACTCATATAATGATATGTTCTCTGCCTCTGTCTCTCTCTCTCTCTCTCTCTCTGTCTCTCTCTGTCTCTCTCTCTCTCTATCTGTGTGTGTCTCTCTCTGTCTCTCTCTCTGTCTCTCTCTCTGTCTCTCTCTCTGTCTCTCTCTGTCTCTCTCTCTGTCTCTCTCTGTCTCTCTCCCTCTCTCTCTGTCTCTCTCTCTCTCTGTCTCTCTCTCTCTCTCTGTCTCTCTCTCTCAGGCCTTTTTAACCCCGATTGAGGTATAGATCATCAATCAAAGCATGCCTAGTCTTCCTATCTCTAGCTATCTCCTGCAACTCTTTTGTATATTGTTGATTTCTTTCTATAAATCTCGTCTCCATGTATTTCTAGGCTTTCCTCTCTTCCACTGTCCCTGTGGGTTCTCAGGAAAGGGCCCATCTTGATATATTGCCCTCGAATTTCTCAAACTGTCCTGTCAAGCGCCAGCGTCATTTCTGTACCTCTTGATACTTTAATGATAAATGATACTTTAATGATAAATGAAATTTTAATGATAAATGATATCTTAATGATATTTTAATGATAAATGATATCTTAATGATATTTTAATGATAAATGATATTTTAATGATAAATGATATTTTAATGATAAATTATATTTTATTGATAAATGATATTTTATTGATAAATGATATTTTAATGATAAATGATATTTTATTGATAAATGATATTTTAATGATAAATGATATTTTATTGATAAATGATATTTTAATGATAAATGATATTTTATTGATAAATGATATTTTAATGATAAATGATATTTTAATGATAAATGATATTTTAATGATAAATGATATTTTATTGATAAATGATATTTTAATGATAAATGATATTTTAATGATAAATGATATTTTAATGATAAATGATATTTTAATGATAAATGATATTTTATTGATAAATGATATTTTAATGATAAATGATATTTTGGTGATAAACGATATTTTAATGATAAATGATATTTTGAAGGTATTAAAGGAATATAACTCTACTGCAGCTGTGATTAACTTTAAAGGTTGTAGGTCACCAGTCACAAGAATCTTTTTAAAAGGTCACTGTGGCATTGCAGGCAATGAGATTGCCGATGTCTTAGCTAAGGAGGGCAATGCCAAAGAGCAAATTTACCAACCCTTGTCTTTTCAAGAGGTCAAAACCCTCACACAGAGACAATCAGCAGTAGACTGGAAGACAAACACTGGATATGATTATGGAAAGACTCCCTCAAAGACCTAAGCAGAACAGACCAGGTCATTATATTTCGACTACGCACCGACACTGCAGACTCAACAAACACTTATATAGACTAGGAATAAGTCAAACAGCTCTCTGCCAGTGTCAGCAGGCGGAACAGACACCAGAGCATGTCCTACAAAGACTGTCCTCTCCTGTGTGAGCTGAGAAGCAACATGTGGCCACACCCAGTCGACCTAAAAACTAAGCTTTGGGAAACCTGACAGACCTGAAGCTGACTGTCCAATGTGTGATCCACAGTAAATTAAGCGCATGACCAGAGATTGCTGAAGAAGAAGAAGAACAAGGTGCCAAATATGAACAAAGACAGATAGATAGAGATACATATTTACATTAGTAAGATAACAAATAATATTCAATTTCAGAAAGTAACAAATTTGATTCTTGTTACTTGTCATATTTGATTATTAATTTTTTTTTTATTGTAAAACTGCCGTCCACTTTTCTATGTCCAAATTGTCCGTTTATTCGGTTTTATCGTGAATGGATTAGTACGCGGTTCCCATGCGGGAGACCTGGGCTTAATCCACGGTAAAGCCAAGAATTATTTTCCTGTCGAGGGCATAAAGAAAAGATCATAATTTGAACAGTTTCGCTGCGATTGCACTAGCCATGTGTTCATTAAATTCTACAGACGCGTGTCCCTCCTGTCCTGCACCGCCCAAAAAGCGGTATTACAGACAGTAACGATAGTTTTGTGTGGGTTTTTCCAGATCTGATCTGATCCGATCTGCACACACATCCTTCCCCTCCCTAAGATCTGCATATTTCCGTACATTCTCTGGTGCCCAATATAAGCTGGGTCACCTTAACAGCAGGTTATGACAATACAATCACACTTTAGCTGGGGAATCTAATACTGTGATCACACTTTTACCACTCCAATATAGTAACCACAACGCTATTATAGCACAACGATATTATAGCACAACGCTATTATAGCACAACGATATTATAGCAGTCTCAAATATAGATAAATACTTATATAATGTATGTTCACATGTTAAGTGAGATATCGAGAAGATGCCAATCATTGTGCACAATTGGTATGGACAATCGGTGGGGGCTATCGGTGTGGACAATTTTTGTGGTCAATCAGTGAGGGCAATCGATGTGGGTAATCGGTGTGGACAATCAGTGTGAGTAATCGGTGTTGACAATCGGTGTGGACAATCGGTGTGGACAATCGGTGTGGGCAATCGGTGTTGACAATCCGTGTGAACAATCGGTGTGAACTATCAGTTTGACAATCGGTGTGGACAGTTAGTGTGGACAGTTAGTGTGGACAGTTAGTGTGGACAGGGTGAAATCGATCACAATTCGTAATTTTTCTATTAATATCTTGTACTCCCAGCACTAAAATTGTGAATACAAGTTTCTCGTCAAGATTGCCTATGTTTTCTGTTGACTTGAGCAGACGTTCAAATTGTATAACGAATTTCTGTCTCGACAAACAATGGCTCTGGTAATCGATAAACTCATCTTTGCTTGTCAGTTGTAACCGTGAAGCGAAGAATCTTCTGGAAGAATCTAGAATTTACTAGATAAATGTCATTTCATCGTTATTATGGATACAAGCGAAGACTGCAGTAAAACTATATAGCAAAGTCGAAACATATCCAAAACATGTAAGGTTGTTTGAACATTTACAAAAACTAGATAAAGTGAAGTTTTGACATTATAAAGAACTAGCTAATTAACCCGCTCCGCACGGGTGAAAGTTGTTATTAATCCTTGATGTGGAATTGGGTCAGCCTTTCCCAAAAGATGTCATCTAATAGTATGAATTGTATTTTCTGATATTTTTTAAGAAGTGGTTTGAACCCGGTATGCCGTTGTTAAACAATTTTAGCGGTTCGAGTGGTTCTTGTAATGCTTCACATCTAATCAAAGTAGCGTCTTCGCATTCTTTTTAATTATTTAAAAATTTCTATGTGTAGTTGGAAACAGAAAAGTGAAGCTGTAATGACATGGAAACGTAACAAAACTAAGGGATGTAATCCATGCCTATGTTGTAGAGGCCATCTGGCAATTTTTGGATTATATTCCTTTGGCCGTTAAGCTTTCTTAAACGCATGGTTTTTTGTAACCAAAATGGTTGACTTAAAGTTGGATAGGAAATCATGAATTCGATTTAAATTTAATTGTAAGGCTAATATTGATCCGATTTCGACACAGTTTCTTTTGCTAAGCTTAACTTTTGAAGATATAATTTTGAGGGGAAAATGGTGAATATTGGATGTAAACTGAAGCTTTCTATAGGCGGGCACACATCGAGACACTTTGATTTATAAATAGAGATATAGGACATTAGCTGTCTGAATTTGAAAATAGATGTCTGTGAAAAAAATGAACATACTTAGGAACGAATTCAGGAGAAGTGATAAAAGCAGAGAAATGTCTGATCATACAGTAGTAACAACTGTTATTAGAAAGAGAAGATGGAAATATGTTAGGCTTACTCTGAGAAGAAATTATGAAAGAATCACTTGAAGTGGGAAACAAAGGGTTCAAGAAATAAAGGAATTAATATGGAAACCCTGAACCGAAACCCTGAACCGAACTTAGTATACTGAGAGAGGTGAGATATATGGAAACCCTGAACCGAACTTAGTATACTGAGATAGGTGAGATATATGGAAACCCTGAACCGAACTTAGTATACTGAGATAGGTGAGATATATGGAAACCCTGAACCGAACTTAGTATACTGAGAGAGGTGAGATATATGGAAACCCTGAACCGAACTTAGTATACTGAGAGAGGTGAGATATATGGAAACCCTGAACCGAACTTAGTATACTGAGAGAGGTGAGATATATCATACTGAATTTCATAGAAGAATTTGAACGAGCTCTATCCGTGATAGAACAGTATGGCAATATTGCTTGTAGGCCTTGTGTAAGGTATAACTGTAAGAGGGGAATATAGTACTAATTATAGTAAGAGTTCAGTCAATACTGATGGGGGCGGCGGGGGGATTGAAGAAAGGGGAGGGACTACGTATTCAATCCTCCCTAGCATGTATATTAACAGTTTAAAAATTCAGCTTATTCAAGAGATGAAATACATAGGAATCGTTCTTGCAGACGAGAACACAGACAGATTTGACAGAGAAATCGAAGCACGATGGCACAATGGTACTACAATAAAAGGAAGTGTAGAATCTCAAATGACAACATTACTACATCGCCAGAATGTCAATATGTAATTTAATAGCCAAGTTATAAAAAGTAATTTCATACCAACCCTCTGCTATCAATGTCAAACAAGGATCATATTAGTCACAATAGAAGAAGTAAGTACAAGTAAAGGAACCCTTTTTCATACCTCGTGGTTTATTGGGTAATACGGTGTTATGCCTGTATATTTTCCTTGCACAGGATGGGCGATCACCACCACCCCGACCGCCTTACTTACCAGTGCACAGGATGGGTGATATCACCACCACCCCGACCGCCTTACTTACCAGTGCTTTTCCTGGTACCGAATTGAGGCCGGGAACTGTTACGGTCGGAAAAATATTTCACGCCCACTATGGAATTGAACCCGGACAAATCGCATAATAGGCGAGGTCACTAACAATTACGCTACTGCAACTAACAAGAGAAGAAAATAATTGTTTATAAGAAAAATGTTCATTCGCCGCCGCAGTTACGGTGCTAGTGTTTGACTCTGGAATTGAAGCACTCTTAAAGAAGATGAAGCACTCTGGGTGCGCCTTTTGTGAACAGACGTCGATTCCGAAATAATATTGTCGATTTTTTCTCGATTACTGAGCGAAGTCCTAGAAAATGTCAAGAGGCGGTGTCATCGATCGTGGTCTCAAGTGGAACTGATAGGATCGAACCAAATCAATGTCTTTTTGTAAGCACAAGATCGGAATCATATAACTAAGCCACCGCATCGTTCTTGGTTATACGGGTGGACAAAAAATATATTGGATGGGAAACTAGAAATATCTTTTAATTAATGCTTTGCACTCCCTGGTCACATGTCAGTGCGCAAAGGTCACGCATCACTGACGCTTTTTGACGAAGCCACGTCATCTCTGATTGAGAGATCCTAGCTAAAGTGCATTTTACTCTTCGATGACGGTTCAAAGAAACATTCATCTTCACCGACTTTAAACACATTTTTTTTTTGTAGTTGAAAATTGAAATTACAAAATTGAAATATTAATTGAAATTGATATAATTGTTTGATTTCCATTCTTATTTTTTGTTGTATTTTTCAATTAACCAATTATAATCGTTCTCTCTGATTTGTTTTCTAAACATCATTCTGATTTTATAATGTTCCTATCGGCTATCACTGTAATGCTCTTATTGCCTATCACTGTAATGCTCTTATTGCCTATCACTGTAATGCTCTTATTGCCTATCACTGTAATGCTCTTATTGCCTATCACTGTAATGCTCTTATTGCCTATCACTGCTCAAATACGTTTCAAGCAAAACTCTTAGATAAACGAGGAGATTTTATTGACTATAATTTCCTTGATTTTCTTTCTTGTTTAATCTGATTTTCTACTTCTTGATCAGAACTATGTTATATTTGATTTCAGATATCAGTGATATGTAACTTTTGTTACATTATTCCTTTGATTTGTTTTGTCTTCAGTAATTCAGTACACAATATTTCTGATGTTAGTGTTGATTTCACAATATCTTTGTTTAGTTTTTTTGCGTGTGGTTATTATTTATTTAATTCATCTGGGATTTTGTTGTTACTGCTACGAATTGAGGTGTAGTCATAGCGCATAATGTGGCGCCACTAACTGATTGTTTGTGTGAACGCATACTTTCCTTATCACAAGTTTCGGTCGTCACTCAGGCTATCCTTAATACGATTTAAGAAGTACTTGTAATTTAGATTTCCTAGTGGGTTCGCCGATAACGAGTGAAACTGATAACAGGCAACGCTAGTAGTCGTGAAAGCTCCGTGGTTCGAGGCCAGCTTAGACCACAAATTCTTGGTCTGCGCAAGGTACACGGTTGGGGTACAGGCTTCATTATCCTTTACATGAGGATCTAAATTTCAAGTACCCATGAAGTCGGAGTAAGACTCGCCTCAACGGCGAGGGACACTGATGATACATGGCCTTCAAGGAAAAATAAGTAGGACGCGCCATATTAGGCTTCGCGACTAGGCCTCAATTCAAAGTTGGCGAAGAAAATGAATATGTTTTCTAACATTCTTGATAACAAAGTTGGGCCAAAACATTGCATGAAGTGTATTGAGAAATAAAGAATGAAGTCGTTCGGCCACTTATTAACAATGCATCCAAACTCCATAGTATATAGTCTTCTACAACAGAACAACAGGTAAGAAGGCGAGAGGAAGTCCACAAACAAGATGGTTTGATTTCATAGCAGAATCCTGTCAACAAGCAAAAATTACTATCCACCAATCCACTAGAGCAGCGGAAGAAAAAAACAAAAACCGCGGCACTGGGCAACAAACCGGTTACAAAAGAAGAATATTCTTGATATTTTTACAATTATGTTTTCTAGCATTATGGACCTACAACAATTAGGGACTGATTCGTTAAGAGAACGCACTGCGTATAGCACTAATGCGTTCCAATTGCTGCTTGACTTGATGGCACGGAAGAACATCAACATCTGAGATGATAGCAAACACCCAGAGACAGAGATTTATGGAGATCCATCATCGCCTACGCCAGACGGCACGACACTTGATAATGATACAATATACCTACATAACTGGCATCTTCACCGTGTCCTAGTTTGACAGTCTGAGTACTTAAATCATCATCAGTGCTATGTTTCGACAGCAGGTACAGCCAGACAGAGCCAAAGCAGGAACGTCTGGTTGAAAGGATTAGAAATTGACTCCCATGCTGGAGACACGGGTTCTATCCATGGTAATTTCAAGGAGTGTTTTTTTCTGTCGGGGGCATTAAAAAAACATCCTAACCTGAGCAGTTTCACGGCGACTGTACTAGCCATATGGCCATTAAACTTCACAGGTTAACGTCCCTTATGTCCTACACCGCCCATAAAGCGGTATTCCAGGCAGTAACGACAGTAGTTACAGGTTCAGCCAGACTAGACAGGTTCAGACAGACTAGACAGGTTCAGACAGACTAGATAGGTTCAGACAGACTAGACAGGTTCAGCCAGACTAGACAGGTTCAGACAGACTAGACAGGTTCAGACAGACTAGACAGGTTCAGACAGACTAGACAGGTTCAGCCAGACTAGACAGGTTCAGACAGACTAGACAGGTTCAGACAGACTAGACAGGTTCAGACAGACTAGACAGGTTCAGCCAGACTAGACAGGTTCAGACAGACTAGACAGGTTCAGACAGACTAGACAGGTTCAGCCAGACTAGACAGGTTCAGACAGACTAGATAGGTTCAACCAGACTAGATAGGTCTGCACGAGTTGCACGAAATCTGAAGTCGGAGAAGGGACTCCTATATGGAAGTGAACACTGTATTTTATTTATAATGCTGTCACAGAAAACGTTACGAAAATGACTTTCTTGACACCTGTTTTCTGTTCTCAAAAACCATCTCGAAAGATCCGTATTGCCAGTGAAGTTTTACAAATTTATGCCAAATCTCTTACTTCAAGAAAAAGTAACCCTCTACATTTCAATAAAGACACTTATCTTACCTGGCGCACTGTATTCGTTCACTTCTTAATTATCACCTGACACTTCTTAGAAACCACTTAGAAACGTTTGAAATCTAACATCAACAAAATGATTGAAAATAATACTAGCATTATACTTCACCCATGCTACGATTCCGTCCCATGTTTTATTTGCTCTTCGAGATTCTTAATTAAAAGCACTTAATCACTCAAGTTTTAATAAATGTTGTTTCTTTTGAATCCAGTCTTTTGTTCTGTTTTCTTAAACCCGAGATTCTAAAGAAATTGGCATTTTCTCACGCGCTGAACAACTGTTATATGAACACACACACACGCAGAAATATGAAATTGTAGGCCATGCATTTTTCTATGAGCCCAGTACTAGGAACATTAATTTTCGCTTTACGAATAAAACAATGAGCCGTAGCAGTCTTTATTCACGAATCTTGTAAAGTAAGATTGCATCAGTGCGTGTTTTAATAACGGCTTTTGTTCAGATCTCCAGCGCCAGGTATCAAAAGTGCCTATGGACTTAATGTATGTAACCGGAGTTCCCAAGCTGATGTTAGCAGTTAGAGTGCGGAGTAGGAGGGGGGAACATCACATCTTATTATAGAACTTGTTTGCAACGATTTGGATCAACAGAATTCACAACATTATAACACTCGTTCAAGGACGCCATCTCGGATACTCTGCGAGTCAGTCTATACGGATTATAAAACACAAAGAAGGAAAAAACATACAATAAGCTTCTCTCCCTACCTGCAGGGGCGTAGAAAGACTAAATCAGAGAGCTTGTTAGACCATGGGTGGCGGAACTTAATCCTCCTCTTTCGGGTGAAAATAATAGTGAAAGAAAAACAGATCGAATTTCTCAAAAACAATGATGCGAGCAGCCTGAAAGTGCAATGGAGAAACATTTGGACAATCAACTATTTTTTTCTCTATTTATCAAAAACAGAAAGAATCTTGTATTAAGTTTAAGTTCTGCTTGATTGCTCTATGTAATTGGTCTTTGATACTGCAGATATGAAAGTATCTTTTTTGTTGTTTATTCTATTGAAATTAAGAGGAAAATCACGTTATTTTATAGTATAATACGCCTTTGTACAGAAATTAAGAGGATTTAGACATGGAAACTCTTGATGCTACAACGATCAACTTAAAAAGGAAACCAAGGGAATAATTTGATATTCATGTTTTCATTTGTTTGATAAATCTGCCGCTTATTTCAAACGAATTATAAAGTATATTTTTGTGTGCATTTTGTTCAGGCTTATTCGCATGATTAACATTGAACAAGTTATAACAGCATTTGTTACCACTAAAAATAGACTTGATTTAACAAATTGACAACACTGGGAGTTAAACAAGGTATAACCGCTCATAAAAAAAACTGAGGATAAAAAAAAACTATATTTTTAGTTGTTTTTGTTTTTCTTCTTATAATAATTTTGTTAACCCTTTCATTCCGTAATTTCTTTTATCTCTGAACATATTTATATAACAATATATACTAGATTAGCCAGTATACTGGTTTAGTGCCATCTGAAAAAATACAGCGAGCCGCTATATCGGCTCAGAGGATTGAATGGGTTAATATATTCTAATTTTGGTCAGAACTTGTAAGTGGTTGTTAGCGCTTTGCAGTTAAGTCTTTTTCATTAATTGTGCTGCTAAAAGTTAATCTTTCAATAACACGTCTGTCTCATGTTCGACTCACAGTTTGTCAAATTCAATCTGTAAGGAAATAGTGAGGGTATTAAAAGACATGTTGCGATGATCTTCTTCTTCTTCTGTGACTCACTTCTACTATGCGACTAATCTGGTTTGTGTCATAAACAGAACGGTCCAGCCGATAATCATTCAATCAATCAATCATGTCATGCCTGCCGGCGCAGGTGATCATGTCTCTCCACAACTCTCTCTCTCTCTCTCTCTCTCATTCGTGCAGGTAATCAGCTCTGACGTTGATCTTTTGTTGAACCAAGATGTCAGACCAACCAACATCTTCTCCCTCTGTCTTCCACAATCTCTCCTTCCCTGAATTGTACCTGCTGTTACCAAATGTTCTAAACCTTCTCTTCGCATTATATGCATGAAGAATCTTGATTGTCTGATTCTTATTCTTTATCGGAGAATCATTACCTGAAATAAAGATTTAAAAAAAAACCCCAAGGAAGCGGACATATGAAAGAAAAGGAATCAAAGCGATTCAAATGTAAACAATTAAGGAAATGCATATCTTCTCAAGCATAACGTGATAAACGTTGTTTTTTTTTAAAAATTGCATCTGTTACCTTCATATTGGTTGAAACGTGCTTTTATCTTTTATCTTTTATCTTATTCCCATGATTATTCATTGCTTTCGCAAAACTGTTAATTGACATGTTTTTAGTGTATTGCTAACAATATTACTAACAGACAGTGCGTCTCAAAGGACAATGTCACTCCGATACAGTGGATACAAAGCTTCTTCTTCTTCTTCGAACGCTCCATATCGATCCCTTGTTAACCACTATGTGTGATTTGTATGTCATCTGAGCCTAAGAGCGATTGAACGCTGTGCCAGTTATGCGCCTACAAGTAGGCCAGCACATTCGATTTCTGCAATGCATTTTATTTACTAGGGTAGCTTCATAGGCTTCCCTTGGCTACGACATGCCTTGTAGGTCGCAGTGGTACTATTCTTTGCTTCCCTTGCGGGCCACGGCACCGCACGGGCGGTATACAAAGCAAAAGGCCGTCCAGCGAAAAGTGGACCACAGAGATAACACAGGCGGCGAAAATCACGGTTTATGAAACGCACACAAAAGACTGTTGTAGAAATCACTGCTTATCCTGACGATGTGAGGTAAAACATGATTATAAAAACATGGAAAGAAGACAAGTAACCTATGACATTACAGTTGCAATGTTTGTGTTTCAGTGAAAGATGCTCTGATTCGAAGTTACCTTCTGGACATTCTTCTGTGTAACTATCGAAGTTGCCTGCTGGACATTCTTCTGTGTAACTATTGAAGTTGCCTGCTGGACATTCTTCTGTGTAACTATCGAAGTTGCCTTCTGGACATTCTTCTGTGTAACTATCGGTTACCTTCTGGACATTGTTCTGTGTAACTATCGGTTACCTTCTGGACATTGTTCTGTGTAACGATCGAAGTTGCCTGTTGGACATTGTTCTGTGTAACTATTCTAAGAGCTCGAACTACCGATTGAAAAGAAAAATGTAAGGTTTGAATAAATGACATTTTATTGATTGAGTGCTTGATTGATTGATAGGACCATCGTCATTGCACTTCGGTGAGTAACCATGTGTGCTCCGATCTTTTCTTACACAGAAAGATCTTAACGACAGTACACGAACCCCGTAGTAACATCGAGTGTCCTCGATGTAATTTAGAGATTGTGAAAATATGTTTTAATTTATTGTTTAATTTTTCTAATGAATTCATTAGAAATGATGTTTCACTGGCTAACACAATCCCTATGTGCAGTGGCGGCTCGTCATCAGGGGCCAGTGGGGCCTGGCCCCACCAAAAAAAGGTGTAACGTGTATTTATTATTTTATACATTAAAATATAACCTAACCGAAACCATGATTTTTCCGAAAATTTCTGTCTGGCCCCAGAAACAAAAATGATCACGAGCCGCCACTGCCTATGTGCTTCAATCTGACGGGTATAAAACGATCATGGGGCACTCCTTTGAGCAATTTCAAGTCTAACCCGATCTCAGTTTAATTTCTGTTCCTAACTTGGATGATCTATGTCTTCAAACAGATGTACCAGACATGCACGTGCATTGTGTCTGTACAACAATAGAAAATAATAGTAATTTGTCAACAGTGAGCTCATGTCTGTAACTTCAGTTGTGAAGAGCTATCTTTCAGATGATGGGCTTGAAATGAAAACAGAATACATTCATTGTGTTTTTAATTTTTATCTGTAATCCATTAGTTTCAGAAATAATTTATGTTCATAAAGTAATTAATATTTGATGTCAACAAATGTTTCTTCTTCTTCTTCTTCTTCACGCTAGACATTAATTTCTAGTATGGATAAGGTTTCTCTATATTTATTTATTAAACTTCTAGGTTTGTCTTCATGTTCATGTTTGCATTATCTTCTTCTTCTTCTTCAACTTCTTCTTCTTTTTAGCTCATGCGCTATGAATTCAGGCGTAGTCAGTGCGTCTGGTATAGCGCTTCTGACTGATTTTTGCGTGAAGGCCGACTTTCCTTTTTATTGGTGTCTCTCACCATTCAGGCGTGCCTTCTCCAACTTCAGAGGTACTTGTAGCTAAGGTACTAAAATGTGATCTGTGTTTATATTACCATTTCGCTAGTGTTTTGCCCGGGCTCGGAAGAGGAGCAAAGAATAGTGACACTGTGGCCTACCAGCCATGTCGTAAGAGGCGACTAAGGTATGGGAATAGGAAGCTACCTAGTAAATGAACAGCATCGCTGAAATCGGATGAGCTGGCCTACTTATAGGCGCATAAGTAGCACTACGTACAATCAGGTATATGAGTAAGCTCATCAATCAAAATCCAACTGGTACGGTCAGTCGCTGGACGCTGTTGGAGATATTACGAAGGAGATCGGAGCACATATGGACATGTCCGGAGTGCAATGATGATATTCCAAACTGAAACTGAACGTACAATCGCGCTTAAGCTCAAATCACATACAAATCACAAAGAGTGGTTTAACAATTGGTCGATGAGAAGCGTTTGAGGAAGTACAAGATATTACTATTTTCTGAATGATTCTATTTCTAATACAGATCGGAACCCATTTTCATACCATGCGGTATTTTGTAAAATATGGTGGATTTTTCTGTGATCAACGATAAGCGATGGATGGTTTGATCATCATAATGACGGTCGTCTTTACTTCCCAGTATTTCCAAGTCTAAAGAGTCTATAGGTGAAGGATTTATTGCATCGAGTTCCCCATAAGACTCCGTCCCTGTCGGCAGTAATAATACACCACCTGCCGTGAGCGTTGCACAAAGCATGAATTCCGTAGCTCCAGCAACAATTTTAGTCATCTCATGAAAAAATTGCAAATGGGACTCTTGATAACGACATTTTGGTCGCAACGTCGTTGTGTATTGTTTTTGTATTTTCTAAAACTATAGTAATTCATTTTTACATGTTTCGTTATGTATTACGTAACCATATTATCTAGGAAGCAATAAATAATGAGTACAGCTGTACAAGATCACATACAGATTTTAAGTGCTTGGTAATCAAAGGAAACAACAAAATTAATGGGACAGTAGAATATAGGAGAAAGATGGACGGAATACGTCCACGATCTCTTTGATGATGATAAATGAGAATTAATTAAACATATGGGTTACATGAAAGTACACTGCAACTTGTTTCAAGAGACAGGGATGATATAAAACACATCAAGAAAGAATTGGTTCAGCTACCATCGAGGAGGAATTCACAAGCTGGGCACACATGCCTCTTGAGGCCAATTAAGTAATTTAATGAGGCCCCCCAAAAGACAGCAGTAGAAATTTTCATATACAAACACAGAACCTTCTACCGATAAAAAAAATAATAAGTGTCATACACAGTGCACACAACACATAGCGCACAAAGCACACACATCATACACATCATACACAGCACACACATCACTCATGGCACACACACACACATCACACACGACACATACAACACACGAACACACAATCAATCATATTTCTATGAAGTACTGTCCCATGAATGTAACAATACTACTTTGATATCACGCACACAAACAATCATATTTCTATGAAGTACTGTCCCATGAACGTAACAATACTACTTTGATATCACGCACACAAACAATCATATTTCTATGAAGTACTGTCCCATGAATGTAACAATACTACTTTGATATCACACACACAAACAATCATATTTCTATGAAGTACTGTCCCATGAATGTAACAATACTACTTTGATATCACACACACAAATAATCATATTTCTATGAAGTATTGTCCCATGAATGTAACAATACTACTTTGATATCACGCACACAATCAATCATATTTCTATGAAGTACTGTCCCATGAATGTAACAATACTACATTGATAAGTTCATTATAAATACTGTCATTGCATTTCATCAATTAACTCTTATAAAGGCAAGCTATACGATTCTGTATACATACTCATTTCATTGTTCAAAAAACAAGCATCAAAACTTAGCTCTATCGACCTGGCAAAGAAGGTATTGACGGAATCAAAATGAGAACAGTGTCTTAACACTTAGACTAAAGTTCAAAGCGTCTGAACTTCAAACAAAGAAAAATAAAAACAACAGGCTATGTATCGTTTCTCGTGGCTTCACCCTGTGAGAACAATCACATTAACGACTAGAAGACGGCCAACAGAACGGAATTCGAGAACGATAGGAAATGGATGAAATGAATAAATTGAGCTGGAATGGATTTAAAACGCCTGGAAAACGTCTAAAAGAATCGCGATCGAAGTAACCCAATAAATGTGGGCGCTTTCTTTTCTGGTCAAACACAATCAACGGGAAATCTGTGCATTGCTGCCAAGCACTTAAGACATCAACAGTTTTAAAACCAGGTATGTCGAGTATTTTTATAGCAAATACTTGAACGATGTTACTAGTAAAACGATTTTTTACCATCAACCTTACGGACATCCGGCACACAAAGAGTGCAGAAACGGCTCATTTGTGACCTTTGTTTCTTTAGTTTTCTGTTCTCTTTGCAAGTTTGAGTTCAGAGTTTAATGGCATTTTTTTGACATCATCTTGAATTGTTTTCTTGATAAATAATTGCCATTCCTAACTGTCCAAAAAACGTTGAGATTTGTAAGTGTCTTGTTGGACTGTTGTTAGGGGGCACAAAATTAACATTGCAGAGGAAGGTTCAAAGGTATCGAGCCTGTGTAATTAGTTATTTACTTTATGGCTCAGAAACATGGACAGTCTACTCAAGACATGAGAAGAGACTTAACATCTTTTACCTTCGATGTCTCCGCAAGATTATGAACATCAGGTGGTACGAGAAGATAACCAACTCTCAAGTACTGCAACGTGAAAGCTTGCCTTCTATCTTGGGCATGCTCAGCAACAGAAGACTAGTGTGGCTAAGGCATGTGAGAAGAATGTAAAATAGCCGCATACCCCAACTGGTGTTGTTTGGTTAACTTTCGGAAGGGAAGAGACACCGTGAGAGACCACTGCTCAGATATAAAGATGTCTGCAAAGCCTCAATGAATAACTTTTCTATCGGTCCCAACAAATAGGAAAAACTAGCTGGTGATTGAGTTATATGGAAAACAAAATTACACATAGGTGGAGAATCTTTTGAAAAGAGACTTAAGGATGAGCTGAAAGGCTATAGAAACAAGTGCAAACTCAGAAGTTGTCACAATAACACACTTGTCAATTGACCGTCTGTTAAAACGAAAAAGACAATATAGGGGCGCAGAAAGAAAGTGTTTGGCCTACGTAACGGACACTGCAGACTCAATAAACACTTACATAGACTAGGAATAAGTCAAACAGCACTTTGCAAGTGTCAACTGGCGGAACAGACACCAGAGCATGTCCTGCAAGACTGTCCTCTCCTGTGTGAGCTGAGAAGCAACATGTGACCACACCCAGTCGACCTAAAAACTAAGCTTTGGGGAAACTTGACAGACCTGTAGCTGATTGCCCAGTTTGTGATCCACAGTAAACTAAGCGTATGACCAGAGATCGCAGAAGAAGAAGAACGAACAGGAAATAATGATTTTGTTAATACGCTACATGACGCAACAAGACGTGTCGGCCACTAACTGCATTATCTGTCCGTGTACAGGAAAATAAAAGAGAAATAAGAGAATACATAAGACTAAATAAGAGAATACATAAGACTAAATAAGAGAATACATAAGACTAAATAAGAGAATACATAAGACTAAATAAGAGAATACATAAGACTAAATATACGATAGACAAAACTATGATAAAGAAATGAAATTAAATGTATATTTCCATTTAAACATTATATGTGGGACATTGTGGGACGGTTAGCGTCATGCATAAGCGTTGGCCTATCGATTGGGACACATGAAGGTTGTGGATTCAATCCCACACTCGGCGTTCCACATGTGAGGAAAGGAATTGACCCACCTAATTCCTGCATACTAGGTGTAGAAATGTGGAAGTGACTTCATACCCTGTGGTCTGAAAAAACTACGAAAAATGAAGCACAACGTTTGTTTTATTTAGGAAAAGATACCCCAACAAGTGGTAATCAGCATCAAGTCCAACAGAAAGATGATGCATATTGCCAAGCTTATGAAATCTAACTAGTGTGTCTGTGATAAGGGTTAATAATAATTCCTCTCGTACCGTTATATGTTATATAGGGCATGCAAGCAATTTTTCCATACCGCACTATCCTGGAAACTCAATCTCCTCCATGGAACTGAGACCGATATGTCTTGCCTCTCTCAGCAAAGTTCGGTTCAGGGTCTCCTTAGGTCGTCCTCTCTTTATTGAACCTTCTGCATCCCATTTCAATGCTTGCTTTGATATTCTTTGATCATTTCTTTTCAAGGTGTGTCCAACATATCTCCGTCTTATCTTTCTTATAACAGTTGTCACTAGTGGTTGACCAGACATGTCTCTGATTTCATCACTTCTCCTGAATTCGTTCCATTTTATATTCATTATTTTTCGCAGACATCTATTTTCAAATGCATTCAACTTGCTTTCTATATCTTTAGTCATTTTCCAACTCTCGCTGGCATATGTTAGGATTGATACAACATTTGAATTGAAAATTCGTAATTTAGTTTTAATACTATATAACTGAATGTTCCATCTTTTATTTAGACTGTTAAAATATGTAATAAGGGCTGCAACCTTATTAATTATAATGTCACATAGTGCACAAATATGTCTCAGATCTACATCATACTTTTGATTCTCAGAGATTTGTCGATTGCAGAAACAACCCCAGTTTTTGTACAAGATACAATGGTACAATCTCCAACTGACCCGACCACGTCACAGTCCATTTTAAAAGTTTCTAGACGTTTCTAGACGTTTCTAGACGTTTCTAGACGTTTCTAAAAGTTTCTAGACGTTTCTAGACGTTTCTAAAAGTTTCTAGACGTTTTGAAAATCTAAATTCCGTAAAACACACCTATAACAGAAATAGGCTAGTTAAAGAACTGTTGGATGCAGACTTGGATGATTCCTTATTTTTGGTAAGGTAGGTTGGTTTCATGAATGATTAGTGAAGACCTTGAAAACCTTGACCTTTATGTTTGTAAAAAAGAGAGGGTCAATGTCTCCAAATGTCGCAAAATCAAAATAGATTAAGAAGTGAGGTGCCACCTCTTTAACAAGCAGAAGATAGAAACTTCTGATGAATGTAATTATATCACAGACAAAACTAACAACAAAACATCGCTTGCAGAAAATGTCCAAGAAACGAGAAACATCGAAAACGTATGTGATGGTTCGCTGATGCCTTTCCCGGAAAAACTATTTGAAAACACTAACCCCGTTTTTTAACATATTGAAGCTACTGTTTGAGAATATTTGAATAAGACAGCCGTATATTGCTGGGGCTTGTGAGGGTAGGGGGAGGCAAAGAATAGTAACACGGCGGTCTACAAGGCATGTCGTAAGATGCGACTGAGGTAGAGGGGTAGGGAAGCTACCCTAGTAAATCTTCTTCTTCAGCGATCTCTGGTCACGCGCTTTCTTATAGTGAGAGGATCGTAATTTACATAGTTGGCATCGTCTTTTACATTCCTCATGATGTTCTCCGCATATATGTTGAATAAGTATGGTGACAAAATACATCCCTGTCGTATCCACTTTTGAATCTCGAACCATTCAGCTATTTCACCTCCTATTTTAATGGTTACCTGTTGTTCGTGGTATAGAGATTCTATGAGTTGTATTATGTGTGTTGGAAAGTGCATGTCTTTCATGATGCTCCACACTTTCTGGTGTTGTATATGGTCGAAAGCCTTGCTATAGTCTATGAAGCATGCATGCAGGTCTATGTTGTATTCTCTGCATTTCTCGATAATGAGTCTCATGCTACAGATATGATCTCTAGTGCCTCTACCTCTTCTGAAACCTTTTAGTTAATTTCATGTTCTGCAGTAAGTTCTTGGCAACATACAATCAGTAGTTTGCCATTGCTTTCTGATTGGATCTGGCCACTTCCCATTACCACTCTAGTTTTATTTTGTTCGTTTCGGAATAAGTACTTCACTCGTGTCTCTGCTTTATCTTGTAGAAGTCGAGACGCCATGGACGTTTACCGAAGTTTTTACCAGGGAAGGGAAAAAAATGAAGTAAAGATTGATAGTTTTAGTTTACTATGTGGAAACTGAGAAGATTATATTCGCATAAAACTGTTTTATTAAATATTCCTTTTCCAAGGGTGGCGCTTGTCCCCTCTTGTCTTCAAGTATGGATGACATGCTCATATCGTTTCCCGCATGGAGAAATCGGAATATTTTGTCCAGTTATCCATTATCTTAATTTTTATTTTTTCCGATCCAGAAGCGCTTGAGCTTTTCAGCTCTTCGGCTCAGTGCCATGGACATCGTAACCCTTCGGTGTGGCCCCCAAACTGGACAGGCAGCTTCAGGTCTGTCAGCCTTAGTAAATAAAAAGCGTCCCTGAAATCAGATGCGCATACTTGTAGGCGCATAACTGGCACAACGTGCAATCGCTCTTAGGCTGAGATGACATATAAAGAGTGGTTTAGCAAGTGGTCGATATGTAGCCTTCGAAGAAGAAGAAGAAGAAGAAGAAAGAATACAATGAGGACGAAATGTTCCAAATGCAGCCTATCTTAAAACTGCAAGCATTATAATGACACAGATCCGTCTTGTGAAGACACAAGAGTTGTGTCAAGTTTGTGAAACTCTAATGGGATTATTTGTTCACAGAGTGAGATAACATTAAGCACGTTGTCTAGAAACGGCATTCGTAAACACAATATTGTCTTAAATCAAATACTAAAACTGTCTCCTATCTGAGAGGGTCTTCAAGCCCTAACATTTCCAATCGATACGATTGATCTGTTTCAAGAAAAAAACAACAAGAGCTGCTTGATTGAAGCGTATTTAAATCGTTCTTTCTTAGACTGTCTTGATTCATTCCGACCATGTTTCTTTTGAACGAATTACGTCATTTTAAATTGATGTTCATTGTGCATAATGTATTCTGGGAAAGTATTTTATTCCTGTTTAACATAATTCAAATTGTGAAAATACGATTTGACTGTAGTAGGTGAAATAGCAAGTAACGTTATTTATCTCCGTAACTCCAGCATACACAAAGCAAATAGCTTTTATACGTCAACGTTTTCTAAATTTTCAAAAACTGGTAGTAGTAGTAAAAAGACTAAAGCCGAAGGATTGACTTCATTGCACCGGGTTTTACCCCATATGACTCGGTCCTTCTCCGCAGAAATGTCACGCCAGGTACCGAGATTATTGCATAAAGCACGAACTCTGTAGCTCCGGCCTCAATCTTAGGAAAAAATACACTCGTAAAACATCTTATAGTTACCACTCTCAAGGGTGGAATGAAACAGAAATTTGCAAACGCTCTAGACGAGGCTTCCCATTACCATCATCATCAAGGTACGTATCCTTTATAGGACGTTGCTCTCTTTGCAGCACATCTGTAATTCACTCTGTCTCTTGCCAGTTTACCCACTTCGTCACTGGTCATGTTCATGGTTTCTTTAATATCTTGTAGCCATCTTCTTCTTGGTCTGCCTCTGCGTCCTGGGACCCTGCCCTATAATATTGTTCTTTCCAGGCCATCGTGACGCTTGATGTGACCAAAGTATGTACTTTTTCTGTATAGTATGTTGTTTATCAGCCAATTCTCTTTAACATTTAGTTCTTTCAGGACATCAGTGTTCTTTATTTTTCTGTCCATGGTATTCGTAGGATCTTTCTGTAGCATTTAGTTTCGAAGGACTGGATTTTCGTTCTTAATTTTTGTGTAATAGTCCATGATTCACAAGCACAAGTAGCCACTGGGAAAATGCATGCTCTCAATATTTGTAATTTTAGTATTTTGCTGGTGCTTTGCCACATGTTCTTCATTGTGTTTAACTTCTTGATTGCTATTGCCAATCTTCATGAGATCGCTTTGGAGCAGTCACCTTTATTGTTAATTATTGAGCCCAGATATTCGTAGCTCTCTACACATTGAAGTTCTTCATCTCTAAGCATTGGAGTTATTCATTGTTTACTTTGATGTTAGGTGAGCCTTTTGCTTTGTCAGTTGACATGATTTTTGTTTTTGTGTATTCAAATATAGATGTTGGTCTTCACTATGTTTCTTGGTCGTCATGATTAGGTTTTCCAAACCTTCTTTTGCTGGTGGATAATAATATAATATCGTCTGCGTATCTAAGCTCTGGTATGTATTTGCCGCCTATAGTGAGAGGATCGTAATTTACATAGTTGGCATCGTCTTTTACATTCCTCATGATGTTCTCCGCATATATGTTGAATAAGTATGGTGACAAAATACATCCCTGTCGTATCCACTTTTGAATCTCGAACCATTCAGCTATTTCACCTCCTATTTTAATGGTTGCCTGTTGTTCGTGGTATAGAGATTCTATGAGTTGTATTACGTGTGTTGGAAAGTGCATGTCTTTCATGATGTTCCACACTTTCTGGTGTTGTATATGGTCGAAAGCCTTGCTATAGTCTATGAAACATGCATGCAGATCTATGTTGTATTCTCTGCATTTCTCGATAATGAGTCTCATGCTACAGATATGATCTCTAGTGCCTCTACCTCTTCTGAAACCTTTTAGTTAATTTCATGTTCTGCAGTAAGTTCTTGGCAACATACAATCAGTAGTTTGCCATTGCTTTCTGATTGGATCTGGCCACTTCCCATTACCACTCTAGTTTTATTTTGTTCGTTTCGGAATAAGTACTTCACTCGTGTCTCTGCTTTATCTTGTAGAAGTCGAGACGCCATGGACGTTTACCGAAGTTTTTACCAGGAAGGGAAAAATGAAGTAAAGATTGATAGTTTTAGTTTACTATGTGGAAACTGAGAAGATTATATTCGCATAAAACTGTTTTATTAAATATTCCTTTTCCAAGGGTGGCGCTTGTCCCCTCTTGTCTTCAAGTATGGATGACATGCTCATATCGTTTCCCGCATGGAGAAATCGGGATATTTTGTCCAGTTATCCATTATCTTAATTTTTATTTTTTCCGATCCAGAGGCGCTTGAGCTTTTCAGCTCTTCGGCTCAGTGCCATGGACATCGTAACCCTTCGGTTCGGTGCCACGAACACCGTAAATCATGGGAATCTGTGGCTTTTTCTGCCATCCCGCGGAATTGAACCCGCACACACAGAGGGATAATCACCCGTAGCCCAACGCGCTACGAACACGCTGGGCAGACGGGCATCCATTATCTTAATATAGAAGAGATCGAGGTTATATCGAAGACGGACGATAAACCGTAGGCCCTGTGTTGAACTTGAGCACGTAAAAAAAACCTTGACAGTTTAAACTCGAGAAGAGTAGACTGGAAAGTAGCTGACCGGGCAGAATTCACTAGAAAAAAATATAAATACAATTCCTACACAATATTTTTAAAATCTTCTACATTACATTGAGGACCCTCGCCGGTGCTTCGGTGTTCATGCATTGCCGCTGAGATCTTCCTGTGTAAGAAAGAGATCGGAGCACACATTGTTATTCACCGAATTACAATGATGATTGTCCTATAAATCAAAAGCCAGTTCTAGAAATCTCTTCTTATCCTAACGATGTAAGGCAAAACATGATTTGAGAACAGAGGAACTAGTATCAAACTGTTTGTTTATATCATCGCAGACTGGGTATCACATTGTTTTCCCTTCTGTTGACAATTGACATCAATTTCACAATCTCGTCAAAATAAACCACTTTTCATGTTCAACTAAACCTATTAAACATGTCCTAAAAGCTTTAATCGTAAGAAGTAACACACGTAACATCTTTTCTTAAATTCTATTCTGCGCGCAAATTGTGGTTTGTCTCCCTCCACCTGGAGTATTCACATTATATATTATTGTCTCCCCTTTGTATTTTGTTTTTTATACCAAAGCGTGTGTCTGTGTTTGGTTATGTACCCAAGCGTGTGTCTTGTGTTTGGTTTCATACTACAAGCATGTGTCTTGTGTTTGGTTTCATACTACAAGCGTGTATAACGACCACCCCATAAGGCCAGTCACATATAATTCCGGATATTGTTATCTTTGAAAGTAACGACGGCATCAACAACTTTTTCTAATGCAGTCACAGTCATCTTGTCTTGCCAACGACACTGCCTGTACGCCTTATCTTCGTTTGTTTATTTTGACAACATGTTACCACTTCCGTCCTATAGAAAACAAGCAATGGTGGTGGTAGTGTTATCTTCGCTTCTAAATCGATAGTTACAAGTTTGTCCAAGAGATAGAAATAATAGAGTTGTATTTAGAGCTAAATTTGGCGAAGACTTGGATCAGTTTAACGACGAGTTTGCCTTGAGTTTTATATGAGCTTTTAAAGAAAAAGTAGGAAAAAACCCTTTTCCATACCCCGAGATATGTTGGGAAATGTTGTGTTAGGCCTATATTTTCCATTGACCGTCAGCACACGACGGGTGTTGTGGTCAACATCCCTGCCAGCCCCTTTACTTCGCAGTGCTTTTCATTGTACCCATTTGAGGCTGGTTTGACCTGAGAGCCTTACTTTAGCACACATTTCGCTAGAAGTAGTACTATATATATAGTTGTTATTTTAGAACGACGTTTTACTGGAGCTAGTGCACGATGTTTTACTGGAACTAGTGCACGATGTTTTACTGGAACTAGTGCACAACGTTTTACTGGAACTAGTGCACGACGTTTTACTGGAACTAGTGCACGATGTTTTACTGGAACTAGTGCACGATGTTTTACTGGAACTAGTGCACGATGTTTTACTGGAACTAGTGCACAACGTTTTACTGGAGCTAGTGCACGACGTTTTACTGGAACTAGTGCACGATGTTTTACTGGAACTAGTGCACGATATTTTACTGGAACTAGTGCACGATGTTTTACTGGAACTAGTGCACGACGTTTTACTGGAACTAGTGCACGATGTTTTACTGGAACTAGTGCACAACGTTTTACTGGAGCTAGTGCACGATTTTTTACTGGAGCTAGTGCACGATGTTTTACTGGAACTAGTGCACGACGTTTTACTGGAACTAGTGCACGACGTTTTACTGGAACTAGTGCACGATGTTTTACTGGAACTAGTGCACGACGTTTTACTGGAACTAGTGCACAACGTTTTACTGGAGCTAGTGCACGATGTTTTACTGGAGCTAGTGCACGATGTTTTACTGGAACTAGTGCACGACGTTTTACTGGAACTAGTGCACGACGTTTTACTGGAACTAGTGCACGATGTTTTACTGGAACTAGTGCACGACGTTTTACTGGAACTAGTGCACGATGTTTTACTGGAACTAGTGCACGATGTTTTACTGGAACTAGTGCACGACGTCTTACTGGAACTAGTGCACGATGTTTTACTATGAAGATTACTATTTGTTATTTTTAGCAGGGTTTTCAATTGATATAGTTAGTCATTCATTATCAGTTTGAATCATAATCTATGTTTTCTGTTCACCCAAAAGTCCATCATTCCTTCACTGAGATGTATATACACAACCTTCGTTAATCAGGTTCTGTTAAATTCATGTAAAGTGTGTTTCATCATCATCAGGTGCTGTGCCGGCTGGCGTAGGCGATCATGGATCTCCACAAATCTCTGTCGTTGGTGTTTGTTATCAGCTGAGATGTTGACGCTCTACCGTGCCACAAAGTCAGACTATCCTAAATTTTCTCTCTGTCTTTCTCTATCGCATCTACCCACGATTTTACTGGTTTTAAACATTACAAATCAGACTTTCATAATTGGTAAAACGGACCGTGTCTAGCCACATCAAGATTGATGTTGTTACTACAGCAACAGCAACTACATTCACTACAGTAACAACAGCTACATTCACTACAGTAACAACAGCTACATTCACTACAGCAACAGCAGCTACATTCACTACAGTAACAACAACTACATTCACTACAGTAACAGCAACTACATTCACTACAGTAACAGTTACATCTACTACAACAACAACAGCTACATTCACTACAGTAACTACATCTACTACAACAACAACAACTACATTCACTACAGTAACACCTACATCTACTACAACAACAACAGCTACATTCACTACAGTAACAACTACATCTACTACAACAATAACAGCTACATTCACTACAGTAACAACAGCTACATTCACTACAGTAACAACAACTACATTCACTACAGTAACACCTACATCTACTACAGTAACAACAACTACATTCACTACAGTAACACTTACATCTACTACAGTAACAACAACTACATTCACTACAGTAACAACAACTACATTCACTACAGTAACAACAACTACATTCACTACAGTAACACTTACATCTACTACAGTAACAACAACTACATTCACTAAAGTAACTACATCTACTACAACAACAACAACTACATACAGTGCAATAACAACTACATGTACTACAACAACTACATTCACTACAGTAACACCTACATCTACTACAACAACAGCAGCTATATCTGCAACAACAACTGCATCCACTATAGCAACAATTACATTTACTGCAAGTCTTTGTTGAAATCTTCATACAAGGTTAAACTCATCTTGATACACCTAGAGTTGTAAGCAAGAGTGAACAAGAGAGTTGAGAACTGTTTCGTTAATATAAATCGATATTGTCTATTATCTATTATCTATTGTCTGTCCTCAAGTTGATGATGGAACTGGTTTCCACTCTTGCCGTTAAGCGTAGGGGTGGGAGCTTTATTTTGTGTTCCAGCGCCAGTTGAGTCGCACTTTTTGTGTTATATCCGAGTTTATTTAGTGTAGTCTTGATATTGTCGTCCATCTTTTTCTAAGTCTTCCTTTGGCTCTAGTACATGATCTCTTTTTTATTGTATGCTGTTATTGGTGGTTGGTTGTATTTCATTCTCATTAAATGTCCGAAACACTGCATTTGTTGTTTTTTTTCTATTTATTCAGTGCATGAAGTTATGCACACTCTGCTTCTGATGTCATCGTTTCGTTGTCTATTTTCCTGGTGACCCCACTGTCTTCCTCAAATATTTAGGTAGAAGCAAGAAAATATCACTCTGGTATTTTAAAATAAATTATCTCCCTTCGTTGCACCAAACTTTACTATTTTTTTATCTGGCTAAATGATCTCCCTTTGGAGACAAAACTGAAAGGGCGCGTGAGTACTTTTGTTCACTGTTCGACTGCTCACTTAATAATAATAATAGCCGTCCATCGTCTGTGATGATGACAACAAACTGAGACGAGCTCACTTTAAACATCAGTCTGAAAACGTGGCGTGACCTGTCCCGGTTCAGAGATGCTGTGTGGCCGTGTAAAGTGATGAAGTGTGCCATACCGTCTTAAGGTGATATCAAAGGTTACACGGACAGAAGGTACCTACCACCACCCGGAGTTCATTGTTGTCTGAGTTTTATTGAAAGAAAATTGATATTGCTTGGGAGGGTCGAGGAAGGGGTGTTACATGTTTTAAACATTGCTTTTCTATTTCTTAAAACATGGTCAATGCCCGCCTGCCCGGCGTGTTCGTAGCGCGTTGGACTGCGGGTGACTAGTCCTTTGTGTGTACGGGTTCAATTCCGCGGACTTGCAGAAAAGTCACAGGTTCCCCAGATTCACGGTGTTCGTGGCACCGAGCTGAAAGTTCAAGTGCTTCTGGATCGGAAAAAAAAAAAAAAAAAAACATGGTCAACATTTCAATGTCACATTCATTCCGTGTAAGATATCTGATTGATTGATTGATAGGACATCATCATTGCAGCCAGCGTATAATCATGTGTACTCTGATCTTTTTCTTAAAATGAAGATCTCAGAGACAGAACACGAACTCGGTGGCACCGGCGAGAAAAGAAGAACTGCCCTTGCAGCGCCTAAAGATGATGATTTGTAAGTTTCTGTATGGGGTCATGTTGGTAATTGCGACCTGCTTTATGATTCCATGAACATTTCTACTTCCCTTTTGATGCGTGTAATTGTTTCCCTCCGTGAGATTCTGTAGTGGAATTATTTCCTTTCTGTGCCTTCTTTTGGCAGTTTGTCAGCCGTCTCATTATTGGCGATGCCACAGTGCATTGGGAATCATTGCAGTAATTCTATGTTGTTTTCTGGAATCTGATTTCGATGTTTGATAGTAGCTCTTGTTAAGAGGTCTTCACGTTCTTTTATGAAAGTCTGGAGAGCTACATTACTGTCGTAAGTAATGGAACCCTTGTTCATGCCTTGGGGTATATTGGGTAATACAGTGTTAGTTCCGTATTTTGTATTGGCGCTCGGCACACGATGGGTGATGTGATCAACATCACGACGGCCGCCTTTATTTCTCAGTGCTTTTCCTGGTACTCAGTTGAGGCTGGGTTGACATGAAAGTTATAATAATAATAATAATAATAAATCCTCTCATTATTTTTCGCAGACATCTATTTTCAAATGCATTCAACTTGCTTTCTATATCTTTAGTCATTTTCCAACTCTCGCTGGCATATGATAGGATTGATACAACATTTGAATTGAAAATTCGTAATTTAGTTTTAATACTATATAACTTGTAGTTCCATATTTTATTTAGACTTTTAAAAGCTGATGTTGCTTTGCCAATTCGTATCATAATTTCTTTTTAACATTTCCTGTGCAATCAAAATTGCTACCCAAATAAGTGAACTGCTCTGTTATTTTTATCATTTTAGATTCCAGGGTGATATCTGCGTTACTTGCCATATGTGTCTTCATTATATTTGTTTTTCATAGCTTATCTGCAGTCCAACTTTTGATGCTATAGATGACAAGTTGTCTGTTTTTCTTTGCACATCTTGATTGTTTCTACTTAACAAGGCAATATCATTTGCAAAATCCAAATCTTCTAGTTGACTATTTTCTACCCAATCGATGCCAGTTTCGCCCCTGCAACATGTTCGCATCACCCAGTCAATGGCCACTTCAAAAAATAGCGGAAATAGAACACATCCTTGCTTTTCCCCGATTTCAACAATAAACCAGTCGCTGTGTCGATAATCAGCGCGTACTGCACACTGTGAACCATCATAGAGGCTCTTGATAATGTATATTTTGTCTGGTATTCCATAGCCTCCCATAATATTCCACAGGGAGATCATGTGCAGACTATCAAAAACTTTTTTTTAATAGATGAAATTAATTATAAGTGGTTGCGACTTCTCAATATATTCCTCCAAGATTAGTCGTAGGGTAATTATTTGGTCTAAGCAGCTTCTCCCAGATCTAAAACTAGAGTGTTCTTCTCTCAGGGCTGTGTCCACTGCTTCTTGACTCTATTGAGAATGATGTTGTAAAAAGTCTTGGTCATTACTGATAATAGGGTGATCCCTCTCCAGTTGTTGCAATCTTTGAGTTCACCTTTTTGGGGAATTTTAACGATTATTATCTTTTTTCCAATAATCTGGGACAGTTTCTTCTTCCCATAGTTTATTAAATAGTTCTTGCACCTGGCTAATAGTTGTATCATCAGCCGTTTTGAGCATTTCTGCAGTAATTTTATTATCACTCTGTGCCTTCTTGTTTATCAAGGAATGGATTGCCTCTTTGACTGAATGCCATTACGTTCGAAAAAAATAGTCCACGCCTACTGTAGATTTACACCTGGACCACACGCCTATTAAGCAAGTTCACTAACAGCTACGCTACTGCGCCTTTCATACTGTCGTATAGGAATACGATATTTGATCCTTCAAGCCTTTGTTCGAAATCACAAATTTCAAAATTGAGAATTTAGACAGTGGTACATGTGAACAGTCCCCACTAGACTACAGAACCCATGCTTCAAGATTGTCCCGATATTTGATACACTAAGACAAACTCACTGGCCAAGTGAAACAACATTGGAAAGGGAAAGAAAGATGCGCAGACCTCGGTGTTAGCTACAAAAGACAGAGGAAGTTTATACAAGAGACAATATAGAATAAAAAGACAATATTTCAATCGAACGAAAGGAAAAAAAGGATCCTCGTAGTAATTTACAAAACGCTACCATTTGCTGCTTTTTTCGTGCACCTGTTTTTAAAATATGGCGTAGTCTTTGCGCCTTTTCGCAGATTTTTGCTTGAAGTCTTGCTTTCCTTATCGACCTCAAAGTGTCAGCGGCGGAGCACGTACACATTTCCAGCAACAGTTACGAAATTTTCCTACGAATAAAAACTAGATATTTTCAGGCTATGTTCATTCTTTTCACAGATCCGTAGGATTGTTGCCGGAGCTACGGAGTTCGTGCTTTGTGCGATAGTCTCAACAGGTGGAGTGCCATTTCTGTGGAGAGTAGCCGAGCCATACGGAGAAGTCCGGTGCAATGAAGTTAATATTTGTCTTGTGACTTTTAGACAGGATGAGTGACACAAGAATCGGCATTACAGAGAACTGAACTAGTTCTTTGTTCTTAAACGCCAATTTATTACGTATCACCGCAGCCTCCCTCGGTTTCCTTCTGATCTCTCTCTCTCTCGCCTTCGTTCTTAAGCCGTTTTTATCATTCTATTCTGATATATAAACAGCTAAACATCAGAAGGGGATTACGCGCACAGCCTTCAGTACCAATTGGAGCTCAAGTGCTTATCTTTCGGTGGTGTGTGCGGTTTCAACCAGAGTTTACTGGGTTCGCTCTCCGTTAGCTGTTTGCTGTCCCCAGCCAAAACCCACAAGGCAGCAGGTTGCTATTGTCTTTCAGAACAACGACCCGTAGACGATCTGTCCTCCCGGGTTAAGTAGCGTTATCTGCCCAGTCCTTCTGATCTGATCTGATCCGCTCTGACCAGACTAGATTTGTAGGTTACCGCACATTGCATGTTTGTTATGTAGAGGAGTAAGGTCTCTTTAAGCTGAGGCACGCTCTTTTCAACCTAAGGACGAACCTTGATTTGGTTATATTAGAGCATGTAAGTCAGCAAACATTACAAATAGGAATTAACTCATTTCTGTGAACCCAAGTAATAATGTTTATGGATGCGAGAGTTGGAAAGCAACAAAAGCTCTAGAAAGAAAATTAGATAATTTTGAGAATAAATGTCTTAGAAGAATACTGAACCTCAAATGGTCAGATTTCAGACCTAATACACAAATAAGACAAGAGACCAAGCAAAGAAAATGTATCAAATTTTATAAGAAAGCGCCGCTGGAACTACATTGGCCACACACTTAGAATGGATGAGAGAAGACTCCTTTACCAATCCCTCATATGGACACCAGAGGGAAAAAGAAAACGAGGAAGACCAAGAGAGACTCTGCGTAGAACCATCATCAGAGAAGGCTCAACGATGGGCCTAGTAAACATTAAAGACCTAAAACAGATAGCAACGAACCGCGAGACATGGAGAGCTATGACCTCTGCCCTATGCGCCGCCCACAGGCCCAAGAGGAAAGACTAACTAACTAAGTAATAATGTTAAAATAGAACAGAACATAAGGTACTACTTATATACACCGACTCTAGAATTTACAATCTTTCCTTTGGTGAGTCCTGTAATTTTATATTATTAACCGAAGTTTAATTATATTCTAGCAGGGTATCTTTTGTTGTCCTTGTCTTTGTTACGTTTCGACCTGGGCGATGCAGATGACAAGATTAGTCTCGAGTAGCGGTTAGGGGTCAGGTACTAGCTATGAATCACACACCAGGTAGTGGGTCACCAGCAGCTGTTTTACGCGTCACTGACTTGAAGAACTTCTCTAAAACACAACAAAACAAAACCACAAATGGTGCCATAGTGTTGTCAGAGACTATTTTGTATTCTAACGAAAGTACGCTTTTTGCAAACTTAGTTGCCACTAAGCGTCTGTAGTTCAAGCGGTAATGAGCTAGATCACAGACCCAAGCGTACCTGGTTCAAACCCCACGATGGGCAAATTTGTAAGCAAATTCGTTTACGTGGGATTTTTACAAAAGGTAAAAACAGACCTCACCGTTCAGAAAGCGATGCAAACTACTGAGCGTATAAGTGGTGCCTAGAAAATCAACGACTCGTTTACTGTGGTTGATGGCTAAGTCCTTTAGGATATGCCACGATTTTCATTTCAGTTGCCACTACTATTTTGTAATACAAGAGTCTATAGAAATCTTCTTATAATGTTCTATTGATATTAGGGAAGACTACCCTGATCTCAGTGAAGACGAGATCGAGTTCCTAGTCCAATCGGAGACAGACGATAAAACGTAGGTCCCATGTTCTATTTGAGCACGTCAAAGAATCCTTAGCAGTTCAAAATCGAGAAGAGCCGTCTGGCGAGCAAAATAAATTAGAAAGGATTAACAAATACACATAAATGTGGAACCTCTTGGGTTGCGTAGGGACAAAGCTGCTGTTGAAGCTTATGAAAGGAGCAAAAAAATGAATCAAGATCACCCCAATAAACTACTTGTTGAGAAGTGGCAACAGAGAAACAGAATTAAACAAAAGTCAATCCTCCACCATGTCAGTGAAATCAAAGACAGATACCACCTTCCAGAAACAAGACAACAGCTGCAGAGAGTATTAACAAACTTACCACCACATACACTCTTGAATACACCTGAAATTAGAACAAAATTGATAGATGAAGCAGCTAAACGCTCCGACCCAGTCAGCCTTAGGATAGCATCTCAAAGAACCATGGATGCCTATCCCCAAGAATGGGTACATGTCTATACTGATGGATCTGCATTTAAAGCCACCATCAAAGTAGGTTACGGAGCATATATACAATACCCAGACAGATCATCCGAAGATCTGTTTGGTGCATGCGGGGAGATATGCTCCAATTATGAGGCTGAAATTCGGGCGATAGAAGCAGCTTTGTACCACCGAAGACTGTTTTCGATGCCTTTCCATCAAAGGCACAAAACATCATTATTTTCACTGATTCAGTGTCTGCCCTTCAAGCCCTAGAAGATGGTGGACATTGTAAATCTGAACTCTCCTATATAGCCCTAGATATTGACAGACTTGTTACATCCCATGACATCAAAATAACTATGCAGTGGATCACTGGACATTCAAAAACACCTGGAAATGATAAAGCAGATAGACACGCCAAGAAAGGGTTAACACAGAACAACCAATCACGGCAACAACTCTCCATACAGCAAAGCAGATCCTAATGACTTCAAATAAAGAAATTTGGCTGAACAGATGGACCATGGGAGGCACGGGAAGAGAGGTGTACAGCCATATGGCCAGTCCTAACCTTAATGACAACATCAACCACCTTACAAGAAGAGATCAGAGCACCATTTTTAGACTCCGAACCAAACACATAACACTTAATAATCACTTGAACAGAATTCATCCACAACCCACTCCAGAGTGCCAACTGTGCGCACATCATCATGAAACCGTTCACCACCACCTTTTCAAGTGTCAAGCACTAGATGACATCAGAAAGACCTTCCTTCCTCCAAGGCCAGATAAATGGAACACATTATACGGAACAAAAGAACAGCTTACAAACACATGCAGATACCACTACATAGCATTGGGCCGAAGGGCAAGAGCTGAAGTGTCGCTGGATCATATTGAAGAAGAAGAAGAAGAAGAAGAAGCGTGGCTGACCAAGAGGCGAGCTGTTCAAGAAGACAAGAAGAGCCACTAGCACACAATCTGAATATACCACACAACTGAAAAGTAAGAAATAAATGTTATAATACAGTAGTATCTAACCAAGTGATCAAGTGTTTCTGTTAGTTATTTCTTCATTGTTTCAACCTCTGGTTAATCTTTCTCTTCTTCTCTGAACACTTCATATCGAACCCTTGTTAACCACACTTTGTGATTTGTATGTGATCTGAGCATAAGAGCGATTGTACGTTGTACCAGTTATGCGCCTACACTACAAGTAGGCCAGCACATCCGATTTCTGCGACGCTAGTGTATTTACTAGGGTAACTTCCCTAGGCACCTACATCTGTCGCCTCTTACGACATTCCTTGCAGGTTGAAGTGGTACTATTCTTTGCTTCATGTGCGGGCTCCGACACCACACGAGTGCTCTGGTCAGTGAATTATTGTTTCAATGAGCATTGACGGGATGATCCAATAAATTGTAATATTACTTTTATATATGTCACTGCACCAGTGTGGTGCCGGAGCCCGCAAGGGAAGCAAAGAATAGTACCACTGCACCCTACAATGTATGTCTAAGAGGCGACTGATGTAGGCCCTAGGGATGCTACCTTCGTAAATAAAAAACAGAGCAGAAATTGGATGTGCTGGCCTACTTGTAGGCGCATAACTGGTACAACGTACAATCGCTTTTAGGCTCAGATCACATACAAATCAACAGAATGATTGACAAGTGGTCGATATGTAGCATTCGAAGAAGAAGGAGAATATGTAACTGGTGATACAGAACAGTTGTCCAGGAACGCATGAAATTAATCATCAAACACAAGCTGACTCAAGTATAAATAATTTCATTAAGTTAATCTTCAGAAACTAAATTTATACTTATATGATTACTTGTTATTTGTCCAATAGTTTACATAGAACAAAGTTATAGCTAGTATATTGCTAATATTATGCATTCCGTTTTTCGTCTCTGTGAATAAGGGGACAAAATCGAGCAGAATAATATATTTTTAATTACACTTGCAAATACTCAAACATATTTAAGGAGTTATCTGTCTAATACAACGTTTCTCAAAGTGGGGTCCGCTGACCTCTGGTGGTCAGCGAGGTACTCATAGGGAGTCCCCAAGAGCTTGAAGAAATATTATGATCTGTGACATTTCAAACAGATAAATAATCTTTTTTGAAATATGTATAAAACAGTGGTAAACTAGTTCCACTGCGAAATTAAAGGGCTCGGACCAGACCGGAGTCTAAATATCTGACAGGACAAAATGAAAGATCATTTGAAGTTTCTAGCAGTCTGAGAAATTTGAGCCAGACTGACTATTGGTGTGGTGTAATAATAACTCAATCTCTAGAAGATTTTCATATATAGAAACTTTTGGGGTTCCACAGCAGCAAAATATATTTGAAATGTGGTCCGAGGTAATGAAAAGTTAGGGAACCGCTGGTCTAATACATATTTATTGTGTACAGATGTACAGATATAACAATGCAACACCGCATAGTAATAAGGAGAGAAATAACAAGAGGTATTAGAAAACCGGAAACACAAATACAGTTAATAATAAAACCATAGATTAAAAGCGTAAGGAAAGAATAAATTAGTATTCATGAAGACTAGTATTTCAATTGTATATTAAAAGGTTGTATATTGCAAACTACATCTGTCGCTGATATCACTAAATACATAAAGAAGTGAGAATTATACGTTTTATGATTATTGTCTATGAAAAAATGACAAATTCTCTCATCTGTGACCGTTGAGTTTTACATTTTTTGTTTAGATTGCATCTGTCTCGTGCTGGTTGCTGTATGTAACATTTTGCAATGTGTTAAACTGTTAACATGGTCGCTGCTCAGAAGAATGAAGCATACAAGACGGCTACTTCCAATAAGAGAATGAAGCATACAGGACGGCTACTTCCAATAAGAGAATGAAGCATACAAGAAGGCTACTTCCAATAAGAGGATGAAGCATACAGGACGGCTACTTCCAATAAGAGAATGAAACATACAGGACGGCTACTTCCAATAAGAGAATGAAGCATACAAGAAGGCTACTTCCAATAAGAGAATGAAACATACAGGACGGCTACTTCCAATAAGAGAATGAAACATACAGGACGGATACTTCCAATAAGAGAATGAAGCATACAAGACGGCTACTTCCAATAAGAGAATGAAACATACAGGACGGCTACATCCAATAAGAGGATGAAACATACAAGAAGGCTACTTCCAATAAGAGAATGAAACATACAAGACGGCTACTTCCAATAAGAGAATGAAACATACAGGACGGCTACTTCCAATAAGAGAATGAAACATACAGGACGGCTACTTCCAATAAGAGAATGAAACATACAAGACGGCTACTTCCAATAAGAGAATGAAACATACAGGACGGCTACTTCCAATAAGAGAATGAAACATACAGGACGGCTACTTCCAATAAGAGAATGAAGCATACAAGACGGCTACTTCCAATAAGAGAATGAAGCATACAGGACGGCTACTTCCAATAAGAGAATGAAACATACAAGACGTCTACTTCCAATAAGAGAATGAAGCATACAGGACGGCTACTTCCAATAAGAGAATGAAACATACAAGACGGCTACTTCCAATAAGAGAATGAAACATACAGGACGGCTACTTCCAATAAGAGAATGAAACATACAGGACGGCTACTTCCAATAAGAGAATGAAGCATACAAGACGGCTACTTCCAATAAGAGAATGAAGCATACAAGACGGCTACTTCCAATAAGAGAATGAAACATACAAGACGGCTACTTCCAATAAGAGAATGAAACATACAAGACGGCTACTTCCAATAAGAGAATGAAACATACAGGACGGCTACTTGTAATAAGAGAATGAAACATACAAGACGGCTACTTCCAATAAGAGAATGAAACATACAGGACGGCTACTTCCAATAAGAGAATGAAACATACAGGACGGATACTTCCAATAAGAGCATGAAACATACAAGAAGGTTACTTCCAATAAGAGAATGAAACATACAAGACGGCTACTTCCAATAAGAGAATGAAACATACAGGACGGCTACTTCCAATAAGAGAATGAAACATACAGGACGGCTACTTCCAATAAGAGAATGAAACATACAAGACGGCTACTTCCAATAAGAGAATGAAACATACAGGACGGCTACTTCCAATAAGAGAATGAAACATACAGGACGCTACTTCAATAAGAGAATGAAGCATACAAGACGGCTACTTCCAATAAGAGAATGAAGCATACAGGACGGCTACTTCCAATAAGAGAATGAAACATACAAGACGGCTACTTCCAATAAGAGAATGAAGCATACAGGACGGCTACATCCAATAAGAGAATGAAGCATACAGGACGGCTACTTCCAATAAGAGAATGAAACATACAAGACGGCTACTTACAATAAGAGAATGAAGTATACAAGACGGCTACTTCCAATAAGAGAATGAAGCATACAAGACGGCTACTTCCAATAAGAGAATAAAACATACAAGACGGCTACTTCCAATAAGAGAATGAAGCATACAAGACGGCTACTTCCAATAAGAGAATGAAACATACAGGACGGCTACTTCCAATAAGAGAATGAAGCATACAAGACGGCTACTTCCAATAAGAGAATGAAGCATACAGGACGGCTACATCCAATAAGAGAATGAAGCATACAGGACGGCTACTTCCAATAAGAGAATGAAACATACAGGACGGCTACTTCCAATAAGAGAATGAAGCATACAAGACGGCTACTTCCAATAAGAGAATGAAGCATACAGGACGGCTACATCCAATAAGAGAATGAAACGTACAGGACGGCTACTTCCAATAAGAGAATGAAGCATACAGGACGGCTACTTCCAATAAGAGAATGAAACATACAGGATGGCTACTTCCAATAAGAGAATGAAATAACAGGACGGCTACTTCCAATAAGAGGATGAAACATACAGGACGGCTACTTCCAATAAGAGAATGAAACATACAGGACGGCTACTTCCAATAAGAGAATGAAGCATACAACACGGCTACTTCCAATAAGAGAATGAAACATACAGGACGGCTACATCCAATAAGAGAATTAAGCATACAAGACGGCTACTTCCAATAAGAGAATGAAGCATACAGGACGGCTACTTCCAATAAGAGAATGAAGCATACAAGACGGCTACTTCCAATAAGAGAATGAAGCATACAAGACGGCTACATCAAATAAGAAAATGAAACATACAAGACGGCTACTTCCAATAAGAGAATGAAACATACAGGACGGCAACATCCAATAAGAGAATGAAATATACAAGACGGCTACTTCCAATAAGAGAATGAAGCATACAAGACGGCTACTTCCAATAAGAGAATGAAGCATACAGGACGGCTACTTCCAATAAGAGAATGAAGCATACAAGAAGGCTACTTCCAATAAGAGAATGAAACATACAAGACGGCTACTTCCAATAAGAGAATGAAGCATACAGGACGGCTACTTCCAATAAGAGAATGAAGCATACAAGAAGGCTACTTCCAATAAGAGAATGAAGCATACAAGACGGCTACTTCCAATAAGAGAATGAAACATACAGGACGGCTACTTCCAATAAGAGAATGAAGCATACAAGAAGGCTACTTCCAATAAGAGAATGAAACATACAGGACGGCTACTTCCAATAAGAGAATGAAACATACAGGACGGATACTTCCAATAAGAGAATGAAGCATACAAGACGGCTACTTCCAATAAGAGAATGAAACATACAGGACGGCTACATCCAATAAGAGGATGAAACATACAAGAAGGCTACTTCCAATAAGAGAATGAAACATACAAGACGGCTACTTCCAATAAGAGAATGAAACATACAGGACGGCTACTTCAAATAAGAGAATGAAACATACAGGACGGCTACTTCCAATAAGAGAATGAAACATACAAGACGGCTACTTCCAATAAGAGAATGAAACATACAGGACGGCTACTTCCAATAAGAGAATGAAACATACAGGACGGCTACTTCCAATAAGAGAATGAAGCATACAAGACGGCTACTTCCAATAAGAGAATGAAGCATACAGGACGGCTACTTCCAATAAGAGAATGAAACATACAAGACGGCTACTTCCAATAAGAGAATGAAGCATACAGGACGGCTACTTCCAATAAGAGAATGAAACATACAAGACGGCTACTTCCAATAAGAGAATGAAACATACAGGACGGCTACTTCCAATAAGAGAATGAAACATACAGGACGGATACTTCCAATAAGAGAATGAAACATACAGGACGGCTACTTGTAATAAGAGAATGAAACATACAAGACGGCTACTTCCAATAAGAGAATGAAACATACAGGACGGCTACTTCCAATAAGAGAATGAAACATGCAGGACGGATACTTCCAATAAGAGCATGAAACATACAAGAAGGCTACTTCCAATAAGAGAATGAAACATACAAGACGGCTACTTCCAATAAGAGAATGAAACATACAGGACGGCTACTTCCAATAAGAGAATGAAACATACAGGACGGCTACTTCCAATAAGAGAATGAAACATACAAGACGGCTACTTCCAATAAGAGAATGAAACATACAAGACGGCTACTTCCAATAAGAAAATGAAACATACAAGACGGCTACTTCCAATAAGAGAATGAAGCATACAGGACGGCTACTTCCAATAAGAGAATGAAACATACAAGACGGCTACTTCCAATAAGAGAATGAAGCATACAAGACGGCTACTTCCAATAAGAGAATGAAACATACAAGACGGCTACTTCCAATAAGAGAATGAAACATACAAGACGGCTACTTCCAATAAGAGAATGAAACATACAAGACGGCTACTACCAATAAGAGAATGAAACATACAGGACGGCTACATCCAATAAGAGAATGAAGCATACAAGACGGCTACTTCCAATAAGAGAATGAAACATACAGGACGGCTACATCCAATAAGAGAATGAAGCATACAAGACGGCTACATCCAATAAGAGAATGAAACATACAAGACGGCTACTTCCAATAAGAGAATGAAACATACAGGACGGCTACTTCCAATAAGAGAATGAAACATACAAGACGGCTACTTCAAATAAGAGAATGAAACATACAAGACGGCTACTTCCAATAAGAAAATGAAACATACAAGACGGCTACTTCCAATAAGAGAATGAAGCATACAGGACGGCTACTTCCAATAAGAGAATGAAACATACAAGACGGCTACTTCCAATAAGAGAATGAAGCATACAAGACGGCTACTTCCAATAAGAGAATGAAACATACAAGACGGCTACTTCCAATAAGAGAATGAAACATACAAGACGGCTACTTCCAATAAGAGAATGAAACATACAAGACGGCTACTTCCAATAAGAGAATGAAACATACAGGACGGCTACATCCAATAAGAGAATGAAGCATACAAGACGGCTACTTCCAATAAGAGAATGAAACATACAGGACGGCTACATCCAATAAGAGAATGAAGCATACAAGACGGCTACATCCAATAAGAGAATGAAACATACAAGACGGCTACTTCCAATAAGAGAATGAAACATACAGGACGGCAACATCCAATAAGAGAATGAAATATACAAGACGGCTACTTCCAATAAGAGAATGAAGCATACAAGACGGCTACTTCCAATAAGAGAATGAAGCATACAGGACGGCTACTTCCAATAAGAGAATGAAGCATACAAGAAGGCTACTTCCAATAAGAGAATGAAACATACAAGACGCTACTTCAATAAGAGAATGAAGCATACAGGACGGCTACTTCCAATAAGAGAATGAAGCATACAAGAAGGCTACTTCCAATAAGAGGATGAAGCATACAGGACGGCTACTTCCAATAAGAGAATGAAACATACAGGACGGCTACTTCCAATAAGAGAATGAAGCATACAAGAAGGCTACTTCCAATAAGAGAATGAAACATACAGGACGGCTACTTCCAATAAGAGAATGAAACATACAGGACGGATACTTCCAATAAGAGAATGAAGCATACAAGACGGCTACTTCCAATAAGAGAATGAAGCATACAAGACGGCTACTTCCAATAAGAGAATGAAACATACAGGACGGCTACATCCAATAAGAGGATGAAACATACAAGAAGGCTACTTCCAATAAGAGAATGAAACATACAAGACGGCTACTTCCAATAAGAGAATGAAACATACAGGACGTCTACTTCCAATAAGAGAATGAAACATACAGGACGGCTACTTCCAATAAGAGAATGAAACATACAAGACGGCTACTTCCAATAAGAGAATGAAACATACAGGACGGCTACTTCAAATAAGAGAATGAAACATACAGGACGGCTACTTCCAATAAGAGAATGAAGCATACAAGACGGCTACTTCCAATAAGAGAATGAAGCATGCAGGACGGCTACTTCCAATAAGAGAATGAAACATACAAGACGGCTACTTCCAATAAGAGAATGAAGCATACAGGACGGCTACTTCCAATAAGAGAATGAAACATACAGGACGGCTACTTCCAATAAGAGAATGAAACATACAAGACGGCTACTTCCAACAAGAGAATGAAACATACAGGACGGCTACTTCCAATAAGAGAATGAAACATACAGGACGTCTACTTCCAATAAGAGAATGAAGCATACAAGACGGCTACTTCCAATAAGAGAATGAAGCATACAAGACGGCTACTTCCAATAAGAGAATGAAACATACAAGACGGCTACTTCCAACAAGAGAATGAAACATACAGGACGGCTACTTCCAATAAGAGAATGAAACATACAGGACGGCTACTTCCAATAAGAGAATGAAGCATACAAGACGGCTACTTCCAATAAGAGAATGAAGCATACAAGACGGCTACTTCCAATAAGAGAATGAAACATACAAGACGGCTACTTCCAATAAGAGAATGAAACATACAAGACGGCTACTTCAAATAAGAGAATGAAGCATACAAGACGGCTACTTCCAATAAGAGAATGAAACATACAGGACGGCTACTTGTAATAAGAGAATGAAACATACAAGACAGCTACTTCCAATAAGAGAATGAAACATACAAGACGGCTACTTCCAATAAGAGAATGAAGCATACAAGACGGCTACTTCCAATAAGAGAATGAAACATACAAGACGGCTACTTCCAATAAGAGAATGAAGCATACAAGACGGCTACTTCCAATAAGAGAATGAAACATACAAGACGGCTACTTCCAATAAGAGAATGAAACATACAAGACGGCTACTTCCAATAAGAGAAGGAAACATACAAGACGGCTACTTCCAATAAGAAAATGAAACATACAAGACGGCTACTTCCAATAAGAGAATGAAGCATACAGGACGGCTACTTCCAATAAGAGAATGAAGCATACAAGACGGCTACTTCCAATATGAGAATGAAACATACAAGACGGCTACTTCCAATAAGAGAATGAAACATACAAGACGGCTACTTCCAATAAGAGAATGAAACATACAAGACGGCTACTTCCAATAAGAAAATGAAACATACAAGACGGCTACTTCCAATAAGAGAATGAAGCATACAGGACGGCTACTTCCAATAAGAGAATGAAGCATACAAGACGGCTACTTCCAATAAGAGAATGAAACATACAAGACGGCTACTTCCAATAAGAGAATGAAACATACAAGACAGCTACTTCCAATAAGAGAATGAAACATACAGGACGGCTACTTCCAATAAGAGAATGAAACATACAAGACGGCTACTTCCAATAAGAGAATGAAGCATACAGGACGGCTACTTCCAATAAGAGAATGAAACATACAAGACGGCTACTTCCAATAAGAAAGGGAAAAAGGAGACTGTTTCTGTGAGGGTCTGTATCTTAACTCCTTGTAGACCAAATGTCTCACTACGTGGCTTGGGTTGAACACCTTTTTACCAGCAGCCACACTAGGGCGTTTTATTTTTTCTAATAGTACATGGCTTGTAACAACATGGCTTGTAACAACATGGCTTGTAACAACATGGCTTGTAACAACATGGCTTGTAACAACATGGCTTTTGCCCTGGTCCACTAAGAGGTAAGCAGTAGTGAGCTTGATCACAACCCAAGCGTTCCTGGTTCAAACACCGCGGCAGACAGTTCGTTACCGTGGGATTTTTACGAACGGTAGAAATAGACCTCACCGTTCAGAAAGCAATGGTAAACTACTGAACGTATAAGTGGTGCCTAGAAAATCAACGACACGTTTACTGTGGTTGATGGCTACGTCCTGTAAAAGATATGCCACAAGTCTCCTACTGTTGTCATCAGTTGTTTTCATGTTAGGTTATGTTATGTTATGCGATCGACGTCATGGCACATTGGGCATTCCCATTCGTGCTCTGTCCTCCGTTGCAGCAGCCATCTCAAAGTCCATTTGCTCACAGTACCCATGAGAAGTTGATTACTATATCTTCTCTCTCTACCACGAAGACCACACTGTCTGGCATGTCCAAACTTAACGCCTATGAAGTCTGGTTTTCATGTTATATCTGCTGTATAGGAAGTCTGGTTTTCATGTTATGTCTGCTGTATAGGAAGTCTGGTTTTCATGTTATGTCTGTTGTATAGGAAGTCTGGTTTTCATGTTAAGTCTGTTGTATAGGAAGTCTGGTTTTCATGTTAGGTCTGCTGTATAGGAAGTCTGGTTTTCATGTTATGTCTGTTGTATAGGAAGTCTGGTTTTCATGTTATGTCTGCTGTATAGGAAGTCTGGTTTTCATGTTATGTCTGTTGTATAGGAAGTCTGGTTTTCATGTTATGTCTGCTGTATAGGAAGTCTGGTTTTCATGTTATGTCTGTTGTATAGGAAGTCTGGTTTTCATGTTATGTCTGTTGTATAGGAAGTCTGGTTGTTCTTCGTTTCTGATGTAACCTTAAAGGGTCTAAAACCGAAGCATTGACTACATTGCACCGGGTTTTAGCTCATATGGCTCAGTCCATCTCCGCAGAAATGGTACGGCATCTGCTGAAAGTATTGCACAAAGCACGAACTCCGTAGTTCCGGCAACAATGCAAGGATTATATAGAAAAAAATGCATTCGTGAACAGAACTGCGCGGTCCGGATTCGAACCTACGACCTTCGTAGCGCAAGACAAAGGCGTAACTACTTAGTCACAGAGACTTCTATTCTTTTATTGATATAGCATTTTGGTAGAAACGACGCTGTATATTGTTTTTGTAACTTTGTAAAAGTATATTACTTTGTTCTTGCGTGTTCCGCCATTGCTATTAGTTGGCATATTCAGATTCTATTTACTAATTTAGCTTCGTGTTCGTAGGACGGATTAGCGTAATGCGTTGTGTATCGACTCGTACACAAAAGGGTTGTGGTTTCAATCCCACAATGGGCATTCCACAAGTGAGGAAAGGAATTGGCCCTACTGCTTCCTGCTCATTAGAGACTAGAAATGTGAAGTGACAGTCACTTCAAATCCTAAGGTCTGAAAAGTCTATGGAAATTTTAAGAAAAAGTATTAACTCTTAGTTAACTCTTAGAGTATGATACGAAAGGTTTAACTCTTAGAGTATGATACGAACGGTTTAACTCATCCCACGTTTATGAGTTTATGGCGTATAAAGATGTATCCAGTCAGCAATTTCTTACGTGGATATCAAATAAATTAAAGTGTCCTATGTCCTACCATGAAGTGTATTGGGAAATGGTTTTTTTTGTTGTTTTTTCCCGATCTAGAAGCACTTGAGCTGAAAGCTCTTCGGCTCGGTGACATGGACATTGTAACCCTTCGGCTCGGTGCCACGAACACCGTAAATCTGGGGAACCTGTAGCTTTTCTGCCAGTCCGTGGAGTTGAACCCGCACTTACAGAGGACTAGTCACCCGTAGTCCAACGCGCTACGAACACGCTGGGCACGCGGGTGATTGGGAAATGTAATGTAAGGCTTATATTTCACCTGTGACCAACGTAACACGATGTTTGATGCAGTCCGGGTCTCTGTGGCTGAGTGGTTAAGCCCTTTGCCTTGTGAGTCGAGGGTCGTGGGTTCGAGTCCGGACCGCGGCCTTCTGTTCACGAGTGCAGTTTTTCCAGAGACCCTAGAATTGTTGCCGGAGCTACGGAATTCGTGCTTTCTGCAATACTCTCGGCAGGTGGCGTGCCATTTCTGCGGAGAGGACCGAGCCATATGGGGTAAAACCCGGTGCAATTAAGTCAATCCTTCGACTTTTAAAACCCACATAACACCGTCTGGTTCTACTTACCAATGTATCTCCTCTGATAACCAGTTCAGAATGCATTGACAGAAAAGCCGCTTCTATCCACATCCTCTTCCATATCCTCTTCCATATTCTCTTCCATATCCTCTTCCATATCCTCTTCCATATCCTCTTCCACATCCTCTTCCATATTCTCTTCATATTCTCTTCCATATCCTCTTGGCAATAGCTTTCTATATTCTATTCGTTTATTTGAGATATAAGACTTCCACACAAAATTGCCATTGTTGCCACTGTTTCACTGTTTCACTGTTTCCTCTTGAGTTATTGCTTCCCTCGTCAGATTCACTCTTTCAACTCTATTTCCGCCATTCTTCTCCGTGTTTCCCGTGAGAGTCCAGGCTTTATCTTCCCATCCCCTGTTCATCTGAGAGCTGCCCTAGCCAATGCTTCTACTGCAACACAACATACATCACTAATCCATCTCCCCATTCGTCTTTCAATGATGGTTTCCAATACTGCACAGTTTGTTCGATTTAAAAGCTCTTCATTTGTTATCGTATGTGGCGAGAATTCTCATATCGTATGTGGCGAGAATTCTCATATCGTATGTGGCGAGAAATTCTCATATCGTATGTGGCGAGAAATTCTCATATCGTATGTGGCGAGAAATTCTCATATCGTATGTGGCGAGAAATTCTCATATCGTATGTGGCGAGAATTCTCATATCGTATGTGGCGAGAAATTCTCAGGATTTTTCTTAAACATTTATTTTGAAATGGTTCCAGCTTGTCTATGATGTTGTGTGCCATTTCCCAGAATGACCGTGCGGTATATTTTCTCAGTATGATGCAAGTCTTCGAAATGCCGCCCTTAAATGCTTTTTCTTTAAAATAACCTTTAATTGGGATTTTGATTCGCTACTTATGCGCCCCCCTTTCGGTACCGCCTGATGCGGTCGCCTCTTTGTATCATAGCAGGGCACCGCCCTGTTTCCCAGTATTCTTCTTCTTCTCGTCCACTATTTGCTTCTTTCCCAGCACCACCTAATGTATAATAACACAACAAAGACACTGCTTCTATATAATTTCAGTTTGGTTTAACCAAATAACTGTTTGGCTTTCCAGATTGTGTTGAGAAGGGTGAAAATTTACCTAAGAAGAACCGTTTGCTGTTTGAGACAAAACTGCCGAATTCCTAACTTGTGAACTACCCGTCTAGAAAGAAAATTCGGGTAACCACTTTAATATCATGACTTTCTAGCACCGACGACATACTGTCCTAGTGTTGACGGTAATGAGAGATGGAACATAGCAATAAAATGAATAATGGGACATACTGTACCTGGTGTACAAACTTCATGCATCGAATACATTGAAAGAGAACAAATGCAGTGGTTTGAACATTTAATGAGAATAGAATACAAACAACCAACAATAACGGCATACAATAAAATGAGATCAGGTACTAGAGCTGAGGGAAGATCACGAAAAAGATGGATAGACAATATCAAGACCACAATAAATAAACACGAATATAACACAAGGCTACTCATCTGGCCCTGGAACGCAAATTAAAGCTCCCACCCCTACGCTTAACGGCAAGAGTGGACAACCAATTCCATCATCCACTTGGGAACAGACAATAAACAATAGACTGCACTTGGTTTCATAACGACTGTCCGTTTTATGATGATACTGTAAAACTGTCTTTCTTGTTTGGACATGAATCTTTGGGCTGTACTTACAACTGTAAACGGGTCTTGTCGTTTCAGCATGCTCAAAGTACTGGCGTCAGAGTACTTACACTGTAGCTCCGGCGACGACAGAAAATTCTTCTTTACATCAATTGACTGTGCACTCGTGTTTATGTGAGTGGACCAGGTAATCAACCTTACTAAGATTTAAACCTTTGGACGTTTGCTTGTGGATACATTCTTTAACCATATACTTCCCCAACTGCTAAGGATACCACTGAAGTGGCCTGGAAGCAGTATATAAACATGATACCTACATTAATGTTTACTTTTGCCCGCCAGTCTAGCTCAAAAAAGCGACAGAAGAATAATAAATATTTGAGAAACATTTCTTCTCTGTCTGTTTAACAAGTTTAACTGGTCATATCTTATCGCCCAACTGAGAACTGAAAGGATCTTTGTGAGTTTAACCCTGTCGTCCGCGGAAGTTCTCAAACTAGACAAATTAAAGAAACGAAACTTTCAGACAAGGAGGAAAATTCTCGTCCCATCAGATAACCTTACGGCGACAACAAAGCCTGATTTAGTGGTCCAGGTATTTACCTAGTGCGTGCAGGTAGGCCTAGGATTTGGACATAGTCACGTGAAAGCACCTGTCGCCATCTGCCCACGGACCCTGACCTCAGCCAGTCAAAAGGCCACGCGCCGCTTCCAGCTATGTCACACCTTAAGGGCAATAACCTCTTAACTGTAATGGTTGGCACCAGTGTCATTTATCCAAGACGGATTCTCTTACCGGCATTGCATTTATGGTACAACTAAGCAAGGATAGGGTAGTCAATCTAAGCATATTTAAACATACTTTACCGTTTCTGTCCCCAAGGAAGCCAGAGTTTGCCCTTTAAAAAAACCCTTTATTTGCTGGAGGAAGGATGGGGGATGGAGGGGATGGGGGAATAGGGTGTAGGGGTGAAGACAAAGTTAATTTTTTTCAAGTTTTCCAGCATGAAAAATGTATAGATTTAATTCAATTAACAAGTTCTATCGAACTCCCGAGCAGACTGCGATTTAGAAATAGACAGCTTTGCTGTAAATAAAACAAATGAAAAAAAACAACACAAAAACTCGTTACAGCATGTAATACCTCTTTATAAGCGATGTAGAACAGGTGGAAGGGGTACTGTGGTGAAAATCCCCAAGAAAGGAGACCTAACAGATTGCAATAACTGGAGAGGAATCACGTTGCTTTCAATCCCAAGTAAGGTATTCTGCAAAATTGTCATAATGCGAATACAAGAAGCAGTAGACAAGTGTCTACGAATGGAGCAAGCAGGATTTAGGAAAGGAAGAGGAACAAATGAACACATATTTACCCTGCGTAACATTTTAGAACAATGTAGCGAGTGGCAAAGGACTATATATATCAACTTCATAGATTTTGAAAAGGCATTCGACAGCGTCCACAGAGACAGCCTATGGAAGATACTGAGACAATACGGCGTACCGCAGAAGCTTGTCAACATCATAGCCCTCTTCTATAAAGATTTCTCCTGCAACCTAAAGAATTCCAACAAAACATTCCCAGTAAAATCTGGTGTAAGACAGGGATGCGTAATGTCCTCTCTTTTGTTTAGTATTACAATTGACTGGGTGCTAAAAATGCCATAAAACAACAAGCACCAAGAGGAATAAGATGGACCCCTTTCGAGATGCTTGAGGACCTGGACTTTGCAGATGATATAGCCCTGGTGTCACACAAATATGAACATATACAAGAGAAAAGTACAATACTTCACAGCACGGCAAAGACAGTAGGCCTCAAAACAAACACAGGAAAAACAAAAATTATGACAAACAGTGAAATCCAACAACCAGTAATGTTAGAAGATGAAACACTGGAAAGGGTTGAGCAGTTTACATATCTTGGTAGCGTACTGACACTAAATGGTGGCACAGAGGAAGATATAAAATCACGTCTGAGTAAGGCCAGAACCGCTTTTGCCAGAATGAAACCAGTATGGAAGTCCAAAATCTACAATAGGACCACAAAGCTTAAACTCTATAAAAGCATTGTTTTGCCAGTTTTGCTCTACGGATCAGAGTGTTGGAGGATGACCAAAGGAGATACTAGCAGGCTGTCAGTTTTCCACCACTCTTGTCTTCGCAGAATCTTGGGAATCTTTTGGCCAGTTAAAATATCCAATAACCAACTACTCCAAGACACAAGACAAGAGGCAATGAATGACATACTCAAAAGAGAAGATGGAAATGGCTCGGACATGTTATGAGAATGAGACAAGAAATGCCTGCAAGGATAGCCCTCACTTGGACACCAGAGGAAAGAGAAAGAAAGGCAGACCACGGACAACATGGAGGCGCATGATGGAAGAGGAACTGGACACCGCATCTCTGACGTGGGGCTCTGCGCTGAAGGTTGCACGGGACAGGAGAGCATGGAAAGTCCTTTCTGAAGCCCCATGTGTCACTAGGCATGACGGGATTAAGTAAGTAAGTAAGAACAGGTGGAGCATGTGTCTGTGGAATTTAATGGCCGCATGGCTAGTGCAGTGGCCCGAAACTTTTAGGTTAGGATTTTTCTTTATGCCCTCGACAGAAAAACCCATTGGTATTACCGTGGATTGAACCTGGGTCTCCCGTATGTGAGCCGCTCTCTAATTCATTCGGCCAGAAGCCCTACTTTGCTGTAGGTAGAAGCTGAAAAGTGTGTCAGAATGCGTTTCTGTAACTTAAGCACTAATTCTGAAATGAAATAATGGCGCAGTGTGCGGCAGTTGGATTATTTCAATAGACAATTCTGACGCATCCTGCGGGAGTTGGTGAAATGAATAAATGAAAATCGTGCAATATCCTTAGCCATCAACCTACTACGACATATAGTGATATGGAGGCGGTGCTCTAACCACTACGACATCTAGTGATATGGTGGCTAAGTTCTGCACAGGACAGCAGCTGAATTATAATTCTGTAAGTAACATTAAGAATAAGAAAGGTATGTTCTCTTAACCCCACTTTGGCGTAGAGGTTACGTACTCGCTTCTAGTTCCAAAGGTACTTGGTTTGCTCCGCCGTGGATCTATCGCGACATTTTTTTAGAGATCCCTCATCTCAGTGTAGGTGAGATCGAGCTCCTAGTCCTATCGAAAATGGACGATAAAACGTAAGTTCTGTATTCAAGTTCAGATATTATTTTTTATTCTAACAAATATGTCTACATTCTTCTAAATTATATAGATACACTTTCTGGTGATATGGATTTCGTGCACCACATCTGAGATCTTCCTGTGTAAGAAAGAGATCGGAGCACGCATGTTTACTCACCGAAGTGCAATGATAATGGCCCTAGCAATCAATAAAACAAACCACTATACCCAACTCTCTTCCATATATCTACGCCCCTGTGTTTGCTAAACAAACCACTATACCCAACTCTCTTCCCTATATCTACGCCCCTGGTTTGCTAAACAAACCACTATACCCAACTCTCTTCCCTATATCGCCGATCCTGTGTTTGCTAAACAAACCACTATACCCAACTCTCTTCCCTATATCGCCGACCCTGTGTTTGCTAAACAAACCACTATACCCAACTCTCTTCCCTATATCGCCGACCCTGTGTTTGCTAAACAAACCACTATACCCAACTCTCTTCCCTATATCTACGCCCCTGTGTTTGCTAAACAATGGAAATAAACAATCTATTTTTGTTTATTGTCTGTCCTCAAGGTGGATGATGAAATTGGTTGTCCACTCTTGCCGTTAAGCGGAGGGGTAGGAGCTTTAATTTGCGTTCTATGGTTAGATGAGTCGCTCTTGTTGTGTTGTATCCATGTTTATGTAGTGTGGTCTTGATATTGTCTATCCATCCTTTTCTTGGTCTTCTCTTGGTTCTAGTACCTGATCTCTTTTTATTATATGCTGTTATTGGTAGTTGAAATAAACAGCAACAAAACGAAGTTCCAATGAACACTTGCAGAAACAGTTTACTGCTCAACAACATCTCAAACTGACCTCCACAGACAATATACAAAGTTGAATTACTCTAAGCTTGTCTGATACAGGTGTAAATGTGGCTGCATTTCTAACCAGATTTGATCTCATTTCGTCCAGAAACTTTCTCAGCGACCGATTTGGATAAAAATAACTCAACGTGAGCACTATGATTGTGACGCATGAAGTGCAGCCATCCATGAAGAAATCTGATGCTTTCATTTGTAAGGGCTATAATCTTCAAACTCAAGTCACAGAGGTTGAAGCTAGGAGACCGTGAGTAACGCGTATCTAAATCTGAATTGCTTCCAGTGTTGCTGGGAAATAGATTCATCTGGAAAGAATAGAAATAAACAAACGAAAAAAAGAAGTGAACATTTCAAAAAAGAAAGAGTGCGTGAAGAACATGGAGCGGTTAGAGGAGTCTACATTAAATAGGAGTCGTATGCCAGACTTTGTTTCTGTTCTTTAATCCTGTTTTGCCTCACAGTGTCAGGATAAGAGATTTCTAGAACGGGTTTTTGTATGCGCTTCATAAATAGTGTTTTACACCGTCTCTGTTATATTTAAGATCCACCATTTGCTTGGACGGTATTCTACTTTGTATCTACTGTATCGGAGTAGCATTACTCTTTGAGGTACACTGTCTGTTGGTAATCTGCTTATGTGACCGAATCATTTAATTTGTTGTTTCTTGATGAAGTTCAGTACTGATGTTGCTGTACCCACTTTATTTATTTTTTTTTTTTTCCGATCCAGAAGCACTTGAGCTTTCAGCTCTTCGGCTCTGTGCCATGAACATCGTAACCCTTCGGTTCGGTGTCACGAGCACCGTGAATCTGGAGAACCTGTGACTTTTCTGCCAGCCCGCGGAATTGAACCGCACTCACAGAGGGCTAGTCACCCGTAGTCCAACGCGCTACGAACACGCTGGGCAGGCGAGCACCCACTTTATTAAAGCTACTAATATAAAAACAATCGATACACTGTTGTTCTCTTTATATGTAGAGATTTATAATAGTTTCATTGACAGATTTTTCTTCTGTGCACATTCTCAAAAGTTTTTAAATATGCCTAAACCAACGCGTTTGTCAGTCTGAAGCTGAGGAAGTTTGTTAAGAGTTTTGTTCCGAAATGACATCAGTGAAGCGCACACTTATTTTCTCATAAGAAATACATATATTTCTGTTTATGTCAGAAAAATCTAGGATATTATATATAGAAAATGAGAGCCATGGTAGCGTAGTTGTTAGTGAACTCGCTTCTCAAGGCTGGTGGTCGGGGCTCAAGCCCCACAGTGGGCGTGAAATTTTTCCCGACCGCGACGGCTCTCAGGTCGACCCAGCCTCAACTGGGTACCAGACATGGTCTGGGAAAGTAAAGGCGGCCGGCGTGATGCTGACCACATCACCCATCGTATGCCGACAGTCAATGAAAAATACAGGCCTAACACTGTATTGCCCTATATACCACAAGTTATGAAAGGGTTCTTCTACTTACGTTTACTTATATATAGAAATAGTATGTGGAATAACCTGCAGGAATTTGGAATATCAAAATAAGTTATCAGTATGACTCGGTTATATATAGAGAACACACACAACATATATATATTTATATACGGTCTCTGTGGCCTATAGGTAAAGTGCTCGCCTCTCCTGCCAAAGGTACTCGGTTCGCTACCTTGTGGAGCCATCCAGATATTTTCCAGAGATCCCAGTGTAGGTGTGATCGAGCTCCTGGTCCTATCGGAGACGAACGATAAAACGTAGGTCCCGTGTTCAAATTGAGCACGCTAAAAAACCACTGGAAGCTCAAAATCGAGAAGAACAGGCTGGAAAGCCGCTGCTTGTGCAAAATTAATCAGAAAAGTTTTTAAAAGAAACAATATCTATACAAAGTATCTTCACCATCTTCTAAGTTACATCGGGTCCATTGCCGGCGCAACGGAGTTCGTGCACTGCCGAACGTAGAAGAAAGATCGAAGCACATATGGTAACTCACCGAAGTGCAATTATGATGATCAGATCAATCAATCAATCATTCTAAAAAAAGGAAATCATACCCGTATCAAATAGGACAAATTTGTCAACAAGACAATGCCCTGTTATCAGTCCTTTTTAACATAAGTTAGGACAAAATATAATACGGAAGGTACAGGAATATGGTGCTATAGATGAAACAATAAAAACACTTGGTTATGTGGAGGAGATAGATGTGGAGGAGATAGATGTGGAGGAGATAGATGTGGAGGAGATAAATGTGGTATTAGATAATGAGCAAGAAACTGTGAGAACATTCAAAGACTTAATGAAATCTGTGTGGGAAAAATGGGACTAAATATTAATATAGACAAGACAAAATATATGGTAAAAGCACGAGGAGAAAATAGATTGGAAGTTGAATACATACAAATAAATAAGTTGAATATATACAAATAAATAAGTTGAATACATACAAATAAATAAGTTGAATACATTCAAATAAATAAGTTGAATACATACAAATAAATAATATTAAGATAAAAAATATCAGAACTTTAATAGCTCTAATATAATAAGGAAAGAAACCAAGTCTAGAATACAATCATGATATATAATAAATATTTATAATAGCACATATCACACATATGTTTCTTCTCCTTCTTCAACGATCTCTGGTCATGCGCTTTATTTACTGTGGACCACAAACTGGGCAGTCAGCTACAGGTCTGTCAGGTTTCCCAAAGCTTAGTTTTCAGGTCGACTGGGTGTGGCCACATGTTGCTTCTCAGCTCACACAGGAGAGGACAGTCTTGCAGGATATGCTCTGGTGTCTGTTCCGCCTGCTGACACTGGCAGAGAGCTGTTTGACTTATTCCTAGTCCATATAAGTGTTTGTTGAGTCTGCAGTGTTCGGTGCGTAGTCGAAATAGAATGACCTGGTCTGTTCTGCTTAGGTCTTTGAGGAGTCTTTTCCATAATCATATCCAGTGTTTGTCTTCCAGTCTACTGCAGATTTTCTCTGTATGAGGGTTTTGACCTCTTGAAAAGACAAAGGTTGGTAAATTTGCTCTTTGGCACTGCCCTCCTTAGCTAAAGCATCGGCACTCTCATTGCCTGCAATACCATAGTGAGATGGAATCCACTGCAAGTGAATTTCTGCCTTTTCTGAAAGCTGAGTAAGTTCTCTTTTAAGGTTTTGTACTGTGCTGTCAGCGGGTTTAGCCTCCAGGGCTTGTATAGCTGACAGTGAGTCTGTAGGAAATACCATCTTGCCTGCAGGTGCTTGCAGCTTATTCATGTGCTGTGCTGCCATCAGAAGGGCTAAGAGTTCTGCTTTGTAATTGGAACAAATTCTTCCAGTAGGGGCCGCTAGAGACAGTAGTAGCATCTGGGTGCCTAATGTACGCTCCTGCTCCACCATTCATGGTTGCCTCCATTGCCGATCCATACACATATGTTTGACAGCAAATATTACATATGTTTGACAGCAAATATTACATATGTTTGACAGAAATATTACATATGTTTGACAGAAATATTACATATGTTTGACAGAAATATTACATATGTTTGACAGAAATATGACATATGTTTGACAGAAATATCACATATGTTTGACAGCAAATATCACGAATGTTTGGCAGCAAATATTACGAATGTTTGACAGCAAATATTACGAATGTTTGACAGCAAATATCACATATGTTTGACAGCAAATATTACATATGTTTGACAGAAATATGACATATGTTTGACAGAAATATCACATATGTTTGACAGCAAATATCACGAATGTTTGGCAGCAAATATTACGAATGTTTGACAGCAAATATTACGAATGTTTGACAGCAAATATCACATATGTTTGACAGCAAATATTACATATGTTTGACAGCAAATATCACATATATTTGACATTAAATATCACATTTATTTGACAGCAAATATCACATATATTTGACAGCAAATATCACATATATTTGACAGCAAATATCACATATATTTGACAGTAAACATGACATACAACTACAAAAAATATCAATACAATCATCAATAACATCCTAAACAATAATCATTCTATTTTATTTTTGTTGTTATACAGAAAACTGATTACAGCTGTCACTACCTCATACTGTCGTTAATCAGCATTTAAAATCAGCATTCACATTACCATAATGGTTATTCTCACTACCACAATCCATAATTTGCTATAGTCAAGCAAATGGTGTGTAGATAGATAGGGACATGGTGACTTGTGTTTGTAAATGTATTGAATCATTTTAAAACTTTTTATGCTTGTTTGTCTGTGCTGATGTGCGGAAACCTACAAATCTGATCTGGTCAGAGCGGATCAGATCAGATCTGGAGAAAACCGAGTGAAGCTGCGGTGATACGTAATAAATTGGCGTTTCAGGACAAAGACACGTATGTATGGTATCACATAAGCAAGCAGAGACATGTATGTATGGTATCACATAAGCTAGCAGAGACACGTCTGTATGGTATCACATAAGCAAGCAGAGACACATCTGTATGGTATCACATAAGCAAGCAGAGACACGTATGCATGGTATCACATAAGCAAACAAAAATGAATAATAAAAAAATAAAACTAACAAAAATCCAATGTATCGACTATAAGTCTTCTTCAGGAACATACAAAAACACGCAATGAATCCTAAATGAACTAAATCATGGATCAAAATAAGATAGATGAGAGGATGTACATACAAAGATGGCTGATACTCACAGTAAGAATGAATAGTTCAAATATGAACTGGGGAGAAAATATAAAATGTGGGAAAACATCAAATTAGGAGATCATCAAATGATTAAAAAATTATCATCAAATAAGGAGAAAAAATCATATTGGAAAAATATTCATAGAAATGAACACACTTAAAAAACATAAACTGGGAAAAAACATTAAACATGAAAATATTGCCACCATATCAGAGAGCCAGCCACTAGATAGAGCTGAGATTTTGAATAATAGCCGTCCATCGCAAGCGATGAGGACAACAGCCTCAGACGTGTGTTGCTGCACCTCTCTGGTGTGTGCGGAGGTGACTGTAGAGTACAATCCTAGAACACAGTCCCCTACCACAGGGGGGGGCATACATGATCAAGGTTAGACATGTGGGTGTTGTGTGTTCTGTCTTTTCGCTCAGCTCGTTTTCTCTGTGCCTCAACGGCACGATGATTCTCGGCTATGCGGGTTCCTCTTGTGTTTTTACATAAGCTAAGCGGGGGACTGCCTAGAGTAGTTGATAGTAGCCCGGCCTGCTAGCTGTGAGACGCCTCATAGCTCGGGTTCGAACCTACTGTCCGGCATTTGTTCGAGCCCCCTGGTCTTACTCAGGACGATAACATGAGTACCTCTGAAGTCGGAGAAAATCTGCCTGTATGGCGAGGGAATACTAATTACGAGTACATTGAGCACACGGCTGCCAGTGTAAAGTAATTTACAATGTGCACACTGCTGCCATTGTAAGAAATTGGAAAAACATATTTTCAAGCAAAAATCAGTTTCAGAGATGAAACTTCGTCTGAGTTGAAAGCGGACGAAAGAAAAAAACGAAAAAAAGAAAAAAAAAAAAAAAAAACATAAGCTAAGCTCTCATAGAGTATGACCGCAAAGAAGATTTTCATTTGAACCAATCCAGGTCAACTACTAGATTGCAAGTGCTGGGATTGAAGATTGAAGTGGCTAGAAAAGAACAGCACAACATGCATATGAATTAGACCCATCAATCAAATTAGAACTGGTACGGTCAGTCGCTGGATGCTGTTGGAGATAGTGCAAAGGAGATCGGAGTACATATGGACATGTCTCCAGAGTACAATGAAGATATCCCAAACTGAAATTGAAACTGACACTGAACTAAATGTGAAAATCGTAACACTTTCTAAAACGTGCATGTTACTGAGTTGCGACAATTGAATTTTAATGGGGAGTGACTTTCGTAAACGCTTCGTTAAAAAATAGAAAGATACACTAAATAAATGCAATATTACTTATACCCTAAGCTTGACACCTTGAGAGGAAATAAAGCTATATTTACATTCTCTCTGCAAAGTTTTACCAGACCAGCAATATAGTAAAGCAGATTACCAATAGCTATGGCTAAGTCCTTGCCTTGCAAGTCGTAGCTCGTGGGTTCGAATCCGGACCGCGCTGTTCTATTCACGAGCGATTTTTTTCCCAAATTGAGCAGGCAACAAATATTGGCAGTTTATTAAAATCGATGTGTATCCCGCATGCCAATTTTGGGGTACAATTCATTAAAAACATTTTTTTTAATTCTTGTAAAATTTTCTATATTTTCAAAACTACATTAGGTACTCTCACTCTCCGGTGCTGCAGAGCTCGTGCACTGCTGCTGAGGTCTTCCTGTCTAAGAAAGAGATCGGAGCGCACTTGATTATTCGCCAAAACGCACTGATGATAGTCCTGTCAATCAATCAATCAATCAATCAATAGAACCGAAGCGTACGAATTCATTCTTGATTGCAAAGATTGATAAGTCCCAAATATTCTTCTTCTCTTCCACCATTTACTTCTTTATAGAAATGTTGGTGTGGGAGGGAGGGTGGGAACAGGGGGCGTAGTGATCTTGTGTATGCTTGTTTTAAATTTAAGGCACTTTGTAAGCTGATATTAATATGACCAAAGCCCACCTGCCCAGCGTGTTCGTAGCGCGTTGGACGACGGGTGACAAGCTCTCTCTGAGTGCGGGTTCAATTCCGCGGGCTGGCAGAAAAAGCCACAGGTTCTCCAGATTTACGGTGTTCGTGGCACCGAACCGAAGGGTTACGATGTCCATGGCACCGAGCCGAAGAGCTAAAAGCTCAAGTGCTTCTGAATCGCAAAAAAAATGACAGAAAGATAGTTGAAAAGTTGACTGAAACCAGGTCCGAACTACAACTGAAATAAAGTCACAAATATGAATGAAACAAAGTCATAAATATGACTGAAACAAAGTCATAAATATGACTGATATAAAACTCCATATTAATGATAGTTAAAATATGTTTGTCACTGACAGAAACTAAATTTTCATTTAGACGACCATCTGTTGTATCTGGCCATGTCAGAAGTCGAATAATTATGTCACTGTCAACAGTGAACATCGTCGTCCACGGGGATGAAGCGTTGTCCTCGACTGAAGATGGATACTTGCATATCGTCAAACTGACGCTTAAAGGTAACCTTATGAATCAGCCTGAAGTGGCATTAAGATACGCACGTGCTAGGACAGAGACTACGCGTGTGATGTTCTTTTTCCTGTCAATATTACCCTGTATCTCTGTTTGTTTTCATGCTTGAGTGATTACATGGAAATGCTCCAGTCTGTTTCATTGTGAAAGTCTTTGTTTCTATTTGTCCTTTGTTTCATTCCAAATTGGCGCCGTCGTTCTGGCGATTCTGTTATTTATGTCCGGGAGATTTCGCATGATCTGTCATATTATGTTTTGTGACAATCTGTTTTAAAAACACAACCAACTAATGTGACAATGCTGTTCATTCTTTAATCAACTGCGGTAAAATTATGTCACAGAAGTTGCCTTTTGTTATCAGGGCTCGCAAGGGAGCAAAGAATAGTAACACTGCGACCTACAAGGCATGTCGTAAGAGGCGACTGTGGTAAGGATCATAGGAAGCTGCCCTAGTAAATAAAAAAACGTTGCAGAAATCGGATGTGCTGGCCTACTAGTCCGCGCATAACTGGCACAACGTACACTCGATCTTAGGCTCAGATCACATACAAATCACAAAGAGTGGCTAACAAGTGGTCGATATGGAGCGTTCGAAGAAGAAGGAGATGTTCCAAAAGTGAAACACGAGAAAAAAGTAAGGTAATTTTACAAAGTATAAAACACGTGAAAAAGTAAGGTAATTTTGCAAAGTATAAAAACACGTGAAAAAAGTAAGGTAATTTTACAAAGTATAAAAACACGTGAAAAAAGTAAGGTAATTTTACAAAGTATAAAAACACGTGAAAAAAGTAAGGTAATTTTACAAAGTATAAAAGCACGTGAAAAAAGTAAGGTAATTTTACAAAGTATAAAAACACGTGAAAAAAGTAAGGTAATTTTACAAAGTATAAAAACAAGTGAAAAAAGTAAAGTAATTTTACAAAGTATAAAAACACGTGAAAAAAGTAAGGTAATTTTACAAAGTATAAAAACAAGTGAAAAAAGTAAGGTAATTTTACAAAGTATAAAAACACGTAAAAAAAGTAAAGTAATTTTACAAAGTATAAAAACACGTGAAAAAAAGTAAGGTAATTTTACAAAGTATAAAAACACGTGAAAAAAGTACGGTAATTTTACAAAGTATAAAAACACGTGAAAAAAGTAAGGTAATTTTACAAAGTATAAAAACACGTGAAAAAAGTAAGGTAATTTTACAAAGTATAAAACACGTGAAAAAGTAAGGTAATTTTACACAAAGTATAAAAACACGTGAAAAAAGTAAGGTAATTTTACAAAGTATAAAAACCGTGAAAAAGTAAGGTAATTTTACAAAGTATAAAAACACGTGAAAAAAAGTAAGGTAATTTTACAAAGTATAAAAACACGTGAAAAAAGTAAGGTAATTTTACAAAGTGTAAAAACACGTGAAAAAAGTAAGGTAATTTTACACAAAGTATAAAAACACGTGAAAAAAGTAAGGTAATTTTACAAAGTATAAAAAACCGTGAAAAAAGTAAGGTAATTTTACAAAGTATAAAAACACGTGAAAAAAGTAAGGTAATTTTACAAAGTATAAAAACAGGATAGAGCAACATGTAAACCAAATGGGCCGTTAATGTTTCTGACTCTCAGTCGATGATTCGTTAGATCCAGAATGGTAGGTTGCGATATGAATGGATGTTGTCTATAGATGTTTTCAACCTCCAGAGACTCACGTAGATCTACTGTCGTGGTCATGCAGATGTTCACGGCAACGAAAGGACGGACATGCATGCTTCAAAAGTATCAATTTTTTGGAAGTTTAAGATGAATAAATGAGATGTTCTTCGTTCTCTTGGCGACCTACTCGAGCACACTCAAATTGATGTTCTCTTAGCGACCTACTCAAGCACACTCAAATTGATGTTCTATTGGCGACCTACTCGAGCACACTCAAATTGATGTTCTCTTGACGACCTACTCAAGCACACTCAAATTGATGTTCTCTTAGCGACCTACTCGAGCACACTCAAATTGATGTTCTCTTAGCGACCTACTCAAGCACACTCAAATTGATGTTCTATTGGCGACCTACTCGAGCACACTCAAATTGATGTTCTCTTAGCGACCTACTCGAGCACACTCAAATTGATGTTCTCTTGACGACCTACTCGAGCACACTCAAATTGATGTTCTCTTAGCGACCTACTCAAGCACACTCAAATTGATGTTCTCTTGGCGACCTACTCAAGCACACTCAAATTGATGTTCTCTTGGCGACCTACTCGAGCACACTCAAATTGATGTTGAATCTATCCAGAGATTGGAATTAAGCGGTGTACAAGTAGAGCTGGATGCTTGATGGGTTGAGAGAGAAGCGTGTTCACCCAGCGAGCAACAAGAACCATCAGTATGCATACCCTGTGACATCCGTTAGGGGAAACTGAGCACCTATGGATCTGCCTGGAATACTGCGACATCAGTTCAGTAACCAATAACCAATAAAAACAAAAGAACTTTATCTAAACAAATTCATTTTCCACGGAGGCCATTATAAAAGGAGATCAAACAGACAAATATAAGACAAAAAACATGGACAAGAAGATAAGATCTTACCACATACACACGTCAACCTGAATACTTATTAATGGAAATCGAACATGTCTGCTTCAGACAGTTAACCCTTTCCATACCATTAATGTTGTTACATTCTGATCACAATTGTTTAATTATGCCATCATTTTCTCAACTTAGCTCAGTGTTTCCCAACGTGGGGGCCATGCTCCACAAGGGAGCAATTTGATTCTTATAGGGGGAGGGGGGGAGAGATTAGAAAATCTTTGAAAAACTAAATATATTTCTTCATCATGTAAGTTTTTTCGGTCAACAATTCAATTTCTGAATATTAAAAATTGTGTAATATGTCTGTAGCTCATGCGGTAGTAAGCTCAATCACAAACACACGGTGGGCAAGTTTGGAAGCAAATTCGTTTCTGTGGGATTTTACAAAAGGTAAAAATAGACCTCACCGTTCAGAAAGCAATGGCAAACTACTGAACGTATAAGTGGTGCCTAGAAAATCGACCACTCGTTGACTGTGGTTGATGGCTACGTCCTGTAAAGAATATGCCACGATTTTCATTTCATTTTCATATGTTACATAAGGGGGTATAAGAATTTTAGAAAGGCTTAGGTAAGGCATGACACAAATAAAGTTTGGGAAACACTGGTTTAGTTCCAGATGTGGTACTTTCAAGTGAAGGTTTTCAGTTTGTAAAGTCTTACAGTTACCGTCTTACAATTTCGGTTAGAGCTCGGTATCATTGATGGGAAGAGTCAGTGTTATCAGAAGGTTTTCTGTTTGTAAAGTCTTACAGTTACCGTCTTACAATTTCGGTTAGAGCTCGGTATCATTGATGGGAGGTGTTATCAGAAGTGACAGAATGAAAATGAATACTTCAAGAATATTGTAAGAACAACATCCAGCGTCAAATACATACAGAGAAGGTGAAATGCCTTAAATATTTCATGAGAATGAACACAAATACATACAGAGAAGGTGAAATGCCTTAAATATTTCATGAGAATGAACACAAATACATACAGAGAAGGTGAAATGCCTTAAATATTTCATGAGAATGAACACAAATACATACAGAGAAGGTGAAATGCCTTAAATATTTCATGAGAATGAACACAAATACATACAGAGAAGGTGAAATGCCTTAAATATTTCATGAGAATGAACACAAATACATACAGAGAAGGTGAAATGCCTTAAATATTTCATGAGAATGAACACAAATACATACAGAGAAGGTGAAATGCCTTAAATATTTCATGAGAATGAACACAAATACATACAGAGAAGGTGAAATGCCTTAAATATTTCATGAGAATGAACCCTATTCAGTTAAATTTACGTGCATACAATAGCGGCAAATCTTGCGTAATGAACCAAACTGACTGCTAGTTCACAGCCAACTATAAACTCATCCGGTCAGTGGACTCAGGTAAAAATTCTAGGACATAAGACCACAACCGTCACGTGACCTCGCATTCCAGTATTGTTATATATAGACGAATTCATGTTAAAATCAACACAACATGCTAAATTAAGGTTATATTATGTAACAAGTTCAGTTTAACAATAAGGAATATCAGTATTATGAATATTTTTCATCAATAAATAACCATAGACTCACAGAATTGAGTACAATTGCAGAAAAGCTTTCAGTGTTCTATCAAGCATATATAACAAATAGCCCCCCAACTCAAACTAGTCCAGGATGTTCCCGGTGAGTTATGAGGCTCAATATTAGAGTTGACTGTGACCAAACTGGCCTCTGTGGTTGGTCAAAACTATTTACAGAAGACAGTGGGCCTGCCTCTGGTCTGGTCAATGTTGACGTTATGTTCTCGCTTGACCACTGCTTGCGTGGTGTGTCACCATGAGGGCCAGTCACGTGATCTTCATCGCCTCGTCTTTTCTACGATGACGCTGGTCAGCAATTGGCCACAGATCACTTGGTCAGTTCCTTGATTTGCCTAACTGCTGTGAGAGTTCATTGGCTGTGGCATACTGTCGATAAACTATTTCGTTTAACGAAATAGTTTATTAACTAATATATATAAATGTGATATATACCGCACACAATGTCAACACGGATGTTCGTGGGATGGAAATTATGTTATCGGAAAACAATTGCAGAAGGGCTAACTTTGTTATGTTCTTAATAACCACTCGTATGTTAGAGGTTGATAATGGCTACTGTAAGAAATAAGAGTTTGTTGTTCCAATCCAGTGGTTGTTAATTTGTTGTTTCCCGAAAGCCCTAATATTGTACATTGTATATTTATTGATCATATTCATTACTTACGTTGCTTCCACTTGAGTTCTTCAAACTCATTATTCTCTATCTATTCCTTAGCGACTTAATAGTTGCCTTCAAAGTGCTATAGTTTTTAGTATCTCATTATGGAGTTAATGACATCTTCAATAACTGTATAGCTATAGTTTTTAGTATCTCATTATGGAGTTAATGACATCTTCAATAACTGTATGATAATTTGTTTTTTATTAACGTATTCCGAACACCTGCATTAGATCTTCTCTATTGAATGAGTCATTTATATTTCTTGTTTGAGTGTTGACCCCCCGCTGTAACGTTTAATTGTTTTGCCTAGTAATTACTCATAATTTTTAGATATCTCTTAGAGTTATGCAGATAATGTCCTACTCTTCATTGCTGTCTATGCTGAACGCAGCAGCAACTGAGGTGTAACCAAGGATGAAGTTTGCGCTTGCAACTATTCTACAATCTCAATGGTTCTCAACTATTTCAAACAAGAGCACGTTAAAATTTTCTTTGTTTCTTAGAACTCTCTATAACGACCACTTGTTGAAATACTCTTTGTGATTTCTATGTGAACTGAGTCTAATAGCGATTGTAAGTTGTGCCAGTTATGCGTCTACGAGTAGGTCAGCAAATCCGATTTCTGCGATGTTTTTTATTGACTAGGGTAGTTTCTCTAGGCCACTATCTTAGTCGTCTCTTACGACCTGGCTTGTAGGTCGCAGTGTTATTATTCTTTGCTCCCCTTGCGAGTCCCGGTAACATACGGGTGACATTCAAATCAAAATTTAGATTACGGGACAATATTGACTGTCATATGTTAGTATTGGTGCTCAATATATCAGAGTGGGGCCCCACACCCACCCTTATTGTCTAACAAAATAGAGTGGGGTCTTAGGTAGCTTCTTGTTAACAAAAAAAGATAAAAGAATCAAGAGGTAGTAACTTCTTGTTACTGTTACAATCCTAGAGAGAGTTCAAACATATATATTCTGTTAACGAAGAACTGTCTCTGCCGTAGCGCCAGGTAGCACTCTAAACACATGTCCAAGTCATCTATATAATGTTTTCCTCTGTTTGTGGTTGCCAGCGAAGTAAAATTTGCTTTCTTCTGTAGCTTCTCATTTGTAAACTTTCCTGGACAAAATACTCATATTATTCTACCAATGAAACTGAAATACAACGAGTACTGAGACACTAAAGATGACAAGACACCAAAGATTAGACATACCATAATAGATTTGTTTCTCAAGCTATATCTTCTTCTTCGATGATTCAACGACACTTGAGCTCTTGCCCTTCGGCCTAATGCTACGTAGTGATATCTGCATGTGTTTGTAAGTTGTTCTTTTCTTCCTTATAGTGTGTTCCATTTATTTGGCCGAAGAAGGAGGGTCTTTCTGATGTCATCTAGCGCTTGACACCTGAAGAGGTGGTGGTGAACGGTTTCATGATGGTGTGCACACAGCTGGTACTATAGAGTGGGATGTAGTTGAATTCTGTTCATGTGATTATTAAGTGTTAAGTTTTGGGTTCGGAGGCTAAAACTGATGCTCTAATCTCTTCTTGAAGAATGATTGATCTCAGTGAGGTTAGGGTTGGCCATATGCATGTAATCCTCTCTTCCCGTGTCTCCCATGGCCAATCTGTGCAGCCAAATTTCTTTATTTGTTGTTGTTAGGATTTACTTTGCTCTCAAGTTGGGTCAAATTCGAGAGATACCACGGTTAGCGATAGAAGAAAGGAGGATACTTCGTGTCTACCATGTGACTGGTTAGCGATAGAAGAAAGGAGGATACTGCGTGTCTACCATGTGACTGGTTAGCGATAGAAGAAAGGAGGATACTGCGTGTCTACCATGTGACTGGTTAGCGATAGAAGAAAGGAGGATACTTCGTGTCTACCAAGTGACTGCGTGTCTACCAAGTGACTGCATGTCTACCAAGTGACTGCGTGTCTACCAAGTGACTGCGTGCCTACAAAGTGACTAAGTGCCTACCAAGTGACTGCATGTCTACCAAGTGACTGCGTGTCTACCAAGTGACTGCGTGCCTACAAAGTGACTAAGTGCCTACCAAGTGACTGCGTGCCTACAAAGTGACTAAGTGCCTACCAAGTGACTGCATGTCTACCAAGTGACTGCGTGCCTACAAAGTGATTGAATGTCTACCATGTGACTGCGTGCCTACAAAGTGATTGCATGTCTACAAAGTGACTGCGTGCCTACCAAGTGACTGCATGTCTACCAAGTGATTGCATGTCTACAAAGTGACTGCGTGTCTACAAAGTGACTACGTGTCTACTAATAAAATACACTAACTACTTCGTTATCGTTACTCTCGACTACGTCTTATGCACGAACGTAACTTCAAATAACAAGAGACTTTGATTAAATGTCTATAAGTGAAGAATTTACTTCATTGGACCGAGTCTTCCCATATGGTTCCGTCTCTGTTGACAGAAATGGCAAGCCACCTGCCAAGAGTGTTGTGCAAAACATGAACTCCGTAGCGCCAGCAACAATCCTATGGATCTCATGAACAAGTGTTACATATGACTCTGTTCGGATCCGAACCCACAACCCTCAGAACGACAGGCAAGCGTTTTAACCACTACACTATCCCGGGAAGATCAGTGATAGCGTAGTGGTTAGTGTATTTGCTTTGTAGGCGAGTGGTCTCTCTCTCTCTCACCCTCACGATCGTTCTAAAGCCATTTTTTTCATTCTATTGTGATATATAAACAGCCAAACATCAGAAGGTAATGTACGCTCACCAGCCTTCAGCACCTATTGGAGCACAGTTGCTTATCCTTGGGTGGGGTGTTCGATTTCAGCCAGCTTTTGTGTGTGGTTCGCTCTCCGCTAGCCTTTGTCTGTCCCCAGCCGAAACCCACAAGGCAGCGGGTTGCCATTTCCTTTAAGGGCAGCGACCCTTAGACGACCTGCCCCGGGCTTATGAGCGCAATCTGCCCAGCAAAACCGGTCGTTTTAATGAACACCTTGGTTTGCCGCCCGTTCAGGCTTATGTAAGGTTTGCTCCGCTAGCCTTTGATTGTCCCCAATCAAACTACAAGGCAGCAGTAGTTCCCTGCGAGCCGAAACGCGCACTGGCTTTACCTCTGCTGGGCTTTCTAGTTGTTCTGCACATTTAGGTGGGACGCACACCCTCTTGCCTGCCCTGCTTGCCGCTGCCGCGCTTGCCGTGCTTTACACTGGTTTTGCATCTGCTGGGCTTTCTAGTTGTTCTGCTCATGTGGGTGGGACGCACGCCCTCTTACCTGCCATGATCGTCGCTGCAGTGCTTAACTCGCTTTCCGCGCTTGCCGTGTCGGCCTGCCCCTCGGTGGGGCCCACTATGGCTTTGCCAGCGTGCGTGCTAGCTCTGCCCTGATGCCTTGTCACCATCGGCTTTTTCCGTGCTCACATTTTTCGTGCCTTCCGTGTCGTGCACACATTTGCCTGGGCTGTCACCGTCTGTGACTCAACCCGGTCCCCCACCCATGAGGTGGGGTCACGGGTTTTGCCCCATGTGGTGCCACTCTTGCAACGTCAGTATGCGTGCTCGCTCTGCCCTGGTGCCTACCTCACCATTTCCGTCAATTCCCACTGGGCTGTCCGACTTCAAGGGGCAAAACCGAGTTTCGCCCCATGATGCCCACGTGCAACTCAACTCGACTCCCAGCATACTCATCGGCTCTAGGGTAGTGGCTCAAGAGAGAGCCTGATTGGACTCCGAATTTCGCCACACGCGGGTCAACGTCCCTTCCATGTTTTTGATTCGTGCCCCCATCTCTGTGATGGGGGCTGAACTTTGGCCTATGTGGACCAACGTGCGGCCCAACTCATCCCCCAGCATAATCATCGGCTCTAGAGTGGAGAATCAAGAGAGAGACCGCCCGAGGGGTTACCGGGGCCCAAATTTGGGGTGTAAAGAATAGAACCACTGTTACCTGCTACGCATGTCGTAAGAGGAGACTAAGGAGGTTTGGCTGAAATCGGATGCATGTATCCTAAACGTGTATAAGTCTATGCGTTTAGGGGCCTACCAAACCAATGTGCAACGTATATACGTTCTTGGCAAAGATCAAACATATCACAAAGAGTGATTAAAATTGGTCATAAAGAACGAACGCAAAGAAGATGAAGAAGAAGAGAGAGAATGCGCCGGCTCCGAGTTCCGCTCCGCGAGGTTCCACATGTATTCTTCTAGCTTTCCCCATCGGTCGGGAGAAACGAGCATTAATAGTCACTCTGGGAGTTTGCTCGTCTGTGTTGCAAGCGGATCCCATCAAGCATGACTATCTTTGCATCTCTACTTGCCTCAGAGTAGCTCTCCCACGGCACCTGCACTTTTAGCCAGACCGGAACTACCGTCTGTTACCAGGGTCACCACTTGGAGGTGAGAGCAGGGGATTAGAGCCATCTTCCTAATCCTGGCGCGCCGCTTCCTTGCGCCTTTGACCCGGGCGAGTGGTCTATGTTTCAAATCCATAGTGGGAGTGACTTGAGGGGAGGGGGTGGTGCTAGCAACTCTCAAGTCAACCGCGCCTCAACTGGATACCACATAAACAAGAGAAAGTAAAGACTGCTAACGACACGTACATCACCACATTGTTCTCATCCTCATTATACACCATTAATAGCACAACGTATGTTCGAACAGCGACAATTCAAACAATGAATAACGACAATTCAAACAGCAAACAACAACAATTCAAACAGCAAACAACAACAATTCAAACAGCAAACAACAACAATTCAAACAGCAAACAACAACAATTCAAACAGCGAAAAAATAACAACTCAAACAGCGATAACTCCAGCAGCGAACAACAACAACTCAAACAGCGAACAACAACTCAAACAGCGACAATTCAAACAGTGAACAACAACTCAAACAGCGAACAACAACTCAAACAGCGACAATTCAAACAGTGAACAACAACTCAAACAGCGAACAACAACTCAAACAGCAACAATTCAAACAGTGAACAACAAACTGTAAAGACACAAATTTATGTTTGAATGATAATAATTTTTATTTGTGAAACAATGATAACTAAAAATCTGTGATCCTGGATTTCACAGAGTCCGTGATGTGATCTTCATTATCAAATCTATTTGACCAGTTTATTATTGGGGGAAATCTATGAAACCTTATACAAGTTATCAGTACCCCATCAGATACGCCGCCTAGTTCAGTAGATTCAATATGAAACCTTATATCAGTACCCCATCAGATACGCCGCCTAGTTCAGTAGATTCAATATGAAACCTTATATCAGTACCCCATCAGATACGCCGCCTAGTTCAGTAGATTCAATATGAGACCTTATATCAGTACCCCATCAGATACGCCGCCTAGTTCAGTAGATTCAATATGAGACCTTATATCAGTACCCCATCAGATACGCCGCCTAGTTCAGTAGATTCAATATGAGAAAAGATGACCACAGACAATGTATTATTAAATAAATATGGAATAAAGCATGCATGGAAAAGCTAAAATATTATAATGTGCAGTCATAGATTTCAAATATTTCAGATAACAGGGCAATAAACAAATAGTGTTCACTGGAAAATTGGGCAGCATGTTTGAATGTGAACTGTCAGAAATGTATCGAATACGGATATAACTGTGGACATGGGCGTCCACAAGTTATGTCAAGGTGGAGGGAAGGTGTGCCCCGTTCCTAGAAAATGGCTTTTTGATAAACAATTTCAGAGAACTCAAACCTCCAAGACAAGCAGTAAGACAGGTTTTGCAATGCTAATCTACAGACATTTTAAACAATCTTATTTTGCTACCTGAACAAGCCACCAGAACAGAACAAGATAAAAGCAGAAAACTATGACACTGGGCAACAACCAGGGTAACATTGTGATGACAACAGATGAAGAAGAAAAAAGAATACGGAATACATAACTTTATTGCCCGAGTGGTTACCGGCGCCCAAATTTGGGGTATAAAGAATAGAACCACTGTTACCTGCCACGCATGTCGTAAGAGGCGACTAAGGAGATGTGGCTGAAATCGGATGCACGTGTCCTAAACGTGTAGAAGTCTATGCGTTTAGGGGCCTACCAAACCAATGTGCAACGTATACACGTTCTTGGCAAAGATCAAACATATCACAAAGAGTGATTAAAATTGGTCGTAAAGAACGAACGCAAAGAAGAAGAAGATAACTTTCTTTAACAGTTTCGCTCTGTAATTTTTTTTTCCATTTACTCAAAAATATTTTTTTACATTCTTGATTTCCATGCATTTTGTTGTTGTGCATAATTTATCCAGTGAACATTTTTATTAATTGTTATAAATTTATGAATGATCAGAAAATGTTGGAGGAAAAGCATAAATGATAAGAAAATATTGGGGGAAAAGCATAAATGATCAGAAAATATTGGGGGGAAAAGCATAAATGATCAGAAAATATTGGGGGGAAAAGCATAAATGAATGTGGGACAGTATTATATATATATATATAAATATAATTTACAGACATTTGTTATGTAATTATTTTGTTGTTAAGTGGCACAAGAAACATAATATCAAATATCTTGTAAATGACATAGTATCAGAAGAGAAAACAAAACCATGACTAACACTTATAAATACTCACATGTAATTAATGAATGATGTTTGATGCAAAGGTATGTCATTCAATTGAAGTTCTACTTACAGGTAAGAAAGTATGTTATTTAATTGAAGTTCTACTTACAGATAAGAAGATATGTCCTTCAATTGAAGTTCTACTTACAGGTAAGAAGATATGTCCTTCAATTGAAGTTCTACTTACAGGTAAGAAGATATGTCCTTCAATTGAAGTTCTACTTACAGGTAAGAAGATATGTCCTTCAATTGAAGTTCTACTTACAGGTAAGAAAGTATGTCCTTCAATTGAACTTCTACTTACAGGTAAGAAGATATGTCCTTCAATTGAAGTTCTACTTACAGGTAAGAAGATATGTCCTTCAATTGAACTTCTACTTACAGGTAAGAAAGTATGTTATTTAATCGAAGTTCTACTCACAGGTAAGAAGATATGTCCTTCAACTGAATTTCTACTTTCAGGTAGAGGAATCATGAGAAATGAAGGTATGTCCTTCAGTACGAGAGTTACACGAGTAATGTATTGAAAATTACACTGAGAAAATCATTTAACAATAATTAAACCTTTTAACCACTGGAACCATTAGCATGCATACCTTTCGATAACTGCTCAGGTAAACTTAACAACAAATGGGTTGTATTGGACTGCTATGATGTAGATTCAATAACCAATATATTGGATACAAATCATTCAATATTTGACACACAGATCAAACGTAATAAATTACACACAGACAGAGATTACTAATAGTTACATGCAAATATATGTCTTTCAGATTTCGTTATAGCCAGTCGTTCATCAGTTCAATTCTTAATTACATAGAGAAGAAGAAACATATATATTTATTTATATGTCGGTTTCGTGTGCCCTTTTAGTCGTGATTAGGACATATACATTCAACCACCACATATGCCAACAGCTCCTTAAAACTCTTCCTTATATCAATCTGTGAGCAAGCAAAAAAAATAAAGGAACTATTTTTCATACCGTGAGGTATATTGGAAAATGCCGAAAAAAATGCCTGTTGGAAAAGTGTGCATGTTTTTCGTCATTTTTGAAATGATTACATCTACAATAAGTTGATATCAATAATTATACATCAATTATTTGAAAACCGTGAATATTTTTTTTTTAATCATCAAATCAGCCAAGTCTTTGTCTAAAAAGAGATCATGAGAACATTTTTGCTGATGAAGAGTCGCCGCTCAGCACTGTCTAACTAAGAGTTCGCAACTTCATCATCTTTACTGATGATAGTGTGGAAGTTCTAAAGAGTTAACTAATATTCTTCTTTGATTACTCTACCCTTCTTCGTTTCTAATGGTATCTCTGATTGCTACTCCTGCAGTTCTTGTAAAAAATCACATCTTTGTCATACATTTCAGCGCATAACACGATTCGACAGTACCCACCCCGTGAAAATTCCAGAACACAAGGCCAACATGGGGCAATAATATTTTCGGTGTGTACACGGTACACGTTTGTACGATAGATTTCTCGATCCTTTACTTAACGATCTTCTGCTTCTTCTTCTTCAAACGCTCAATATCGACCACTTGTTAATCACTCTGTGTGATATGTATGTGATCTGAGCCTAAGAGCGGTTGTACGTTGTGCCAGTTATACACCTACAAGTAGGCCACCAGCACCTCCGATTTCTGCGATGCTTTTTATTTACTAGGTAGCTTCCTAGGCCATAGTTTAGTCGCCTCTTGCGACGTCTTTTGTAAGTGGCATTGGTACTCTTTTTTTATTCCATTGCGGGGCCCGGCACAAACCGGGCGATTTGACAATCTAAATTTACAAGTACCTCAGAAGTCGGAGTACAAATTGCCAGAATGACAAGGAACAATGGTGATAGGAAAGCAAGCCTTCATGCAAAAACCAATTTGGTGGGATATATTATGCATTCTGACTATGCCTACATTCTTATCTTAGCGGGTAACAGAAAAAGAATGTGTATATATATCTATATGTATTTAATGTATATGAAAATTCTTGTTATCTGGTAACGATATCTGGTAACGATATCTGGTAACGATATCTGGTAACGATATCTGGTAACGATATCTGGTAACGTTATCTGGTAACGATATCTGGTAACGATATCTGGTAACGATATCTGGTAACGATATCTGGTAACGATATCTGGTAACGATATCTGGTAACGATATCTTGTAACAATATCTGGTAACGATATATGGTAACGATATCTGGTAACGATATCTGGTAACGATATCTGGTCAGCAGGTTCACAACTTTTATGAAAGAATTGAATCATTTTATATCTCAGCAAATCTAACAATCTACACTATATTCCGGTCACAAAAGGGAAAGGTGGGGGGTGTCTCTATAGTGAGGTTGTTACAATGTTTTCCTGTTGTTCTGTTGTATGTTCGAATCCAGACCGTCTCACGTGTTCCCTTTTTTCTTGAGATTCTAGAATTGTTGCTGGAGCGAGAGTTTGTGTAACCCTCTCGATATATGGCACGCCATTTCTGCAAGACAGAGTCGGAGCTATATGGGGAAGATCTGTGCAATGAAGTCAATCCTTTAATCATTCAGAAAATATGTCATAATTTATCAGCCACATTTACATCCAAGCTAAACTCAATCAATAACAAATCATTCAGCTTTAAACTCAATCAATAACAAATCAATCAGCTATAAACTCAATCAATAAAAAATAATTCAGCTATAAACTCAATCAATAACAAATCAATCAGCTTGAATGACAATCATGTACATATTGATTAACATATCATGAACACAACCATCGGGCAACTGCTATCAGTCAACTAAATGACTATAGAAGAAAAAAATTGTCACTATACTAACAGTAACAGTATCATACAAGTTAATTTCTTGGAATGTCTAGAACTTGTCTAATCACTTAATAAGAAATCAATAAACAAGCAGAAACATATGTGAACATTTATCAACATAAACATTAATATCAAATATGGTAGAAATGCTTTAAAAGAAATTTAAAAAAAAACAGAACACCGGGTAGATTAAATTAGGTACAAGAATATACAAGCAAAGAAATAAAATAAATAAAGACATGTCCATAAAATGTGTTGGTCTGTTTGCTTTATTATGCTGAATTGTTACATTCTATGCTCATCTTCAAATAGCTTGTTCTGAGCAGAACTTTGCCACCCCAACAGTCCTCCGAAATTTCTCTCTCTCATAGACCAGATGTTCTGCCTCTGCAGCCGTCATGTTCAAATCATCAATTACATCCTGAATCCATCTTCTCCGTGGTCTTCCTCTTCTTCTCGTTGCCGGTATGCCTCCTTCCATGATGGTCTTCTCCAGCCATTCATGTCTTTTTATATGTCTAAAATATCTCAATTTTCTCTTTCTTATTTGTAGCATCAGCCAGTTTTCTTTGATTTTAAGTTCTTTCTGGATATATCTATTTGTTCTCTTCTCTGTTCATTCTATGCTAGATATTGTATATTAGAAACTGGGTTAGAGATAACTATTACATTCTATACTAGATATTGTATATTAGAAACTGGGTTAGAGATAACTATTACATTCTATACTAGATATTGTATATTAGAAACTGGGTTAGAGATAACTATTACATTCTATACTAGATATTGTATATAAGAAACTGGGTTAGAGATAACTATTACATTCTATACTAGATATTGTATATAAGAAACTGGGTTAGAGATAGCTATTACATTCTATACTAGATATTGTATATAAGAAACTGGGTTAGAGATAACTATTACATTCTATACTAGATATTGTATATAAGAAACTGGGTTAGAGATAGCTATTACATTCTATACTAGATATTGTATATAAGAAACTGGGTTAGATATAACTATTACATTCTATACTAGATATTGTATATAAGAAACTGGGTTAGAGATAACTATTACATTCTATACTAGATATTGTATATAAGAAACTGGGTTAGAGATAACTATTACATTCTATACTAGATATTGTATATTAGAAACTGGGTTAGAGATAACTATTACATTCTATACTAGATATTGTATATAAGAAACTGGGTTAGAGATAGCTATTACATTCTATACTAGATATTGTATATAAGAAACTGGGTTAGAGATAACTATTACATTCTATACTAGATATTGTATATAAGAAACTGGGTTAGAGATAACTATTACATTCTATACTAGATATTGTATATAAGAAACTGGGTTAGAGATAGCTATTACATTCTATACTAGATATTGTATATAAGAAACTGGGTTAGATATAACTATTACATTCTATACTAGATATTGTATATAAGAAACTGGGTTAGAGATAACTATTACATTCTATACTAGATATTGTATATAAGAAACTGGGTTAGAGATAACTATTACATTCTATACTATATATTGTATATAAGAAACTGGGTTAGAGATAACTATTACATTCTATACTAGATATTGTATATAAGAAACTGGGTTAGAGATAGCTATTACATTCTATACTAGATATTGTATATAAGAAACTGGGTTAGAGATAGCTATTACATTCTATACTAGATATTGTATATAAGAAACTGGGTTAGAGATAACTATTACATTCTATACTAGATATTGTATATAAGAAACTGGGTTAGAGATAGCTATTACATTCTATATTAGATATTGTATATAAGAAACTGGGTTAGAGATAACTATTACATTCTATACTAGATATTGTATATTAGAAACTGGGTTAGAGATAACTATTACATTCTATACTAGATATTGTATATTAGAAACTGGGTTAGAGATAACTATTACATTCTATACTAGATATTGAATATAAGAAACTGGGTTAGAGATAACTATTACATTCTATACTAGATATTGTATATTAGAAACTGGGTTAGAGATAACTATTACATTCTATACTAGATATTGTATATAAGAAACTGGGTTAGAGATAGCTATTACATTCTATACTATATATTGTATATAAGAAACTGGGTTAGAGATAACTATTACATTCTATACTAGATATTGTATATAAGAAACTGGGTTAGAGATAGCTATTACATTCTATACTAGATATTGTATATAAGAAACTGGGTTAGAGATAACTATTACATTCTATACTAGATATTGTATATTAGAAACTGGGTTAGAGATAACTATTACATTCTATACTAGATATTGTATATAAGAAACTGGGTTAGAGATAGCTATTACATTCTATACTAGATATTGTATATAAGAAACTGGGTTAGAGATAACTATTACATTCTATACTAGATATTGTATATAAGAAACTGGGTTAGAGATAGCTATTACATTCTATACTAGATATTGTATATAAGAAACTGGGTTAGAGATAGCTATTACATTCTATACTAGATATTGTATATAAGAAACTGGGTTAGAGATAACTATTACATTCTATACTAGATATTGTATATTAGAAACTGGGTTAGAGATAACTATTACATTCTATACTAGATATTGTATATTAGAAACTGGGTTAGAGATAACTATTACATTCTATACTAGATATTGTATATAAGAAACTGGGTTAGAGATAACTATTACATTCTATACTAGATATTGTATATTAGAAACTGGGTTAGAGATAACTATTACATTCTATACTAGATATTGTATATAAGAAACTGGGTTAGAGATAGCTATTACATTCTATACTATATATTGTATATAAGAAACTGGGTTAGAGATAACTATTACATTCTATACTAGATATTGTATATAAGAAACTGGGTTAGAGATAGCTATTACATTCTATACTAGATATTGTATATAAGAAACTGGGTTAGAGATAGCTATTACATTCTATACTAGATATTGTATATAAGAAACTGGGTTAGAGATAACTATTACATTCTATACTAGATATTGTATATTAGAAACTGGGTTAGAGATAACTATTAAATTCTATACTAGATATTGTATATTAGAAACTGGGTTAGAGATAACTATTAAATTCTATACTAGATATTGTATATTAGAAACTGGGTTAGAGATAACTATTACATTCTATACTAGATATTGTATATAGAAACTGGGTTAGAGATAGCTATTACATTCTATACTAGATATTGTATATAAGAAACTGGGTTAGAGATAACTATTACATTCTATACTAGATATTGTATATAAGAAACTGGGTTAGAGATAACTATTACATTCTATACTAGATATTGTATATAAGAAACTGGGTTAGAGATAGCTATTACATTCTATACTATATATTGTATATAAGAAACTGGGTTAGAGATAACTATTACATTCTATACTAGATATTGTATATTAGAAACTGGGTTAGAGATAACTATTAAATTCTATACTAGATATTGTATATTAGAAACTGGGTTAGAGATAACTATTACATTCTATACTAGATATTGTATATAAGAAACTGGGTTAGAGATAACTATTACATTCTATACTAGATATTGTATATAAGAAACTGGGTTAGAGATAGCTATTACATTCTATACTAGATATTGTATATAAGAAACTGGGTTAGAGATAACTATTAAATTCTATACTAGATATTGTATATAAGAAACTGGGTTAGAGATAACTATTACATTCTATACTAGATATTGTATATAAGAAACTGGGTTAGAGATAACTATTACATTCTATGCTAGATATTGTATATAAGAAACTGGGTTAGATGTAACAACGCAAATCAATAAAATATTTTTATGACAGAAACTGCAATAACAAAGTTGACAGTGTTAGAAACAATTTTAGAACTTATGCTCCCTTAGGGGACAATTAGAAATGTATTAGAAATGTTAGTCATAAATTTCACCACTATGTTTTATTGATTGGGGAATGGGAAATAACACTTCTCAGTCTGCTTTACTCGATTCGGAATTCTCTTACGTGCTCAACTTGAACATAGGACAAACGTTTTATCGTCCGTCTCCGATAGGACTAGGAGATCACTTACACTGAGATCAAGGATCTCTGGTAAAAATATCCCGATGTCTCCACGAGTTAGCGAACATACTACTTTTGGAACGAGAGGTGAACATCTAACCACTACCTACAAAGACCACCTAGTTCCTATGTTATATAAACATACCAACACAACAAAGACCACCTAGTTCTTATGTTATATAAACATTAAAAAAAAAAACCCACCTAGTTCCTATGTTATATAAACATACCAAAAAACAAAGGCCACCTAGTTCCTATGTTATATAAACATACCAACACAACAAAGACCACCTAGTTCTTATGTTATATCAACATACCAACACAACAAAGACCACCTAGTTCCTATGTTATATAAACATACCAACACAACAAAGACCACCTAGTCCCTATGTTATATAAACATACCAAAAAACAAAGGCCACCTAGTTCTTATGTTATATAAACATACCAACACAACAAAGACCACCTAGTTCCTATGTTATATAAACATACCAACACAACAAAGACCACCTAGTTCCTATGTTATATAAACATACCAAAAAACAAAGAGCACCTAGTTCCTATGTTATATAAACATACCAACACAACAAAGACCACCTAGTTCCTATGTTATATAAACATACCAACACAACAAAGACCACCTAGTTCCTATGTTATATAAACATACCAAAAAACAAAGAGCACCTAGTTCCTATGTTATATAAACATACCAACACAACAAAGACCACCTAGTTCTTATGTTATATAAACATACCAAAAAACAAAGACCACCTAGTTCCTATGTTATATAAACATACCAACACAAATTCACAATCATAGATTATATATAATAATATAGAACAATGATTAAGCACAACATTGGCACAAAATCAAAATATAAAAGATGTATTTTCTAAAATTTATTAAACATTTTGAATTTGGTGTCTCTATCAACAAAAAAATGTGGAAACTCTTGCCTTATCCTAAATTTGAATGAGGATTTGATAGATTTATTGATTGATTGATTGATTGATTGATTGATAGGACCATCATCACATCATTGCACTTCGATGAGTAACCATATGTGCTCCGAATGAGGAAATAATTGAACAATTACATTATTTATATTTTAAAAAATTTTACATTAAAAAAAATGTATATGTTAAGTTGAATTATTACGGGAATGCAGCATACACTAGATGTAAATAATTGTTCTTGGTTAGTTTGCTGCTAGAATGTATTATAAAACAGACGCAATAAATTAGAAGTATATATAACTAAGAACTGAATGTAAATAAGGAATATTGCACTTCATGGAACGTTTGTAACAGAGTCAGCAAAAATAACAATAATGTGACCAAAAAAAAAGAGAAAATAATAATGAAATTCATCATATATCTTTGATATAATGATTCTGTAACCACATTATATAATTGAAGACACGTTTGGTTGCAAAATTCAATGAATTTTGCATTGACTATCATATAGATCATTTCTGCATTAGCATGTGAAGTCACGTGGTGTCGCGTTACTAAGCAACTAGATTATGACTAGTTTAGTTTACTACTTCAACTTCGACACGGTACAACGTGGATTCATACATCAGAAACGCATATGGCTGACTATTCTGATAATTTTGATTCTCCGAAAGGAGTTAATTCTTATTTTTTAATGTTTGTGGACCTACGCGCTCTAATGTAACCAAAACAAGGTTCGTCCTTTGGTTGAAAAGAGCGTGTCTCGGCTTAAAGAGGCTTTAATCCCCCGGCATAACAAATAAACAAACAAGAATATCAGATGATTTTATTGTGTTGGTTAGCTTCTTCTTCTTCACCCTTCGCTCCTAGGGAAGCATAGGTCCACAACCAAGGCCTTCCAAGCTCGCCTATCCAATGCCATATTTTCCAGATCTCTCCACTCTCTCCCCATTTTCTTGCATTCCGTCTCCAACTCCCGTCTCCATGTGTTCCTGTGTCTTCCCTCACCTCTATTGCCCTATATTGATTGTCCTCATTTGAAAACATTTGCACATGTAAACAACATCAGTTGAATGCTTGCTAACAAATTATCAGAATGTCGATTTTAAAAAGTTTGAATCATAAAATTTAGGGCAACACATTTTTGAGTAATTGTCAAAATTAATCTGAAAAAATATAGTCCACATATTTTAAACATGAAGCTTTGACTAGCAAGATGAATTCCTATATGGACGAATCATTCATAGATTGTCAGTTAGAAAGCAAAAGTCATTTTTAAATTGTACAGAAAATTGTTTAAAATTTCGAAAATAATTTATGTTTTGTACACTTAAAACTTATTAATTGCTCCGTGTTTATGACTAGTGAATAATCTGTTGTTTTCTTAATTTTTATGTGGTGTGTCTTATGGTGAGGTGGGAGGGCGGGGGGAGTCAAGAGATTATAATTACTGATGTTTTCACTTCATTGTGACGCCCGAGTGGTTACCGGAGCCCAAATTTGGGATGTAAAGAATAGAACCACTGTTACCTGCCACGCATGTCGTAAGAGGCGACTAAGAATGATTGGCTGAAATCGTATGCACATGTCCTAAACGTGTAGAAGTCTACCAAGCCAATGTGCAACGTATACACGTTCATGGTAAAGATCAAACATGTCACAAATAGTGTTTAAAATTGATCGTAAAGAACGAACGCAAAGAAGAAGAAGAAGTCTTCATTGTACATTAAAGTTTCTTCTAAGTTCTTCTTTACTTCATTGTTTAGTCCACACTTTATTTCATTGTTTAGTTCACATAATACGGTACGCCACTCAGGTAATCACTCAGGTATGACCAATTTCCCGACAAACCACGTATCGTGGCATAAAATTTAAAAAAAAAAGAAGTTATACTAAATTAGATCTAAGTATTTTAATCCTATTTCATGTCTCCAAAATGACTCCGTCTTGTAGATATATTTTCTGAAGATGTTTTTTAATTGTGTAATTTCCATATGCCACGAATTCCATTAGTATTTCTATCACTTCATATGGCGCCAATTTTCAGATGCAAACATGTCACCATGAACACAAAAAGAGCAATTTTCAACACAATCTTTCTCCTCACATTATGTTAGCAGTGCCAAACCTGGACACTGACAACAAATGATAGAAGAAAACTAGTCACGACAGAGATGAAGTGTCTACGCAGAATGTTGGGTGTAACAAGAAGAGACCAGTTGAGAAATGAAGACATCAGGAAAAAGTGGGTAAAACATCAGTACTAGACTTCATCAAGAAACAACAAATTAAATGGTTCGTCCACGTAAGCAGATTACCAACAGACAGTGCATTTCAAAGAGCAATGCTGCTCCGATGGATGCAACGGGTACAAAGCAAAAGGCCGGCCACGCAAAAGATGGACCTCAGAGATAACAGATTCGATGAAAGAGACTATCTACGAAGCGGATACAAGGGCCCGTTTTAGAAATCTCTTCTTGACCTGACGCTGTGAGGCATACAGGATTCGAGAAAGAAAGAAAGAAAGAATACTTATTATTACTAATTTCTACTGATCTCATTCTGAAGATATGATAATATCTTGTATTGTAGTATTACTTTCATGTTTTTCTTCTCGAATTATTTCTAATTTCTATCGTCCTATGAGCAACCTATTGTTACAACCCATTCCACTATTATAGTTGTTTTTTGCTGATTTTTGATTTTTTTTTCAACTAGCAAGGAGGTACAAGTTTTTCATTCTGTTTTTTCTATTGTTTTGTTAGAGGTGTAGGAATGTTATTTATAGCTTTCTGCCATAAACTGAGAAAACTATCAAATATGGATGGGTGTGAAATGTTAAGATGCAGATCTTTCTGTAGGCGGTCTTTTGTTACTTGACTAAAAGACTAGACATAATTATGTAGGTCACAGCGAAGCAGCAACAGCCTTTTGTTCTGTGAGATTAATTAGGACAAAGGATTAAAACCGCAGTCGTTTATGATATCAATTGCTTGCGTTCAGTTCCCTCTAGTATAAGCAAGTAAGGCGACAGTAAATTGTGCACCCAGGATTTGAGCAGACTTCTCTGGGACGTGCTGTGGGCAAGGGATCATTGTTCTCCCAAGCTCTAAGCAGTTTTCTCTGGGACAGGACATGTGCTGTGGGCAAGGAATCATTGTTCTCCCAAAGCTCTAAGCAGCTTTCTCTGGGACAGGACATATGCTGTGGGCAAGGAATCATTGTTCTCCCAAAGCTCTAAGCAGCTTTCTCTGGGACAGGACAGGTGCTCTGGGCAAGAGATGCTTGGGCTGAGAAGCTCTGAGCTTGGATAGTGTCCAGACATGCAATCATCAACACAAACTAAATGACTTTTTTTCTAAGTAGATATGAATCGCTTGTGTCTTAGTATAAACAAGTAGGACGAACGTACATTTTGTTCACAAGCTCTGCGAAATTTTCTCTTGAAGGGGTGTGTTCTGGACAAGAGATTCCCACCATATTCATACATGTTCCGGTGCAGTGGTTATACATCATTATTTCGAAGGATATTATAACATGCAAGAATACAATCTAACATAAGTTATGTAATCATAACATTTTTAACTATGTAAAAACAAGAAAAGCATAGGGATAACCCGAATGTCCGCGCCAATAGGCAAAAATATGCATGAATGAAATGAGAAGAAAAATAACACAGAAAATGACTAGAGAAATCACACAGAATCTTATGCTAACATAGCCAATAGTAAAGTTTGCATAGCATGTCATAGCGTATGTTATATATTTTTCAAAATGGCAGTCACATTACCTAAAAATTTACATTAAAATATAGAACTCATTACATTCACGAATATAAACTAACTTCTTACGAAACAATTACATAGTTTTATAATTTTTTGTATCAGTGTTTCTTGTTTTTCAATATTGTGCTATATTGAGTGGGTTATCCAATCATGGTGGGATGGAAGAGATTCATGTAAGTGGTAACTTAACTTTCGTCAAGTTTTCATATTGCTAAGCGGGTGGTCGTATGCTATACCTTTACGTGATGATAAAATATATAATGTTATTAGTTGTTTGCTATTGTAGCAACATTGTAAGTCATACATGTTTCCGTGTGAACACTAGGGGATTCATAAATTGGAAACAAATTAATGTCTACTTTGTTTCTTCCAAATTCACATACAGTATTCTTTGAGAAGATTATGCAAGTGCCTAATGGAGGCTTACATTGTTCCTAGAGAAGATTATGCAGGTTTCTAATAGAGGCTTACATTTTTCCCTAGAGAAGATTATGCAGGTTTCTAATAGAGGCTTACATTGTTCCTAGAGAAGATTATGCAGGTTTCTAATAGAGACTTATGTTGTTCCTAGAGAAGATTATGCAGGTACCTAATGGAGGCTTACGTTGTTCCTATAACTTATTCATCTCATTCTACAAACGTCCCGTATCGATGACAACTTGTTAAATAATATGGCGCCGTGGCGTGTGTTATGACTATATTTTATTCAAGTGAGTATTAAGTTATGTGTTGGATTCGGAGTCTTTTTTCCTCTTCGAATGCTCCATATAAACCACTTGTTAACCACTCTTTGTGATTTGTATGTGATCCGAGCCTAAGAGCGATTGTACGTTGTGCCAGTTATGCGCCTACAAGTAGGCCAGCACATCCGATTTCTACGACGTTTTTTATTTATTAGAGTAGGTTCCTAGGCCTACTTCAGCCACATATTACAACATGCCTTGTAGGTCGCAGTGGTACTATTCTTTGCTCTCTTTCCGGACCCCGGAAACAGACGAGCAGTTCTTACCCCTGGTATAGGGAAACATTTATGACCCCTGGTATAGGGAAACATGTATGACCCCTGGTATAGGGAAACATGTATGACCCTGGTATAGGGAAACATGTATGACCCTGGTATAGGGAAACATGTATGACCCTGGTATAGGAAACATGTATGACCCTGGTATAGGGAAACATGTATGACCCTGTTATAGGGAAACATGTATGACCCTGGTATAGGAAACATGTATGACCCTTGGTATAGGAAAACATATATGACCCTTGGTATAGGGAAACATGTATGACCCCTGGTATAGGAAAACATGTATGACCCCTGGTATAGGAAAACATATATGACCCCTGATATAGGGAAACATGTATGACCCCTGGTATAGGAAAACATGTATGACCCCTGGTATAGGAAAACATGTATGACCCTGGTATAGGAAACATGTATGACCCCTGGTATAGGAAAACATGTATGACCCCTGGTATAGGAAAACATATATGACCCCTGGTATAGGGAAACATGTATGACCCCTGGTATAGGAAAACATGTATGACCCCTGGTATAGGAAAACATGTATGACCCCTGGTATAGGGAAACATGTATGACCCTTGGTATAGGAAAACATGTATGACCCTGGTATAGGGAAACATGTATGACCCCCGGTATAGGGAAACACGATATCTTCCATGGGAAACTTCATCCAAGAGAAAGATATTATGTTTTTATATGATCCCTGGTGATGTCAGTTAAATTTGCTTGATAAAGACCTTTTGGTCGAAACGTTCCTGTGTATTGTTGTTGTTTTTGTAAAACTACAGTACTTTGATTTTACGTGTTTCACCATTGCTACATAGTTTTACTGCAGACTTCACTCATATCGACATTGCTACATAGTTTTACTGCAGACTTCACTCATATCGATAATGTCAGGCACAATTTGATGATTTGACAAGAAAAGTCTTTGATGAAAGTTTTCATAAATTTGGTCTCACAATAACAACAAAGAACATTCTTAAGTTTAATTTAACCACTAATCTGTCTGTCAGTTGCCAAATGTGTATGATTCATGTAGCATCACAAGGGACAAATGATTCATTTCAGGACAAACGATATTGCTACAACAATCAACTGAACTAAACCCTCTTGTCTATTTCATGACCTTCGAAATTACTTTTATGTAATGAATTCAGTTTCCCTTTTCCCAAATTCAACCGACCATTGAAAATGTTTATCAATAAGTTCATACCCAGCGCTAGCTCAGAACAGATCATAAATATTTCAAGGACAAACATCTCATCCTATTAATCATCAAGCTTCACAGACTTTACAATCACCGACGCCGTCGCTTTTGTTCCAACATGGGATTGGATGTCGTATTCAAGAATAAACACAAATGTTCCTTTTTACATCTTCTAATTATTTCTCGATGTTTCTCTATCATCTATCGTCGCAAGTTATTCCGGCCAGGGAAGCAGTAACGCCCTAATTCTGCATCTGCCTTCGTCTGCGAGGAAAAGACAAAAAATAAACTCCACCCAAACAAAATGTCAACCACAATTGGTTGACTCATCGGTGCGGAGTGCCGAGAAAACAGGAACTATGTGGAATATAATTGTCTGTGACTGACGCAATCACATTTATTAACAGAATAATAGGGCTAATCGACTGTGGAACCAAGTATAGAAGATGTGTTTCTTCAATTCTAGAATGATCAGTTCATGGTTTGACTCGGTTTTCATGAAGAACCAACTTCGGTTCGAGTAAGAACCGAATCACTTAGGTTTCCTCGTAATTGATAAGAAAGATAAGGAAAGAGATAACATAGAGTTACATCTATACATCTAGTCTCAGTTTTTGTTTGTCTCAGCTTTTATCTCTCAACAGATAACATAGACTAGAGTTACATCTATACATCTAGTCTCAGTTTTTGTCTGTCTCATCTTTTATCTCTCAACAGATAACATAGACTAGAGCTACATCTATACATCTATCATTCTTCTCGCAGCCTCAGTCACTCTCAGCTTTTATCATTATACTCTCATTTTCTATTACACTCAGCTCACTCGCTGTACGCTGTTGGAGATATTATCAAAAAGGTCAGAACACAAGTCCGGAGTGCAATGAATATATTCCCAACTGAAACTTAAACTTCAAGTGCTACCTTTGTCTTGATAGAGACTAGCTATTACTTATTCTAACATTGTGTGTGTATGATCTGTACTATAGTCCTTTCAACAGTTCACGCCAAGGTCCAATGCGAATTGCATCAAAACCATCAATTCAACAGGAGCGGAACTTTGCTTACAATCTTAGAACTATACCGAAGTGAATGCGTTTATCATTTACCTGTGATAGGGAGCTGTGTTCTAGGATTGGACTCTACAATCACCTCCGCGTTGCTTCCCTGCCCAGCGTGTTAGTAGCGCGTTGGACGACGGGTTACAAGCTTCCTGTGAGTTCGGTCAATTCCGTGGGCTGGCAGAAAAGCCACAGGTTCTCTAGATTTACGGCGTTCGTGGCACCGTACCGAAGAGTTACGATGTCCATGGCACCGAGCCGAAGCGGTGAAAGTTCAATTGCTTCTGGATCGAAAACAAAAATCACATCCGCACACACTAGAGAGGTGCAGCAGCACACGTCTGAGGCGGTTGTCATCATCGCTTGCGAGGGGTGGCTATTAATCATGTGTAGTATCACCTGCATTTTTTAACACACAGATGTGCTCATGTGTAGGCTGTGTAGTCTAGTTTCTACACTTCATTCAATACATTTTTGTTTTAGAATCTTGATAACACAAATACAATTTTGAGTAAATACGACATGAGAAGATCAAGTACGTGAATAATGGAATATGTAATCGACATGAATATCAAACATATTCTTCTCGTGAATCTGGAAAGACAATCAGCGATTATTCATGTCCTGTCTACTGATCTCCTAGTTGGTCCATCCAGTTGGGAGATTTGAAGAAGTCTGGAAGAGTCTCATCCATTCTAGCAATGACTTTATAGATTGATTTCTTCCATGAGGGTTCTGCGTCCTTATTTGACTGTATGGATTTGAAGAACTCCCGCAGAGCAGCTTGGACTGCTGCCATAAAGTTGTGAGGAACCTAGTAGAGAACACAAAACAATGTTGAAGGTTAAGACATGATTTTCAAAAAGTAATATCTGGCGAAACACGTACAAAACAATGTTGGAGGTTAAAACATGATTTTCTTAAAGTAATATCTAGCGAAACACGTACAAAACAATGTTGGAGGTTAAGACATGATTTTCCAAAAGTAATATCTAGCGAAACACGTACAAAACAATGTTGGAGGTTAAGACATGATTTTCCAAAAGTAATATCTAGCGAAACACGTACAGACAACGTACTGTAATTTTAGAAAGTACACAAATAATAGCAATATACAGCGACGTTTCGACCAAAAGGTCTTTATCAAGCACAGTTTACACCAGAATGGAAGAAATTCACTTCTTAACACGGCAGACATAACATACACTATCTCTAAACTACAGAGACTACTGACGTCTTCCTGATGTTGGCTACCTTAAAAACAAAGCACTTCAACCTTAATTCTAGAAATCATCAGAAAACAAAACTAGTTCAACAAAATATTTCAAAATACAATAAAGATAGCAAATGAATGGGATTTGAAAGAGTACAACTTCTAAAACAATTCAGCTTAAAATAAATAATTGCTAACAAAGAAGTGAATAATATATTTTAAAACAAAATTGACAAAATAGTTGTTCTACATATTTATATTCATTACATATTCTCCGAAAGGAGTTACTTTTTACTTTTCATGTTTGCTGCCTACACGCTGGTATATAACCAAAACAAGATACGCCCTTAGCTTGAAAAGTGCTTCAATTCTCTACATAACAAACAAACTAATATCATATTCCTTTTCGATGTCAATGGAACACAGATTACTTTCCGTTGTCAATGAAACACGCAGTGGCGGCTCGTGATCGTTTTTGTTGGTAGGGCCAGACACAAATTTTCGGGAAAATCATGGCTTTGAGTTAGGTTATATTTTAATTTATTAAATAATAAAGACGCGTTACACATTATTTTTGGTGAGGCCGGGCCCCTCTGGACCTTACTGACGAGCCGCCACTGGGATCACGGATTACTTTCCGTTGTCAATGGAACGCGGGACTGCGATTTATTACTAGAATTTATAGATCGCTTCTCGGCCTACAGGCTAAGACCAATTTGTAGTGTCAAACGCTTGATCTCGGTCAGAAGTTACAGGCTAATATCAATTTGTAGTGTCCAACGCTTGATCTCGGTCAGAAGTTACAGGCTAAGATCAATTTGTAGTGTCCAACGCTTGATCGCGGTCAGAAGTTACAGGCTAAGATCAATTTGTAGTGTCCAACGCTTGATCGCGGTCAGAAGCTACAGGCTAAGATCAATTTGTAGTGTCCAACGCTTGATCATGGCTAGAAGTTACATAACCCTATAGCAATACTGTGGCAGAGCCTTCATAAAATAAACGCCAATAGACACACTCTTATACACTTAAACAAGCTCCGAGCAGCTCTCATCTGACACTCGGAGCTTACTCGTTCAACCGTACTGGGTTCATTCGTTGCCCAACGCCGGGTAGGGCCCAATTTTTTTTAAATGATACTGTTCCTAAGACTTTGTCAGTTTTACATTTCAGTTTGAATACTAATGCCATTTCTATAGATACCATAATTAACTGTCACTTTAACAGTATGTACATACTATCAAAATGAGCTGTCACTGTATCAGTATCTACATACTACCATAATTAATTGTCACTGTACCACCACTATCTACAAAATACCATAATTAATTGTCAGTCTACAAAGAATATATTGTTAGAATTTTCCTAGACAACAAACAGGTTCAAGAATTTCCAAGAGGCGGTGCTTCAAGACGCCAATCTTCACTTAAAGAACATCAAAATGACTGGAAATGATGAGCACACTCAGCCACTGGCTGGGCCAGACACAAACTTGTTACTACACTCCAATAATTCTTTAAGATTCCCTCGCACTTCTTCATCGATTGTCTGTGTTCTCTCTCCTCCGACAAGTCGTGCCAGTAACCCATTGATGCTGTTCAAACTACGACTCCCGAAAATCCTGCGACCTCGCGTCTTTATTGATCGTTCCTGGAAGAAATATCTCAACACTAACTGCAGGAGACACTCAGACAAATTGCCTCTTCCTAATTTGTGGGCAAATAAGACCCCAGTTTTCATTCCCATCTTTCTTCATATCCAACTTTCTCCGCAACTCTAAATCGATTTCTGTCAATTTTAACAATTCCCGTCCTTTTTTAAAAACTGTGTTTTATTATTGCTATAATATTTATTAACTTTATGATTATTTGTTTTTGTCCTTTATTTCCTTACCCCATATCTGTGTACACTTTTGTTATTCTCTTTAATGATGAAAGTGCATAGCTTAGAATACGTCGTGAGGGCCACTTCTCCTTTACACGACTTGACAGCCTAAATATAATTGTATCACATTATGCATGCAACTTCGTAGGGGGTTCATTGTATTTGATTGTGAACGGATCCATGAATTGCGCAGCTATCGTTTCTCCCCTTAATCGAAGACAGAAGAAAAATGCAGCAGTTTGTGGTGGACACAAACATTCATGTTGGTTATCATTGCTCATTTTCTCATGGCATTTGCACATTAAACAATAAAAAAAGGTCAACAGAGGAAGGATTGACTTCATTGCTCCTGGTTGTCCCATATGACTCTGTCCCTGCTGGCACTTCATTGTTCCTGGTTGTCCCATATGGCTCTGTCCCTGCTGGCACTTCATTGCTCCTGGTTGTCCCATATGGCTCTGTTCCTGCCGGCACTTCATTGCTCCTGGTTGTCCCATATGGCTCCGTCCCTGCCGGCAGAAATGACACGTCATCTGTTGAGAATGTTGCACAAAGCACGAACTACGCAGCTCCAGAAAAAATCCTAGGGATCTCATTTACAAATTGCACATGTAACTCGGTCAAGATTGGAACTCACAAACTTCAGAACGACATGCAAACGTCTTAATCACTTCACCATAGCAACCATCACAATTAACTCTCAACATACGCACTTCGCCATAGCAACCATCACAATTAACTCTCAACATACGCACTTCGCCATAGCAACCATCACAATTAACTCTCAACATACGCACTTCGCCATAGCAACCCTCACAATTAACTCTCAGCATACGCATACCAAAAGTATATTTTGACTTCCTACATGGTATAGTCAACATTCACCCGTTTGATGCCACGGCTCGCAAGGGAATAAAAGAATAGCACCACTGTGACCTACAAGGAGCGACTTGTAAGACGCGACTGATGTAGGACATAGGGAAGCTACTCTAGTAAATGAAAAGCATCGCAGAAATCGGATGTGCTGGCCTACTTGTAAACGCATAACTGGCACAACGTACAGTCGCTTTTAGGCTCAGATCAGATACAAATCACAAAGAGTGGCTAACAAGTGATCGATATCGAACGTTCAAAGAAGAGAAGAAAAAGTAGTTAAAAATCATGTATGGCAAGAATGTCAACAGAATCTAACATGTTTCTTATGTCAAACACCAGACAATATCAAAATGATCTTGGTAGCTTCTTCTTCTTCTTCTTCTTCTTCTTCTTAATCTTTGCGTTCGTTCTTTACGACCAATTTTAATCACTCTTTGTGATATGTTTGATCTTTGCCAAGAACGTGTATACGTTGCACATTGGTTTGGTAGGCCCATAAACGTATAGACTTCTACACATTTAGGACACGTGCATCCGATTTCAGCCAAACCTCCTTAGTCGTCTCTTACGACATGCATGGCAGGTAACAGTGGTTCTATTCTTTCCATCCCAAAATTTGGGCCCCGGTAACAACTCGGGCGGATCTTGGTAGCAATGTTGTTTCTAGTTAATGTTTTGGTTCATGAGGTAACTTACAGTAAAATTGATATTTCCTAGATGGTTTATCAGATGACTTACCGTATTGCACAAGTTAAACAACAGAGTTTGTCCAACTCAGAAGCACTACGTTTAATTAAAGAACACTTATACTGTGTTGATATCTCGAAACAGTTGATTCATCAGTCAATCGGTTGAAGATGGGTATCGGATATTTTTGACTTTGGTGACAACTTTGCAATCGTTGTCGGAGCTACATTGCAAGTGCTCTGTCGTTAAGACTTTGAAAACTGTTTTGACTCCGCGTAAGACAGTTCCAGCTACAAGACATCAACTGTTTTCTTTCATTCTTTTTATTTCTATAGTATGGGGTCGACGGTCCTATTTCAACCCACTTATTTTATTCCCTTTACAGACACGTATTCAGTAAGACTCTACCCCGGAAATCACATGAGGGATGCAACCGTTCCTCTCCTCGTTTGTTTAAAATATTGTCTCGTGTCTTGAAATATCGTCTGTGGCCTATAGATAGATATATATATATATATAAACATATTCAGTGTTGCCTCTTGTGTAAACTTCACTGTCTGTTTTAGCTTACACAATAGTATCCACGTAGTTTTCCTTTTAGGGTTGCTTATTGATTGGTTGATTGATATAACTGTATTATCATTGCACTTCAGCAATTAACCAGGTGTGCTCCGATCTCTCTCTTACACAGGAAGATCTCAGCGGCAGTGCACGAACTCCGTAGTAACGCCAAAGTCCCCAGATGTAATTTAGAAGATGGTGAAGATATTGTGTTTGAATTTTATTTGTTGTTTTTTTCTAAAGAATTTTGCCTGGGCAGCGACTTTCCAGCCTGATATTCTCGATTTTAAACTGCCAAGGGTACTTTTACGTGCTCAACTTGAACACGGGATCTACGTTTTATCGTCCATCTCCGATGGGTCTTGGAACTCGATTTCATCTACACTGAGATCAGGGATCTCTGAAAAAATGTCCCGATGGCTCAACGAGGGAGCGAATCGAGCAGCTGTGGAGCGAGAGACGAGCAACTTCTAGAAAGTTTGACAAATAGCTCTATGTCAGTTCTGAGGTCAACTTGACAAATAGCTCCATGTCAGTTCTGAGGTCAACCTGACAAATGACTTCATGTCAGTTCTGATGTCAACTTGACAAATAGCTCCATGTCAATTCTGAGGTCAACCTGACAAATGACTTCATGTCAGTTCTGAGGTCAACAGAATTTTGGCATTAATTATCTGTTGTGTTTTTCTCAAACAAGATTTTGTCATCTATCTTCTCTCTCTCTCCCTGTCCCTTTAACCCGGATTGAAGCATATACTCCCAACAAGTTCATGCCAAGTCGTCCTATCTCTAGCTATTTCCTTCAGCTTCCTCCATCTCTTATTTATATTGTATATCTATACGTCCAAATCCCGTCTCTTTGTATTTCTCGACCTTCCCTTCTTTCGCTGTCCCTGCGGGTTCCAGAAAATAAACCACAAAATCCAACCAACTATCTAGCTTCATATTTGATACAATCTCTGTTTATCCGTCTAGATTGTATCATCACGTGTTTTCTTGTTAAATACCATCTCTGTTGCTACTTCTCTACAGGCTGCTCTCAAGCTCCTTAATTCATTCGCTCCATCCATCTCGCTTTCTCTAGACAACATTCTGCATGTTATCGAACAGCTTTCCAGCACGTGTTGACGACTGCAAGTTAATCTAATTTTTGACGACCAAACCAAAATGGCTTCTTCTAAAAGAAAACGATGGGCCCATCCCATAATTGGATTACGTCGATTATCTGCCCTTGAAGATCAATGATATCCCAACGGCGTGACGTGCTGGGCATTCATCTCTGATCACTAGGGACACACTGCCAGAGCAGATATTCCACAAAGAAATTAGTGGACACGTGGGATAGCCACAAACCGTTTATGGGTAGATCAACAATTTTCCTAGCCTGAAGCTTCTACTGGACGCCACACGTCTTCCGATCACGTGACCTCCTTTCTCTCATCTGCTAAGTGAAGACGTCTGAGCCATAACTCGGTAGACCAGTTCTAAATTAATTTTTGTTTCACTAATTCTATTTTTCAAAATTCGTCGCAGGAATAAGATGGTGATGGTGGTGAGGCGATGCAAAGTTTGCAATCTTGATGGTAGCATATCCTTTACAGGACGTAGCCATCAATCATAGTAAACGAGTCGTCGATTTTCCAGGTACCACTTATACGTTCAGCAGTTTGTCATTGCTTTCTGAACGGTGAGGTCTATGTTTGCCGTTCGTAAAAATCCAAGTGAACGAATTTGCTTCCAAACTTGCCCGCCGCGGAGTCTGAACCATGGTACGCTTGGCTTGTGATCGAGCTCACTACCACTGAAGCTACAGACGCCCATATGAAATCTTGATACATTTTCACACACACACACACACATTTATCCAGAATCCCTTCAGGGAAACAGGAAATCTTGATACATTTTCACACACACACACACACACACATTTATCCAGAATCCCTTCAGGGAAACAGGAAATCTTGATACATTTTCCCACACACACACACACATTTATCCAGAATCCCTTCAGGGAAACAGGAAATCTTGATACATTTTCACACACACGCACACATTTATCCAGAATCCCTTCAGGGAAACAGGAAATCTTGATACATTTTCACACACACACACACATTTATCCAGAATCCCTTCAGGGAAACAGGAAATCTTGATACATTTTCACACACATACATTTATCCAGAATCCCTTCAGGGAAACAGGAAATCTTGATACATTTTCACACACACACATTTATCCAGAATCCCTTCAGGGAAACAGGAAATCTTGATACATTTTCACACACACACATTTATCCAGAATCCCTTCAGGGAAACAGGAAATGAACATCCATTTTGAAAATGGGTAACCGGGCGTGACTAAAATCTCCAAACTTGACTGTTTATCCATTAAGTATATTTGTATGTTCTAATGTTAGCTATGTTTATGTTCTGATGTTAGCTAAGTTTATGTTCTAATGTTAACTAAGTTTATGCTAGCTAAGTTTATGTTCTGATGTTAGCTTAGTTTATGTTCTAATGTTAGCAAAGTTTATGTTAGCTAAGTTTATGTTCTGATGTTAACTAAGTTTATGTTCTGATGTTAACTCCGTTTATTGTGAGTCATGTAAGCTCTTTTGTCATTTATTCCCCAACTGCAACTCTTTCCTTTCCAAATTGATAATTCTACAGTTTCCAACATCCTATGCCAGGAAAGAGCTGCATTTCATTCTAATTACATTATGTCATTTAAGCACACACCCATTAAAAAACCACATTGATGACATAAACATTATCTAACATCTCGGTTCAACAACTTTCAATGAACAAATTAATGTAAGTGTCTGGCCAAGGAACGGACAAGAAAAGCAATAATCAAAATGGGAAACTTATTATTTCAATCTATGATACCCCCATCCCTAAAAAAAAAGAACAGAAGGGTATTATTTTCGGTTCTAACAAAATTGAAAATCGCCATATTGTTTCACTGCTGGCCTGTTGACAATTTTATGCGACAGCGGAGCGGAGAACCGATCTCATTGTTTCTATGACGATCGCTCTTCAAAGAAACCACAAACCAGCGACTCGCTGAGATGATTAACAATTAAGCTTAAATTCATCTGGTGCCATTCTCTGGCGCCGCCTGCTTCTCTGGTGTCTCACAACCACTAAGACCTGATACCACTTGCCCGTCAAACATAAATGGCAACCAGTTCGCCATATTAAGCGCCGGCGTCGAAGTCGATCGAAACAACAACTAATGGCTCACGAGTCACGTGACAAAACTAGCGACCAATAAGAATGTCATAGCCGCTGATTCACTGTTTGCAAAATGTCACATTTTTGGGATCATGATCTGGAACCAACATTTTCACTTTGAATTTTTTTTTTTCATCTCCGATTTTGCATATCAAAGGGATTTAGATATTTCTAACAGCTGCCGGGATTATTGTAACAAAAATGTGCAATCAGCCATTAGACGGTACTCAAAATAAAGTGATGTGCACTTGTAATAAATGTTACGCCTTTCAACCGATTACAGACACTAATTTTGGTAATAGCAAAAGTAGATTCAATTTACACAACTGTCGTGTGTGAGACATGAAAGAAATTAGCAAAACTATAATGTCCTTGAAAATAATTCAATCAAATATGGTGTAGTGCAATATGGTATGCAGTCAGTTTTGAGAAGTGGTTTGACTGAAGTCAACAAGAAGCACAGTCAGTTTTGTAAAGTCGTTTGTCTGAAGTCAACAAGAAATACAGTCAGTTTTGAGAAGTGGTTTGTCTGAAGTCAACATGAAGAATAGTGGAGCTATTGAGATCCATTTGAGGCTGGGTCACCCTGAGAGCCGTTGCGGTGGAAAAAATATTCCACATCCACTGTGGAATTGAATCCGAACCACAGCCTAAAATGTCGAATTTACTAACAATTACACTAATGTGACTTTCGTTTTTTTGTTTGTACATGTGTAAATCTACATAATAAATCACAACATACCTCTAATTGATTGTTCCTGTTGTAGTGAAGGTTGAGATGACGAAATAGTTCTGAGTCTCCGTTAATAACAAGATCATCTGCATGCTTGCAGCCTTCTGCCAATGCCTGACGGGCATATTTCTCCATTTGAATGTAGAAAAACTCCCTGCAAGTATAAAAAAACAAATACAATTAAAACATCAGTTATACTTAATTTATTATTGATCTGTACAAGACTTGATAAGCTGTAATATTGATATAAACATATCTAATCCAAGTTACACGGTTAAAGTATGAACAATTCTTAGAATCATTTTCAAATGGAAGGATCACACATGTGATACCGGGTTCCGCAAGTTAAGCAAAGAATAGTACCGCTGCTACCTACAAGGCATGTCGTAAGAGGCGACTGATGTAGGACCTAGGAAACTATTCTAGTAGATAAAAACATCGCAGAAATTGGATTTTCTAGCATAACTAGCACAACGTACATTCACTCTTAGGCTCAGATCACATACCGATCACACAAAGTTGTTAACACGTGGCCTATATGGAGCGTTCAAAGTAGAAGTAGAAGAAATAGAAGAATACATGACCGTGATGTGTCTTTGATATAAAGTAGTGTAATAGATGTCAGTAAACTATATGGTAGTGTAATAGATGTCAGTAAACTATATGTTAATGTAATAGATGTCAGTAAACTATATGTTAATGTAATAGATGTCAGTAAACTATATGGTAGTGTAATAGATGTCAGTAAACTATATGGTAATGTAATAGATGTCAGTAAACTATATGGTAATGTAATAGATGTCAGTAAACTATATGGTAGTGTAATAGATGTCAGTAAACTATATGGTAATGTAATAGATGTCAGTAAACTATATGGTAATGTAATAGATGTCAGTAAACTATATGTTAATGTAATAGATGTCAGTAAACTATATGTTAATGTAATAGATGTCAGTAAACTATATGGTAGTGTAATAGATGTCAGTAAACTATATGGTAGTGGAATAGATGTCAGTAAACTATATGTTAATGTAATAGATGTCAGTAAACTATATGGTAGTGTAATAGATGTCAGTAAACTATATGGTAGTGGAATAGATGTCAGTAAACTATATGTTAATGTAATAGATGTCAGTAAACTATATGGTAGTGTAATAGATGTCAGTAAACTATATGGTAGTGTAATAGATGTCAGTAAACTATATGGTAGTGTAATAGATGTCAGTAAACTAGATGTTAATGTAATAGATGTCAGTAAACTATATGGTAATGTAATAGATGTCAGTAAACTATATGGTAATGTAATAGATGTCAGTAAACTATATGGTAATGTAATAGATGTCAGTAAACTATATGGTAATGTAATAGATGTCAGTAAACTATATGGTAATGTAATAGATGTCAGTAAACTATATGGTAGTGTAATAGATGTCAGTAAACTATATGGTAGTGTAATAGATGTCAGTAAACTATATGGTAGTGTAATAGATGTCAGTAAACTATTGGTAATAATAGATGAGTAAACATGTGTAAGTAATAGATGTCAGTAAACTATATGGTAATGTAATAGATGTCAGTAAACTATATGGTAATGTAATAGATGTCAGTAAACTATATGGTAATGTAATAGATGTCAGTAAACTATATGGTAATGTAATAGATGTCAGTAAACTATATGGTAATGTAATAGATGTCAGTAAACTATATGGTAATGTAATAGATGTCAGTAAACTATATGGTAGTGTAATAGATGTCAGTAAACTATATGGTAATGTAATAGATGTCAGTAAACTATATGGTAGTGTAATAGATGTCAGTAAACTATATGGTAGTGTAATAGATGTCAGTAAACTATATGGTAGTGTAATAGATGTCAGTAAACTATATGGTAGTGTAATAGATGTCAGTAAACTATATGGTATTGTAATAGATGTCAGTAAACTATATGGTAGTGTAATAGATGTCAGTAAACTATATGGTAATGTAATAGATGTCAGTAAACTATATGGTAGTGTAATAGATGTCAGTAAACTATATGGTAATGTAATAGATGTCAGTAAACTATATGGTAATGTAATAGATGTCAGTAAACTATATGGTAGTGTAATAGATGTCAGTAAACTATATGGTAATGTAATAGATGTCAGTAAACTATATGGTAATGTAATAGATGTCAGTAAACTATATGGTAATGTAATAGATGTCAGTAAACTATATGGTAATGTAATAGATGTCAGTAAACTATATGTTAATGTAATAGATGTCAGTAAACTATATGGTAATGTAATAGATGTCAGTAAACTATATGGTAATGTAATAGATGTCAGTAAACTATATGGTAATGTAATAGATGTCAGTAAACTATATGGTAGTGTAATAGATGTCAGTAAACTATATGGTAATGTAATAGATGTCAGTAAACTATATGGTAATGTAATAGATGTCAGTAAACTATATGGTAATGTAATAGATGTCAGTAAACTATATGGTAATGTAATAGATGTCAGTAAACTATATGGTAATGTAATAGATGTCAGTAAACTATATGTTAATGTAATAGATGTCAGTAAACTATATGGTAATGTAATAGATGTCAGTAAACTATATGTTAATGTAATAGATGTCAGTAAACTATATGGTAATGTAATAGATGTCAGTAAACTATATGGTAATGTAATAGATGTCAGTAAACTATATGTTAATGTAATAGATGTCAGTAAACTATATGGTAATGTAATAGATGTCAGTAAACTATATGTTAATGTAATAGATGTCAGTAAACTATATGTTAATGTAATAGATGTCAGTAAACTATATGGTAATGTAATAGATGTCAGTAAACTATATGTTAATGTAATAGATGTCAGTAAACTATATGGTAGTGTAATAGATGTCAGTAAACTATATGGTAGTGTAATAGATGTCAGTAAACTATATGGTAATGTACAAGAAATAAAGAACAAGAAATATTTACCGACCACCAGAAATGGTATAAACAAACACAGATTCGTTCTTAAAATCGGTTTTTACAGTTGCTTGAATAATCTTCTTCTACTTCGAACGCTCCACATCGACAACTTGTCAACCATTCTGTGCGATTTGTATGTGATATGAGCCTAAGAGCGATTGTACGTTGTGCCAGTTACGCGAACACAAGTAGGTCAGCACATCCGATTTCTGAGCTGTTTTTTATTTACTAGGGTAGCATCCATAGGGTCTACATCAGTCGCCTCTTACGACATGCATTGAAGGTTGCAGTGGTACTATTTTTGCCTCCTTGCAAGCCCCGGTACCACAAGGACGGTTTTAATCATCTAAATTTTAATAATCTAAATTTGATTAATCTAAATTTTAATCATCTAAATTTTAATCATCTAAATTTTAATAATCTAAAATAAAACAAACAAAAAATTATTATTTTTTATGGGTGCAGGGTTTTAAAAAAACCGGGAACCCTGGAATTACCATCACTGTTTTAGTTTATTACCGTTGGTATACTGTCGCTGGTCCCTGCTGTTTACACGCTTGAACAGTTCAATTAACGATAAAACAACAAACAGCTCGAATGGATAAATCCAATACTGAGGCATAATACAACAGTTGTTTTACTCAATTTACAATCATGTTCTTTTGTGTTATTAGTTACATACTAAACAGTATCCCAAACTCGACAAACCAAGTTATAAAAACTGATCATGTGCACCGACTTGTTAAATATAAATTAGATTTCCCTGTATAATTTTCCCGATGTTACTTGCTGGTAGTTGCGTTCATAAATCACATTCAATGTATGATATTCTTGATTTGTAGTCTATTGTTTATTTCCTGAACTGACTCTCATATTTGTTTATTTTAGAAACGCCTGAATAGTTCGAAAAATATCCTATGCTAATGTCACATAAACTTTGTCGCGAAACGTTGCCATGCGAAATTAAAAGTTGGCCTGTTCACACATTTTGGTTAGGACAATTAACTGTGAACATGATGCTGTCCAGTCAGCTGGCACAGTTACGCCTTACCAGCTACAGTGTATGTGATCATAAACATAAGGGCTACCCTGATATCTAATGATACTTATGAGGTCACTGGTCCGTTTACAAGTAACGCCTGCAACTGTTGTTTATTTGTCATAGTATAATCAGTTTTCTCATCAAATAGTAGTTTTACAGTAACTCATCTTAAATAATTTATAGTTCATGCAATTACTGTATATCCTATTTGTTCATCCACAATAAATATATATAAAAATCATCGTCATCAGAATGTGGGGTCTCCACGTCGAAGATTGACTACAATTGGATTTCAGCAAAGGCTGTTCCTTGCCTGGATGGTAGCTACACTGACATGCCTGTGTATGCATGTATGAATACACACACATACGCACATACATATACTCACATACACATATATAAATATATATATGTGGGGGATGAAAATAGTGGCATATCGTTTACAAGACGTTACTATCAGACACAGTAAGCGACTCGTCGATTTTCTAGGCACCACTTATACGTTCAGTAGTTTGCCATTGCTTTCTGAACAGTGAGGTCTATTTTTACCGTTTGTAAAATTCCACACGAACAAATTTGCTTCCCAACTGCCGGAAGTGGAGTTTGAACCAGGTATGCTTGGGTTGAGATCGAGCTCACTACCGTGTTAGCTACAGACGCCCACTATATATTTATGTGACCATTTCGCCATTACAACTTTATGGACGGTCAATAAAATTCAATAATTAATTGTACTCGCCATTTATGCCTAGCCTGGACAGGTGGTATGGGGAATGTGCCGTACCAATTTTGCACAAACTTGTGGGGGAGAGTGAGAAAGAGTTAAGAGTGAGAAAGAGTTTGACATGAGTGATAGATGTACATAGACACAGGAAGACATAGATGATATGGGGATAGATGTACATAGACACAGGAAGACATAGATGATATGGGGATAGATGTACATAGACACAGGAAGACATAGATGATATGGAGATAGATAGAAAGTATTCAATTGTTTTCAACGACTCTATCCTACTGTTTCAACCAAAGGAAAGACAAAGCCCTTTTTGGTCTCAAGCGGAGTTTGCAGGAGATGCCAGAAGATGAAATGGAATACATACTTAACCATCCACTACCTTAGGGTCCATCCCTCCGATATATATATATTGCCTATTGTTTGTATATTCCTAGTTGGAAGATGGAGTTGGCTGTACACTCTTGCTGTTAAGGGTAGGGATGGGAGCTTTAATTTGCGCTCTAGGGCCGGATGAGTCGCGCTTGTTGTGTTATATCCGTGTTTATGTAGTGTTGTCTTGATATTGTCTATCCATATTTTTCTTGGTCTTCCCTTAGCTATAGTATCCGATCTCTTTTTATTGTATGCTGTTATTGGTGGTTGGTTGTATTTCATTCTCATTAAATGTCCAAATCACTGCATTTGTTATCTTTCGATGTATTCGGTGCATGATGTTATGCCCACTCTGCTTCTGATGTCGATATATAAGTGTGCGTGCGTGCGTGTGTATGATTAAGAGAATTGTCCAGGACAGAGCGGTATGGATAAATTATTCGCAGGTCCTATGCAACGTATGTCCTGTGGTCGGGGATTCTGTTCTAGGATTGGACTCTACAGTCACCTCCGCACACACCAGAGAGGTGCAACAGTACACGTCTGAGATTGTTGTCATCATCGCTTGCGATGGACGGCTATTATTATGTCCTATGTACGAGATGAATATATATATATATATATGTACGAAGGATTGACTTCATAGCCTCGGCTTTCCCCATATGACGCGGTCACTCTTCATAGAATCTGCAGAGAAAATTACACAATGAAAGAACACAATAGCCCCAACACAATCCTTATGGATCTGCTAAAATACACTCGTGAAATGTGTGTATGTCTGCAGAGTTAAATATGTGACCTCCTCTCCCACACCCCCACATCCCCCCACACCACCAACACCTTTGTGCACTAAATGTTTGAAACCGTGATATAATTTATTCCCCACATCGTGTAGTTTGTCAATACTTGTGTTACTTCACCGTTCGCTAGTACATTGTAGTCTATCAAATACATGAGTGTTTCTCTTGTCTGTGTATGTGTGTGTGCGTGCGTGTGTGCGTGCGTGTGTGTGTATGTAGAAAGAGAGAGAGAGAGAGAGAGATGGGGAAAAGAAGGAGAAAGAGATAAAATGAGCGATAGTTGTACACAGACACAGATAGACAGACAAGATATGCAGAGAGATAGAATGTATTTAATTGTTTTCAACGACTCTATCTTTTTTCCTCTCACTTGTGCCTTTTAAACCCCGGTTGGGGAATAGACCCTCAACCGACTCATACCATGTCTTCATATCTTCAGCTACGCCCGCCTGCCCAGCGCATTAGTAGCGCGTTGGACGACGGGTAACAAGCTCCCTGTGAGTGCGGGTTCAATTCCACGGGCTAGCAGAAAAGCCACAGGTTCTCCGGATTTACGGTGTTCGTGGCACCGAACCGAAGGGTTACGATGTCCATGGCACCGAGTCGAAGAGCTGAAAGCTGAAGTGCTTCTGAATCGGAATTTTTTTTTTTTTTAAATCTTCAGCTATCTCTTGCAACTTCATCCAGCTCTTCCCTTCAACCATATCTCTGCCTACGCATCTCTTCACTGTGTATATCTAGACTTTCCTCCTTTTGCTGGGGGTTCCAGGACATGACCCTTCTTGTTATATCTATAACATCTCTTCACGACTGCCTGTTGGATGAGGACACTACAATAGATGTTGATTCGATCCAGTGATTTCAGTAGTTTGGAGTTACCCGTTGAATAATTGGATGTCTGAGGGGCAGAATAAAGAGTGTGTTTAATCAGCGAGCCACGGAACCATCAGTATGCATACTCTTCAATATCTGTTGGGGAGACTGAGCACCTATGGGTCTGTCCGGAGAGCAGTGATGTCAGTTTAGTAACCAAATAACCAATTATATTTACAAAAGATTGTTAAACGTTTGTCTTAACTAGCGCCAAGATATTTGCATCAACTTTTGGTTACACTGGGATCTGTCTCCGTTGTCTTTATAAGTTCCTCATTTGTGACCTTATCATACCATCTCCCTATACTCTGCACAATTATATTAGTTAACGTTTTAAAAAAAGACAGACATACATATAGGTGGACAGACAGGCGGACAGAGGGATGGACAGACAGACAAACAGACAGGCAGACAGGAAAACACCCTGACAACAGACAGACAGATAGACAGACAGGCAGGAAAATGCATAGACAGACAAATACAGTCAGACCGATAAATAGATAGACAGGCAGATACCAGACAGATAAACAGACAGGCAAGCAGGTATACACATAGACAGACAGACAGGCGGTGGACACACAGACTCCTAGACAGACAGGCAGAAAGACACACAGACACCTAGACAGACAAACAGGCAGGAAGACACGCAGACTCCTAGACAGACAGACAGGCAGGCAGGAAGATAAAAAGACACCAGACAGAAAGACAGGCAGGCAGATGTATAGACAGACAGATAGACAATCAGACAGATAAATAGATAGACAGACAGACACAGTTTTGTAAAACTACTAGTCTACCATTACTGTAAAGCGCTTTATCGGAACAGTTATCAATGTACACACACACACTCTCTACATCCAACACACAAATTGGACAATTGTTACTGCTTCTTCAAATGTCCTATTCATGGCGCAAGGGACCCCAGATAAGAATAAAGGTCAATTGGTAAGGGCTAATTATGTCTTTGGACTCAAATGGCAAGGGGGTACGGAAAATGAGCATATTATTACCAAAACACGTGCTGCTCGTATCCGTGTCGATTTGTGCTGGCATATGAGAAACCCAAGATGTCTCCCAGAGGGTGAAGTTACTCACGCGGGGATGGGGGACGTTGTAGATGTTGCACTTATATCGGATTGAATCCTAGAGGCACAAAATGAGAGAGGAACAATGTGTCTGGAAGAGGCATAGTAATGAAGGTAGTAACGATCGTTGCTTCTGACCAGGGACGTGTACAGCCTGCCCAATGTCCTTGTTGACACGATATTGAATGAACACAACTTAACTATGTATACTACTTGGTTTTATTCGTTGGAAAACTGGATATATGGTTATGAAGACAGAATAACTGGTGTGGAAAAACTGGATAACTGGTTATGGAGACAGAATAACTGGTGTTGGAAAACTGGATAACTGGTTATGGAGACAGAATAACTGGTGTTGGAAAACTGGATAACTGGTTAGAGAGGCAGAATAACTGGATAACTGGTTATGAAGACAGAATAACTAACTTTTGGAAATTGTAAAACTGAAATTTATAAATTGAATACTTAAAAGTTGGAAGTTCATTAAAAACATTTTTTTTAAATTGGATAACTGATTTTTTTAGAAATTTACAGTAACTGTAGTATTAGGATTAATAGTAGTAGTAGTAATAGTACTCACTTTGAGAAAACTAAAGGGGAATATAACAATTAGGGTCTTTTCCTGCAACCGACAGAGAAAGCGAAAGACAGGGAGGCCTAGAAATACATGGAGACGAGATTTGGAGGTATAGATCAATAATATAAAGCAGAGCTGGAGGGAGCTGCAGGAGATAGCTAGAGATTTGGAGGCATAGATCAATAATATAAAGCAGAGCTGGAGGGAGCTGCAGGAGATAGCTAGAGATTTGGAGGTATAGATCAATAATATAAAGCAGAGCTGGAGGGAGCTGCAGGAGATAGCTAGAGATTTGGAGGTATAGATCAATAATATAAAGCAGAGCTGGAGGGAGCTGCAGGAGATAGCTAGAGATTTGGAGGCATAGATCAATAATATAAAGCAGAGCTGGAGGGAGCTGCAGGAGATAGCTAGAGATTTGGAGGTATAGATCAATAATATAAAGCAGAGCTGGAGGGAGCTGCAGGAGATAGCTAGAGATAGGAAGAATTGACATGAATTGACTGAGGACATATGCCCCAATCCGGTGAGATAGCAAGAGATGAAAAAGACTTGGCATGAGTTGGTTTGAGCACCTATGTCCCAATTCGGGTTAAAAGGCAGAGACAGAGAGAGTAATAGTAGTAATAGTGGAAGTAGTAGCAGTAGTAGTAGCAGCAGCAATATTAGTATTAGTTGCAGTAGTAGTAGTAATATTGGTAGTAGTAATAGTGGTAGCAACAGCGGAGGTAGCAGTATTAGTTGTGGTAGTAATAGTAATAGTAGCAGTAATAGTAATAGCAGCAGTAGTAGTAGTATGAGTCATCCAAGACAGTCGTTACAAATGGTCATTTAACATTTCTATGGCATAAATCTCCTCTAAACCTCGTCAACATACTGCATCCAATGACGTCTACTGCGCTGCCTGGAACCTCTATTCAAACAAGATCATGTATATTTCCCACACTATTTGTTCACTCAACGGGGCCTTTAGGACGTAGTCATCTTGGAAAGGTCACCCGATCGTTTATCACAGAGAGAGTGAGAGAGAGAGACAGGGGGAGAGAGTTCACAGAGTTTCTAGAAAATTGGTCAGTCGTTCTGTCCTAAGACAATGGGCGGCCTCAATTAGAGCCTGCTAGAGGGAAACGCTTGGCATTTACCAACCTAGGACAAGCCTGGGAAAGTTTGCAACAATTTGGGTTCTCGCTGGCCTTGACTCGTTCTCTCTCTCTCTCTCTCCCTCTCGTGTTGACTTGGGAGTTTAGAGAAGTGGATCATTCTTCTTCTTCTAACGCTCCATATCTACCACTTGTTAACACCACTGTTTGTGATTTGTATGTGATCCGAGCCTAAGAGCGATTGTACTTTGTGTCAGTTATGCGTCTACAAGTAGGCCAGCATATCCGATTTCTGCGACCGTTTTTATTTACTAGGTAGCTTCCTATGCCACTACCTCAGTCGCCTCTTACGACATGCCTTGTAGATCGTAGTGTTACTATTCTTTGCTCACCGTACGCGCTCCGGCAACACACGGGCGAGAAGTAGATGATGGAGGCTGCGTGAAGAACTTGGATCTTTATATGGAAGTTGTTACTTTGGTTCATCTACACACACATATCTCTCGGTTTGTGTTTCATCTACACACACATATATCTCTGTTTGTGTTTCATCTACACACACATATCTCGGTTTGTGTTTCATCTACACACACATATCTCGGTTTGTGTTTCATCTACACACACATATCTCGGTTTGTGTTTCATCTACACACACATATATCTCGGTTTGTGTTTCATCTACACATTTCGCCCGAGTGGTAATACCGGGGCCCAAATTTGGGGTGTAAAGAATAGAACCACTGTTACCTGCCACGCATGTCGTAAGAGGCGACTAAGGAGGTTTGGATGAAATCGGATGCACATGTCCTAAACGTGTAGAAGTCTATGCGTTTAGGGGCCTACCATACCAATGTGCAACGTACACACGTTCTTGGCAAAGATCAAACATATCACAAAGAGTGATATTAAAATTGGTCGTAAAGAACGAACGCAAAGAAGAAGATCTACACATTTAATTTTCCAAGACATGTTATTGTTTTAGTTTCGAGACATGTTATTGTTTATGAGTAAATTTTGATCGATATTCATGTTTTCTATGCTGTCTATGTTTATTTTTCTTTGTGCAGTGCAACCTAAAAAAAAATACATCTATTACTTTGTTTCGTTTCGTCCCAAACGTCCCAAACGAAACAAAGTAATAGATGTATTAGATGTATCACAACAAAGGAGAAGAACAGTTTGGCTTTAGAAAGAACAGAGGCACAAGAGAGGCAATACTTTGTATAAGACTACTCGCTGACAAGTATATAGAAGTGCAAAAAGTATCTACTTGTGTTTCATTGACTAGAGCAAAGCTTTTGACAGAGTCCAACATGAAAAGCTAATCATATGTCTACAAGAAATAGGCCTAGATGGGGATGATATCAGACTAATAAGTAACATATACTGGGAACAGACAGCAATAATAAAATATGAAAATAGCTACTCTCCATACATAGACATAAAGAGAGGAGTGAGACAAGGATGCATACTGTCACCAAGCCTATTTAACATCTACACAGAGAATATCTTCAAACAACTAGAGGGAATGCCAGGACTCAAGATCAATGGAAAAATAATAAATAACTTAAGATATACAGATGACACAGTATTGGTAGCAGAAAATGAACAAGATCTACAAGAATTAGTGGACCAATTGGACAGAACTAGCAAGGAATATGGATTAGACATTAACATACAGAAAACAAAAACTATGGTGATCAACAAGGAAATGGAGAAACCTAAAATGAATATAAAAATGCATGGAGAATTACTACATCAAGTAAAAAGCTACTCCTATCTTGGTCAGATGATAACAGATGATGGCAGATGTATAACTGAAATTAAAAGAGAATAGGAATGGCCAAGGATAATTTCAATAGTATGAGAAAGTTACTGACATCCAAACAAATTACAAACAGGCTAAAAATGAGAATGATCCAATGCTATATATATCCTATATTAATGTATGGCTCGAAACATGGACAATGAACAAGCAGTTAGAAGACAGAATTGATGCATTTGAGATGTGGATATATAGAAGAATAAGCAGAGTTTCATGGACAGAAAAACAGACAAATAAACAAGTTTTAGGAAAACTAGGCATGAAGAAACAATTATTAAGAGAAATAAAATTCAGACAAGTAAAGTATTTTGGGCACATAAAAAGACATGACACCATGATAAAACATTTACTAGAGGGGAAAGTTGAGGGGAAGAGCAAGAGGAAGACCGAGAGATAAGTGGAGGGAAACTTTAAGAAATGGACAGGTTACAGTCTGGCAGTGTGCAACACCAAGGCGAAAGACAGAGGATGCTGGAGATTCATTGCAGCCAACCTTCGATGTGGAGACGGCACCTGATGATGATGACTTTGTTTCGAGAGATACAATGTTTGTCATGAATGCTTGTCTGATGCTCCATGATTGACATGCGTATGTTGCAAGATAAATATATATGTCATCATTAAGTTATATCTGTGCTTGTTTCTTGCTTGTGTAACATCATATGTTCTTTATACTAATTACCCACTGAACTATCACAACTGATCGATCTCCTTCGATTTATTTTTTACAGTTTCTTTTGTTGTTAAATGTTTCCAGCGAGAGTTGGAAAATGACTAAAGATATAGAAAGCAAGTTGAATGTATTTGAAAATAGATGTCTGCGAAAAATAATGAATATAAAATGGAACGAATTCAGGAGAAGTGATGAAATCAAGAGAAATGTCTGGTCAACGAACTAGTAACAACTGTTATAATAAAAAGAAGATGGCGATATGTTGGACACACCTTGAGGAGAAATGATCAACAAATATCAAAGCAGGCATTGAAGTTGGACGCAAAGGGTTCAAGAAAGAGAGGACAACCTAAGGAGACCCTGAAATGAACTTTGCTGATAGAGGCAAAAAATATCGGTCTCAGTTCCATGGACGAAATTGAGCGAGTTGCCCATGATAGAGAGGTATGGAGAAATTACTTGCAGGCCCTATGTAACGTATAACGGTACGAGAGGAATGGAGAATTATGAACAAATATGATGGTCCAATCAATGTTTCTATCATTGAGAAAAAATGTTCTGATCTTCACCTTATGATTTTATAAACATGATTAGCTGCTCCACCGCCCGTGTGTTGTCAGGACTCACAAGGGGAGCAAAGAATAGTAACACTACGACTTACAATGATTACCTTGTAAGAGGCAACTTAAGTAAGGGCCTAGACAAGCTACCCTAATAAATAAAAAGCCTGTCGCAGACATCGGATGTGCTGGCCTACTTGTAGGCGCATAGCTGACACAACATAGGTCGCTCTTAGGCTCAGATCACATACAAATCCTACAAAGTGGTTAACAAGTGGTCAATATGGAGCGTTTGAAGAAGTCAAGAAGTTTATTGTTCGTGACTCGCATCCGTATGTCAGTCAGTATTGTTTCTATGTAGCACTGTACAACTCTCATTCTCTCTGTGACTCGCATCCGTATGCCAGTCAGTATTGTTTCTATGTAGCACAGTACAACTCTCATTCTCTCTCTCACGATCCCCCTTAGGCTGATGTACCAGATTTCCCTATAAATCACGTTCATGTGGAAACCTGATTTATACAACCTTAGCATGGGTGGGTTTCGTCACATCTTTAGCGCCACTTGTAGCTCTGGTGCTTATCCTTCGGTGATGTGTCCGGTTTCAGCCAGCGTTTACTGGGTTCGCTCTCCGTCAGCCTTTGGCTGTCCCAGCCAACCTGCAAGGCAGCATGTTGTATAACTCTTATTCTGATCTCATTTGCCAATGGCTTGTTTAATTCATATGAACATGAATTGACATACACTACTTCAAGAACCATACATATTTACTCCGGGTTGATGAATATAATGGCTAATGGTATAACTAATAAGCAATTGTATACATTAATAAATTGTCATCATTTACAATTGCTGACTGTCTGTAACCCCTGTCTATATCTGTGGTTGAACAAGTGCATTTATGTCGTTTAACTCATTAACATACGCTATATTTAGCAACCTACCCTCTATCTACCTATTGTGTATGAACATAAACGACGTGCACTTAAAGATAAATTCAGAAAACAAATAGTTTCATTTCAGGGAATCTCAAAATATACAGCATAAACACTGCACAGACAAGTACTGTCCGACGTTTTTATTTATTGGGGCGAATTTGACGATTGGTTGTCACGGCTCGGGCGTCATGTGGCAACCGCAATAATAATAATAATAGTGTCATATTAATAATAATATTACCAAAACATAACAATAGATGAAAACGTAATCCACATTAAACGTTTAATTTTTTTAAAAACATTGTGTTTATGAAAAAGAAGAAACATACTGTTAAAACTGACTACGTTTTTCGTCGTGAAATTCTAGTTAGCGCTAAAGCTGGCGAGTATAATAGCGCGCCAAAGATGTAGCATAAAGGCATCATGGCACCAGCGCACACCGCGTTGGATATCGCTAGCCCAGACTATATACAACATGTTCATCTTCTTCTTCTTCTGCGATCGTTCTTCACGGCCAATTTGATCATTCTTATTGTGATGTATAATTGGTCCACTGGCAAGAACGGAGTGATCTACGTCGGGACGATTCTGACTGAGAAATATTTCTCGGGGCTTGTCAGCTTGTCCTCGGACGGCGTCTTACTCGTATAAAACACCGAGTAAAGTATCGACCTTCGCCAATGTTCAGGACCTGGACTTCCTGTCTGATCCGTACATTGTCGGCCTTGCTTTACCGTTCATCTAATTTAGTCTTCTTTTGATACTCGTTTCTGCCGTGTTCGTACAGTCAAACTTAGGTCTGAGGCTCGTTCCTGCTATGTTAGTACAGTCAAACTTAGGTCTGAGGCTCGTTTCTGCTATGTTCGTACAGTTACACTTAGTTCTGAGGCTCGTTTCTGCCGTGTTCGTACAGTTACACTTAGTTCTGAGACTCGTTTCTGCCGTGTTCGTACAGTTACACTTAGTTCTGAGGCTCGTTCCTGCTGTGTTCGTACAGTTACACTTAGTTCTGAGGCTCGTTTCTGCCGTGTTCGTACAGTTACACTTAGTTCTGAGGCTCGTTCCTGCTATGTTCGTACAGTCAAACTTAGGTCTGAGGCTCGTTCCTGCTATGTTAGTACAGTCAAACTTAGGTCTGAGGCTCGTTCCTGCTATGTTAGTACAGTCAAACTTAGGTCTGAGGCTCGTTCCTGCTATGTTAGTACAATCAAACTTAGGTCTGAGGCTCGTTCCTGCTATGTTAGTACAATCAAACTTAGGTCTGAGGCTCGTTCCTGCTATGTTAGTACAATCAAACTTAGGTCTGAGGCTCGTTCCTTCTATGTTAGTACAGTCAAACTTAGGTCTGAGGCTCGTTCCTGCTATGTTAGTACAATCAAACTTAGGTCTGAGGCTCGTTCCTGCTATGTTAGTACAGTCAAACTTAGGTCTGAGGCTCGTTCCTGCTATGTTAGTACAATCAAACTTAGGTCTGAGGCTCGTTCCTGCTGTGTTACTTTGTTTATGTCCTTGTTGAAATCAAGCTCCTGATACATAAATGTCAAAAAAGTGAAGTACAGAACAGCTCAAATGAAAAGTGATGTACAGAACAGCTCAAATGAAAAGTGAAGTACAGAACAGCTCAAATGAAAAGTGATGTACAGAACAGCTCAAATGAAAAGTGAAGTACAGAACAGCTGAAATGATAAGTGAAGTACAGAACAGATCAAATGAAAGGACTTAATGTTAATATAACGAGAACATGGTGATAATAAACCCGCCAACACCAGTTGCAAGATCGTACAACCTGAAAAAGGAATCATGTGGATCACGAATTGATAAATCTTTATTTTAGCTGACAGTGCAATTTGATCTATTTTGCATACGTATAACTGAATTAATCGTCTCAGTCAACCGTTATCAAAAGTATGTTATCTTTAGAAATAACAGAACGGACTCCAGTAATGGAATAAATAATTACAAATTTGCTGAGTGAATTAATTATTATTATATATATATATATATATATACAGATATAGAAAGTTGGATTGTTAGTAAATAGGTCAATACGTTCTGGTATAACCAAAAAAGACATCCGTCTTAGGTTGAAAGCGGCGTGCCTCGGTCACATAGAGGTGTAATCTACAACTTAAAAAACAACAGATTGTTAACGGATGAAGATTGTCTTCAATAATACACCAAAAACTTCAATAATACACCAAAAACGTCAATAATACACCAAAAACTTCAATAATACAAAAAAAACTTCAATAATACACCAAAAACTTCAATAATACACCAAAAACTTCAATAATACACCAAAAACTTCAATAATACACCAAAAACTGTTGTCCTAACTGGATGTAATACCGATAGTTAGGTCAGTGTAGGAGAGATTGAACGTGTGCCCGTGGAATTTAATGGATGTATGGATAGTGCAGTCGTCGAGAAATTGTTCAGGCTAGGAATTGTTATATGCCCATGACAGAAAAAAATAATAATTGGGAGTCGCTCTCTCAAGAAAAAAAACCCTCCACGCATGAGAACCGTGTTCTAATCCATTCGGTCAGACGATTCTCTCTAGAACAGTTTATAAAACAGTTGTGTTGTGACTGAAGTGAAAATTCAAACGTAAAAGTTATCTGCTCGTCTCTCGTGCCAAATGTACCAGGTTCGCTCCCTCGTGAAGCCATCTGGATATTTTTCCAGAGATCCCTGATCTCAGTGTACATCAGATCGAGTTCCTCGTCCTATCGGAGACGGACGATAAAACTTAGGTTCCGTGTTCAATTTGAGCACGTAAAAGAACATTTGGCAGTTCAAAATCAAGAAGAGCAGGCTGGAAAGCCGATGCCCGGGCAAAAATCATTAGAAACGATTAAAATAAAATTCCTACAAAATATCTTCACCATCTTCAAAAATTACATCAGGGCCCTCGCCGGTGCTACACAGATCGTGCACTGCAGCTGAGATCTTCATGTTTAAGAAAGAAATTGAAGCACTCATGGTTACTGACCGAAGTGCAATGATGATGGTCCTATCAATCAATCATTCAATCAATCATTCAATCAATCATTCAATCAATCACAAATATGTCTGCTGTATTGATATATTAGGTTTCAGACTGAGAAAGATGCTAAAATAAATCAATCAAGGAGATTAACAAGAAAAGACGCCCGAGTGGTTACCGGACCCAAATTTTGGGTGTAAAGAATAGAACCACTGTTACCTGCCACGCATGTCGTAAGAGGCGACTAAGGAGGTTTGGCTGAAATCGGATGCACATATCCTAAACGTGTAGAAGTCTATGCGTTTGAGGGCCTACAAACCAATGTGAAACGTATACACGCTCTTGGCTAAGATCAAACATATCACAAAGAGGGATTAAAATTGGTCGTAAAAAGAACGAACGCAAAGAAGAAGAACAAGAAAAGACACATTTTGAAAAAGAAACAAATGAAGGAAAGGTTGAGATCTGAGGAAGGATACATCAGGTGCGTGTGAATGATTCTCAAACATGTTAATGGACATTCTAGGTCAACATTGATTTAGTGGGGACACACAGTGCTCAGTATCTCCTACGTCGTCCGAATACGCTGTTAGGACAGAGTAATGGTTTCTACATAGGGATTCTCACCTGTCCGTAAGAAGTCTGATGTTGTCTTTACGTAGAGGTGGGGGTTTAAACCTAGATTCGTAGCAATTATGATCAAATAACTTAGAGGAGGTGGGTGGGCGAAACTTTGAATGAATGGTTGGTTACACGGATGAAGGGAATATTCAGATGTACAAACTAAAATATACTTCTTTTTCTTTCTTATTTTTCGGACGCTTCATATCGACCACTTGTTAAACCACTCTGTGTGATTTGTATGGAATCCCAGCATAAAAGCGATTGCACATTGTGCCAGTTATACGCCTACAAGTAGGCCAGCACATCCAATTTCTGCGGCGCTTTTTATTTACTAGGGTAGCTACACTAGGTCACACCAATTTTAACAAATTGTCAAATATATGGAAGTCCAATTCACTCAGCAAGCACTTAAAATTAAAGATCTTTAACTCTTGTGTGATTCCAGTATTAACTTATGGATGCGAGAGTTGGAAAGCAACAAAAGCTCTAGAAAGAAAATTAGATAACTTTGAGAATAAATGTCTTAGAAGAATACTGAACCTCAAATGGTCAGATTTCAGACCCAATACACAAATAAGACAAGAGACCAAGCAAGAAAATGTATCAAATTTTATAAGAAAGCGCCGCTGGAACTACATCGGCCACACACTTAGAATGGATGAGAGAAGACTCCTTACCAATCCCTCATATGGACACCAGAGGGAAAAAGAAACGAGGAAGACCAAGAGAGACTCTGCGTAGAACCATCACCAGAGAAGGCTCAACGATGGGCCTAGCAAACATTAAAGACCTAAAACAGATAGCAACGAACCGCGAGACATGGAGAACTATGACCTCTGCCCTATGCGCCGCCCACAGGCCCAAGAGGAAAGACTAACTAACACTAGGTCCTACATCAGTCGCGTCTTACGACATGCTTTGTAGGTCGCAGTGTTACTATTCTTTGCTCCTTTTGCGAGCCCTGACAACACACGGGAGTATACATATACAGGCAATACAGGACTGGACAAGATGGACGTATGGTCAGACAGGCAAAGAGATGGACAGATAGACAGACGGATGGACATAAAGAAGCACATATAAGCAGACAGACAGACAGACAGAGCGATGAGCGTATAGGCAGACATAAAGATTAATAGGCAAGTAGACATGTAGACGTCACCATGAACACAAAAAGAGCAATGTTCAAGACAATCTTTCTCCCAACATTATGTTACCAGTGCCAAAACTGGACGCTGACAACAAACGATAGAAGAAAACTAGTCACAACAGAGATGAAGTGTCTACGCAGAATGCTGGGTGTAACAAGAAGAGACCGGTTGAGAAATGAAGACATCAGGAAAAAACGTGGGTACAACATCAGTACTAGTCTTCATCAAGAAACAGCAAATGGTTCGGCCACGTAAGCAGATTACCACCAGACAGTGCACCCCAAAGAGCAATGCTGCTCCGATACAATGGGTACAAAGCAAAAGGCCGGCCACGCAAAATATGGACCTCAGAGATAACAGAGGCGACGAAAGAGACTATCTACGAAGCGCATACTATGGCCCGTTTTAGAAATCTCTTCCTGACCTGACGCTGTGAGGCATACATGATTCGAGAAAGAAGACAAAGAAGAAGACATGTATAGAAATTAAGACAAACAAACAGACGGAGAGGTATAGCGAGAGAAAACAATACAGTTAGGCAGACACGACAAGACATGAAGAAAAGGCAAAGTCAAGAAAAAAAAGACTGACAATGAAAGGGCCATAGACCAGAAAAACAAGACAAGACATGAAGAAAAGACATGAAGACAAGACAAAGACAGGGATACGGACATGATAAACAAGAAAAGACATTAACAAAAGACATGAAGCAAAAACAAAGACAGGGACAAGATAGATAGACAAGGCAAAAAGAAAAGACATGAAGAAAGGACAAGAAAAGACAAAATCTGAGATATAGACAAGAAGAAACAAGACAAGACAGGACAGAGAACATGACAGACAGACATATAGATTATATTAACCAATTCTTCTTATACAAATTATATATCACGAGCGATATACTGTGACGGTAGAACAAAAGAATATTACATGAAATATATCATTCTAGGACACGAGCATGTCAGCATGTTGGGTGAGCGTGGAAGATAAACAAAGGTAGGTAGTTTCACCTGAGCAGACATATAGCAGCAGGTGTGGCTTAAGAGCAGGTGACACTTGGTTGATTTTAGGAACATGACATATGCTGCCATGGAAGATACTACTTGAAGGTCTGCAGGTTGGTCTAATCTCCTCAGTCTCATTCCCAAGTCCATCAAGTAGATGACAAGCTTCATTCAAATGATGTGCTTCTTCTTCTTCTTCTTCTTCCAACGCTTCATATTGACCACATGTTAACCACTCTTTGTGATATGTATGTGATCTGAGCCTAAGAGCATTTGCGTTGTGTCTACAAGTAGGCCAGCACATCCGATTTCTGCAACGCTTTTTATTTACTAGGGTAGCTTCCTAGGCTCCGTGTTAAATGTGTGGGAATAGGTGGGAGTTTTCTAATGGGAGTTGGTACAGCACAATAGTTAATGGATGGGCTGACTCACTAATGTATGTGGTCCCCAAATCTAGTTCTTCAGATTCCCTTCACTACCCAGATAAAGTGAAAAGTAAAGGCCCCTTGTTTCATACCTCGAGGTCTATTGATAAAAATGGAGTTAGGCATGTATTTTTCCTTGACAGTTTGGCTTACGACGGGTGTTGTGGTCAACATTAAGCTGGCCGCCTTTACTTCCAAGCTCTTTTCCTGGTACACAATTGTGGCTGTTTAGATAATCCAAAACCTGCTGCCTTGCAGGTCGGCTGGGGACAGCCAAAAGCTGACGGAGAGCGAACCCAGTAAACACTGGCTAAAACCAGACACTTCGCTGAATGATAAGCATCAGAGCTCCAAATGGCGCTGAAGATGTGACAACACTCACCCATGCTAAGGCTGCATGAATTAGATTTCCACATGAATTAGATTTCCACATGAATTAGATTTCCACATGAATTAGATTTCCACATGAATGAGATTTCCACATGAATGAGATTTCCACATGAATGAGATTTCCACATGAATTAGATTTCCACATGAATGAGATTTATAGGGAAATCTAGTACATCCATCTAAGGATGAAGAGAGAGAGAGAGAGAGAGAGAGATAATCCAAAACATCTAAGAAGAAACAGATGCCCTGTTTTGACAACAGACAGCAATTACCCACAAGACCATCATCATAAAGTTAGACAAAAAACAAGGCTGAAAGCCCCCTCTCCCTCCCTCCTCCCCCAGATCGCTTAACACATTCTACAAACGTGCCTACTCTTCACTGACCTAAAGTCTCAACCTTCTAAGACTAATCTGAAGAAGACATTGACAACCAACAAGGACCTCCTGTTGACAGTCAGATTCATAGAGAAAATGCATCTTCCTGTTGAGATCTCTGTACATAGGAAACTGATCGCATAAGAGAAACAAGAAAATTAAAATATAAAAGTTATTTCTTCTCGTTTGTGTGTCATGTCAGTGTTTCAAACGACATTGAACCCCGTAGGAACCGGTTCAGGAGATCACGAACCGCCATAACTTTATATAACTTGTACTATTAAACCAGATATATTCTTGGCTTTCTACGTTGTCATATGGTTAAGCAACCAGACATTTTTTCTTCGATTTGTAACCTTCTTGTTTCTTCTTCCACAAAGTTTACCTGCTGTCACGATGTACTCCAACGATTATTTTTTCTTCATCTTCCACAAAGTTTACCTGCTGTCACGATGTACTCTAACGATGACCGCTCACTACATGTTGACAAATAGTTGCCTGATATTTTCTAGACGCGACCTTACGTGATATTTTCTGTTTACTTTAGAAGGGATAATATTTTCTTCACGCCGAGCTACGCCGTTGTCCATACAAGACGGAAATATTTTTTAGTTGTCTTTTCATCTTAGTGATCACGTTCTCTGAGAAACGTGTGATAATACTGTTTATCTATATTTATATTAAGCTAGAACTTGGACATTGATTCTAGGTGCATAAAGGCCGACATTCAAGCATAGCGTTATCTTAGATGGTCTAAAGACTTTACCGGTCAAAATTTTGAATATGGCTCTGTTCCTCTTCTCAGAAATGACATACCACTTGTCGAGAGTATAGAATAAAGCACGAACTCTGTAGCTCCGACAAATAGCATATGGGTCTCCAGAAAAAAAACGCATTTGTGAACTAAACGACGCGATCCTTATTTGAACCGACGACTTTCAGAACGCAAGACTAGCGGGTTAACCCCTTCACCACAGAGAAACGAAGGTCTAAATATACAGTCCTTGGTAGCTCTGTCCTTATCAAGGCAAAGAGCACTTTTCAGAGCCGGAGTACACCATTATGGGACTACGTCTAGGCCAGGTCCTACCCACGAGACCCGCCGGCCTACAGTCCACCAAGAGAACAAGACTACATCTAGGCAGCACCAAGAGGCAGACCTCTACAAGACACCAGCAAGACAGCACATAGTCCAGTCTCTGACATGATTTGCAGCATCACGCCAGTCAGCAAAATTAAAAATCCAACAACATAGACAATATGGAAACACACACAAAACCAGCACAGAGTCTTCCTCAGGAGTAAATGTCAGATCAACACAAAAAAAGCCTTTATCAGAGCTACACACAGAACAAGACCAAATGTTCTTATCAGGTCTCATCAGAAAGACACAATATTCTGCACACAGTCCACACCAGGACGAGCCCAAAACCACACCAAGAAAAAGATCATTACGCCTGATATAACCAAAAAAGACACATGTCTTAGGTTGAAAGTAGCGTGACTCGGCCATATAGAGGTTTAATCCCTTACCTAACAAACAAAACAAACAATGGTGGTTGTGTGTGAACTTCAATCCACAAGATGGTTAGGCTTTTTGAAATAACAAGTTTAAATAACAATAAGATATCCGACTAAGCTCTACAATAAGTTTCAATTGACTAAAAGCACCGTCGAAAGTTTCAATTTACACCGACCACCTAGATTAAACAAACATTGTAAAAATAGATAAGTATGTTCGGGTGTGTTGTATAAGAGAAACACCGAAGACCTTGGGGATTTACGGCAAAGTTTGTCACAGGCAATTGTTTGAGTGGTACCAGTGGGATCTTGGTTGAGAATTCTAATTCTTGTTGGTTCGGTGGCGGACAAGAACGCGACTAATGTAGAAGGAGTTAAACCAACAACGTGTCAGTAGAGCAGGAGGAACAGGCACTTAGGGAGTGTTCGACAACATCGTTCATGTAGGCTGCAAGTTTCAATTATTTCCCTAAACTTAGTTTGATCCGTTGTTTGCTAGCATGTTGGACATGTAGAATGAGTTTCTTCTTAATTTAGAGTTTCGCGTAGCGCTCGTCAAATGCACCAATTGACTCGAGTGCTAAATCAGCAAAGGTTCATTGGTGTGAGATAGTTTGAACAACTTATCATCATCAGCATTGTGAGCCATGTCGACTAGCGGTGGGGATCTTGAATTTTTCAAAATATGTCCTGAGTCCTGGCTATCTGTTGGGAAATTGAAACTATTCCGCGTTCTCTCTCTGTTGTTCCCTGTCTAATCCTCCATTGATATTTTCTTTTATTACTTTATGTTCTAAATACCAATTTTCACAATGAAAATCACACAAGTTCTTTGATTCATGCCAAATTTTTCTATCATTATTAATCTCTTGCAGTTTCTTTCAGAGCATCGTCATATCATTTATCTCCGATTCCAAATCTCTATTTTTTTAATGCATTTATAGTCTTCCCTCCCTTTCGCTTTTCCTGCGGGTTCCAGGAAACGACACTTTTTGGGATATTCTCCTAGTGGTTTTTTTTTTCAAGTTGAGTCATATCCAGTACCAGCATCTCTTCTTCAACTCTTGGTTCACCGGGATCTGTCTCGTTCTCTCTATGCATCTCTTCTTCAACTCTTGGTTCACCGGGATCTGTCTCGTTCCCTCTATAAGCTCATCATTTGTGACCCTATCATATTATCTCGGTTTCTCTATTATGCGCAGACACCAGTTGGTGAATGCTTACAATTTATTAGCTACTTTTTTATCATTCTTCATTTTTATAACCCATATAGTACAAGTAAGTATGCGAGAGAAATTAACATAATCTCATAGAAGAGGAATTTGCCTTCCATAACATTATGTGTTAGAACGTTAAACGCCAGGCTTTGTCGATCACTCGTAAAACTCAGGTTTAAGCCCGCATTCTGTTCCTCTTAAAACACATATAAAGTATTAGAGCCAGTATTTAAGAAGGATATCTATTCTGCTGATAGACAGAAGTTAAGCTGTAGACATCTTGCAATAGTCCACTTAAAAAGTCCAGTCTTAAGACTCACACAGGCCACATCTGTCGTTAAAATGTAAACTATGTGTTTTATGGCAAGTGTCACATATTGTTGAGACTTCTGTAACCTACTTCTTCTGCATTCTCACTAGATTGGGATTTCGGATTCTCTAATAAAGGCAGCCGTCTGCCTCAGATTATCAGCCACACCATACTATTTGTCTTGGACGCTAGTGTAAGTGGGCTACCTCTTTCTTATCAAGTCTGCATACTGGGGGCAGTTCTGTAGAATATAATTCCTTTTATTTCTGCTTCCCCGTTTGTGCCGACCTCTTCCTACAGTAAGTTTTGGCCACCCTCGTGATGGTAGGTCTGACATTCTTACTGCGTGGCTAAATCTCCGAGGCAGATTGGCGACCATAGAATCCGTTATCCCATTCCTCATTGTGAGGGTCGTTGCACCATGTTATGCGCCTTACGGCCTAGTGCATCCGTTTTCTGCAAGCATTTGTTTCGGGTTAGCATTCCCTAGCGGACACGTGCATCCGATTTCCCCCAAACCTCTTTAGTCGCCTCTTACGACATGCGTGGCAGGTAACATTGGTTCTATTCTTTAAACTCCAAATTTGGGCCCCAGTAACCACTCAGGCGGGCTTCTGTAACCAAGTATCACAGACCCAAGGCGCCATGTATACGCCAGAATTCATAGAAGATATGTTATATCTCCCAAATATCACTATATCGCTACATATAATATCTCTAACAGACTTCGTTGTACTGACAACAAATTCTCGACAAAAACTCACCACTTTATTCACTAACATTACATTGACTAGAAATCAATAACTCAAAGCTCTTTATTTAACTAAAGTTGTATCATTTCCTAACATTTTTTTTATTCCATCATCAAATATTCCATCTCTTAAGTATCCCCTGTTCTTCACAGCCACATCTCTTCCGCTCACCTTCACACGTCTATGATCTTCATAAAACAAATTCAGTTTTTTCTTCTCACAGCTACTCGTCAATATCATATCACAAGTCCCAAGAGACATGCCAGCTTCTGAATTCTTGATGTCTGCTCACGCTCAATCTTGAATTGTCATGGTTCCAACTCTCTTTAAGCGTGTCTCCAAAGAAATGAGATAGAATTAAAAATGTCTTGATAAATGCAATCTTTGAGTGCACGTGATCCGTTGCTAGGTCCCGCGTGATTGGTTGCTAGGTACTAAAAACCAATATTAGAAGAATCAACGAAACGTTAAGATAACTGGAAGGTGCTATGAAAACAGCGCACACAAATAGCATTGAATACGGCGTTTTAAGAATTCCATGGAAAGCACCGGTGTCTATGAATATGATCAATAAATAAACAACGAACAAGTATTAAGGGCTTTCGAGAGAAAACAAATTTCAAACACATTATTCGAACCACAAACCTGTTTTTTTGTTTCTGACGGCGCCCATTACCTAGCACTACAGACGAGCGTTTTAAAGAACCCATCAGCTAGCTCTTCTAATAAATAACATACCATTCAAAGAATCTTAACTTTCGAACTGCTGACGAATGTCATTGCAACACTCATTTATAAACATCTTCTGTAGATCTAAATTACATGTACACCTGAAGTCTGAGAAGAGATCACCTGAATGGCGAGAGACACTGCTGCTAAGAAAGCAAGCGTTCAAGCAAAAATTAGTCATAGGCGTCACCGCTTTCTTTTAACATTCCCAAGGAAGTCTCTGTGGCTCTGAGGTACGGTGTTCGCATTACATTCCAAAACTATTCGGTTCGCGTGTCGTGTTAAGCGATTGGGTTATTTTTCATCAATCCAAAATATCAATGTGAGATATTTGTTAGTACGATCAGAGATATACGATATTAAGTACACCCCGTGTTATAGTTGAAAACGCAAAAGATACACTAACAGTTGAACTACATTGTAGGGGTAGACGGGGAAGTCGCTGACCAGGCCTTTAAGTATTTGTTGCAAAAGCAAAGACCAGTTAATAATAGTAATTCTGCTCGTACCATTATAGGTTATATAGGGCATGCAAGCAATTTCTCCATACCACTCTATCCTGGGCAACTCGCTCAATCTCCTCCATGAAACTGAGACAGATATTTCTTGCCTTTCTCAGCAAAGTTCATTTCAGGGTCTCCTTAGGTCGACCTCTCTTTCTTGAACCCTTTACATCCCACTTCAATGCCTGCTTTGATATTCGTTGATCATTTCTTCTCAAGATGTGTCCAACATATCTCCATCTTCTCCTTCTTATAACAGTTACTAGTGGTTGACCAATCTCTCTGATTTCAACCCTTCTCCTGAATAGACCAGTTACCAGTAATTAAACAGGAAGGGTGGGGGTGTTGATTGAACTGATGGACACTTATAACAAAGTAACTTTTCTTTAGTTTGCTACAGAAAGATAAGTCGCTCGACTGTCGCCCGATAATGACTTGCTTGTTTTGTTACCTGCGTGAAGCGATGGATGTATTTTTCCAGTGATCCCTGATCTCGATGTAAGGAGGGGAATAGAGTTTTAGTTTTATCGGAGATTGATTGATTGATTGATATATAAGACTTTCATCAATGCACTTTGGTGAGTAGCCATGTATGCTCCAATCTCTTTCTTACATAGGAAAATTTCAACTGCAGCGCACGAACTCCGTAGCACCGGCTAGGTTTCCGATGTAATTTTGAAGATGGTGAAGATATTTTTGTAGGAATTTTATTTTTAATCTTTTCTAATGAATTTTCCCCGGGCAGCAGCTTTCCGGCAAACTCTTCTCGATTTTGTACTGTGCCCGGGCAGCAGCTTTCCGGCAAACTCTTCTCGATTTTGTACTGTGCCCGGGCAGCAGCTTTCCGGCATATTTCTCGATTTTGAACTGCCAGGGATATTTTACATGCTCAGATTGAGCCTGGGACCTACGTATTATCATCCGTCTCCGATAGAACTAGGCACTCAGTGTAGGCGAGATCGAGTTCCTAGTCCTATCGGAGACAGATAATAAAACGTGGGTCCCGTGTTCAATTTGAGAAAGTAAAAAAAAACCTTGGCAGTTCAAAATCGAGAAGAACAGGCTGGAAAGCCGCTGCCCATGCAAAAATCATAAGAAAAAAAAGTAAATAATAAAATTCCTACAAAATATCTTCACACATCTGAATTACATCGGGAACCCTCGCCGGTGCTACGGAATTCGTGCACTGCAGCTGAGATCTTCATGTGCGAGAAAGAGATCGAAGCACACATTGTTACTCACCGAAATGTAATAATGATGGTCCTATCAATCAATCAATCAATCAATCACTCAATCAATCAATCACTCAATCAATCAATCACTCAATCACTCAATCAATCAATGTTTGAGTTCATTACTCAACAATTGAAGGTATTTATAATTCCAAGTTCCGCAAGGACTGGACACCTGCAGCGCAGAATAAGAAGTTTGTTTAACCAGAGGTCCACAGGAACCATTAGCATGCACACTCTTTGACGTTTCTTCTTGTAAGCGTGGAGTGTTAAAGCATCGATCCAGTAGAAAAAAAAGGAACCCTTTCATACCTCGTGGTATATAGGTCAATACAGTGTTAGGCCTGTATTTTCATTGACCGTCGGCACACGATGGGTGATGTGGTCAGAATCACGCCGGCCGCCTTTACTTTCCCAGAGCATGTCTGGTACCCATTTGAGGCAGGGTCGACCTGAGAGCCGTCGCGGTCGGCAGTAACCAATAACTAATATAGATGTAGGTACAGTTCATTAGTTGAATAATACTAGCGGTCATTGAACTTTTTGTAATCAACTGTTTCGCCGGCGCGATGTCAGGGCTCACAAGGGGAGCAAAGAAGAGTAACACTGTCACCAACAAAGCATGTCGTAAGAGGCGACTGTTGTAGTGGCCTAGGGAAACTACTCTAGTAAATAACAAAGCAGCGCAGAAATTGGATGTGTTGGCCTACTTGTAGGTGCATAACTAGCACAACGTGCAATTGCTTTTAGGCTCAGATCACATACAAATCACAATGAGTGGTTTAACAAGTGGTCGATGTGGAGCGTTCGAAGAGAAAGAAGAAGAAGAAGAAATAAACTGTTTCGTTAATTCTTTTCAATCACTAAAATTCTTTTTTCTTCTCACACCATTCCTTTTCATATCATTCCTTCTATTTCTTCCATTTACCTCACATCATTCCTTCTATTTCTTCCATTTACCTCACATCATTCCTTCTATTTCTCCCATCCATCTCACATCACTCCTTCTATTTCTCCCATCCATCTCACATCATTCCTTCTATTTCTCCCATTTACCTCACATCATTCCTTTTCATATCATTCCTTCTATTTCTCCCATCTACTTCACATCATTCCTTCTATTTCTCCCATTTACCTCACATCATTCCTTCTATTTATCCCATCTACCTCACATCATTCCTTCTATTTCTCCCATCTACTTCACATCATTCCTTCTATTTCTCCCATTTACCTCACATCATTCCTTCTATTTATCCCATCTACCTCACATCATTCCTTCTATTTCTCCCATCTACCTCACATCATTCCTTCTATTTCTCCCATCTACCTCACATCATTCCATCTATTTCTCCCATTTACCTCACATCATTCCATCTATTTCTCCCATTTACCTCACATCATTCCATCTATTTCTCCCATTTACCTCACAGACCATATTTGCTGTGCATGTCCGTTAAGCGATAATTGTTATACAACTTCCCAAATCGATAATACCCACGATGGGAAATCCCCCAACCAGCCTAGATAGCAGACTTTAATGCAACAATGAAGAATGGTGTTCCAGTATCTATCTTCTGCAGTTCTTGAGTGCTGGACTAGTGGATTGTGGATTGCATCACATCATATATTCTCTTGGGACTGCGTGGAAAACACGTCGACGGCTAATAACTTTCAATGCCAAAAATCCATTAAAGATATGAAACACTGAAAAATTAATGGCCATTAAGATTATGGAAATGCCGATAGAAGCTGGACAAAAAGACTTGAAACAAGAGAGAAAGCAATGCTGGAAAAGCGTTAAAAGTCGTCAAATCCCTTGTGACTAACAATATTTCCACCCTTCATAAATGAAAGGGCGCCATAGCTTTGTTTGTAGCTGTGATGGATTCTGGAACAAATATTGGACTTCTCTGATTAAGAATGTCAGGCTGGGTGGATGCGGGAGATCTATATTGAGGGGTCATGATGACGGTCGTATGTATCCTACGCCTGGGACTATTGGATATATTAAGAGTATCAGAAAGATTGGACAATTGATGGGTGGGTGTATAGAGATGGGTGGTATAAAGTAAGACAAGGCTTGCCTGCTATGATATATGGGGTGATAAGTTAACGATAAATCTGTCAGGGAACGCTGTAGTTGGTCCAACATAACAGGGATGTACAGACACATTTGAATGTAGTGTACACAAGAGGATGTACAGACACGTTTGGATGAAATATACACAAGAGAATATCTCAAGAGGATTATTTCTCCATGCTCTTTTTGTTTATTTGATAAACATCTATTCACATGACTACTACTGCTACTACTACCACTACTGCTACTATCACTACTACCACTACTGCTACTACTACCACTATTACAGCTACTACTACCACTACTACTGCTGATACTACTACCACTATTACAGCTACTACTACCACTATTACAGCTACTACTACCACTACTACTACTGATACTACTACCACTATTACAGCTACTACTCCTTCTTCTTCTTCTTCTTTGCGTTCGTTCTTTACGTCCAATTTTAATCACTCTTTGTGATATGTTTAATCTTTGCCAAGAACGTGTATACGTTGCACATTGGTTTGGTAGACCCCTAAACGCATAGATTTCTACAAGTTTAGGACATGTGCATCCGATTTCAGCCAAACCTCCTTAGTCGCCTCTTACGACATGCATGGCAGGTAACAGTGGTTCTATTTTTACACCCCAAATTTGGGCCCGGTAACCACTCAGGCGACAGCTACTACTATCACTACTACTAATGCTAGGATCACTACTACTATTATTACTATTACTGCTACTTTACTACTACTATTACAAATCTACTAATAACGCTACTATTACTATTACTATTACTGCTACTATTGCTATTACTATTACTGCTACTACTACTACTATTACAAATCTACTAATACTGCTACTAATACTAATGTCAATATCACTACTACTACTACTTTAACATGCCTACTACAACTACTACAAATGCCACTATTATCTCATGACTACTACTACTACTATTCACACGATTACTACTACTGCTACAAATACTACTACTACTACCACAACCACCACTGCAATTAATGCTACTGCTGCTACACTGCTAATACTGCTTCTATCACTATTACCATTCATCATCATCACCAAGTAGCTTGTCCCTTCCGGAACTTGGCTTCCATGACAGCGGTCCTGAAAAACTCTCTGTTCTGTGTAAGTTAGCCGGCGGCAGTAGCAGTCATTCTCAGATCGTCGATGACATCTTGCACCCATCATCCTCTCATTCTTCTTCCAGGCACCATTCCTTCCAAAATTATTTTCTGTAGGCACTCACGTCGTTTGATGTGTCCGAAATATTTTATTTTTCTTGTTTTTATGCTTTGTAATAGCCAACCATCTTTAATATCAAGCTGTTGCATAACAGAAGCGTTTGTTCTTTTCTCTGTCCATTACCATTACTAATGATATTATTACTACTACTATATCATTACTATTTTCAACACCATAAGTAATTTTGCCGCTACTACTACTACTACTACTACTACTACTGCTGCTGCTTCTACTACAACTGATACTACAACTGCTACTACTGCTGCTTCTACTACTGCTTCTACTACAACTGCTACTACTGCTACTACTGCTGCTTCTACTACTACTACTCCTATTACTCTACTACTGCTGCCTCTACTACAACTGCTATTACAGCTACTACTGCTGCTTCTATTACTACTCCTACTGCTTCTACTACTACTACTACTGCTGCTGCTTCTACTACAGCTGCTACTACTACTGCTAATACTACTACTCAATCTATGACTGCTGCTACAAATATTAATCTTTCTACTACCACCAAGAGCTATTCGTATAGTTTGAGCTGACTGCAGATTTCCTAAACTGTAAACATTTTAAACAGTTACTGTACATAGCCTATATTGCTGAACTTAAAATTGTCCTCTGTGTACAGTTGTCATCGCCGTGGCCTGTAGAATCCGCTCCACTTAGTAATTTATTGCAGCACGCTACAAAAATAACTGGACAACTTCGCAAGACAATTTGGCAACACGCAATGGGCGAATTTTTTTCTTGTTGTCTTTGAGAGGCTAAATATACTTTTAATTTAGTCAAAATAAATAAATGAAGCCAATGGATAATCAGTAATGCCAGGGAGGGCTTAATTCCTGGCATACTTTGTTAATAAATATATTATTGGTTTGTGTTAACGGACTAGCTAGCTTGTCCCTGGGCTACCATCATAGAGAGGTGTTCTGTTGGGACGTTTTGAGTGTTTGAAATTCCACAGATTGGTCAAACAAGAAGAGGTCGGTTTGAGATAGGAGAGAAGATGAAGGACCGAAGTAGAAAGGAAACATAGAGAGAGAGAGAGAGAGAAAAGAGAGAGAAAGAGGAAGATAAATGTAGCAGCAGTAGTAATAGCAGTAGAAACGGGTGTAGTAGTAACAGTAAGTAGTAGTTGCAGTTGTAGAAGAAGCAGCAACAACAGTAATAGTAATAGCAACAGTAGCAGTTGCAGTAACAGTAGTAGCAGTTGCAGTAACAGTAGTAGCAGTTGCAGTAACAGTAGTAGTAGTAGCAATAACAGTAGTAGTAGTAGCAGTAACAGTAGTAGCAGTTGCAGTAACAGTAGTAGTAGCAGCCGAAACGGTTGTAGAAGTAGTAGTCATCGTAATGAGGTCAACAATAGGATATCCACAGCCAGTGCTGCGTTCGGAACGTTACGTGTCACTCTGTGGGTGTAGAAGGGGATAAGCGTAGCAACAAAACTGAAATTTTACCAGGCCATAGTGCTAACCACGCTGCTGTACGCAAGCGAGACATGGACAGTGTATAGCAGACACGCAAGAAAACTAAACCACTTCCACACAAGCTGTCTACGCAGAATACTAAAAATAAACTGGCAGGACAAAATTCCAGACAGCGAAGTCCTCACAAGAGCAAAGATCCCAAATGTCAACACCCTGTTGCAGAAGGCCCAAATGAGATGGGTCGGTCACGTTGCTGGAATACCTGATAAACGCATCCCAAAACAGTTGATGTATGGCGAACTTGAAGGGGGCAGACGTTCTTCTGGTGGACAGAAAAAACGCTTTAAAGACACTCTTAAAGTGTCTTTGAAATGCTTCGATATCGGCACCACATGCTGGGAATCTCTTGCGCAAGATCGTCAAATGTGGCACTTCAAGAACAAAAGAGGAACCCGCATAGCTGAAAATCATCGTGTTGTTGAGGCACAGAGAAAACGAGCTGCGCGAAAAGACAGAGCACATAACACACACACATGTCTAACCTTGATCATGTATACCCCACCTGTGGTAGGGGATTTTGTCCTAGGATTGAACTCTACAATCACCTCCGCACACACCAGAGAGATGCAGCAGCACACGTCTGAGATTGTTGTCATCATCGCTTGCGATGGACGGTTATTAAGTAGTAGTTGCAGTTGTAGAAGAAGAAGCAACAACTGTAGTAGTAATAGCAACAATAGCAGTTACAGTAACAGTAGTAGTAGTAGCAGCAGTAGCAGTTACAGTAACAGTAGCCGTAGTAGTAACAGTAGTACTAGTAGTAGCAGTAGCAGTTACAGCAGCAGTAGTAGTAGTAGTATTAGTAGCATCAGTAGCAGTTACAGTAATAGTAGTAGTAGTAGTAGTAGCATCAGTAGCAGTTACAGTAATAGTAGTAGTAGTAGTAGCAGCAGTAGCAGTTACAGTAACAGTAGTAACAGCAGTAGTAGTAGTTACGATTTCAACTTCACGGCAACTGGTTGACCCATAATTGCTGTGTTCATGTGCCGGCAAACACCCCTCAGAACACATATCATTGTCTCATGTAAGCTCGTGAAGTAAACAAAAGTCCCGACACAAACCAGCAGCTTGTAGACACATTAAATGCATAAGGCAGCTGCCAGAGTGCACACATCGAAGGAAAAAACGGTTACGACAAAGCACGTTAGTCTACAAATGCATTACTGTAAAGGTAGCCACTAGATCGCCTGCAACTAACTGTCCGCCATTTTTTCAACATGCATTTCACAACACAACCATGGCGCGAACAAACAAAACAAAAACATATCTTTAAAATGTTAAAATGAAAGCATATATAAAAATATCTGGTACTAAAAGGTCAGAAGAATATGTTTGGTAAAGGACACAAGGAAGATGTTGAATTTGACGTGCCAACTTGCGGACTTGTACCAAAAATATATAACAGAATAAGACAACATAACATAACATAAGATAAGACAACATAACATAAAATAAGACAACATAACATAAGATAAGATAACATAACATAAGATAAGACAACATAACATAAGATACAAAATAACATAAGATAAGACAAATAACACAATATAAGATAAGACAAAATAACATAAGATAAGACAACATAATATAAGATAAGATAAGACAAAATAACATAAGATAAGACAAAATAACATAAGATAAGACAAAATAACATAAGATAAGACAAAATAACATAAGATAAGACAAAATAACATAAGATAAGATAAGACAACATAACATAACATAAGAAAACATAACATAAGATAACATAAGATAAGATAAGATAAGGCAACATAACATAACATAAGAAAACATAACATAAGATAAGAAAACATAACATAACATAAGATAAGATAAGAAAACATAAGATAAGATAAGTCAAATATTTACTCATCTTCTTTCTAGACACGCACAACTTTTACCTCACGCACACAATACAGGAGAGCCGCTGTAGCGTAGTTGTTAGTGAACTCGCTTCGCAAGGCTGGTGGTCTGGGTTCAGCTCCGCAATGCGCGTGGAATTTTTCCCGACCGCGACGGCTCTCAGGTCGACCCAGCCTCAACTGGGTACCAGACATGCTCTGGGAAAGTAAAGGCGGCCGGCGTGATGCTGACCACATCACCCATCGTGTGCCGACGGTCAATGAAAAATACAGGCCTAACACTGTATTGACCTATATACCACGAGGTATGAAAGGGTTCCTACATATACTATACACAATACAGATAACTAAATATTCACACTCATACACTCACTTTCTTCCTCTCACACACACACACACAGGTAGCTATAACTGTGGCGCCTTCGAAACAACATCGAGCATGGATATAGAGATCGCCTCTGCTTCAAGGGCTCTCTCGTGTATTGCTGAGCAGCGAGCCACCCCATACGAGTATCATTTCAGGCTCGATAAATATACCTCATAGGGTTCAAACTGGAAATCTGCGCGCGGAATAGATGGACAACATTCGGCGGTCACATCTCAAGACAATGACATCGCTGTACTCACCTGAACATGCAGGAGTGTATGGGAATGAACGTGCTGACTTTCTTGCAAATAATGACTCAACTCAAGATGGCAGAAGTATGGACAGAACCGATGTCATCAATACGGTGCCCGCTCATTTATGTGATATGGGCGAGTCTCAGACCCTGGAACGGTTGCGAGAATTATGAGTTAAGTTTTACTACATGTCAGACAGTGTCGTCTTCGTGGTAGAGAGAGAATGTATACTAATCAACTTCTCATGGGTACGGTGAGCAAATGGACTTTAGGATGGTTGCTGCAGCGGAGGACAGAGCAAGAATGGTAATACCATTTGTGTCATGACGTCGATCGACTAACACAACATATAAACATCCACATTCAAATTCATACACTCATTTTCTACCTCATATATTTCAAGTTACTCTTACAGACAATAAACACAGACATATTACCTGAAGTTTGAGAACCATTTCAATTTACTCTTACAGACAATAAACACAAACACATTACCTGAAGTTTGAGAACCATTTGACGAGCTGTGCTGTATTGTTCTTATTGAACATCACATCCGGAAAGTACATCTTCAAGATGGACGAGCTTGGGTAACGAGTGAAGAAAAACATCAGCTTGGCCTTGCGAAGATGCATTGGGGTCAAGGTTGAAGTGTAAGCACTAGTTAAGGTAATAACATTTTTTTTTTCTTATTAAAAATTTTTTTAACGTTACATTAACAATTTTGTTAACAAATAACATTGTGTAAATATTAGAAACTATATGTGCAAATACACTACACTTTGTTTAGTATTAATGTTGGCACCATTACCTACGGAGACACGGACATTGTTGAGTAGTCAGGACAAGGTCACATAATAAGAGTCACAGACTTCTCATGATAAGAGATGCCACACAGTATTCTCCACATGATAAAAGTTGCCACACAGTATTCGCCACATGATAAAAGTTGCCACACAGTATTCTCCACATGATAAAAGTTGCCACACAGTATTCGCCACATGATAAAAGTTGCCACACAGTATTCGCCACATGATAAAAGTCGCCACACAGTATTCGCCACATGATAAAAGTTGCCACACAGTATTCTCCACATGATAAAAGTCGCCACACAGTATTCGCCACATGATAAAAGTCGCCACACAGTATTCGCCACATGATAAAAGTTGCCACACAGTATTCTCCACATGATAAAAGTTGCCACACAGTATTCGCCACATGATAAAAGTCGCCTCACAGTTTCCCTCGCATGTTAAGTGTCACCACACAGTTTGAAGTTTCCCCGCAGTTTTAGAAATTGGGACCAGCATGACTGTTGATGTGGTGTAATAATAACACCATCGCGTAAAGATTTTTATAATAGAAACTTGTGGGGCCCGTGGCTGCAAAATGTATTTAAATGGGTTCTGTGATAATACAAAGTTTAGGAGCCACTAATCTATTCTATCCTGTATCCAACTTGTATTATTATGTCTTCCTATTCTCTTCTTTTCTCTGATGTTTCCTTCCATAATTGATGTTGTCAGGCTAATGTCCAGTCGGTAACATTAACCCTTTCGCTGCTACATACTTTCCGAAGGCTGAGCTAAAAATAGCTACTCTTTGTTTCTAGGTCACACATGTGAATGTACGCCTATAGCAGTGACAGTAGCAATGTATAACGTGTTAACGCGTCTTTATTCCAAAGAGGAGAAATAATAACAGACGTGTTAATGCGTCTTTAGAAGTGAATGGGAAAAACGTATATATACGTCCTTAGCAGCTAAAGGGTTAACTCTCAGTATGCGCACGATAAGCCCATATTTATACACGTTCTTTTTAAGATAACTTTGTTAAAGAAGTGCGCCCTATAAAATCTCCAGCTGTAATCTATAAAGAATCATATATAAATAACAAATGGATCTTGTGATTAATTGTTTCTATCTTTGGGTTCGTGGGAAAGCTTGTTGGAAAATTAATATAGTCAGAACGGTTTGTCGTATAGCAAGAGTTAATATCCAGTCAGTAAGATCCTTTATCGAAAAAGAAAGAATATCACTGACATGTCAGTGACATTGTCACGTTCATATTCATGTCACTGACACAGTCCATTGATTAAACATCACCCGTGTGTTGCTGGGTCTCACGAGGGGAGCAAATAATAGTAACAATACGATCTACAAGGCATGTCGTAAGAGGCGACTGATGTAGGACTTAAGGAAGCTATCCTAGTAAATAAAAACGTGTCGCAGAAATCGGAAGTGCTGGCCTACTTGTAGGCGCATAACTAGCACAACGTACAATCGCTCTTAAGCTCAGATCACATACAAATCACAAAGAGTGGTTTAACAAGTGATCGATATGGAGCGTTCGCAGAAGAAGAAGAAGATTAAACTGAACTCAATCACTAACCATCACTCAGCCGATGTTACAGTCAGACTGTATAACGCAGAAGAAGAAGAAGATTAAACTGAACTCAATCACTAACCATCACTCAGCCGATGTTACAGTCAATCTGTATAACGCAGAAGAAGAAGAAGATTAAACTGAACTCAATCACTAACCATCACTCAGCCGATGTTACAGTCAGACTGTATAACGCAGAAGAAGAAGAAGATTAAACTGAACTCAATCACTAACCATCACTCAACCGATGTTACAGTCAGACTGTATAACGCAGAAGAAGAAGAAGATTAAACTGAACTCAATCACTAACTATCACTCAGCCGATGTTACAGTCAGACTGTATAACGCCTATGATTGAAAGCTGTACATGCTACAATTTGTGACGGAAGCAATGAAACGGTACACATATCTACATACACGGTCCAATAGTTTCACGGGTTGAGTTCAGCAAGCTGGGTGGATACATTGATCACTGTTTGACAATAACATGTCATTAACTAGGAAATAATAAGGGCATCGGCATTGATCTTTGTCCAAGAACGTCACAATGTGCATCAACAGTTTACTGCCGTGGATGATGCGGGCACGTATGCAACATCCTCGCTACTAATTCCATTGTGTTACTCAAACACAAACACGAAAAAAACCCTTTATGGTGTCTGTGTGTAGAATAACTATCATAAATGCCACTCAAATCTGCTGCCTTTAACACATAAACATACACAAATGATGAAAGTGTATTTTTGTAAGGGATACAGAGAGGTTTGAACTAATACCATCATTATTGGAAGCTTAAGTAAGAAATATAATCGTCTCTTTATTTTTCTTCTTCTTCGAACGCTCCACACTGACCACTTGTTAAACCACTCTTTGTGATTTGTATGTGATCTGAGCCTAATAGCGATTGTACGTTGTGCCAGTTATAAGTCTACAAGTAGGTCAGCACATCCAATTTCTGCGGTGTTTTTATTTACTAGGTAGCTTCCTAGGCCCCTACCTCAGCGACCCTTACAACATGTCTTATAGGTTGCAGTGACACTATTATTTGCCCTTGCAGCTCAGGTAACACACGATCAAGAAATGTAATTAAAAACTGAACTAATACAATAATTACTTGAAATGTAAGAAATATATACAAAAACATACAAGGTTCTCTCTCGGGACATAACATATACAATGAGACAGAAATATATATCAATCAATGAGCAATCTAAAATAGCAATCTTAAACCAACTATATCAACTTAACCAATGATATAATATAAACTTTATCAAACAATCAACTTAACCAATGATATAATACAAACTTTATCAAACAATCAACTTAACCAATCATATAATACAAACTTTATCAAACAATCAACTTAACCAATCATATAATACAAACTTTATCAAACAATCAACTTAACCAATCATATAATACAAACTTTATCAAACAATCAACTTAACCAATGATATAATACAAACTTTATCAAACAATCAACTTAACCAATGATATAATACAAACTTGATCAAACAATCAACTTAACCAATGATATAATATAAACTTTATCAAACAATCAACTTAACCAATGATATAATATAAACTTTATCAAACAATCAACTTAACCAATGATATAATATAAACTTTATCAAACAATCAACTTAACCAATGATATAATACAAACTTGATCAAACAATCAACTTAACCAATGATATAATACAAACTTTATCAAACAATCAACTTAACCAATGATATAATACAAACTTGATCAAACAATCAACTTAACCAATGATATAATACAAACTTTATCAAACAATCAACTTAACCAATGATATAATATAAACTTTATCAAACAATCAACAATCTACCTTCTATCACAACAATATAAGAACAAAGGTTATGACACAAGAAACAAGTGTATAGAAAAATCATCAAACAGACACACCTGTTACATCCATGTCTTTCATATTCTACTTCCGACATCTAAATACCGATATCAAATTCTCATATCAATCTTCGTATTACTTTCTCGATATCAAATTCTCATATCAATCTTCGTATTACTTTCTCGATATCAAATTAATGAGCACGCGCGCGTGTGTTTGTGTGTGTGTGTGTGTCTGTAATTAAACAAATGCAGTATTGACGTCTGGTGCACGCAAGCAAAGAGCCTACCCGACTAGTCGACTTAAGCACATTATTATGTGTTTTCAATCTCTCAGCCCTGCCAGCTGTGGCAGAGCATAACACTGAAGATCGCACTGTGTTAAAGCTCATCTTCTCAAACCCAGGAAGGTGTTAGGACAATAAGTATCAGGTCACCAACTTTGGGCTCACTTCTCCAGAAAACACCAGAATATGTAATTAAAGACCATGACTGGATTGTGCAGGCCAGGTCGGTAGTGTTGTTACCATGGAAACGGGCTATGACAAGTCAATGTTCTATTCTACATTACAATTTTATGTTTGTGTTTAATTAAGTTGTTGTTGCTGTTGTTGTTCAAACACTCAGGAACAAACAAACAAATCATACAAGACAACTGTTTATATATATATATATAAATACTAGAATAGGAAACAGAAACAGTAGACACATGCTTCGCTGTATCATTGTTTTAATAAAACCTTAGATAGTCAGAAAAAAGATAACTAAACTAATCCGTCTCTCTAATACGTTCTACTTCAAGACTACACTTAGTTGACAGGTCATTCTAAAACGTTCTACTTCAGAGCTACATGTAGCTGATCAGTCTTTCTAAAACGTTCTACTTCAGATCTACATGTAACTGATCTGTCTTTCTAAAACGTTCTACTTCAGAGCTACATGTAGCTGATCAATCTTTCTAAAACGTTCTACTTCAGAGCTACATGTAGCAGATCAGTCTTTCTAAAACGTTCTACTTCAGAGCTACATGTAGCAGATCAGTCATTCTAAAACGTTCTACTTCAGAGCTACATGTAGCTGATCAGTCATTCTAAAACGTTCTACTTCAGAGCTACATATAGCTGATCAGTCTTTCTAAAATGTTCTACTTCAGAGCTACATGTAGCAGATCAGTCATTCTAAAACGTTCTACTTCAGAGCTACATGTAGCTGATCAGTCATTCTAAAACGTTCTACTTCAGAGCTACATCTAGCTGATCAGTCATTCTAAAACGTTCTACTTCAGAGCTACATGTAGCTGATCAGTCATTCTAAAACGTTCTACTTCAGAGCTACATATAGCTGATCAATCATTCTAAAACGTTCTACTTCAGAGCTACATATAGCTGATCAATCATTCTAAAACGTTCTACTTCAGAGCTACATATAGCTGATCAATCATTCTAAAACGTTCTACTTCAGAGCTACATGTAGCTGATCAATCATTCTAAAACGTTCTACTTCAGAGCTACATATAGCTGATCAATCATTCTAAAACGTTCTACTTCAGAGCTACATGTAGCTGATCAATCATTCTAAAACGTTCTACTTCATATCGACACGATGGGTGTCGAGGGCAATTATGGTCTCGGTTTAATTTCAGCGGGAGAAGGGCAATGAGAGAGCGGATGTACTAGCGAGCAATTCTCTACTTGAAGGGGACAACAGAGAAACACTGGATGGTAAAAACTATCATCACCCATTGTGTATGGTATGTGGAAGGAGGGGGTCTCTGTAGTAGAGTGGTTAAGAAGTTTGCTCGACGTTCTAAAAATCGTGAGTTCTGTACTGCGCTGTTTGGTTCATGCGTATATTTTTTGTTTACGAAGATCTCTTAAAATATCGCTGGAGGTAATGAGTTCCTGTTTTGTGTAATACTATCTACAAGTGTCGTGGTGCCATTCCTGTGCGAGTGACAAAACGAGAAAACCCAGTGCAGAAAGTCAATCCTACGTCTGAGATATTTTAGACTATTAGACACATCATGTGTGCTGGTCAAAAAAAACAACCAGCCTAAAGCAGGGTTATTGCCCAGTGTTTTGGTTTTCTGTTTTTGTTTTGCGCTGTTCTGGTGGCTTGTGTGATTGTTATTTTTGTTCTTTCACAGGATTCTGCTACGCCATCTAACCATCTTTTGGTGGTCTTCCACTCGCCTTCTTTCCTGATGTTCTTTTGTAGAAGAGTCTGTACACTGTGAAGTTTGGATGCATTCTTATTAAGTGGCCAAACCACTTCATTCTTTGTTTCTCAATGTAATTCAAGCAGGTTCTGTGCCAACTTGATTTCTTATGCTGATGTTGGTGACTGTCTTTTCTGGTGTTGTTGGTAACTTTTTTGCAGGCAGCGCATTTCACATGTAGTTATTTTTTGTGACTGCACTTTGCTCAATGTCCACGTTGGGCTCTGGTAACACATAGTAGGTATGAAAATGCTGTTGATCATCTGTTGTTTATCTATCAGTGAAATTTTTGGGTGCCTTAACAATGGGGTTAACTGGTAGGTTACAGCATTTGTTTTTTGCACTCTAGCCTCTATCTCTCTATATTAGACATCATCGAATAAAAGTCAGTTTAGTGGGCCAGTCAAACCAGTTATGCATCGTCAAACCATTTATTATACATTGAAAACACTCAAGGGTATCGCATTATCTTAACAGAACTGCAACCGCCATGATGACCTAAATTCCCTCTTAGCTGGCAAATATGGTCGAGTAAAATATGATTCTTAAACTGACAACAGATGGTTGGAATGGTAATGTGTCCTCAGAAGATAGAAGCCTGTGTGTTTAAAAGTATATCTGTCTAGATAAGTAACGGTATAACATGTTGGTCGAACATCATTAAAATAATGTATATGACAGATAGCAAGTGTGTTGCAATAGCGTTGAGGTATGAATGTTACACAGATTATTCAATCTACTGTAGTTGTACAGATATTATAGTGAGTCTATGTGGCTGAGTGGTCCAGATGTTATAGTGAGTCTATGTGGCTGAGTGGTCCAGATGTTATAGTGAGTCTATGTGGCTGAGTGGTCCAGATGTTATAGGGAGTCTATGTGGCTGAGTGGTCCAGATGTTATAGGTAGTCTATGTGGCTGAGTGGTCCAGATGTTATAGGTAGTCTATGTGGCTGAGTGGTCCAGATGTTATAGTGAGTCTATGTGGTTGAGTGGCCCAGATGTTATAGTGAGTCTACGTGGCTGAGTGGTCCAGATGTTATAGTGAGTCTATGTGGCTGAGTGGTCCAGATGTTATAATGGGTCTATGTGGCTGAGTGGTCCAGATGTTATAGTGAGTCTATGTGGCTGAGTGGTCCAGATGTTATAGTGAGTCTATGTGGCTGAGTGGTCCAGATGTTATAGTGAGTCTATGTGGCTGAGTGGTCCAGATGTTATAGTGAGTCTATGTGGCTGAGTGGTCCAGATGTTATAGTGAGTCTATGTGGCTGAGTGGTCCAGATGTTATAGTGAGTCTATGTGGCTGAGTGGTCACATATATCTACAACATGAAGAATCTATCACTTGTCATAGCTATCTACAAAATAAAAATGTAGCAGTTGTCCCAGCTATCTACAAAAGAAAAATGTAGCACTTGTCCCAGCTATCTACAACAGGAAGAATCTATCACATCTCCCAGCTATCTACAACAGGAAGAATCTATCACTTGTCCTAGCTATCTACAACAGGAAGAATCTACCACTTGTCCCAGCTATCTACAACAGGAAGAATCTATCACTTGTCCTAGCTATCTACAAGAGAAAAAATATATCACCCGTCCCATCTCTCGGTATTCAATTCCTGTCATTTTCTTCTAATATCTCCCATCCTCTCCCAGCTATACATCTTGGCTGTACGACGTGATAATGTCTCGTAAATAATTCACAGCGATGGATTTCTATTTCAGAGACAACGCGAGAGTAGTTAGCAATATAGCTTTAATGATGGAAAAGCCAGGGGAAAAAACATCCGTGAAGTTACACTAGTCACGTCTTTGTACAATTATCAGATATCGACATGATTGTAGAAGATCGATCGGTGGAGAAGGAGGACTGAGATGAGATCAGTATTGATGAGGATTGAGGGAGAGGTTGATTAAGACCGGACGATAACGGATCTTGAAATGAGCTCTTGTACATAACCATTCACCCTTTTCAATCACACTTTCCCGTCACTTCATCTTCTATATTCCAATTCCTGTCTTCCTGAGAAATTTCAGAGTTTAATGATCTAGATTTTCTAGTGTCGTATCTTCTTCTTTTTCTTTGCGTTCGTTCTTTACGTCCAATTTTAATCACTCTTTGTGATATGTTTGATCTTTGCCAAGAACGTGTATACGTTGCACATTGGTTTGGTAGGCCCCTAAACGCATAGACTTCTACATGTTTAGGACACGTGCATCCGATTTCAGCCAAACCTTCTTAGTCGCCTATTACGACATGCGTGGCAGGTAACGGTGGTTCTATTCTTTACACCTCAAATTTGGGCCCCGGTAACCACTTGGGCGTAGTGTCGCGGAACGACACTAGATCCCAACTGATTCTAGTAGTAGCATGTCCCATGCGGAACCTCGCTTTCATCACTGCCCGCCTGAAAAACTAGTAAGTTCTTCCGCCTCTTTCAGCGTCATGATCAAGGTTTCTTTGATGTCCTGCTGCCACCTTCGTCTTGGGCGTTCCCTGCCTCGTACTCCAAGAACCATCCTTTATAAGACTTCGCCATCAACCAGAGTAAACGAGCTGTCGATTTTCTACGCAACACTTATACGTTCAAAATGTGAAGCTCAGAGTGTAAAACATTTTTGTTTTCGTTTGCTATTTGGAAATTACAGTTAAGTTGGTGGAGGGTGGGGAGAATGGGGGGATGAGTGGAAAAACATCTAGGGCGTTGGAGTCTTGTCGCATCCTCAAGGGAGAGGGCGCCAGCTGAAAAATATTGAGAACCAGTGATGCAATGAAAAAGCATAACAACATAACAGAAGAACTGACTAGAAATTTTATACAAATCAAAACATCATCTGAGAGAAAGTAAATAAGCATACATTGATCTCAACTCTATTTACGTCTAAGCTCAGATAACATATGTTTCTTTTGTCAAAGAGAAATGAATGGAAGTCACGATATCTAAACAGATGGAATAACCAGTCTACCAACCTCATGACAGGGAAGTCACGATATCTAAACAGATGTAATAACCAGTCTAACAACCTCATGACAGGGAAGTCACGATATCTAAACAGATGGAATAACCAGTCCACCAACCTCATGACATGGAAGTCACGATATCTAAACAGATGGAATAACCAGTCTAACAACCTCATGACAGGAAAGTCCCGATATCTAAACAGATGGAATAACCAGTCTAACAACCTCATGACAGGAAGTCACGATATCTAAACAGATGGAATAACCAGTCTAACAACCTCATGACAGGAAAGTCCCGATATCTAAACAGATGGAATAACCAGTCTAACAACCTCATGACAGGGAAGTCCCGATATCTAAACAGATGTAATAACCAGTCTAACAACCTCATGACATGGAAGTCACGATATCTAAACAGATGGAATAACCAGTCTAACAACCTCATGACAGGGAAGTCACGATATCTAAACAGATGGAATAACCAGTCTAACAACCTCATGACAGGGAAGTCACGATAACTAAACAGATGGAATAACCAGTCCACCAACCTCATGACAGGAAAGTCCCGATATCTAAACAGATGGAATAACCAGTCCACCAACCTCATGACAGGAAAGTCCCGATATCTAAACAGATGGAATAACCAGTCTAACAACCTCATGACAGGAAAGTCCCGATATCTAAACAGATGGAATAACCAGTCCACCAACCTCATGACAGGAAAGTCCCGATATCTAAACAGATGGAATAACCAGTCCACCAACCTCATGACAGGAAAGTCCCGATATCTAAACAGATGGAATAACCAGTCTAACAACCTCATGACAGGGAAGTCCCGATATCTAAACAGATGTAATAACCAGTCTAACAACCTCATGACAGGGAAGTCACGATATCTAAACAGATGGAATAACCAGTCCACCAACCTCATGACATGGAAGTCACGATATCTAAACAGATGGAATAACCAGTCCACCAACCTCATGACAGGGAAGTCCCGATATCTAAACAGATGTAATAACCAGTCTAACAACCTCATGACAGGGAAGTCACGATATCTAAACAGATGGAATAACCAGTCTAACAACCTCATGACAGGAAAGTCCCGATATCTAAACAGATGGAATAACCAGTCTAACAACCTCATGACATGGAAGTCACGATATCTAAACAGATGGAATAACCAGTCTAACAACCTCATGACATGGAAGTCCCGATATCTAAACAGATGGAATAACCAGTCCACCAACCTCATGACAGGGAAGTCACGATAACTAAACAGATGAAATAACAAGTCTACCAACCTCATGACATGGAAGTCACGATATCTAAACAGATGGAATAACAAGTCTACCAACCTCATGACAGGGAAGTCACGATATCTAAACAGATGGAATAACAAGTCTAACAACCTCATGACAGGGAAGTCACGATAACTAAACAGATGAAATAACAAGTCTACCAACCTCATGACATGGAAGTCACGATATCTAAACAGATGGAATAACAAGTCTACCAACCTCATGACAGGGAAGTCACGATATCTAAACAGATGGAATAACAAGTCTAACAACCTCATGACATGGAAGTCACGATATCTAAACAGATGGAATAACAAGTCTACCAACCTGATGAGTGTTATTGTATTTGTTGTTTCTGATTTTGTTAAAGGGTCCAAAAGCGAAGGATTTATTGAATTCATTGCATCGGGTTTACACATATAGAGACAATTCTTGACGAGAGAAATGGCACATATAGAGACAATTCTTGACGAGAGAAATGGCACATATAGAGACAATTCTTGACGAGAGAAATGGCACATATAGAGACAATTCTTGACGAGAGAAATGGCACATATAGAGACAATTCTTGACGAGAGAAATGGCACATATAGAGACAATTCTTGACGAAAGAAATGGCACATATAGACAATTCTTGACGAGAGAAATGGCACATATAGACAATTCTTGACGAGAGAAATGGCACATATAGACAATTCTTGACGAGAGAAATGGCACATATAGAGACAATTCTTGACGAGAGAAATGGCACATATATAGACAATTCTTGACGAGAGAAATGACACATATAGACAATTCTTGACGAGAGAAATGGCACACAATCTGCCGAGATTGTGGTAGACCCTACACAGCAGGAACTTCATAGCTCCATAAAGAATCCTATTGTTGACCTGTAAAATATTGCATATGTGATTCGGTCTGGATTCGAACCGACTACCTTCGGAACGCAAGGAAGCGTATTAACCACATCGGGACATCTGGCCTATGATATGAGAGAGAGAAAACAGAGAGAGAGAACTTCCAAAGGACTGTTATGGTGGTAAAGTTCTTCTCATGACAAGCTATTTGATGATAGAACAATAATCACACTGTGATGTCTCTAACTATTCACAATCCTGCAGCATTATGTGACAATTGATTACTTTATTATTTTTTTAAACATCAATTGAGGAAGATGAGATTGTTCATATCGGGACATAGCAATGAAAGAAAATAGAAAACACACCGCGAGTATCCATATTTGATCGTCTCTCTTCTTATTCTCCAGTCTAAACAATTACTTTCTCTCAATTCCTATCTATCCTGATCATCATGATCTCAAATCAACCCAATGTTATCTGAGCAACAATCTCTTTTCTATACTCGAGAAAATGACAAAGCACACATACAGGAACTTTCAATGATCTCATTGCAGCGACTGGAAATCACAAACCCTCGTTCTATCCTCACGGAATACTCATTACTGCTGGCGAAAAGCTCTCAAGACAATCGAACCGTATTTGGAAAGGTTGAAAGATCGATTAGATTAACAAGTGATCGAGCGATTGGTTTTTCAAATAGTGGTATTTGCAAGACAACATGACATTGTCGGCAGTCTCATCTTTGTTACAAACCATCCCTGCACCAAGTGTTGAGCACTACTCACGTGACCACAATTTATTAAAGTCATGAAGTGAACCAAACAAAAAACAAACAACAAATATTACGCCAGAAGAAAACCAAATAAAATAGAAGATAACTAGCTATTTATTGAAAAATGTCAAGAGAAGAATGGGGGAACTGAGTCATAACGATTGATGATAAGAACGATAGCAATTGAGAAGGGAAGATAAATTGTTGATAACATTCATCAAACTAACTTATTCCTTGTTAGGTAGATGTCGAGGGGATATCAAACTAGCTTATTCCTTGTTAGGTAGATGTCGAGGGGATATCATCAAACTAACTTATTCCTTGTTAGGTAGATGTCGAGGGGATATCATCAAACTAACTTATTCCTTGTTAGGTAGATGTCGAGGGGATATCATCAAACTAGCTTATTCCTTGTTAGGTAGATGTCGAGGGGATATCATCAAACTAGCTTATTCCTTGTTAGGTAGATGTCGAGGGGATATCATCAAACTAGCTTATTCCTTGTTAGGTAGATGTCGAGGGGATATCATCAAACTAGCTTATTCCTTGTTAGGTAGATGTCGAGGGGATATCATCAAACTAACTTATTCCTTGTTAGGTAGATGTCGAGGGGATATCATCAAACTAACTTATTCCTTGTTAGGTAGATGTCGAGGGGATATCATCAAACTAACTTATTCCTTGTTAGGTAGATGTCGAGGGGATATCATCAAACTAGCTTATTCCTTGTTAGGTAGATGTCGAGGGGAAATCAAACTAGCTTATTCCTTGTTAGGTAGATGTCGAGGGGAAATCAAACTAGCTTATTCCTTGTTAGGTAGATGTCGAGGGGAAATCAAACTAGCTTATTCCTTGTTAGGTAGATGTCGAGGGGAAATCAACAAAATAGCATATTCCTTATTATGAGGTCGCTGGGGCGATATTATAGACTGAGGATTCAAACATGATTATCTTGACTGTCATAACGTTGTGTGTGAGTTTGGCTTATGATTATCTTAACTGTCATAACGTTGTGTGTGAGTTTGGCTTATGATTATCTTAACTGTCATAACGTTGTGTGTGAGTTTGGCTTATGAATGTAAACGCGAATGAAACAAAAAAACATACCTTATTGTGGTTTGAACTAGAATCGTTATAAGTAAGTAATAGGTGCCCTAACCAATCATCCCCACAATACTTAATCAATGAGAAGATGGAACTAGAGTCCACATAATTAAGATATCGATGCCCTAACTACTCGGCCACCCAATACTTAATCCCTGAAAGATGGAACAAGGATCCACTTAATTAAGATATCGATGCCCTAACTACTCGGCCACCCAATACTTAATCCCTGAAAGATGGAACTTCAGTCCTCATAATTAAGATATAGATGCCCTAACCACTCGACAACCCAATACTTAATCAGTGAAAAAAATGTGAATTCTACGAACGTATTTGAAAGAAAAGTTTACAAAAACACAATTAGGTTCAAACAATCTGTTGTAGATTCTTCCTCTCTGAGATTTGAACCTTTCTGCTTCAGCTGAGTTATCTCAGAGTGAATATATTTTAGCTGAGTTATCTCAGATGGAATATACTTTAGATTATTGAATCTTCTTGTTGAAAATTTCTTTTTTAATTTGGTCAACTTTGTTAAAATGCAAATAAATCTGATTCCTATGTTTCTTCTTCTTCTTCAGCGATCTCTGGTCATGAGCTTAATTTACTGTGGACCACAAACTGGGCAGTTAGCTTCAGGTCTGTCAGGTTTCCCCAAAGTTTAGTTTTCAGGTCGACTGGGTGTGGCCACATGTTGCTTCTCAGCTCACACAGGAGAGGACAGTCTTGTAGGATATGCTCCGGTGCCTATTCCGCCTGCTGACACTGGCAGAGAACTGTTTGACTTATTTCTAGTCTATATAAGTGTTTGTTGAGTCTGCAGTGTCTGGTGCGTAGTTGAAATATAATGACCTGGTCTGTTCCGCTTAGGTCTTTGAGGGATTCTTTTCCATAATCATATCCAGTGTTTGTCTTCCAGTCTACTGCAGATTTTCTGTATGAGGGTTTTAACCTCTTGAAAAGACAAGGGTTGGTAAATTTGCTCTTTGGCACTGTCCTCCTTAGCTAAGACATCGGCACTCTCATTGCCTACAATGTCACAGTGAGATGGAATCCACTGCAAGTGAATGTCTGCCTTTTCTGAAATCTGAGCAAGTTCTCTTTTAGGTTTTGTACTGTGCTGTCAGCGGATTTAGCCTCCAGGTCTTGTATAACTGACAGTGACTACTATGTTTTGAAATGATTATAAGATTGATGGTCATGATGAGCTAATAACAACAAATAAAACCTTCATGGTGAATTAATCATTCTATATTTAATCTCCCTGAAGACTCAAGGAATTTAAATTTAACACTGGCGATGGGAAGTAAAAGGAAGTATTTCGATCACGTTAAACGACACTGTGGTTTGGAGAGAACAGTATTGAAAGGCATGGTTCCTTGAGGTAGAGGCAGGGGAAGATTAAGACGAAGGTGGCAGCAGAACATCAAAGAAACCTTGAACCTTGTTAGAAGAGGCAGGAGAACTTGCGTGATATCGACTTTTACAAGAAGGTTGTGATGAAAGCAACGCTCTACAAGGTATATACTACTTCATGATAACAACTTATTCAAATTACTCTCAACAAATCTACGTCTAATGCTAGATTACAAAAGCTTGGAATGTACACACCTGGACATGTTGGATTACATGGAAATAAGCGTGCTGATATTCTTGCAAACAATGCCCCGACTCAACCGGGCAGAAGTATGAACAGAGGCTATGTCATCAATGAGGTACGCTCTCATTTATGTGATATGGCCGAGTCTCAGACACTGGAACGAGTGTGAGAATAAGGAGTTGAGTTTGGACATGCCAGACAGTATCGTTTTCGTGGTAGAGAGCAAAGGTATACTAATCAACTTCTCATGGGTACGGTGAGCAAATAGACTTTAGGATGGTTGCTGCAGCGGAGGACAGAGCACGAATGGTAATACCTGATGTGTCATAAAGTCGATCGACTAACATAAGATAACAAGAGCTTGGAATGAAGAAGGGAATGGCCAGAAAAGAGCAACACAACAGGATGCATGAGTATGCTCATGAATCAACATCGAACTGGTTAGTCTATTCGCTGTTGGAGATATTACGAAGGAGATCACAGTGTATATAGACATGTACGGAGTGAAGATGCTTCAAACTGAAACTGAATAGTTCAGTAAAGAAAACGTTAACATATACTATGTGGTATATGAGGAATTATGTCTTTGTGGACAGTAGTTTTCTTTGGACATATAAAAAGACATGAAGGGCTGGAGAAGAGCATCATGGAAGGAGGCATACCGGCAAAGAGAAGAAGAGGAAGACCATGGAGAAGATGGATTCAGCATGTAACTGATGGTTTGAACATGACGGTTGCAGAGGCAGGACTTTTTGTGGACAGTAGTTTTCTTTGGACATATAAAAAGACATGAAGGGCTGGAGAAGAGCATCATGGAAGGAGGCATACCGGCAAAGAGAAGAAGAGGAAGACCATGGAGAAGATGGATTCAGCATGTAACTGATGGTTTGAACATGACGGTTGCAGAGGCAGGACATTTGGCCTATGAGAGAGAGAAATTTCGGAGGATTGTTGGGGTGGCAAAGTTCTGCTGAGGACAAGCTATTTGATGATGATGATGAGTATTCTTTGGTAAAGTTCTAAACCTGAATTTGGAAATTTCTTTTCTCCGGAAGGGGGTAATATTTATTCGCTGTCTATTTATTGATGATATTTATTGATGATATTTATTGATGATATTTATTGATGATATTTATTGGCTTCGGTGCTTCCCCATGGGGGTTCTTAAAACTCCTTATTCTCTGAACGTTCAAAGAAAACATGGCTAATGCGTTGTTGGGGCACACAAGGGGAACAAAAATAATAACACTATGACTTACAAGGTATGTCGTAAGAAGCGACTAAGGTAGGGACCTAGGGAAGCTACCCTAGTAAATAACACTATGACTTACAAGGTATGTCGTAAGAAGCGACTAAGGTAGGGACCTAGGGAAGCTACCCTAGTAAATAACACTATGACTTACAAGGTATGTCGTAAGAAGCGACTAAGGTAGGGACCTAGGGAAGCTACCCTAGTAAATAACACTATGACTTACAAGGTATGTCGTAAGAAGCGACTAAGGTAGGGACCTCGGAAGCTACCTAGTAAATAACACTATGACTTACAAGGTATGTCGTAAGAAGCGACTAAGGTAGGGACCTAGGGAAGCTACCCTAGTAAATAACACTATGACTTACAAGGTATGTCGTAAGAAGCGACTAAGGTAGGGACCTCGGGAAGCTACCCTAGTAAATAAAAAGCGTATGTTCTGGCCTACTTGTGAGCGCATAACTGGCACAACGTACAATCGCTCTTAGGCTTAGATCACATACAAATCACACAAAGTTGTTTAACAAGTGCTCGATATGGAACGCTCAAAGACAAAGAAGACAAAGAAGACATGGAGAAGAACAATGAAAAGAAAGTTGAAAGATTGTGACCCGAGATAGGGAAACAATTAATAGAAAAGCAGCAGAACAGCAACAATGAAAAGAGAGTTGAAAGATTGTGACCCGAGATATGGAAACAATTAATAGAAAAGCAGCAGAACAGCAACAATGAAAATCATTTATGGAAGACGTATGTACCAAAATGGACACGAATATGATATATATAGCAACAACTACACTTTCACATTTCTCATAATGTCAATAAAAGAAAATGACTTTCAGAAATACAAATAGAAATGTATGAAACAGAACCGTTTATTTCCTAACATTAAATATGATCTAAGTGAGAAAATAATGACACCAAGTTGATACTAAAGAAATAAAGAAACATGATCGATTGAGATTGATGGTGCAGAAAACGATCAGTGACTTGAAACAGAATAAAATCAACACGTCCAAGACAAATCCATTACATTTTACATTTTCCTTGTTGACAGAGTAAAGTGAGTCTCACTCAACCTACATGTTAAAGTACGATTATCATTGGTAAGGACGCTCGGGAAAGTCCGCTTTTAACACAAAGACGCAAAGTCTGTGTTAGCAAATGACGAATGCAGAAAGAAATTAATTTAATCTTGTCTTTTCTGTCTGTAATTACTGCTGAAATATTTTCACGACATCGATGATTCAGTTAACAGAAAGAAATTTGTTTAGCAAGAAGTGCGCTTAGAAAGAAACGAGTTCAGAAAGGAAATACAAGTCGCAACATTAATTGTGTATTCTGTGTATGGAATTGCCATATAAATCGGTTACGGCTGTTACAATTACCGCCTTCCGATAGCTCTGATCATAAACATTTTTGTTCTGTTCACGCGCTATCAATTCAGGCGCGGTCATGGCGAGAAATATGGCGCCTCTGGCTGATTTTTGTGTGGCGGCTTGTTGTCCTTATCACCAGTGTCCCTCGTCGTACATGCGAGCCTTATTCCGACTTCAGAGGTAAATTGCAGATGTAACATTTATAAATAACATTTCCCGTAACCTTTTCAGACGTTAGGGTAATGAAGTCATTCACATTTCTAGGCCCTAGTGTGCAGGAGTTAGGATAGCCAATTCCTTTCCTCACATGTGAACTAACGGATGGAACGAAACAAATATAAATAAAATTCCCCGATGCCTTAGCATATGAAGTCCCTTTACTTCACATTTCTAAGTCCTAGTGTGTAGGAGTTGGGATTGCCAATTTCTTTCCTCACTCGTGGAACGTCGAGTGTGAAATTGAGCCCGCAACGTCCAATTCAAAAGGCGAACATTTCTGCACTTCGCTAATCCATCCCACTAGGAATGGATTACGTCATGTAAATACAATAATCAACACCAGAAAAGATAAAGTTTCACTAACATCAACATAAGAAAGAAAGTTGACACAGAAACTTACTTGAATTACATAGAGAAACAAAGAATGAAGTGGTTTGGCCACATAATAAGAATGCACCCAAATTCCACGGTATACAGAGTCTTCTACAACAGAATATCAGGACAGAAGGCGAGTGGAAGACCACGAAAAAGATGGTTTGATGGCGTAGCAGAATCCAGTCAAAGAGTAAAAAAAATAACAATCGCCAAAGCCACAAGAACAGCGCAAGACAAAAACAGATGATTATGATACAATCAAGAAAAGATAAGAATGGACAATTAAAAGCTATCAAATATTACACGTTTATAAAATTGGTGTATCGTGCTTTAACATGAACAAGCAGCTGGGAGAGTAAGATGAACAAGCAGCTGGGAGAGTAACATGAACAAGCAGCTGGGAGAGTAACCTGAACAAGCAGCTGGGAGAGTAAGATGAACAAGCAGCTGGGAGAGTAAGATGAACAAGCAGTTGGGAGAGTAAGATGAACAAGCAGCTGGGAGAGTAACATGAACAAGCAGCTGGGAGAGTAACATGAACAAGCAGCTGGAAGAGTAACATGAACAAGCAGTTGGGAGAGTAAGATGAACAAGCAGCTGGGAGAGTAACATGAACAAGCAGCTGGAAGAGTAACATGAACAAGCAGTTGGGAGAGTAAGATGAACAAGCAGCTGGGAGAGTAACATGAACAAGCAGCTGGGAGAGTAACATGAACAAGCAGCTGGGAGAGTAAGATGAACAAGCAGCTGGGAGAGTAACATGAACAAGCAGCTGGAAGAGTAACATGAACAAGCAGTTGGGAGAGTAACATGAACAAGCAGCTGGGAGAGAAACATGAACAAGTAGCTGGGAGAGTAACATGAACAAGCAGCTGGGAGAGTAACATGAACAAGCAGCTGTGAGACAAAATCGATATTGGAGTTGATGATATAGATAAAAAGAAGACAGAAATCTGATGAGAATATTTTTTAAAATCATCAAATCCTTGCGATTATTATATATGATTTATATTATATATATATATAAATGTGTGTATGGGGCGGATTATCATAACGCATAAGCGTTCGACTATCGGCTCGGACTGAAGAGGATTCTAGGTTCAACTCGAGGTTCGATGAAAAGAATTTGTTCTCATACCTTTTGCACACAAGGGCTTAGAAATATGAAGTGACAGGTACTTTATATCCAAAGTTTTGGCTGAAATCTGATGCATGTGTCCTAAATGTGTAGAAGTCTATTCGTTTAGGAGCCTATCAAACCAATGTGCAACGTATACACGTTCTTGGCAAAGATCAAACATATCATAAAGAGTGATTAAAATTAGTCGTAAATAACGAACGCAAAGAAGAAGAAGATATTCAAAGTCTTCATTATTTTTTTAAAATATATATTAGCTAAATACCTGCGCCCGAGTGGTTACCGGGGCCCAAAGTTGGGATGTAAAGAATAGAACCACTGTTACCTGCCACGCATGTCGTAAGAGGCGACTAAGAAGGTTTGGCTGAAATCGGATGCATGTGTCCTAAACGTGTGAAGTCTATGCGTTTAGGAGCCTACCAAACCAATGTGCAACGTATACACGTTCTTGGCAAAGATCAAACATATCATAAAGAGTGATTAAAATTGATCGTAAAGAACGAACGGAAAGAAGAAGAAATACCTGGAGACCACAGAGATGTCGTTTTAACCTGAGATTACAATGAGTTCTTAGAACTTCTAAAATGACTAAAGTTGATTTAATGAAAGAAATCAAGGCACATGCAAAAAAGTATTATCAATATAAAAAAGAGGCAGTCATCATTATTTAGCCATATGATAATTAGAACATATAGTGACAACCGGTAAAATCAATGAGAGAAGAGACAGAGGAAGACAAAGAGAAAAAAAAACTGTATTTTTCATTAATCCGTTAATGTACCATTGTTCATGAATTCTTCAATGTACCAATTATTCATGAATTCTTCAATGTACCAATTATTCATGAATTCTTCAATGTCTCATTATTCATGAATTCTTCAATGTCTCATTATTCATGAATTCTTTAATGTACCATTATTTATGAATTCTTCAATGTCTCATTATTCATGAATTCTTCAATGTCTCATTATTCATGAATTCTTCAATGTCTCATTATTCATGAATTCTTCAATGTCTCATTATTCATGAATTCTTCAATGTCTCATTATTCATGAATTCTTCAATGTCTCATTATTCATGAATTCTTCAATGTCTCATTATTCATGAATTCTTCAATGTCTCATTATTCATGAATTCTTCAATGTCTCATTATTCATGAATTCTTCAATGTCTCATTATTCATGAATTCTTCAATGTCTCATTATTCATGAATTCTTCAATATCTCATTATTCATGAATTCTTCAATGTCTCATTATTCATGAATTCTTCAATGTCTCATTATTCATGAATTGATGGATGATATTTACAATTTTCTATTAAGCACAATCAACAGAAGAAGACGAAATCTGAGACTGATCGAAATGAAACATTATAATACCTCTAAAATCAGAGAAGGCTCGCCTGAATGGAGAGGACACGGTGATAGGAAAGCAAGCCTTCACGCAAAAATCAGCCTGAAGCACCATACTGAACGCACTGACTACGCCTGACTTCATAGAGGGCGAACTAGAAGAAGAAGATGAAGAAGAAGATGATATTTAATGGTCGTTTTCTCTATTTTATTCTTTTTTATTTTGCGATCGACAGAATAAGAGATCATCTGAATAATGATGTAAGAATACAGTCTCTGAATAATGATGTAAGAATACAGTCATCTGAATAATGATGTAAGAATACAGTCGTCTGAATAATGATGTAAGAATACAGTCTTCTGAATAATGATGTAAGAATACAGTCATCTGAATAATGATGTAAGAATACAGTCGTCTGAATAATGATGTAAGAATACAGTCATCTGAATAATGATGTAAGAATACAGTCATCTGAATAATGATGTAAGAATACAGTCGTCTGAATAATGATGTAAGAATACAGTCGTCTGAATAATGATGTAAGAATACAGTCGTCTGAATAATGATGTAAGAATACAGTCGTCTGAATAATGATGTAAGAATACAGTCGTCTGAATAATGATGTAAGAATACAGTCGTCTGAATAATGATGTAAGAATACAGTCGTCTGAATAATGATGTAAGAATACAGTCGTCTGAATAATGATGTAAGAATACAGTCGTCTGAATAATGATGTAAGAATACAGTCGTCTGAATAATGATGTAAGAATACAGTCATCTGAATAATGATGTAAGAATACAGTCGTCTGAATAATGATGTAAGAATACAGTCGTCTGAATAATGATGTAAGAATACAGTCGTCTGAATAATGATGTAAGAATACAGTCATCTGAATAATGATGTAAGAATACAGTCATCTGAATAATGATGTAAGAATACAGTCGTCTGAATAATGATGTAAGAATACAGTCGTCTGAATAATGATGTAAGAATACAGCATCAGTCTGAATAATGATGTAAGAATACAGTCGTCTGAATAATGATGTAAGAATACAGTCGTCTGAATAATGATGTAAGAATACAGTCGTCTGAATAATGATGTAAGAATACAGTCGTCTGAATAATGATGTAAGAATACAGTCGTCTGAATAATGATGTAAGAATACAGTCGTCTGAATAATGATGTAAGAATACAGTCGTCTGAATAATGATGTAAGAATACAGTCGTCTGAATAATGATGTAAGAATACAGTCGTCTGAATAATGATGTAAGAATACAGTCGTCTGAATAATGATGTAAGAATACAGTCATCTGAATAATGATGTAAGAATACAGTCATCTGAATAATGATGTAAGAATACAGTCGTCTGAATAATGATGTAAGAATACAGTCGTCTGAATAATGATGTAAGAATACAGTCGTCTGAATAATGATGTAAGAATACAGTCATCTGAATAATGATGTAAGAATACAGTCATCTGAATAATGATGTAAGAATACAGTCGTCTGAATAATGATGTAAGAATACAGTCGTCTGAATAATGATGTAAGAATACAGTCGTCTGAATAATGATGTAAGAATACAGTCGTCTGAATAATGATGTAAGAATACAGTCATCTGAATAATGATGTAAGAATACAGTCGTCTGAATAATGATGTAAGAATACAGTCGTCTGAATAATGATGTAAGAATACAGTCGTCTGAATAATGATGTAAGAATACAGTCGTCTGAATAATGATGTAAGAATACAGTCGTCTGAATAATGATGTAAGAATACAGTCGTCTGAATAATGATGTAAGAATACAGTCGTCTGAATAATGATGTAAGAATACAGTCGTCTGAATAATGATGTAAGAATACAGTCATCTGAATAATGATGTAAGAATACAGTCATCTGAATAATGATGTAAGAATACAGTCGTCTGAATAATGATGTAAGAATACAGTCGTCTGAATAATGATGTAAGAATACAGTCGTCTGAATAATGATGTAAGAATACAGTCATCTGAATAATGATGTAAGAATACAGTCGTCTGAATAATGATGTAAGAATACAGTCATCTGAATAATGATGTAAGAATACAGTCGTCTGAATAATGATGTAAGAATACAGTCGTCTGAATAATGATGTAAGAATACAGTCGTCTGAATAATGATGTAAGAATACAGTCGTCTGAATAATGATGTAAGAATACAGTCATCTGAATAATGATGTAAGAATACAGTCGTCTGAATAATGATGTAAGAATACAGTCGTCTGAATAATGATGTAAGAATACAGTCGTCTGAATAATGATGTAAGAATACAGTCGTCTGAATAATGATGTAAGAATACAGTCGTCTGAATAATGATGTAAGAATACAGTCATCTGAATAATGATGTAAGAATACAGTCGTCTGAATAATGATGTAAGAATACAGTCGTCTGAATAATGATGTAAGAATACAGTCGTCTGAATAATGATGTAAGAATACAGTCGTCTGAATAATGATGTAAGAATACAGTCGTCTGAATAATGATGTAAGAATACAGTCATCTGAATAATGATGTAAGAATACAGTCGTCTGAATAATGATGTAAGAATACAGTCATCTGAATAATGATGTAAGAATACAGTCATCTGAATAATGATGTAAGAATACAGTCGTCTGAATAATGATGTAAGAATACAGTCGTCTGAATAATGATGTAAGAATACAGTCGTCTGAATAATGATGTAAGAATACAGTCGTCTGAATAATGATGTAAGAATACAGTCGTCTGAATAATGATGTAAGAATACAGTCATCTGAATAATGATGTAAGAATACAGTCGTCTGAATAATGATGTAAGAATACAGTCATCTGAATAATGATGTAAGAATACAGTCGTCTGAATAATGATGTAAGAATACAGTCATCTGAATAATGATGTAAGAATACAGTCGTCTGAATAATGATGTAAGAATACAGTCGTCTGAATAATGATGTAAGAATACAGTCGTCTGAATAATGATGTAAGAATACAGTCGTCTGAATAATGATGTAAGAATACAGTCATCTGAATAATGATGTAAGAATACAGTCGTCTGAATAATGATGTAAGAATACAGTCATCTGAATAATGATGTAAGAATACAGTCGTCTGAATAATGATGTAAGAATACAGTCATCTGAATAATGATGTAAGAATACAGTCATCTGAATAATGATGTAAGAATACAGTCGTCTGAATAATGATGTAAGAATACAGTCGTCTGAATAATGATGTAAGAATACAGTCGTCTGAATAATGATGTAAGAATACAGTCGTCTGAATAATGATGTAAGAATACAGTCATCTGAATAATGATGTAAGAATACAGTCGTCTGAATAATGATGTAAGAATACAGTCATCTGAATAATGATGTAAGAATACAGTCGTCTGAATAATGATGTAAGAATACAGTCGTCTGAATAATGATGTAAGAATACAGTCGTCTGAATAATGATGTAAGAATACAGTCGTCTGAATAATGATGTAAGAATACAGTCGTCTGAATAATGATGTAAGAATACAGTCGTCTGAATAATGATGTAAGAATACAGTCGTCTGAATAATGATGTAAGAATACAGTCGTCTGAATAATGATGTAAGAATACAGTCGTCTGAATAATGATGTAAGAATACAGTCGTCTGAATAATGATGTAAGAATACAGTCATCTGAATAATGATGTAAGAATACAGTCATCTGAATAATGATGTAAGAATACAGTCGTCTGAATAATGATGTAAGAATACAGTCGTCTGAATAATGATGTAAGAATACAGTCGTCTGAATAATGATGTAAGAATACAGTCATCTGAATAATGATGTAAGAATACAGTCATCTGAATAATAATGTAAGAATACAGTCGTCTGAATAATGATGTATCGACCGAGCGTACATTATCACTACGCCATCACGAAAACCTAGGACTTTGACGACAAAAATTGACTTCTTAAAAATATTTAATTGTTATAAAACACTTGAACCTAAAAAGCAATCATCACTCATTTATGTGTAAATTAACGAAACAATAACTTATTTACTGACAATTTTTTAAGACTATCTTCTAGTTTATTACAATTAAAAAACTCGAAGAGAGAATCAATCATCTCGGCAGAAACCACATGAGATCCTCACAATTCAATATCACATAGGAAGGAGAGAAAAAAATCTCTTAGGAACCAGACAATGAGTTCCGTAATTTGATTTTGACAGTAAGAACTGTATTAGATATTGCTTGTAATACTCAACTGAAGTTCTCTATTCTAATAGTTGTTTAACCCATCCAATACTTTCTTGAAAGCAATCAAAGACAATGTTACATGAGCTTCTCTCAATGTAAAACCAACCAAACAGATAGCTCAGATATCTTTGATGAATCATTCTCGGCTTTGAAGATAAATGAAAGAAATGAAATCGGAGAAATTAAGGCTAGACGGTGACAATGAATGTCTAGCTAATTAAAAATGTATGAAAAACAAAGAAATAAGAAAAATAGGACTGGACAGATGGTGTGAAGATAGTAAGAAATGACTGCTTTCATGTTTCACATTGAGATAGCAATTTATGGCCAGTAGAGTATTAACTTACATGTCTTATGGACTCATTATATCTCTTATTACTAATTGTCTTTGGCGGTTTAACTAAAATAAAACAAAGACGGTTTACCTGTCTTTCTGAGGGGTTGTTGGTTCGAATCCGGACCGAGTCACATGTGTAATTTTTAAAATTAAATTTCTAAGATTGTTGCTGGAGCTACGAAGTTCGTGCTTTGTGCAACACTCTCGCTAGATAGCGTTCCATTGATACCGACATGGATGGTGCCATATGGTTCCGGAACCAGGGACAATGCATTTATACCGACATGGATGGAGCCATATGGCTCCGGAACCAGGGACATGAAGTCAGTCCTTCGTCTTGAGATCTAGTAGTCAGTGCTGTCCAACATTTCTATATTTGGGGAAGCATCTGACTGATAGTTGTGGAGGCGCGGACGTGACAATTGAGTACTAAAAATAAAAATAATAATATTAATATAGTTAAGATCCCCATGCATTCTCCAGTAAAAAATAGCACTAAAAATAGCAAATGAGTTGGTTAATGTTGCAAAAGATTGGTTACGAAATAAAACAAGATTGCAATTTAGCGTGTTCATGTGAGTGATACGAAAAGTTAACAAAAATGGTTTCTTTTTTAAATCTGATTACGCTAAGGTCCACACAGTAAAATGGGAGCAATTAATAGATGACATGGGCGTCATGGCTGAAAATGGCGCCTCTTCGAAAATCGCTGCACTAGATAGTCTAGCACTGTACTATACAACATTTGTATGTATCATCGGTACTATACAACATTTTTATGTATCAGTATAGTATGGTGAAACAAGAAACACCAACATGCAATATCAAAATAAATAACACAACACTGAAACAAGTCCATCGAGTCCAAGATATCTAGGAACATTCTTAACACCAGATGGAAGATGTACAACAGAGATTAGGAGTAGAATAGCTCAAACGAAAGCAGCTTTATGAAAATGAAGAACACACTATGCGTGAACTCACTACCAATGACACTGCGAAAACGAGTACTCCAATGCTATATTGAACCAATTCTTATGTATGGCAGCGAATCATGGACACTGAACAAACAATCAATACGATCATTGGAAGCCACAGAGATGTGGTTTTACAGAAGAATGTTGAGAATTCCATGGACAGCAAAGAAAACAAACGTGGAGGTTTTAAATCAGGCCTGAACACAAAGAAACCTTATCAAAAGAATAAGAATCCGACAATCAAGGTTCTTCGGGCATATAATGCGAAGAGAAGGTTTAGAACATTTGGTGACTACAGGTAAAATTCAGGGAAGGAGAGATCGTGGAAGACAGAGGAGAAGATGTTGGATGGCCTGACATCATGGTTCGACAAAATATCGACATCAGAACTGATTACATGCACCAAGCAAAGAGAATTGTGGAGAGACATGATCGCCTACGCCGGCAGGCATGGCACTTGATTGATTGATAGTACGGTACTATACAACATTTTTATGTATCAGTCTAGTACGGTACTATACAACATTTTTATGTATCAGTCTAGTACGGTACTATACAACATTTTTATGTATCTAACTAATGACTATGGAGGCGCGGGCGCCATAGCATAGTTGCAATAATAACACTCATAATAATAATGAAGTAATATTAATAGTAACATAACTACTAATAAGATAACAGATGTAATAAGATAACAGATCTAATAAGATAACAGATGAAAACTTACTTCTGACTAAAGTTTAATTTGTTTTTTGTTAATACTATGCTTACAAAAAGAAAGAATCATACAGTTATTCAGAAACTCATTTTTTTTTCTTTCGAAATTCTGTTTGATGTTATTGATTGATCGATCGATATGACCAGTGGCGGCTCGTCATTAAAGGCCAGTGGGGCCGGCCCCACAAAAATAATGTGTAACGTATATTTATTAGTTAATAACTTAAAATATAACCTAACCCAAAACCATGCTTTTCCCCGAAAATTTGAGTCTGGCCCCACCAACACAAAGGATCACGAGCTGCCACTGGATATGACCATCATCATTGTACTTCGGTGAGTAACCATGTGTGCTCCGATCTTTTTTCCTACACAGAAAGGTCTCAGCGACAGTGCACGAACTCCGTAGAACTGGCAAGGGTCCCCTGTTTAACGTTAAAGCCAGAGGAATAAAATATGTCTCCATGAATATATCACGCGGGCAGCATGCCCTCCGCAGGCATAGCGATATATCTCCATCTTCTCTTTCTTATAACAGTTGTCACTAGTGGTTGACCAGACATGTCTCTGATTTCATCACTTCTCCTGAATTCGTTCCATTTTATATTCATTATTTTCCGCAGACATCTATTTTCAAATGCATTCAACTTGAATGCATTTTTAAATATACGAAACACAATAAAATAGTAATACTAAAACAAATTCCATCCACATTATTTTTAATACATAGATAAAAAGAACACTTTGCAACCAAAAAAAAATTTTAAATAGTGAATCCAAAACTAAGCCACTTAACACAACTCAACATTTGATCGTAAATTTGATATTACTAAAAAGGACTTTAAAAAAAGTAGAATTGACTTCATTGCACCAGTTTCACAATATGGGCCACATACTGCAGAATTGACGTTCCACCTGCGGAGATTATTGTATAAAGCGTGAACTCCCTCCTAGCTTCAACAACAATCTAAAGGGATCTCCAGAACCAAATAAAACGATCCGGATTCGAGTCCACAGCCTTCAGAACACAAAGCAGACTGCTTAACTATTTCGCAACAGAGACCTCCCTCCCCTCTCCTCCAGATGCGTTAAATATTCGAAAGGTTATAAACAAAATGATCTTATACAACTGATATCATGGCATTATACAACTGATATCATGGCATTATACAACTGATATCATGGCATTATACAACTGATATCATGGCATTATACAACTGCCTTTCATTTATAAGTGTTTCTCTGCTACTCAGTTGAAGCTGGGCCGACTTGGGAGTGAATACGGTACGGTAATACATAAATCCCACACCTACTGTGGAACTTGACCCTGGGATCACGCGCCTATTAAACAAGTGAGCTAACCACTGCACTATCACGGTTCATGTATGCATGCATAAGAAGAATGAACTTAGTTGGCATGTGCGTAATTTAGTACAACGCCGCTTTACAAGAAGTAAATGCATAAGAAGAATGAACTTAGTTGGCGTGTGCGTAATTTAGTACAACGCCGCTTTACAAGACGTGAAGGCTTAAGACGGCGATGTCACATTAATCACATTTTGGAAAAGATTTCCTCAAAGACCAGAGCAGAACAGACCAGGTCATCATAGTTCGCCTACGTACCAGACACTGCATACTCAACAAACACTTACATGAACTAGGAATAAGCCAAACAACGATCTGCAGGAGGAACAGACACCAGAGCATGTCCTGCGAGACTGTCCTCTCCTGTGTGAGCTGAGAAGCAACATATAGTCGACATAAATACTACGCTTTGTGGGCTCAGTTTGTGGTCCACAGTAAACTAAGCGCATGACCATGGATCGCTGAAGAAGAAGAATACAAATGAAAGTCCGTCTGGCTAAATGTCAACTAACCAAGAATTGCTGGCACAGTTTCAACAAAATAATATGAACACCATCATCTAAAAGAGGGGATGGAGATGGATCGGACGTGTGATTAGAATGAAGACTGACACTGTTATGAAAACTGCACTGAGATGGACACCAGGGGGTAAAGGAAAACGTGGAAAAGCAATGAACGACCTGGAGATCAGCAGAACAAGAACTGAAGGAAATGAAACACAATACAGAGGACAACTAAGAATAAAGAAGAATGTTGTGTATTTTATGCTGCCCGAAGCACCAGAGGCTTCACATGCTAGAGAGAGAGAGAGAGAGAGAGAGAGAGAGAGAGAGAGAGAGAGAGAGAGAAGAGATAAGATACGTTTACAAAAGCTTAAAATAAATTGACGTTTCGACTAACATATCTTCATCATTTAAAGGATGTAAGACACAGAAAGCGAGTAATACGATTGCACTGTTGTGGTAAAAAAAAAAAGTATGCACAAAATTAAACACTAGAATATGTAACATATAAACAATACTGTTAAACTTAAACTTTTAGCTTGCACGACAGTGGAATAAATTGGACACAACATTGCTATATCTGCCAATATTCAGTCTAACTACAGGCACGCATAACTGGTGTGTACTGAGTCACAGACGGCAGAACTTGACAACACAACAAGCGACTACAAAATGTTGCCACCAACAGTACTCATTAATTTATTGCGTTGTGTTATTGATGGTAAAATACAGCTAAGATTTTAACTGTATTTCATGCAGGCAGACATCAAATGATAGAAGAAAACTAATCACGACGAGATGAAGTATCTACGCAGAATGCTGGGAGTAACAAGAAGAGACCGGTTGAGAAATGAAGACATCAGGAAGAAAGTGGGCACAACATCAGTACTGAACTTCATCAAGAAACAAGAAAATAAATGGTTCGGCCACTTAAGAAGATTACCAACAGACAGAACGCCTCAAAGAGCAATGCTACTCCAATACAGTGGATACAAAGCAAAAGGCCGGCCACGAAATAGGTGGACCTCAGAGATAACGGAAGCGACGAAAGACACTGTCTATAAAGCGCACACAAACGCCCGTTCCAGAAATCTCTTCGTATACTGACTGACGCTGTGAGACAAAACATGATTTAAGAAAACAAAATAAGAAAGAATACACATACACACACACGTACACATACATGCACAAACACACGTACACATACATACACAATGATTGAAACCACTTATCGAAATCCTTATTAAGGATATAATCATCCCTACATTTTTGAACCGTTTGACTGCTACAAATTCATGAGTAGACATAGCACCTTATATGACACCCCTCGCTGATTTTTCCGTGAAGGTTTGCTTTCCTTATCATCAGTGTCCCTCGCCAATCAGGCGAGTCTTATTCCGGCTTCAGATGTACTTGTAATTTAGATCCTCAAGTAAAGGATCAGGGTCTCATGTAGTCCAACAGCATATAATATATGCACACCGAGAATTTTTGGCCCAAGCTAGGCTCGAACCCCAACAATTTCACGACACTTTGTTATTATCGTAGCGTATTATCTACTCCCCCATTGGAAACCTCATCATCATTATAGTTATCAATTTCTTCGTAATTATCAATATTGATATAATTATCATTAATATCCTCATTATTACTGTCAATTTCATCATTTACTATCATCATCGTTATCATCATTGCTGTGATTTATCATCTGTATCATCATTGCTATAGTTTTCATGATCAAAAATAGTATAGCTACGTTCATCATTATGGTTCGTCATCACTACAACACAATCATTACATCACCTCTATGGTTCACAATAACCCTACCACGATTACCTTTGTGGTTTATCATCATCACCACACCAAAACCACCTGACTCTATGGTTCGACATCACCACAACATCATTCCCCGCAATGATTCCCCAATTACACACCATCACCACTTATATGTTTTACCTTTACCACACCATGATCAATACTATCATTCAAAACTACCACATTACCATTACCACTATGATTCATCATGATCACACCACCATCTAACTACCATTATCAATAACATTCGTATTGTTAAAGTTATCATCTCACTCTACAACAGAAAAGGATATCAAAAGACCACTGCCTGATCCACTGCCATCCATCATGTCGCTGGATAGACTCATACTGCTTCTCTCATACATGTCCATTTTGCTCATAAACTGGGGTGAGTCAGTCAGTGACCGAGGAGAATCTCTGGAATGATCCTGTGGACTCGGAATTCGAGACTCCCCGAATGCAGCTTCTCGAAGTCTAAGAGCCAGAAAATCCGAGTGACTGAGAGATGGGTTTGTAATGGCTACACTTGTAGGTAATATAGGGGGTAGGAAATGAGGAAAGGTTACCGCCAGATGACGCTGAGCGTCAGTGAGATCCATGCTTGAGCTGGGTGTGTTGTCCTGGAGTACATTTGGTTTCCCTCGTGGAGAACTCAGTCTGGTATCTGTGACTTTTGTGCGTTTCTTTTTTGGTGTGTTCACAATAAGTGATAATGCTTCTGTTTGTTCAGGCTCTCCTGTATAGACTGGGGATAACACCTGAGTTGGAAGGTAGTAAGGGAAGTGTGGATGAAAGGACAAAGATGGCCCAGTGTGAGGCGTAATAAGCTCACTTTGCGGTTTATTCAAAGAATCAAAAGCGTTCATTTTCTCCTGATGAAATCTGTTACCATAACGTTCAAGAAAATGGAGATGGTCACTAAAAGGCACTACAAGTTCTTGCTTTCTCTTTCCTTGCGAGTTGTTCACAGTCTCTTTCAGAGCTTCACGTTCGGAAGCTTGACTAGAAGGTGGCTGCTGCTGTTGATGCTGAACACGATGTTGCTGCTGCGGAAGCTGATGATGAGGATGTAGAAAGTGAGGAAAATTGATTGCAGTGTTCTGCTGTTTTTGTTGTTGTTGATGGTCTTGTAGCTGATGCCGGTCGTGATGTTGCTGTGGAGAATTCGATTCAGCGTTAAATGAGGACTGAGTGTTGTGTATGCCTGGTTGTTTCTCACTGAAGACTTTGCTTACTGCGTTGTCAATTGCTTTGCTTACAGCATGAGATAGCTCTGCCTTGAGAGCCACGGCTATTTTAGATAGATCTGTGTGTGGAAGTTTTGGTTGCTCCTCAGAAGTATGCCCTGAATCACCTCGTGAGTGCGATGTTTTTGACACATTTTTAAACCCAGATGTTGGATTTAGGTCAGATCTCATACCAAAAAAGTTATGCCTGAAAAAGTTTTCTCTGTAAAGTTGTTGATCAACTCCTCCGTTATGTAACGGGGTAATATATTCTTTATCTCCCAAACTGTGGTAGATATTGTTACGAAACATAACATTTGTATCATAGAATCGATTGAGATTGTTTATATGGCTAGCATATTCTTCATTATTATCTTCTTCACTTCTTGTAATAAAACCATTAATGGTATCATTGGGTTTAACTTTGCTACTTCCATCTCTGTGCTCTGTCCTGCTGTTGTCATGCTGCTGAGGCTGTGTTTGTTTTCTCTTTTGTTTCTTTCCACTTTCACTACTAGGTGAAACTCTGTTGCTAAACTCCAAACCAATATCCAAGCGAGGTGATGGCTTCGCGCTACCTGGAATGTGTTCCACTTTCTCATGTTTGGAGACCACAAGTAATGGACTATCTGGCTTGCTTCCTTCATCATCAGTCTCATCATCATCAATAATATCTTCGTCATCATCTTTAATAGACAAATCCTCTTCTCGTTTCCTCTTAACAGCTTGCATCTGTTCCTGCAACTGTAGAATCTGCCTTTGCAGAGCTAACTCTTCTGATTGTAAATTACTTGACTCATGCTGTTGAGGCTGAGGCTGCTTCCTTTTCTGTCGTTTGAAGTCACCCACCAAAACACCAGTAGATGATTCCATTGTATCTTGATGTGGGGACTGTCTCATACTGCTTAGTATGTTCTCAACATGCGCACGTTTAGCCTCTTTGCTATCCCCTAACAAAGATTCGTGGTCTATATTCTTCAAGTTATCCTCCTGGCCAGAAGTGTCAAGTGATCTGTCATCAAGATCGTCAGACTGGTCACCACCGTTCACGCATGAATTAGTATACGTCCTCATGTCCATGTCTCCATCGTTCTCATTGTCAAAATCGTTGTCATTCTCCCTGGCATTGTAAGCCATGTCACTAGATTTGCTATGTAGAAGTGGAGATATCATTTCGGAGTTACAGCTTGTAGTATATATATCCTTAATGCTGCTGCCACTGGTGTTGTTGCTGTCAACGACAAACTGGGCTTGGTAGTTCTCCTTGGTTTGAAGAATGTCACGATGCAGTTGTGAGGCGTCCAGTGAGTTACACGTTGCATGCATTTCTAGCTGCACTCACTCGGTATATCTAGTAGAAGAGAGAAAATGAAATATATTAGCAGGCTTTGATCATGGATGTATTAACAATAGCAGTAGTATCATTAGTAGTAGCAGTTTTAGCTAGAGCAACAGTAATTGTAGTAGTAGTACTAGCATTAATAGCAGCAACAGTAGTTGAAGCAGTACTAGTAGCAGCAGTAGTAGCAGTAGTAGCAGTAATAGTAGAAATAGTAGCAGAAGCATTAAAAGCATCATTTCCTTTATGATATGCACTATCGCAGTTAAGTGATATGTTATCGCAGTTAAGTGATATGTTATCCCAGTTATGTGATATGTTATCTTAGTTAAGTGATATGTTATCCCAGTTATGTGATATGTTATCCCAGTTATGGTATGTATTGTTGACTTAATGGTACGCATCATTCCAGCTGTATGTTGCATTATTTTAGGTGTTTTTAAAAATAAAAAGGGTTTTAAAGCCGAAGGATTGACTTCATTGCACCGGGTTTTACCCCATATGGCTCGGTCCTCTCCGCAGAAATGGCAAGCCACCTGCCGAGAGTATTGCACAAAGCACGAACTCCGTAGCTCCAGCAACAATCCTAGGGGTCTCTGGAAAAAACTGCACTCGTGAACAGAAGGGCTTAACCACTCAGCCACAGAGACCCCCGATTTCAGATGTGATATATGCATTATCCCTGTGTCTATTTGTCACATATATTGTCACATTAAACCTGACAAACTATAAAAGAATACCATCTTCATCTTCCTTCTTATTCTCGCTTTACCATCAACGACATTGGTACACTCATTGTAGTCTACATGTGTTTTGCAACTTAAAGCGTGATTTTGCTGTGTCAATTAGACGATTTCACACCCATAGGAAAGCACATTGTTTCTGCATGCTTTTTAATCGGGTTCGCCTCCCCAAGTCGCAGATAAAATAGAAAAACGACCTCCTGTGTGAGTGAGTCCATCTCTCAAGTCGAGTTTGAGACCCGTTAAAGCTTGGATTTCGCTATCAAAATTGACAGACCTACATTAGTGGAATGTGTGGTTGGCTAGTCTGTTCTACGAGTCATCAGCAGGTTACTAATTGTCTCTTTCAATACTTTTTAAGAGAGACTATCCAAAGCAAACTCTGCTGCAGAGACAGGCACAGAATACGCATTGTGGACCGCAGAAGAAGTTAAAAACAATTTAGTTTGACATACCTAATCTGGGCACACCTTAAGGAGAAATGATCGACGAATATCAAAGCAGGCATTGAAGTGGGATGCAAAGGGTTCAAGAAAGAGAGGTCGACCTAAAGAGACCCTGAAACGAACTTTGCTGAGAGAGGCAAGAAATATCGGTCTCAGTTCCATGGAGGAGATTGAGCGAGTTGCCCAGGATAGAGCGGTATGGAGAAATTACTTGCAGGCCCTATGTAACATTATAACGGTACGAGAGGAATTATTATTATACCTAATTTATGTGCAGATAACCATTGACTGTTTTTAATCCCTTCTTCTTTCTTTCTTTCTTTCTTTCTAATTCGGTTTCCCCTAAAAGCGTTAGGATAAGAAACGATTTCTAGAACGGGCTTTTTTGTACGCTTCATAACAAGATTTTCGTCGTCTCTGTTATCTCTGAGGTCCACCTGTTGCGTGGAAGGTTTTTTACTTTGTATCCACTGTACGGAGTAATATTGTTCTTTGAAGCGCCCTGTCTGTTAGTAAACTACTTATGGGGCTGAACTATTTAATTTGTTGTTTCTTGATGAAGTTCAATATCGATGTTGTACTTACTTTTTTCCTGATGTCTGAATCTCAAATATACAAACAAGTACACATGTACACACAATTAACAAATTAACAACAGAGGTTGTAAATCACACCCGCCCGTGTGTTGCCGGGGCTGACACGATGAGCAAAGAATAGTAACACTGCGACCTAAAAGGCATGTCGTAAGAGGCGACTGAGGTAGGAGCCTAGGGAAGCTATCCTAGAAAATAAAAAGCGTTGCAGAAATAGGATGTGATGGCCTACTTGTAGGTGCATAACTGGGGCGTGTGATTTTCGTTGGCACGGGAACGGAGCAATTATTGGGTGACCCGTTGAAGTTAAGTTGGAACCGTTGATATGAATTATGAACAAGTGGTTGATATAAAACGTTTGAAGAAGAAGAAGAAGAAGAAGAAGAAGAAGAAGAAGAAGAAGAAGAAGAAGAAGAAGCAGAAGTAAACCACACCTATTTGCATAACAATTGCTACAAAACATGTCACTCACGTTGTAAGAGTACTTAATATTATTCTTATATGTTCTTAATAAAGATACTTATATCAGCAGAAACGTGTTGAGTATATCAAAAGTTATCAGTACATTATATATAGAGCACCGATAACGCATTCTTGACAGCAAACAAAAACTGAGATAACATTCTTTTGAAAGCATCATTTCCTTTATGCTATGCACTATCCCAGTTAAGTGATGCATTATCCCAGTCATCAAAATTAGAAAGGTCAGTTGGAATGTCTTAGCAGAACAAAAGAACAACTTACAAACACATACAGTTAACACTACATAGCATTGGACCGAAGGGCAAGAGCTCAAACGTCGCTGGATCATTGAAGAAGAATGTCTGCAGTTTGCGCAATTTCCGCAATGCACTTGTTGAGGTGACCTGGAGTTGATGCTCTTGCTAAGCAGTTACGACGCGTTAACGGCATTATGTGCTACCTTATGTTCTTACGTGCTAATTTTTTTGGTTTTTTCCAATCCAGAAGCACTTGAGCTTTTCAGCTCTTCGGCTAGGTGCCATGAACATCGTAACCCTTCGGTTCGGTTCGGCTGGGCAGACGAGCTACGTGCTAATTGTGGCTGCTCTTTTAAATTTAGAGCACATCCTGCAGTCATGTCCATCATTACACACACCAACGAAACGAAACATGGCCTCATGAACGAAGCTTACTGAGCAAGCTATGAGAAACTCTCGAGGAACTCCAACTGACATGCAGCTTCATAGAGGCAACCCATCTCATGTTTTAGACAAGCATACGAAACCGAACGGAAAGGAGAAGAAGAAAACAGATTTAGCAATGTTTATTTAAAGTGGTAGAATTATATAGCTTTAAGGGGGGACTCTGGTCTGGAAACTATTTTCTTTGCTTTGGTATTAATGTAGAATTTGTATAACAATTTTGAAAGATTATGACTTAGAATAGTAGAAAAAAATTAGAAAAAAAAAAAAAGTCAACGCGTTGCCATGGAAACAATACAAAATGGCCCCCAAGCACAAAATTTCAAATCCCTAAGGCTCTGAAGTTAATGAATATAAATGAATTCTGTTTTCACTCTAAGGTGCACAATTGTAATATCTACAAAATTACTGATCATTTTTAGGATATATTAAATATTACATTTTTTATGAATTTTTGTGTAAACACACCTCCCAAAAACAGCTTTTTTGACCACATTTTGAGGAATTTTTACCAAAAATTTATAAAAATTAAATATTTCATATATCCTAAAAATCATGTGTAATATTTTAGATATTACAATTGCACACCTTAGAGTGAAAACAGAATTCATTTACATTCATTAGATTCAGAGCCTTAGGGATTTGAAATTTTGTTTTGGCGGCCATTTTGTATTGTTTCCATGGCAACACTTTGACATTTTTTTTTACTAATTTTTTCTACTATTCTAAGTCATACTCTTTCAAAATGCTTATACAAATTTTATATTAATATGAAAACAACGAAAATAGATTCTTGATTTTCAAGACCCGAATCCCCTTAAGTGTTAGATATCTATATCGGGACTCTAGTCATGTATAGTAAAGATCAGAATATATATGTTTAACGTTATGTATAGTGAAGATCAGAATATATATATTTAACGTTATGTATAGTGAAGATCAGAATATATATGTTTAACATCATATGAAGATCAGAATATATATGTTTAACGTCATATGAAGATCAGAATGTATATGTTTAACGTCATGTATAGTGAAGATCAGAATATATATGTTTAACGTTATGTATAGTGAAGATTAGAATATATATATGTTTAACGACATGTATAGTGAAGATCAGAATATATATATGTTTAACGCCATGTATAGTGAAGATTAGAATATATATATATGTTTAACGTCATGTATAATGATCAGAATATATATGTTTAACGTTATGTATAGTGAAGATCAGAATATATATGTTTAACGTTATATATAATGAAGATCAGAATATATATGTTTAACGTCATGTATAGTGAAGATCAGAATATATATGTTTAACGTTATGTATAGTGAAGATCAGAATATATATGTTTAACGTTATGTATAGTGAAGATTAGAATATATATGTTTAACGTCATGTATAGTGAAGATTAGAATATATATGTTTAACGTCATGTATAGTGAAGATTAGAATATATATGTTTAACGTCATATGAAGATCAGAATATATATATGTTTAACGTCATATGAAGATCAGAATATATATGTTTAACGTCATATGAAGATCAGAATATATATGTTTAACGTCATATGAAGATCAGAATATATATGTTTAACGTCATATGAAGATCAGAATATATATGTTTAACGTTATGTATAGTGAAGATCAGAATATATATGTTTAACGTCATGTATAGTGAAGGTCAGAATATATATGTTTAACGTCATATGAAGATCAGAATATATATTTTTAACGTCATATAAAGATCAGAATATATATGTTTAACGTCATGTATAATGAAGATCAGAATATATATGTTTAACGTTATGTATAGTGAAGATCAGAATATTTATGTTTAACGTCATGTATAGTGAAGATCAGAATATATATGTTTAACGTCATATGAAGATCAGAATATATATGTTTAACGTCATATGAAGATCAGAATATATATGTTTAACGTCATATGAAGATCAGAATATATATGTTTAACGTTATGTATAATGAAGATCAGAATATATATGTTTAACGTCATGTATAGTGAAGGTCAGAATATATATGTTTAACGTTATGTATAATGATCAGAATATATATGTTTAACGTCATGTATAATGAAGATCAGAATATATATGTTTAACGTTATGTATAATGAAGATCAGAATATATATGTTTAACGTCATGTATAGTGAAGATTAGAATATATATGTTTAACGTCATGTATAATGAAGATCAGAATATATATGTTTAACGTTATGTATAGTGAAGATCAGAATATTTATGTTTAACGTCATGTATAGTGAAGATCAGAATATATATGTTTAACGTCATATGAAGATCAGAATATATATGTTTAACGTTATGTATAATGAAGATCAGAATATATATGTTTAACGTCATGTATAGTGAAGGTCAGAATATATATGTTTAACGTTATGTATAGTGAAGATCAGAATATATATGTTTAACGTCATGTATAATGAAGATCAGAATATATATGTTTAACGTTATGTATAATGAAGATCAGAATCTATATGTTTAACGTCATGTATAGTGAAGATTAGAATATATATGTTTAACGTCATGTATAATGAAGATCAGAATATATATGTTTAACGTTATGTATAGTGAAGATCAGAATATATATGTTTAACGTTATGTATAATGAAGATCAGAATATATATGTTTAACGCACGGTTTCAAAGTATGTCTCATCAAATAGTCAAACCAGCATTAAATATTAAGTAGTATAACATCTACAATATCTAACCCCCTATCACTAGCTAACATAATAAGATTAATTCTTCCATCTTATTTCGAATACTCTACACTGGGCGGCTAAAGTTAACTTTTGTATTTTTCATCTTTGAACGCTCCATATCGGCAACTTGTTAATCACTCTTTGTTATTTGTATGTGATCCGAGTCTAAGAGCGATTGTACGTTGTGCCAGCTACGCTCCTACAAGTAGGTAAGTACATCCGATTTCTGCGACGATTTTTATTTACTAGGGTAGCTTCCTAGGTCCCTACCTCAGTCGCCTCTTACAACATGCCTTGTATGTCGCAGAGTTACTATTCTTTGCTCCCCTTGCGCGCTCCGGCAACACATGGGCGCAATAACTTTCATAACAGTATAATTCGTTACGTGTGATGAATGCATCAACAATAACTGAAAGTGCCGTAAGTTACCCGCGGGCCGATAGTTGAGGACTTCCTGCTCTTTTTTAAAAAAAGTGATTAAATTAGTAATGATGAGGATAGATAAAACCGGCTGTGTAGTGTAGTACTTGCATCGGTAAGCTGCAAAGGAGGGGAAGAGAGAGAAAGACAAAGAGTTCAGTTAGCATGGTTGTGTATTAATGACCTTTAGCGTCACAATCTGGTGTAGACGCTTACCTATGCATGTATTTGAATGTTGCAAATGTGTTATTGTACATCTGTAGCTCTAGAGAGTGGCAATAGCGTAGATGTTAGTGTGCGTGCTTCAGTGGGAGGACTGGGTATTTCTCAACCGTATCGGCGGCTCTCAGGTGGATCCAGTTTTACATGGGTACTAGATAAACACTGGGAAATAAGGGCGTCCTGCGTGATGTTGGTCACACTTCCCCCTCTCCTCCGTGTGTAATAGGTCCGTGAAAAATACGAGATTACAACCATATTCACCAATATGCTTCATGGTATGTTAAACTGTTCTTGCTCTACTTTACTACATCTATAACTCACCAATATGCTTCATGGTATGTTAAACTGTTCTTGCTCTACTTTACTACACCTATAACTCACCAATATGCTTCATGGTATGTTAAACTGTTCTTGCTCTACTTTACTACATCTATAACTCACCAATATGCTTCATGGTATTATGTTAAACTGTTCTTGCTCTACTTTGCTACACCTATAACTCACCAATATGCTTCATGGTATGTTAAACTGTTCTTGCTCTACTTTGCTACACCTATAACTCACCAATATGCTTCATGGTATTATGTTAAACTGTTCTTGCTCTACTTTGCTACACCTATAACTCACCAATATGCTTCATGGTATGTTAAACTGTTCTTGCTCTACTTTACTACACCTATAACTCACCAATATGCTTCATGGTATGTTAAACTGTTCTTGCTCTACTTTACTACACCTATAACTCACCAATATGCTTCATGGTATTATGTTAAACTGTTCTTGCTCTACTTTGCTACACCTATAACTCACCAATATGCTTCATGGTATGTTAAACTGTTCTTGCTCTACTTTACTACACCTATAACTCACCAATATACTTCATGGTATTATGTTAAACTGTTCTTGCTCTACTTTGCTACACCTATAACTCACCAATATACTTCATGGTATGATGTTAAACTGTTCTTGCTCTACTTTGCTACACCTATAACTCACCAATATGCTTCATGGTATGTTAAACTGTTCTTGCTCTACTTTGCTACACCTATAACTCACCAATATGCTTCATGGTATGTTAAACTGTTCTTGCTCTACTTTGCTACACCTATAACTCACCAATATACTTCATGGTATGATGTTAAACTGTTCTTGCTCTACTTTGCTACACTATAACTCATATACTACAAAGGTATTTAACTCTCTTATGCTACACCTATAACTCTGATATCTGAAATAACTTTCTCTACTTTACTACACCTATAACTCTGATATCTGAGTATTTATTTCTCTACTTTCTACACCTATAACTCCTGATTCTGGACAAGGTGCTTGCTCTACTTTGCTACCTATAACTTCACAATATTACTTCATATGATATCTACAATAATTTCTCTACTTTCTACACCTATCTGATATCTGACAATATGCTCTACTGTACTATAATTGATTCACAGTCTTGCTCTACTTTCTACACCTATAACTCTGATATCTGACAAGGTAATTGCTCTACTTTACTACACCTATAACTCTGATATCTGACAAGGTAATTGCTCTACTTTACTACACCTATAACTCTGATATCTGACAAGGTAATTGCTCTACTTTACTACACCTATAACTCTGATATCTGACAAGGTAATTTCTCTACTTTGCTACACCTATAACTCTGATATCTGACAAGGTAATTGCTCTACTTTACTACACCTATAACTCTGATATCTGACAAGGTAATTTCTCTACTTTGCTACACCTATAACTCTGATATCTGACAAGGTAATTGCTCTACTTTGCTACACCTATAACTCTGATATCTGACAAGGTAATTGCTCTACTTTACTACACCTATAACTCTGATATCTGACAAGGTAATTGCTCTACTTTGCTACACCTATAACTCTGATATCTGACAGGTAATTTCTACTTTACCACCTATAACTCTGATATCTGACAAGGTAATTGCTCTACTTTGCTACACCTATAACTCTGATATCTGACAAGGTAATTGCTCTACTTTACTACACCTATAACTCTGATATCTGACAAGGTAATTGCTCTACTTTGCTACACCTATAACTCTGATATCTGACAAGGTAATTGCTCTACTTTACTACACCTATAACTCTGATATCTGACAAGGTAATTGCTCTACTTTGCTACACCTATAACTCTGATATCTGACAAGGTAATTGCTCTACTTTGCTACACCTATAACTCTGATATCTGACAAGGTAATTGCTCTACTTTGCTACACCTATAACTCTGATATCTGACAAGGTAATTGCTCTACTTTGCTACACCTATAACTCTGATATCTGACAAGGTAATTGCTCTACTTTGCTACACCTATAACTCTGATATCTGACAAGGTAATTGCTCTACTTTGCTACACCTATAACTCTGATATCTGACAAGGTAATTTCTCTACTTTGCTACACCTATAACTCTGATATCTGACAAGGTAATTTCTCATACTTCAGCTCAGAAACATGATAAAATAATACATGTTACTGTGGCCTAGGAGATAGTGACTAGGTCTTTTAACCCCGACGTTCTGAGTTCGAATCACGCTGCCGACAATTTGGTTGCAAATTGTTTCGCTTGGATTTTTACAAAGGACGATGGCACCACCCGTTCAGAAAGCAATGGCAAACTACTGAACGTAATAATGCCTAGAAAAACCACAAACAGCGTTAAAAAGCTGGGGTTGATTCGCAAAGTCCTGTAAAGGATATGCAATTAACTTTTTACATACTTCAGTTCAGAAAGATGATAAAATAATACATGTTACATACTTCAACTCAGAAACATGAATGAGAACTGGTCTCACACACAATCAACAGAAACAATATTCAAATTATTTTTTTTCAATATTCTTCTTCGTCTTCTTCTTGCGATCACTTTTGAATGCCCATACTCGTCAAATGTGTTCTTCTGATGAAGTCAACTGTTGTCTGGAGCTCATCTCTGATGTTGTGTAGTTTTTCATGTTGTGACTTAATTACGAAAGGCTCGATCATCCCCATAAGATTTATCAGACGACACTGTCGTCATATACAATCGTGAGATGCGTGATGCTATGGTTTCTGGCACGCCTTCTGGTCTAGTATCAACGACTCCAGCACATTCAATATTCTAACTTTGAAACTCAAATATTGGAATTGCAATACTGTTAAGTTGCAATCATAATGTTTCTACATATGTTATGTTCTAATGCTATATAAGTAAAGTACATATGTTATGTTCTAATGCTATATAAGCAAAGTACATATGTTATGTTCTAATGCTATATAAGTAAAGTACTCTGTATGGTTCTCTGTGGTAGGCGATACCAGGGCATTCTTATCAGATTAAATGGTTTGGACACCTGACCAGAATGCCCTCGTATCGCTTACCTAGAGAGCCACACAGAAAAAGTATAATGAGTACAAAGCAAGAGGAAGACCACGCAAAAGATGGAGCGACAGTATCAAGAACAGCCTTACGAAAATGAATATCAGTTTAGAAAGTGCCTTAAATCAAGCACATACAAGATCACTACGCCCCCAACACTTCTATAAAGAAGTAAATGGTGGAAGAGAAGAAGGTTCTGTGTATAGAACGACGTCTCTGTGGCGTAGAGATTAGGTGTTTGCATTGTGTTCCAAAGTACTCGGTTCGCTCTTGTGTGAAACTATGGGGATATTTGTATAGAGATCTCTGATTTAATTGTAGGTGGGATCGAGTTTCTAGTCCTATTGGAGATGGACAATAAAACGTAGGTCCTGCGTTCAAGTTGAGCGCATAAAAGAACCCTTGACATTTCAATATCGAGAAAAGCAGGCTGGTAAGCTGCTGCCCGTGCAAAATTCCTTAGAAAAAAATGTACCAAATTTAATTCCTACAAACTATTTTTACCATCGTCTAAATTTAAATGACACGGGGACCCTCTCCGGTGCTACGGAGTTTGTGCACTGCCGCTGAGATCTTCCTGCGTAAGAAATAGATCTAAGCACACATGGTTACTCACCGAAGTGCAATGATGATGGTCCTATTAATCAATCAAACAAGCAATGGTCTTTAATGTTCTCTATCTAAAACTGAATTATGTTTGTTATTTATTTCAACATTAATTATTCGGCGATTTTCCAACTGTCGGGAAGGAAGGGGGATATGGTAGACTAGACTTATGTTTTATCACATTGACCGTCTGTAACTTACTCGGAGTGAGCTCGATCACAACTGAAAGCGTACCTAGTTCAAACTCCGAGGCGTGCAATTTGGATGCAAATTCGTTATCGTGGATTTGTATGAACTGTAAAAATAGACATAACCTTTTAGAAAGCAACGGCAAAGTACTGAACCTACGTGGTGCCTAGGAAATCAATGACTCGTTTACTGTGTTTGATGGCTACGTCCTGTAAAGGATAGCCCACGATTTTCTGACTATTTTTGTTTTTTCATTCGGTTTTCAAGGTCTATTTTGCACATGTTCTTGCATGCACCAGCTTTGATGTCGGCTAGTCTTCATTATGAAGGGCGAAAAGTGAGAACTAGTCGCCTGCTATATCATCCGTTGATGTCGGCTAGTCTTCATTATGAAGGGTGAGAAGTGAGAATTAGTCGCCTGCTATATCATCCGTTCATGTCGGCTAGTCTTCATTATGAAGGGTGAAAAGTGAGAATTAGTCGCCTGCTATATGATGCGTTGAAAACACAAGCTAACCCCACAGCTTAGTAGTGTAGACCGGGAAACCATGACCGCAAGGATGAAGGATAACGGGGGTCTGACTCGCCTAAGAAGAATGGACTCCCTCCCACTAGGTCAGTTTTTTTAAAGTTTTTTTTTCAACGTAGGAGGTGAACCTGAATTTTAAAAAGCACACATAAACCAGCTATGATTGCTTGCAGGTCTATAGGCGTCTAACTGGCACAACGAACTCATGCTCCTAGGGGCAAATCACATATATACCTTCTTCTTCTTCGAATTCTCCATATCGACCACTTATTAACCACTCTGTGTGATTTGTATGTGATCTGAGCCTAAGAACGATTGTCCGTTGTGCCAGTTATGCGCCTACGAGTGGGCCAACACATCCGATTTGTGCGAAGCCTTTTATTTACCAGGGTAGCTTCCTAGGTCCTACATCAGTTGCCTCTTACGACATGCCTTGCAGGTCGCAGTAGTACTATACTTTCCTCGCGGGCCCCGGCACCACACAGGTGACATACAGACCACAAAGAGTGGTTGGTGTAACGTCAACAACCAATAAAATTACGGGTTCCCATTTTCATGGTAAATTTCAATGTTTTATTTTGTATTAAGAAAACACTAGTTCTATGTTATATTTTGTCATTATGTGATCAATAAACTGCTAGTTATATATCCCACAGTGGGAGTGGAATTAATCTTCAACTGTAACGGCTCTCAGATCCACCCAACCTCAGTTGGCCACCGAAATGCAATGTGAAATAAACGCTACCGGCATGACGTTAACCTCATCACTCAGTGTGTGTGCCGGTCAATGAAAAATAACACTGTATTTTTCAATATACCTCATTGTATGCGAAAGGGCTCTCTTAATTTTTTCTATGTTATAATTTCAATATTGTTATTAATAAACCAAACGTTCTATATTATAGTTCCAATGTTTTATAAATGAACCACATATTCTATGCTATACTTTCAATGTTTTATAAATGAACCACATATCCTTTGCTATACTTTTAATGTATTGTTTCGTTACTAGGCGTTTTCCATATTCTCATTTCAGTGAACGACAAAGCGATGCAATATGGAAAATTGAATTCCCATGACACTGGTTGAAAGATCCATAACTGCCTTCGACAGTCGAACAAACAGACAGGTGATAATGATGAAGAGCAAACTAATAACATACAATGTGTTATTATTTCAAAAAGTCGACAGTAACAATAGACTAAACATTAGTTTATTATGTATCAATAGTCGACAGTAACAATAGACTAAACATTAGTTTATTATGTATCAATAGTCGACAGTAACAATAGACTAAACATTAGTTTATTATGTATCAATAGTCGACATTAATTAATAATAAAACATTTGGATTTTTTTGACTGTATATTCGACATTATGAATAGACACTAGAAACGTTGTATTATTGCTCAATAGTGAATATGTTAGTATTTAAGACATCCCATGCCGGATGATATTTTTTTTTGTAAATACAATTAAGCAATATGTGACAAATGTATAATTGTCAATTTAATTTTGTTTGACATGATGCCCAATGTGAAGTTAATGTGGATATTAACTATGCAAGGGAAGACTGCAGCAAAATTAGATATTAACGAAGCAAGGGAAGACTGCAGTAAAATGAAAAATTAGCGAAGCAAGGGAAGACTGCAGTAAAATTAGATATTAACGAAGCAAAGGAAGACTGCAGTAAAATGAAATATTAGCGAAGAAAGGGAAGACTGCAGCAAAATTAGATATTAGCGAAGAAAGGGAAGACTGCAGCAAAATTAGATATAAACAAAGCAAGGAAAAACTGCAGTCTAAAGAAGTCTAAATGTGAAAGACTGACTTCATTGTACCAAGTTTCCCAATATGGCTCGGTTATATTTCGTAGAAATAGGACGCCACCTGTATAAATATTGTTCAAAGCATGAACTCCGTTGCTCCAGCTCCTAAGAAATATCTGTTAAAAATGCACAAAACATAACGACACGGTTCTGATTCCAACACACGGCTTTCAGAACACATGTTAAACGCTCAACTGCATCGCCAAAGAAACCGCCCACCTCTCCCAATAATGCATTATAATTAGTAACTAATGGTGAAACACGCAAAAATGAAATCATGTGGTTTTACAAAGTAAAAAAAAAAATTACAACAACATTTCGACTAAAAGGTTTTATCAAATAAAGGATACAAGATTAAATCGAAGGTCCTATACAACAGACTTTAGAAACCAGAGTTCTATATGGCTAGTTTATGGTATCTGTTCCTATTGTATCATTTTCAAGACAGAAGTCACTGAGGAGATGAGAACTCCTTAAGAGGGAGAGAGAACTTGCAAGAGAGAGAGAGAGAGAGATCATATATACACGTACACAACCAATATATTTCAAAATAATCTAACACCAAATACTTACAGAGAAATGATTTCCGTGGATCTGAAGAAACAAGTGATTTCTGGAAAACATACATCCATACACAAGTGAAGAAGAACAACAGTAAGAATGCTTGAGTCGGTTCTCTTTATCGGGTAAGATCACACTTTGTAATGTTAGAATTCAACAACTAAAAAAAATAACGGCTGATGATGAAGAACATCCGAGTCCGCACAAATATATTCCAATCTCAAAGTTTACTATTTTTTCAATATTTTATTTTGTTAGTTTCTTGGATAATCTCGAGAATTGCACATGTTTTCCTGGAAATGTTTACTCCTGATGTTTACACACTGTGTGTCAACTATGCTATGAAAGAGTCCTAAGTCCTTTGGTCAAATGGTCAACATTTGGTCCAAGCTAAACATCCCATCGTTACTCTGACACCTTGTATCACGTATGACTTTCTGAAAGCACGTTACGGTAGATTTTAGACGCACGAGCCACCTCGAGTGGGCGGAGTCAAGCTGCTACCAAGACAATTCACGCGGACAGACATTTTCCTCGCGCATTAGAGATGTCGCCCAACCATTGGTTAGAAGACGCGCGAAAGTCAGCCTTTCATTGGTTAAGGACCATCCTTAGAAGGTTTTCAGGGGTTGAGAAAATGGTATCTGCTGTCATTCAAGATAGGACAGGCGAGCAAGACGTTCGAATTCTATGAGACTGGTTGCTATACGCGTAGAAAAGACACTCACGCACAAACAACAATTGTACACGGAGCCTTTCACGACAATGATCTGGGAAATTCTGAGAAGTGATCGCAGATTATCTAAGCCTACAGAGTTCTCTCCCGTCACACAAACACTATACAGGCCATTAAGATCAGCGGTTTCAACATTGTGGCGTCTAGAAGGTGTTTGACTGATTCATTGCTTATTGATTTATATTAACATATTCATTGTCTTGTCTTATCCATATGTCCCGTGAAGCGCCGTGGGGAATTTCAATTTTCTATCCTGTGTCAGGAGTGTCGCATCTACCCGTGTGTGGGGCCGGGGCTCGCAATGGAAGCAAAGAATAGTAACACTGTGACCTACAACATGTCGTAAGATCCCTACAAGACTAAGGTAGGGGCCTAGGGAAGCTACTCTAGTAAATAAAAAGCGTTGCAGAAATCGGTGTGCTGGACTACTAGTAGCGCATAACTGTCACAATGTAGAATCTCTCAGACTCAGATCACATAATGAGTGATTTAACAATTGGTTGACATGGAGCGTTTGAAGAAGAAGAAGTAGGTGTCGCATCTGTAGTCCTTAGTCTTTGATGTCGAAGGATATCTGTGATATTATCTATCCATCGGGTTCTTGGTCTTCCTCGGGCACTGCATCCGGGGTTTCCGAATGTTAATAGGCGCGAGATTGTAGTAAATCTAGTTTAATTTTCATGAAGTGATCGAACCATCATTGTACTTTAGAGAAAGTCATATAAGCATTCATTTCTTTCTTAAAATAGAAGATCACAAGAACAGCACACATCTCGGTGTAATTTTAAATATGGTGAACATTTTTTAGGAGTTATCATAAATTTATATTAATGATTTCTGTTCGGAGTATCAACTGTAAATCCTACCAGTATCGATTTGCAACTGCCAATCGTTCTTTTACTTGCTGATCTTGAGCAAGTAACCTATTTTTATCATCCGTCTCCATTAAGAATAGGGACTCGATCGCACCTACAATGATGTCATGGAAAATAGCTTAGTCGTTCAACAGGAAAAGCAAACCGAGAACTTTTGGAGCGTGGTTCGAGCCACAGTGTCTCAGCGTGACAAAGATCTCATTGATGATATATTCGAATTTTGAAGCGTGGTTCGAGTCACAGTGTCTCAGCGTGACAAAGATCTCATTGATGATATATTCGAATTTTGGAGCGTGGTTCGAGTCACAGTGTCTCAACGTGACAAAGATCTCATTGATGATATATTAGAATTTTGGAGCGTAGTTCGAGCCACAGTGTTTCAACGTGACAAAGATCTCATTGATGATATATTAGAATTTTGGAGCGTGGTTCGAGTCACAGTGTCTCAGCGTGACAAAGATCTCATTGATGATATATTAGAATTTTGGAGCGTGGTTCGAGCCACAGTGTCTCATCGTGACAAAGATCTCATTGATGATATATTAGAATTTTGGAGCGTGGTTCGAGTCACAGTGTCTCAGCGTGACAAAGATCTCATTGATGATATATTCGAATTGAAAGTGGTCTCTGTTGTGTAGAGGTTACGTGCTCGCCTCTTGTTCCAAAGGTACTCGGTTCGCTCCCTCGTGGAGGCAACGGGATATTTTTCCAGAGATCCTGATCTCAGTGTGGGTGAGATCGAGTTCCTAGTCCTATCGGAAACGGACGATAAAGTGTAGGTCCCATGTTCAAATTGAGCACGTAATAAAACACTTCTCAGTTCAAAATCGAGGAGCAGGCTGGAAAGCCGCTGCCCGGACAAAATTCATTAGAAAGATTAATTTTTTTAATTCCTACAAAATATTTTCTCCATCTTCTACATTACATCAGGTCCCTCGCCTGTGCTACGGAGTTAGTGCACTGCCGCTGACATCTTCATGCGTAAAAAAGAGATCGGAGCACACATATTTACTCACGGAAGTGCAATGATGATAATCAAGCATTATACCGTCATATTCTATTACTGTTATCATGTTAGATTCCAGTGTGATATCTGTATTACTTGTCATAGATGTCTTCATTATATTTGTCTTTTCATAGCTTATTCTCAAGTCCAACTTTTGATGCTATAGACGACAAGTTTTTCTGTGCATATCTTGGTGGTTTTTCCTTAACAATGCAATACCGTCTGCAAAATCAAAATCTTCTAATTTACTTTTTTTTTCTATCCAATCAATTCCAGTTCACCCTTGCAACATTTTCTCATCACACAGACAATGACCGTTCCAAGCAATAGTAGAGATAAAATACAACTTTCTTTACTCCGGTTTCAATCATAAACCAATCGCTTTGACCATCGTTAGTGCAGACTGCACACTGGGAGCCATCATACAAGCTGTTGATAATGTTTAATATTAAACAAAATGTTAATATTTTGGTTGGTATTCCATTGCATCTCTGAATATTCCACAAGGAGATTGTTTGTCATCATCATCATCAAGTAGCTTGTCCCTTACGGAACTTTGCTCCCATAACAGCAGTCCTGAAAAACTCTGTTCTGTGGAAGTTAACCGGCGTCATCAGCAGTCATTCTCAGATCGGCAATAACATCTTGCATCCATCGTCTTTTAAGTCTTCCTCTAATTCTTCTTCCAGGTACCATTCTATCCAAAAATACCTTCTAGATTGTTTGTAGATTATCAAAATTAATTTTACAATTGACGAAATTTAGGATAAGCGCCTGTTGCTTCTCAATATGCTCCTCCAAAATTTAGTCTTATTGTAATTATGTGCTCTACGTAGCTTCTCCCAATTATAAAACCGGGTTTTTTTCTCTCAGGGTTGTATACCCAGATCTTTTGATTTGTATTGAGATATACCACCCGTGCGTTGCCTGGGCTTGCAAGGGGCGCAAAGAATAGTAACACTGTAACCTACAAGGTATGTCGACTGAGGTAGGAGCCTAGGAAAGCTGCCCTAGTAAATAAAAAGTTGCAGAAATCGGATGTGCTGGCCTACTTGTAGGCGCATAACTGGCACAACGCACAATCGCTCTTAGGCTAAGATCACATACAAATCACAAAGAGTGGTTTAACAAGTGGTCGGTATGAAGCGTTAGAAGAAGAAGAAGAAGAAGATTGAAATATACAATCGAAATAATTTATAAAGTTTTTAAAAGTAAAGAAAACCATTTTCATGAAATTGTTGTGAACTTTGCGCATTTTTGGTGAATACTGGGTTTTACACGTATGTTTTTCCTAACCATCGGCAAACGATGGGTTCTGTGGTGAACATGACACAAATCACCTTTACTTCCAAAGTGTCTCTGATACTCAATTCTCTCTCTCTTTCTCTCTCTTTCTCTCGATCGTTCTTTTTCGGCCATTTTGATCATTCTTATTGTGATATATAAACAGCCTTTGCCAAGAACGTTTGTTTTACGTCACATCTTCAGTACCATTCGGAGCTCTGGTGCTTGTCCTTCGGCGACGTGTCCGATTTCCGCCAGCGTTTATTCGGTTCACTCTCTCTGTTAGCCTTTGACTGTCCCCAACCGACCTGTAGGCAGCAGGTTTGATACTCAATTGAAGCTGAGTAGACCTTAGAGTCGATATGATTGAAAGGAATTCCACACGTAAATCCCTTGCTAAGCTGGGTAGTATAAATAGTCTATCTATCTATTCTCTAATCCTGTTTTGCCTATCAGCGTCAGCTTGAAAAAGGAGACACCTGGAGCGAGTCTCTCTATGCACCTTGTCTTTCTTTCACTTCTCCAGTCCTGATTTGCCTCACAGCTTCAGGGTAAAATGAGATTTCTAGAACGTGTTTTTGTGTGCAATTCATTAACAGTGTATTTCGTCTCCTCTGTTGTAAAAATAGTATTGATATAAATCAAGTATATACCAACATCAAATCAAGTATATACCAACATCAAATCAAGTATATACCAACATCAAATCAAGTATATACCAACATCAAATCAAGTATATACCAACATCAAATCAAGTATATACCAACATCAAATCAAGTATATACCAACATCAAATCAAATATATACCAACATCAAATCAAGTATATACCAACATCAAATCAAGTATATACCAACATCAAATCAAGTATATACCAACATCAAATCTCACTTTATAGTACCATGTCTATTCTCACGAATGTCGCGCTACTCAATCATTAATTTCTACACTTTCCACATGGAATTCACGTTAACGATTGCTCTTTTGCAGTACATAGTATATTTGTTGTGCGTGTGTTACATCCACCGGTATATTCCATCATTGCTCACCAATTTCGTGTCTTGTATACCTGTGAAACCAGCTATATCACAAATTAATTGTTAGTTTGTTTATTGTATTGGACACTAGCAGTCTTCGCACGGGGAATTTAGTTCAAATCTATTTGTAAAGTCCCTTAAAGAAACATGAGAACAAGGAGTTTTTTTTCAAGAACCCCAGAGGAAACAACGGAAGCAAAGATTATGATCAACAAATAAAGAATGTACAGGTATTAAATACTTCCGAAAAAACAAATAGACAAACACAAGATTCGAACCACTTACCATCATTTCTTACGACACCCATCGCCTAGCCTAGCAATACGAAGAGATAAGAAGAGACCATAATTGAGGATACTAGAAGAACAGTCGGAACAACACCTGCTATTAGATTCATTGGAAAACAGAGACTCAAATGGTTTGAACACTTTGTGAGAATGAACCCGAGTACACCAGTTGCATGAGCATACAACCTGAAAATGGAATCATCAAAAGGAAGAGGCAGACCAAGAAAAAGATGGATTGATGGAGTTACAAACATCTTAAAACTCCACAATACCACAACATATCAAGCGACCGAGAGCGTGCACTATCTTGGAAACCGATCATCAGTTAAACCTGCCACGCCTAACAGCAAAAAAGCAGAGAAGGACAAAAGAAAGAAGAATAGAATGTCTCTATCAGAGATCGACGATAAAATATAAGTCCCGTGTCCATGTTTAGCACGTAGAAGGACTGTCCCGTGTCCATGTTTAGCATGTAGAAGGACTGTCCCGTGTCCATGTTTAGCATGTAGAAGGACTGTCCCGTGTCCATGTTTAGCACGTAGAAGGACTGTCCCGTGTCCATGTTTAGCACGTAGAAGGACTGTCCCGTGTCCATGTTTAGCATGTAGAAGGACTAGCCCGTGTCCATGTTGATCCGTAGAAGGACTAAGTCCTGTGTCCATGTTTAGCATGTAGGACACTTGACTGTTGAAACCGAAAAAAACTGCATCGTCGCTGCTCATGTAAAATTCATTAAAAAAATATAAATAGAAAATTCCTACATAGGCGGTCCGGTCCCTATGGTGATGTGGTTACATAGGCGGTCCGGTCCCTATGGTGATGTGGTTACATAGGCGGTCCGGTCCCTATGGCGATGTGGTTAAGATGATGTTGTGAGTTCGAATCCGAACTGAACCACATGGGCAATTTTTTTTATAAGATCCATTGAAGTGATGGAGCTACGGAGTCCGTGGTTTGTGCAACACTCTCAGCAGATAGCATGCCATTGAGTTTGCTACAGAGTTTGTGCACTACGGCTGAGATCTTCCTGTGTAAGAAAGAGTTTGGAGCACACATGATTATACACCGAAGTGCAGTGTTGATGGACTTATCAGACGATACACACACACACACACACACACACACACACACACACATATATATATATATATATATATATATATATATATATATATATATATGATACCATGTGTCAGGGTGGCTCAACCGTTAACCTTGAGCTCTGAAGATCGTAAGTTCGAAGATCGTTATGATTATTGTTGGGGCTAAGGTGTTAGTGTTTTGTGTGATATTCCATGCTGCCGGCTTGTCATTTCTATGAATCTGAACAGAGCCATACAGAGAGGTCACAGTGTAATGAAGTCAGCCTTTCACTTAAAACCTTTAATATAAATATATATATAACTATCCTCTAACATGGAACAATAGCTTTGTTTTGTTTCGCTAGTTCGATCCTCACCCTTTTCTATCTAACCAGCAACCTTCCTACACAAACATCATTTGTCTGGCATTTGCGATGTTTCAGTTGACTAATTTATTCTGGAATTCTGTCATTATCCAATAGCTTGTCCTGAGCAAAACTGCGCCACCCTAACAGTCCTTCATAGTTTGTCTCTCTCATAGGCCAAATGTTCCGCCTCTGCAGTCGTCATGCTCACATCATCTCCCACCATGAATCCATTTTTTCGTGGTCTTCCTCTACTCCTATTATAACGTCTCCTTTCATAATGCTCTTTGTCAACCTTTCATATCTTTTTATATGTACTCGTAAAACATACGCTAGGTTTCTCATTTCATATTTGTAGTACTGTCATCATTTCTATTAGTACTGTCATCATTTCATATTTGTAGTACTCTCATCATTTCTTTTTGTAGTACTGTCATCATTTCTTTTTGTAGTACTCTCATCATTTCTTTTTGTAGTACTGTTATCCTTGTTATTTGTAGCACAGTCACCATTCATATTTGTAGCACTGTCACCATTCATATTTGTAGCACTGTCAACATTCATATTTGTAGCACTGTCACCATTCATATGTGTAGCACTGTCATCATGCCTATTTGTAGCACTGTCACCATTCCTATTTGTAGCACTGTCAACATGCCTATTTGTAGCACTGTCATCATGCTTATTTTTATATTATGCCATCATCGTCTTTAAACTAAAGCTGTAGTGACAAATATGGGAAAATACAGTAACATACAAATATATATATATGGGCTTAATGCGAGCATAGAAGATGTTTTCCTATATGCTATATAGAGGCTATTTTTCTTTTTATGTTTCAAACAAATGTTATTTCTGATTATACATTTTTTCGAGTGTGTTTACTAAGCATGTAAAGTCCCCTATTAGCCGGTGCATTTTGACTCAACCAGAATAACATACCCACAATCTGGACCAGTACAAATCTACACCCCACAGCTATCAAGCTGACCTACTTCATGTTGGACTAACGCACGCACATTGTGCAGTTACCTCAACTTTAAAGATATGATCTTTTGTTTCTTTGTTCTTCGTGCTAGTGATCGTTAGACAAGTAGTTCTGAGATCTATATGAACACGGCCGCAAATGTTCTCTGCTGTATCGAACAGTTTGGTTTCTTCTGATGGATGGTCACAGACTATGGAAACACAATCCAAAAGAAAAGAAGGCGGAGAAATAGTCAAAAGTTCTAGACTGCTAGTTGCAAATAGTCCAGACAGATGTTAAAATCGAATCTCAAATCTACAGACCCACGTATATACTTTCCCCATGTCAGTAGTGAGAAGATAATTGAGGGAATGGTGGCTGGGGCTGCACAAAAATAGAGTAGATCGTGTACAGTTTCAAAAATATAAATAATTGTTGTTTAATAGATAGAGTAGGAACCACTAATGATTTCCTACGATAAGCAAATCCCAATCGTTACATTAATTATGACACTTAGTGAAATCGCCGAAAGCGAAGCTGTTGACACTCTGCACTAGTGAGCTCGAGCCGAGAAAATTCCAGGGTTCGAGGCCAGGATGACCAAAAATTATCTGTCTGCACTTTGTTCGCGATTGAACCACATGAAACCCTGATTCTTTACTGGGGGCTAAATTACAAGTACCTCTGGAGTCGGAGTAGGATTTGCCTGAATGGCAAGGGACACTGGTGACAAGGAACGCACGTTTAACGCAAAAATCAGTCAGAGTTACCATATTAGGTGCCATGCCCACTCATAAAGTCATAGCTGGTGAATGATTACAAAAATATAATAAATATTAATCATTAACTTGACTTACTTATTCCTCCATCCTCCTCGTGGAGCATACGGCCTAACCAGTTGCTCACCACTTTTCCCAGTCTCTGGTTGTTTTTTTGTATGGCCTCCCAGGATAGTCCAGCTCCCTCAGTTCCTCGTTTAGGACGACTCTTTTTCGTTTTCCTTGCTGATTCTACCCACGCTCGTATCTTGTGACCTTCGACTGTTACAGGAAGGTTATTACCGACTCATCGCCATTTTCTCCTCTTAACCTGGGTAATATTGCAATAACAAAAACATTTCAATAAACAATATACATAAATGAAGGTTGTAAATGTACTTCATGAACCAGATATTCATGTTGGTAGTGTTAAATTTTTGGACGCTGACAACAAACGATAGAAGAAAACTAGTCACAACAGAGATGAAGTGTCTACGCAGAATGCTGGGTGTAACAAGAAGAGACCGGTTGAGAAATGAAGACATCAGGAAAAAGTGGGTACAACATCAGTACTAGACTTCATCAAGAAACAACAAATTAAATGGTTCGGTCACGTAAGCAGATTACCATCAGACAGTGCACCCAAAGAGCAATGCTGCTCCGATACAATGGGTACAAAGCAAAAGGCCGGCCACGCAAAGATGGACCTCAGAGATAACAGAGGCGACGAAAGAGACTATCTACGAAGCGCATACTATGGCCCGTTTTAGAAATCTCTTCCTGACCTGACGCTGTGAGGCATACAGGATTCGAGAAAGAAAGAAAGAAAAGTGTTAAATATCATTACCTAGAAGCCCAACCGTGGGCTAGCTATTTTATCAATTGTTCTAGTTGATTAGTTCAACTAAGACATATAAGAATTATATCAACATCTGATCTATCTTCTCTACGTTTTCTCTATAAGCTCCAGCTGTATTACTCGCTGTCCTGTTTTATTTCACAAGTCTTGTCTGTGCTATTAACACGGAACATCTCATACAGATTATGCTCTGGATTATCTATTGATGATGACCTGTAACTGACATGTGATACGCATGACTGAAGGACACGTTTCAGTGTTTCAGGGTCACAAAAACATGAACATCAAAACAAGATCAACATTATTAAAGACTTTTTGCCCAGCCCGTGTGGTGCCGGGTCCTCAAGGCAAAGAATAGTACCACTGCGACCCACAATGACTGATGTAGGCCCTATAGATACTACCCTAATAAGTAAAAAGCAGCGCAGAAATCGGATATGGTGGCCTAGTTGTAGGCACATAAATGGCACAACGGACAATCGCTCTTAGGCGCAAATCACATAGAAATCACATAGAAATCACATAGAAATCACATAGAAATCACATAGAAATCACATAGAAATCACATAGAAATCACATAGAAATCACATAGAGTGGTTGACAAGTTGTCGATATGGAGCGTTAGAAGAAGAAGAAGATTACAGAGTTTGGAAAACAAAATCTTAAGACGAATTTTTGGGACCCAATAAGGATAACACATTGAAGAATGGATAATGAGAAACATTAAGAATATTTATAATTTGTTTAAATCATCATTGAATACCACCATCAAGAAGATTCGAAGAATGCGATCGCTGGATATATTGAAACGATCGTTGGGCATATTGAAACGATCGTTGGGCATATTGAAACGATCGTTGGGCATATTGAAACGATCGCTGGGCATATTGAAACGATCGTTGGGTATAATGAAACTATCGTTGGGTATATTGAAACGATCGTTGTCATATTGAAACGATCGTTGGGCAAATTGAAACGATCGCTGGGCATATTGAAACGATCGCTGGGTATATTGAAACGAGCAATAGACATATTGAAAGAATGGCAGAGAACAGGAAGTCTAAAATTGAATGTACCAAAAAAATGAAGGAGATGGACGTGACCATGAGGTAGACCAAGAAAACGATGGAGAGATAACATTGTAGTAGACCTAGATATACTAGGAGTGCATAATTGGGAAATAAAGATGAACAGAGAAGGATGGAGACGGGTGATATCTACAGCAATAAACTTCAAGGGGTCGGAAAGTTGGGAAATAAAGATGAACAGAGAAGGATGGAGACGGGTGATATCTACAGCAATAAACCTCAAGGGGTCGGAAAGTTGTGAAATAAAGATGAACAGAGAAGGATGGAGACGGGTGATATCTACAGCAATAAACTTCAAGGGGTCGGAAAGTTGGGAAATAAAGATGAACAGAGAAGGATGGAGACGGGTGATATCTACAGCAATAAACCTCAAGGGGTCGGAAAGTTGTGAAATAAAGATGAACAGAGAAGGATGGAGACGGGTGATATCTACAGCAATAAACCTCAAGGGGTCGGAAAGTTGTGAAATAAAGATGAACAGAGAAGGATGGAGACGGGTGATATCTACAGCAATAAACCTCAAGGGGTCGGAAAGTTGTGAAATAAAGATGAACAGAGAAGGATGGAGACGGGTGATATCTACAGCAATAAACCTCAAGGGGTCGGAAAGTTGTGAAATAAAGATGAACAGAGAAGGATGGAGACGGGTGATATCTACAGCAATAAACCTCAAGGGGTCGGAAAGTTGTGAAATAAAGATGAACACAGAAGGATGGAGACGGGTGATATCTACAGCAATAAACCTCAAGGGGTCGGAAAGTTGTGAAATAAAGATGAACAGAGAAGGATGGAGACGGGTGATATCTACAGCAATAAACCTCAAGGGGTCGGAAAGCTGTGAAATAAAGATGAACAGAGAAGGATGGAGACGGGTGATATCTACAGCAATAAACCTCAAGGGGTCGGAAAGTTGTGAAATAAAGATGAACAGAGAAGGATGGAGACGGGTGATATCTACAGCAATAAACCTCAAGGGGTCGGAAAGTTGTGAAATAAAGATGAACAGAGAAGGATGGAGACGGGTGATATCTACAGCAATAAACCTCAAGGGGGCGGAAAGTTGGGAAATAAAGATGAACAGAGAAGGATGGAGACGGGTGATATCTACAGCAATAAACTTCAAGGGGTCGGAAAGTTCAAGAATATATATAAAGAATAATAATAATAATAATTCCTCTCATACCGTTATACGTTACATAGGGCCTGCAAGTAATTTCTCCTTACCGCTCTATTCTGGGCAACTTGTTCAATCTCCTACATGGAACTGAGACCGATATTTCCTGCCTCTCTCAGCAAAGTTCGCTTCAGGGTCTCCTTAGGTCGACCTCTCTTTCTTGATCCCTTTGCATCCCACTTCTGCTCATGTCTGCTTTGATAATCGTTGATCATTTCTTCTCAAGGTGTGCCCAACATATCTCCATCCTCTCTTTCCTACAACAGTTGTCACTAGTATACATATATAATTATTGTATATTCACTTATATGTGTTGGCTAAAGAAGTTTACATTTGTTTGGCGCCAATATCACAACAAATATAACGCTCTTTCCGAATCCAGCTAAAAAAAGTTGCATGTTCAATTCAGACATCCGACGTTTTACACGTTAGGAAAGGAATTAAGTAACTGACCTGACTACCTCCTGTAACTTAGTCTGTTATGGTATTTCGCAGCCTACGCGTTGCAAACGGTTATTTATTGATAAATGTGTAAATAATAATGATATTTCTCAATGTTAAATTTAGTTTGCAATTATAATATAACTTTGGTGTTGGTATGTTGTGTTTTTTGTAACATGAATTCACCTTTATCTTAGAATGCTAGAATACAAGGAACACGTAACGTGAGTAGTTTGATGTGATATAGAAAAAGTAGCAGTATGTTGTGCTACATGCACGACAGGAACATGATGACCTAGTCCTGTCTACATACAGTGCTATATAGAACCAATACTGACATATGGATGCCAATCATGGACAAGAAAACAAAAAGTATGAAAAATCTCTGAGGGCCACAGAGATGTGGTTGTACAGAAGAATGATGAGAATACCATGGGCTGCTAAAAGGACTAATGTGGAGGTGTTGAATGAGATCAGGACACATAAAGTTTATTATCAATATAAGAAAGAGACAGTCATCATTTTGTCAGGCATGTGATGAGGAGGGGAGGCTTAGAACACATTGTAACAATCGGTAAAATAGAGGGGAGACGAGACAGAGGAAGACAGAGAAAATTGTGGATAGTCTGACTTCATGGCATGGAAGAGCGTCAATGTCAGAGATGATAGCATACATCAGAGACCGAGATCGCTGAAGCTAGCCGGCACGGAACCTGATGATGATAGTCCTGTCTGTATTACTGATGACAGGCACAATATTTATTTGACTATGTTTGTTTCGTTCTTACTTTGATCTAAAAGTTGTTTTGACTAGCTCATATGTTATCATTATTCCGTTGTTCTGCATGCAGTGCCGTACCTTTCTTTATGAGTTTGTCTGCCGTTGTGTGCCCTTGTTGTGATGTGTTTATTATTTACTTGATTTTACTCATGTTGTAGAACTAGGTCAACTGTGTCAGTGAGTTTATCAACACACACAAACTACTGTTATGTTGGTTCCTTAGTAATTATACAAGTTTCTCTAGGTTTTAGTTCCTTAGTAATTATACAAGTTTCTCTATCTAGGTTTTAGTTCCTTAGTAATTATACAAGTTTCTCTATCTAGGTTTTAGGCTCAACAATTAGGACTGCTGTCATGGGCATCCAGACGTTAAGCAGGAGGAAAGAGGGTGAGAGGGGAGGGGGTGCATGTTAAAGTGAAAATTTAAAAGAGTTTTTGATAACACGTTTTTATGCGAATCTGGTCTTCTCATTTCCGCGTAGGGGGTCAAAGGCGCATAGGGACAATGCCACGCCAGGATTAGTGAGCTGGCACTAATCAAGATCCTACCCCACCTCCACGTGATGACCCTGATAACAGGCAACCGATCTTGTCTGACTACGCGGGTAGGGATCGAGGGAGAGCTACTCTGGTTTAAGTAGTGATGCAGACGCAGTTACGTTGGATAAGATCCGCTCGCAACACAGACGAGAAGAATCCCAGAGTGACTATTAATGCACGTCTCTCCCGATCGATGGGAAAAGCGGAACAAATAAACATAACAGGATGAAAGGTGCATCCAGAGAAGAGACGTGGGCCCACATGGGGAGAAACTCGGAGCCCTGAGGTGGGGGTGCGAATTGAGTTGCGTGTCCTGACAGTCTCATGGCGTAGTAAATGTGAGCACAGAGAGAAACCTGATAAACACGGTGAGCAGGCACCAAGGTAAAGCGAACACGCACACGGATGAAACACATGAACCCAATGGTGGGGCAGACAGGCACGGTGCTGATGATGTAGCGACGAAAAGCCGTGGCAAACGTAGGGGTGAGAGGACTACCCAATGCGCAGAAAAACTGCAGAACGCAGCAGAGGTTGAATCAGTGAAAACAAAAAAACTGCAGCAGAACGCAGCAAAGGTTTGAATCAGTGCAAACAGAAAAACTGCAACAGAACGCAGCAAAGGTTTGAATCAGTGCAAACAGAAAAACTGCAACAGAACGCAGCAGAGGGTTGAATCAGTGCAAACAGAAAAACTGCAACAGAACGCAGCAAAGGTTTGAATCAGTGCAAACAGAAAAACTGCAGCAGAACGCAGCAGAGGGTTGAATCAGTGCAAACAGAAAAACTGCAACAGAACGCAGCAAAGGTTTGAATCAGTGCAAACAGAAAAACTGCAGCAGAACGCAGCAGAGGGTTGAATCAGTGCAAACAGAAAAACTGCAACAGAACGCAGCAGAGGGTTGAATCAGTGCAAACGGACACCCAAAAGAAATGTGAGGTGGACAAAATGGTGGAGAGCCTCGAAGATGAGGACTCCATCAAAAGAACAATAACCACGTTTCCCCTCGCAGAGAACTACTACTGCCTTGTAGTTTGATTGGGGACAATCAAAGGCTAGCGGAGCAAACTGTACACAAAACTGGACGGCAGGTAAACCAAGTAGTCCCCCAAAAAAAAAGACTGGTAACCTTGGCAGATGACACTCAACAACCAGGGAGAGAAAGTTGTCTAAGTGTCACTACCCTAAAATAAAATAGCAACCTGCTGCCTTGCAGGTAGGTTGGGGACAGCCAAAGGCTAACGGAGAGCGAACCCAGTAAACGCTGGCTGAAACCAGACACATCGCCGAAGGATAAGCACCAGAGCTGCTCTAAATGGCGCTGAAGATGTAACGAAAAACATACCGTTGCTAAAGGCTGTATGAATCAGATTTCCACATCAATAGGATTTATGGAGAAATCTGGTACATCAGTCTAAGCGATGATCGCGAGAGAGAGAGAGAGAGATTTCCGCATAGTAGACTACCAACAAAAATGTATTTAATCCCTTCCCCCACCCTTCCTTTCCACACTGGGAAATACTTATGTGGACGGCCATGACTGACTCTTGTCTTAGTGATTTCGCTTAGAATTTATTCCCCATATGTCCTATTGGAAATTTAAAATGCTGTTGTTTCCATTATTCAGTTTTACAAGGTTGCTTTCTCTCCTATATTCAATACTAGCAGTTTTACCCGTTCTTTGCACGGAGAATTTAGTTTAAATCAAGTTGTAAAGTCCCAAACAGTACAAGATCGAGCATATTAAAGAAACAGTACAAGATTGAGCATATTAAAGAAACAGTACAAGATTGAGCATATTAAAGAAACAGTACAAGATTGAGTATATTAAAGAAACAGTACAAGATCGAGCATATTAAAGAAACAGTACAAGATCGAGCATATTAAAGAAACAGTACAAGATTGAGCATATTAAAGAAACATGCCCCGCCCTCTAAACAAAAGGGATGCTTTCCCATTAATAACAATATGTTTTCTCGCCATGCTTGGTGGGAAAAATTTGTCGGTTGACCACATAAGATTAAAATGTCCCTCATTCCTATTGCCAGTAAAACCTGATACAATGGAATTCCTGTGAAAGTTGACAAATAATTGGCAAATTGAATTTATTCAGATTATAAACTTATCGATGCGTTTTTTTTTTTAAATTGACCTAAGCGTGAGATGTGTTTAAAAATAAACGGACTGTTATCAACTACGCTACATGCTCCTATAAGCAAATATGTTTGAAAAACGTTATAATATTAATGACTTCATCATAGCTTTAACACGTGACCGGCACGTTGATACATGGCTACAACATCTCGTTTTTTAACTTTACATGACCATTTCGTTAAGATGGATTTAGATCTAGAGACGAACCAATAGTTCGGATTTATAATTTTTACATTTTATCATATATGAAATCTCACCCTCTTGCCAAATTTCAAGTGTGTAGGATGCCCATATATCTTGAAACAATGGGAACAGACACAGACACAATTAAATACCTTTCCTATATATATATATATATATAAATAAATAAGATAATTCCTAAAAGACTTATGTTTTTGTCCTCTGTTTTAAAAGTTTAAAAGAACTGTTTTATCGCGTTGGTATCTGTATCTATTCTGAAAAGATTTGTGTCTTCTGATTCTATTTAAATAATTCCATAGTCAGGGTTGACCTTCTCAGAGTCTTCATTGATGGACATCATATCGACAGCACCGGATTAGCCTAGTAGCAGAAGTAGCAAATGATACGGGCCCCGCACTTCTGGTGGCCCTTCGCCTATGCGACAGAGCTAAACTGTCACTAGTCATAAACAAGAAACCAAGGTTGGAAGGTGGGTAATAATATCCCCCTTTTTTTCTTATTTAGGTTAGAACCAAGGTCATGTTTACTCAATTTCGGATTAGGTGGGGGTCCACATGGGTCTCACTAACAACGTTACAGTTTTTACTTTTTGTGAAGGCGTGTCCACTTTTTGCACACGCTGCTAATAAACGAAGGCTTGAAAGCTTGAACCCAAGGACCATTACATTTTACTCATGACCCAGTTAAGGTTTCTGTTTGCCCAGAAGTTTTTGCGCGCGAAACTTAGTTTAAAATAAATGCAAGTGGGCGTATGAAGTATTAACCTAAGACATAAGCAGATCTGGACACTCCTAAATAAACCTCATGTCATTCACGCATTTGTGAAAAACTGTTTTGTACTAAATTAGATGTCCCAGAAAATAATTCGAGGGCGGGCCAAATGATAAAACCAGAAAACTTGGAAACACTTAAAGGAGCCGCAAAAGGGGAGCCGCAACAAGGAGCCGCAACACAGAGCTGCAGAATTTTACAGAGTCGCACACAAACGGACACAGAGAGTACATTTTTTTCCCCTATTCTTTTAACGTTGAATGTATTTAAATTCTCCCATCTTGTTATTTTATTATTTTTTTATTTTCCATAGCTAATTTTATGTTTCAGTGACAAATTAATGATTTTACATAGCTAATTTTATGTTTCAGTGACAAACTAATGATTTTACATAGTTAATTTTATGTTTCAGTGACAAACTAATGATTTTACATAGTTAATTTTATGTTTCAGTGACAAACTAATGATTTTACATAGTTAATTTTATATTTTAGTGACAAATTAATTTAAAAAAATATTTGCTATCATTTTTCGTTTTCCATTAATCAAAATAATTTTCATTAGCATCATGGTAATGTTAAGAAGTTAGCTTACGAAGCACCCTGTATACAATGTATCATCATGAGTAAATTGTTATATCATAAAACTCTGTCCAAACGTTCACATTTAAATGTAATATTAGTAGGAAGTAGGATAATTACATTTTATTTTTAAGTTCATGTTTTTCTTCTTCCCACTGGATTGCGAAAGGAAGTAGCAAGTGCAACATATGAACAGTGATTTCTTGTCTGTAAAAAAAAAAACAACATACGATAAAGAAAACAATCAACGATTTTGTCGAAAATAGTTTTTCACATATACACATAAACCAACAAATAAAACTCATGTTTGTGTTGTGTTGTGATTGGTTGTGTTATTCAGCAACTAAAGGACAACTTTTCAGTTCTGTTTGCGGGCAAATAATGTGTTGAAAAGACATAAAGAAAGTACCTCCCATAGACAAGCGATAATTTCGCTGTTAGTTTGCAAAAAGAAGGATGCGCATGTCGATTCTCAACTTGTAAGCCAAATTGAGACCGAACAAAAATATTGGCGGATACTTTTAGAGCGAATTACTTCAGTTATCCAATTTTTAGCAGAACGAGGTCTTTCATTTCTGGGTAGTGATGAAACTATTGGTTCACCTAATAATGGAAATTATTTAGGTTTGTTGGAATTAATAGTCAAATTTGACATTTTTCTGACTCAGCATATAAATACTAATGCAAATAAAGGAAAGAGACATACATCATACTTATCAAAAACAACATGTGAGGAATTTATCCATCTAATTACATCAAGCTTACTGGATCATATTTTTTGCGAAATTAAGAAATGCAAGTACTATTCAGTATCACTGGACTCTACTCCAGACATTTCGCATGTGGACCAACTCACTCTAACAGTGCGCTATGTCTTACCATCTGGACCAGTGGAAAGGTTTGTGAAGTTCTTGGATACGGACGGTCATACTGCTGAACAACTCGTCCAAAGTTTACTTGATTTTTAAAAGAAAAATTGAATTGATATCAAAGACAGTCGTGGTCAAAACTATGACAATGCCAGTCGCCCAAGTGGTTACCGGGGTCCAAATTTTGGGTGTCAAGAATAGAACCACTGTTACCTGCCACGCATGTCGTAAGAGACGACTAAGGAGGTTTGGCTGAAATCGGATGCACGTGTCCTAAATGTGTAGAAGTCTATGCGTTTAGGGGCCTACCAAACCAATGTGTAACGTATACACGTTCTTGGCAAAGATGAAACATATCACAAAGAGTGATTTAAATTGGTCGTAAAGAACGAACGCAAAGAAGAAGAAGAAAAAGACAATGTCAGCAACATGGGTGGGAAATATCACGGCTTACAAGCACGATTAAGGAGATAAATAAGTACGCAGAATACATTTCATGCTTTGAACATTCCCTGAACTTGGTTGCTAAGTGTGCTGCAGAATGTTGTATAGAAGCATCCATTTTTTCCGATTTTGTTGAAAGCCTCTATACATTCTTTTCCGCTTCTACCTATCGATGGAGCATTCTTACAAAAGCACTGAAAGATACAGGTTCAAAACTCCAGACTTTGAAGAGACTGTCGGACATCAGGTAGTCTACCCGAGCTGATGCGACAAGGGCACTCTTATGTGGTTTTACCACTATCAAACAAGTTTTGGATGACATCTCAAATAACATGGATCAAAAGGTAGGGTGTCGTAATAAGGCGTACGGACTAGTTTTGGAGATGAGTAAGTTGGAAACGGGAATAATGATCATTTTATGGAACGGAATTCTAAAGCGCTTACAAGTGTCTAGCGCTTCATTACAGTCACCTGATCAGGACCTTAATACGGGGTATGCCCTTTATGAATCGTTACACGGGTACGTTCAAGCAATAGGACTTACGTTTTCAGATATTGAGGCCAAAGCCAAAATTCTGACTGACTGTCAAGAATATCAGCAACAAACTTCAAGACGACGCAAGCGAAGTACTAAGTACGACGATTTGAGCGGCTCTACTACGCTCGATAAAGTTGTAGAAAATCAAACACCCAAACAAAAATTTGAAAGTCAGGTGTTTATTGTCATAATTGATAATGTACTCTCTGCCTTAGCTAAACGCATGGAAACGTACCATAGAGTGACTGGTATATTTGGAATACTTCGGCAGTTAAAATCTCTTACAGCAGAAGAGATCTTGAAAAGAACTCCCAAATATTGTCAGTGCTTAGCAAAAGGATTTGGAAGAAATCCTAGGTGACGAACTTGTGCAGTTCGCTGAACTTCTTAAAACTAATGTAGCTGCTGCTGTTAGCAACGAAAAGCATGATGCTCTTGAACTGCAATTTTATAAACTTATAATGAAAAATTCATTAGAGTCGTGTTTCCCAAATGTAGAAATAGTCTTACATATTTACTTGTCTTTAATGATTACTAACTGCAGCGGAGAACGTTCTTTTTCAACATTAAAGCGTATAAAAGTGAGTTAAGGAACATGATGGGACAAGACCGTTTAAATAACCTCACCTTAATGAACATTCTGGTCAACCACTAGTGACAACTGTTATAAGAAAGAGAAGATGGAGATATGTTGGGCACACCTTGAGGAGAAATGATCAACGAATATCAAAGCAGGCATTGAAGTGGGATGCAAAGGGTTCAAGAAAGAGAGGTCGACCTAAGGAGACCCTGAAACGAACTTTGCTGAGAGAGGCAGGAAATATCGGTCTCAGTTCCATGTAGGAGATTGAGCGAGTTGCCCAGGATAGAGCGGTATGGAGAAATTACTTGCAGGCCCTCTGTAACGTATAAGGGTACGAGAGGAATTATTATTATTTATAATGAACATTGGATGTAATTTACTTAGAGAAATTGATTTGTCGAGTGTTATCTCTAAATTTGCTCACATTAAATGGAGAAAAGTTTGTTTGTAAAAGTTGTGTTTTATTTTATTATCTTATCTTATCTTAACCACATTTGCCGTGAAGCGCCGTGGGAGAGTTAGTTTCTATCTTGTGCCAGGTGTGTTGCTCTTGACGTTGTCAGTCCATACTTTCGCAGGGACTCTGAGATGTTTTCTATCCATCGTGTTCTTGTTCTCGTGCTCTGCTCCCTGAGTGTCGATTATTGTAGGCACGTGATGGTAGTAAATGTGGTTCCATTCTCATTAGATGGCCGAACCACTTGATTCTTTGCTTCTCTGTGTACTGTATGCATGGTACAGTACCAAGGATGCTTCTGATATTCTCGTTTCTCACTCTATCTCTCCTTGTAACGTTGACAGCTTTTCGTAGACATCTCATTTCAGATGTTGTAATCTTTCTTTCTTGCGTCTTAGTCAGGGGCCATGTTTGGCATTGATAGCAGAGAGTTGGAATAAATATGCAGTGTATCAGTTGTCGTTTGACTGCTATGTTAATGCTTGGATGTTTTAATAGTGGTGACAGTTGGTATGTCACTGCGTTTGCCTTCTGGTATCTAGTCTCGATTTCTCTGTCCATCTTTCCATCTGCTATGAATATACTCTGAGATATTTGAATTCTGGAGTATGTTGTAGTTTTACATTATTCACATGTATATTTAGTTGACTTGTTGAATAATGTAAACATTTATTATCATACAAAACCTAGGGCCCCTTGGTAAAATTTACTACAGGCCCTGTCCTGGCTTAATCCGGCACTGGATATCGAGCGTTGATCGTAGCGACCAGCTCCGCTTTTTTTGTATCTTAAAGAAAGTTATAAAACACCGTGCTAATGTTGAAATATATTACCAGGAAAAGTTCATTTTAATTTGTAAAATATTTGCAAAAATCCTGGTATTGAAACAATGAATGGTAACTCACTTTATTGGGTGGTAAACAAATAAATGGTTCAAGAAAGGGATGATGCCCTAGGGAAACCCTGAAACGAACTTTGCTGAGAGACAATAAATATTGGACAGTTCCATGGAAGAGATTGAGCGAGTTGCCTAGGACAGAGCGGCATGGAGAAATTACTTGCAAGCCCTATGTAATATAGAGTGATACGATATGAATATATATTATATAAAACAAACAAGCAGACGACAAGATAAATTCATGTAAACTGTATCAAGATGTAAGAATTGTTGGAAAAAAAAATGAAAATCGTGGCATATCCTTTACAGGACGTAGCCACCAACCACAGTAAACGTGTCGTTGAGTTTCTGGTCACCACTTATACGTTCATTAGTTTGCCATTGCTTTCTGAGCGGTGAGGTCTATTTTTACCTTCTGTAAAAATCCCATGGAAACGAATTTGCTTCTAAATTGCCTGCAGCGGAGTTTGAACCAGGTACGTTAGGGTTAGGATCGAGCACACTACCACTTAACACTTTCGCTACTACATATTTTCCGACGACGGATCTAAAAATCATCATGGTTAAGTGGCCAGAACCATTCAGAAAGCAATGTCAAACTACTGATTGTATGTTGCCAAGAACTTAATGCAGAACATGGTTAAACACAATGGAGAACATATGGTAAAGAACCAGCAAAATATTAAAATTAAAAAAATTGAGAGCATGCATTTTCCCAGTGGCTACTTATGGTTGTGAATCATGGACTATTGCACAAAAATTAAGAACGAAAATCCAGTCCTTCGAAACTAAATGCTACAGAAAGATCCTACGAATACCATGGACAGAAAAAGAAAGAACACTGATGTCCTGAAAGAACTAAATGTTAAAGAGAATTGGCTGATAAACAACATACTATACAGAAAAATTAGATACTTTGGTCACATCAAGCGTCCCGTTGGCCTGGAAAGAACAATACTAGAGGGCAGGGTTCCAGGACGCAGAGGCAGACCAAGAAGAAGATGGCTACAAGATATTAAAGAAACAATGAATATGACCATCGACGAAGTGGGTGAACTGACTAGAGAAAGAGTGAATTTCAGATGAGCTGCAAAGAGAGCAACGTTCTATAAAGGATACGCACCTTGATGATGATGATGGATCTAAAAATAGCTACTCTTTGTTTCTAGGTCACAAACGTGAATGTGCGCCTATGACAGTGACAGTAGAAATGTATAACGTGTTAACACATCTTTAGCCCACAGAGGAGATAATAACAGACGTGTTAACGTGTCTAGCAGTGAACGGGGGAATCGTCTATACCCGTCCTTAGCAACTAAAGTTAAGCTACAGACGCTCAAGAATTGTGACCGATGTAGAATAGTCTCATGTTACTTAGTGCATTGTGTCGTTTGTTTATCTTTGTATTTTGATATGACTTTCTCTCTCTCTCTCATGTCATTTAAACCCCGTTTGGGCATAGACCCTCAACCAACTCATACCAAGTCTTCCTGTCCTTAGCTATCTTCTGCAGCTCACCACACTTTTCTGTATATTGTAGATCTCTACCTCCAAATTTCGTCTGTATGTATTTCTAGTCCTCCCTATCTTTCGCGGTCGCTGTGGGTTCCAGGAAACAGGAAAAGAAATTCTTGTTATATTCTTCTCGGATTTTCTCAAGGTGTTTTGATATGACTAATATAACCAAAAAGGTGATGTGTGTGTGCCTGGCATACACTACGGAAGGCAGTCGAGTGTCACTAGACAAAACTTGAGTCTTATCTAAAAGGGAGACGGAAAGAGGGACGCCCCATAAAGACTTAGAGATGGAGTCCTCTTGGGTAATAGAACCATGCCGCGTTATCCTGGGAAGTCATGAAGAAAACGACACAACTTTTTTCTCTTCGATCCAGAAGCACTTGAGCTTTCAGCTCTTCGGCTCGGTGCCATGGACATCGTAACCCTTCGGTTCGGTGCCACGAACACCGTAAATCTGGAGAGCCTGTGGCTTTTCTTCCAGCCCGCGGAATTGAACCGCACTCACAGGGAGCTTGTCATCCGTCGTCCAACGCGCAACGAACACGCTGGGCAGGTGGGCGAGAACAATTATTAAGGCCCTGTGCGTCACAAGTAGAGGAAAGGAATAAGCAAGCAATATGTCATATCCATATTCTGGAGGAGTTCAAATCTTTCCCACGTAGTTACCAAGCTTCATTATTTCACTTAGGTAGGACACACAAGCAATTTCTCGATACTTGCCTTACAAAGTCAAGCTTTAAGTTTCATACTCTAACGTAAATTTGCATTGCATTTTACTTCAACTTCGTATTACCAAAGGTCAAAGGCTAACTACATGCTCAGTTTGCGACACTGCTAAAGTTCGTCTAAATTTCCAGTTCTAAACATGTTAAAATTGTTTTAACCAATAAGTATGTAGCTATTGCTAAATAAAAAGCAAGAAAAAATGCTACAAACGTGAACTTCTTGAAAATGTAATTCTTATATTATATTAATATTTATATAATTAGTCAGTCATGAGAATGGACCATAACATTTAGGATAAACATTGGAAGGATATTAGGAAGTAATTCGCGTTGCGCTTGCGTGAACTGGTGACCTTTTTCACTGAAGGCCGCCATGCTTGCATCGTCGAAGTTAAGACATTTAAGCCATTTTCGATGGCTTTCTGCTTTGAGTTCCAAATCCATAAAGCACAAGGTAAGTTTTTTGAGTTCTTTACAATGTATAGATATAAGAGGACGAATTTGACAGCGCATTTGCCACAATTTGGCCCAGCAGTCTTCTTATTCCCAACGACCTCCGAAGCACTGTATCCTCTGGTACTCTGTCCTAGTCAGCTGATTTTACTAAACATTTCCGCACATTTATTTACCTTGCAATTATTATAGCCGTTCCAACACATGCATAAAAGGGAGATGTTCTATACTATCATGTCATCAAACTAAACTAAAAAAATACATGGGTTGTCACTTTTTTGGGGAAATAAAAGTTTTACAATGATTCTATGATATTGTAGGACCTCTGTCTACAGGCTACTACCGTCCACCATGAAAAGACTTATATTCCCAATATCAATATAATAATGAATAATAATGTGATGTCCTGTTTCTCTCTATTTGGTGTCGCTGTAATCTACATAATGCTGTTACTTGCGCCGTGCTATACTAACTTGTCAGTGAGCAATCTGACTTCATAGATGTAATGTGAATTAAATGGTGAGAACAATAATTTATTAAGCCACTTGGTGTATCACTGTATGCAGATTAGTATGAACTCTGTAGTATTATTAGTATGTGTAAGAAACTTTGTTGTCATCATTGTGAAACAATTGAATCAACACAAAACACGAAATGAATGGCCCTCACCAGGAATAAGAAGAGTGCCATGAAAATTTTAATTTTCCTCTGGTGCTCTGCACACTTTTGGTCAGCTTTAGAAGTTATATATTGTACTTTGTGTAAAACTACTTAGTTACTAATAAATATACTTTATGATACTTCATCTTTTTGATCGACTTAGTCTGCTGTTGTACTTTGTAAAGCTAGGATTGACTTAGTCTGCTGTTGTACTTTGTAAAGCTACTAACTATACTTCATCCTGTTGATTGACTTAGTCTTTTGTTGCACTTTGTAAAATGACTATACTTCATCCTTTTGATTCAGAATTCTTGACATGACCAACCGTTATCATTACTCTTAGAAGGGAACATATAGATTGGGGCAACTTGAAGCCTGAACTCGCAATTAAGCAGCTAATAGAAGATAATTATAATGATGTTTATACCAACGCTTCTGCGCATTGTGGTGAGAAGTCAGGCTGGGGTTTCTTAGCAAATGTGCATGGTAGGGTTGCTCCAGAGCCAAGTGGGTCATGCAGGACACCTATGTCCAGTTTGAAGGGGGAGGCTGTTACTGCATCCCTCCATTGGCTCACTGCAACCCTCCATTGGCTCTCTAGGACTCTGTTTACTGGGGTCACTGTTTCATCTTGCCCTCAGTCGATGCTTTGAAAGGTCCAAAATGGCAGGTTGAAGTATGAGTGGATGTCATCTATTGAAGTTTCTAAAATCCAGAGGCTTATGTGGATCTACTGTCCTGGGCATTTGGGTGTTGAGCAGACAGACTTGCATCAACAGCATTTGATTGTTGGGTGGGAAGTTGAAGATGGATAAGGAGGATGTTCTTCAGTCTCTTCACAGCTGTCTGTTGGATGCAGACACTAAAATAGATGTTGAAACAATCTAGCGATTTCAGCATTTGAAGTTATCCGTTGTACATGTACAACTGGATGCTTGAGGGGTGGAGTGAAGAGTGTGTTTAACTCTTTGTGTCCTAGAAAATTTTGGGGGTAATCACGCTCTGCCAGAACACATTTCTAGCAAATTTTTCAAAATGGAGTGATCTTGGAAATATGCCTATAACTTTAGTTCTATGTAAGCTAGATTTATACTGTTGGCATCAAAATATGCAGAATTAAATTCTGAACAATCTGATAATAAATAGTTATATATGTAAATTAGTATTTATTTAGTAAATTATTGTTGTATTTCATGTTCAGAGTAACTACTACGACTTTCAAACTTGAATCAATGCTTAGCCATTGCTGAATTCTCCATCATTGTCGGTGAAATCATAAACATGAAACTGTGTGTGTTTAATTGAACTTTGGAACAAATCCATGGCTTGTTCGGCACTTTAACGACGAGGAGGACGAAACAACATCTTGTAACTAAACTTTTCACACGAAAGTTCACTTTTTCACAACAGGAAAAATATATTTGCGAATAAAACTATTTTTTAAAATTCGAAAATAACTTCTGCCATACGGTATACGCATATGAATGAAATGGGAGTTATCTGCTCGTTGAATTCTGTAAACAAAAACATTGTCGGGCGTATAGTAGCTGAACAGTGAAACAAAACGTGCATGGACTCCAAATTAGACGTTGACAGCGTGTTTTGGCATAATAAGAGAACTGTGTTCTATGCTGGGGGCATCGACTGGATGCAATGAGTTAACCAGCGAGTCACAGGAACTGACAGTATGCATACCTTTCAACATCTGTTGTGGGAGACTGCACACTTATGAGTCTGTCAGGAATGCAATGAAACCGGTTCAGTAATCTTCTCTTCTTCTTAGCGTTCGTTCTTAGCGGCCAATTTTATCATTCTTATTGTGATATATAATTGACCTCCACCCGAGTGGTTACCGGGCCCAAATTTGGGGTGTAAAGAATAGAACCACTGTTACCTGCCATGCATGTCGTAAGAGGCGACTAAGGAGGTTTGGCTGAAATCGGATGCATGTGTCCTAAATGTGTAGAAGTCTATGCATTTAGGGGCCTACCAAACCAATGTGCAACGTATACACGTTCTTGGCAAAGATCAAACATCACAGAGTGATTAAAATTGGTCGTAAAGACGAACGCGAAGAAGAAGATAATTGACCTCATACTACATGGTATACGTCAGGGCTGCCGCTTTCTCCTACGGGAAGTGTTTTTAGTCTATCTTGGTGACAGTCAGTCCCTAACTCTTCCCCTTCATTCGTAAATTCTTTTTAATGATCCGTTTTGCCGTATATTTTGTCTTGGATCTACACTAAAGAGCTTTTTGTACTGCAACATTTCTGACTGAGTGCGGTTCCTCTGCATCGTGCAATAAACACTCTTTAAAGATCTCTTAATGCCATATATTTTGTTTTGGATCTACGCCAAAGAGCACTTCCTTCTTTGCAGATGACTGGATGAGGTAACTCCGGTATAGGAACATTTACAACCCTTCTAGGACTGGTCATTCGAACAGTCACTTGTCGGCTGCTTTGTGTATTCATTGCTCTTTTACGATCATCTTTTGCGGTATATTTGGACTTTATTCTATGCCAAAGAGTATGTCTACACTGTGCACCCTTTCTGACTAATTGGGGTCATTCCGGATTAGGAACATTTCTCGAAACTTGTTCTGAGATTGCATCTTACATGTATAGCACACCTTAAAAGTGTTGGCCTTGCCAATGTTTGGATCTGGACAACCTGTCAAATCTTTACAATGTCGGCCGTACTTTTCAGATCACGTTGAGTTTATTCTTGAGTAGGAACATTCTCAGCCTTTTCGAGGCGCATGTCGGCACTTGGGAATTTGCAGTTTCTACTCAGAATTTTCCCTGACCCCTGGAAACACTGGACTGGGGATGCACACAGATATTCTAGAGGGTTGTTTCAATCGGTGCTAGCAACGCAACTGAAATTTTGTGCCCGTCAACATCACCCACCTCAGTTCTTCCTGGGATGTTAGTTGTTATTGCAACAGTACCTTGCCCGGTTGTCCCAGGGTGGGCAGTTTCGTTAGGCACTAAATTGCAACCGTAGGATTTGTGCTTGGCCACCTGTACCCAGTAGATGTATCTGTGCTAGGCCTTTGATACGGAGTTTACCGCAATCATCCCAGGTGTCGTCAAGATAAGTTACAGTGTTTTCAGAGACACTTGCAGAGACCGTTGATTCAGTTCGCATCATTCTCATTGATTTTTGCCCCACAGCTGGCAATTTTTTGTGCTGCCATTTACTCTGGCGGAGTTTGCTTTCATTCAAAGACGATCATATGCTACTATTTCTTACGTTTCAGCAACTATTTGGGCACTTTTTCATCGGACTTCAGCCAGGAGATAGGTGCATTTTATTCAGGGATTTTGGACCTGCATTACTTTTCCGTGCTTGCACTACTACCACTACCTGTAGCTCTCCTCGATCTCTACCCACTTAGCCAGACAGGATCCACTGTCTGTTTCTAGGGTCACCACATGGAGGTGAGGTAGGATCTTGAATAGTGCCAGCTCACTAAATCTGGCGTGACATTGCCCTCAACTGCACCTTTAACCCCGGTTCAGTAATCAATAGCCTATCTTTTTGATCAACTTAGTCTGTTGTTGTACTTTGTAAAACGAAATTTTAAAGAATTCAAAAAATTGTAATTAATCCAATTACAATTATTCTTTTGAAAATTGTGGGTTGACTTTCTTACCTAAAACATGTCTTCCTGATAAAGTTCAGCGCAGATAAGAAACTTTAAGGATTTTTAAGCCGAAAGATTTACTTCATTGCACTGGGTTTTACCCCATATGGCTCGGTCCTTCTCCGCAGAAATGACCCACCACATGTGAGAGTATTGCACAAAGCACTAACTCTGTAGCTCCGGCAACAATCCTAGGGGTCTCTGCAAAAAACAGCACTCGTGAACAGAGCGACATGGTCCGGATTCGAACGCACGAATTCGACTCGCAAGGCAAAGGGCTTAACCACTCAGCTACAGAGACCCACAGATAAGAAACTTATTAAACATGTTTTTTATAATAAAATTTGTTAGTTAACAGAACAAACATAACTGCCCCCTGGACTGATTCATATGTGCTTGATCCTTTTTAACATAGGGTAAAATTATGGCTTATAGTTCCAGTAGCTTGTGATAGAAGACATGCCTTCAGAAGAGAATAGTGTAATCTTGTTCTTCGAATGCTCCACATCGACCACTTGCTAACCACTGTGATTTTGTATGTGATCTGAGCTTAAGAGCGATTGTACACTGTGCCAGTTATGCGCTTACAAGTAGGCCAGCACATCCGATTTCTGTGATAATTTTTATTTACTAGGATAGCTTCCCTAGGTCCTACATCAGTCACCTCTTAAGACATGCCTTGTAGGTCAAAGTGGTATTATTCTTTGCTTTTCTTCGAGCCCCGCACCACACGAGCGATAGTTAATAAAATGATTGTGCTTACATGTGTTCAGTTACTTGATCATTATTCTCATAAGGTGAGCTCAGATTATATATTTTTTATTGGTTGATATTTTTTCGGTATTGTTACGTCAAGATAAAGGTTATTTCTCACTGTTCTTTATGTAACTGGCAATTAGTTTCTCTTTGCCATTCTATGATTCTGATAATATTACTATGTGCTCAGCATTTTTATCTCTGGTATTTCATCACCTCCAATTTTGAGAGGATCAACCTGCTCTCTGTTTGCATCATCTCTTGATATTTTTGTGCATAAATTAAATACATAAAATAACAGCATTCAACTCGGTAGACTAGTTTTATAATGTAATATGTATGGACATTTTTGTAATTACGGACAGAAATGTTTGTGTCCGGCAAAGCAAGAATGAAGTGTGCTTGTGTTCTTGCTATTTATGTTTCTTGACTAGCCTGGGCAGCTAAAATGAGGAATGTGCTTAGTCCGTTTTGCACAAACCCTCCTCTCGATCTTACTATTTTCATCCAAAGGAAAGACAGTTCATACATTTGGAATTAAGCCGGGATGCCAGGTGAATGGAATATACCTAATCATAAACTACCTTAGTGTCCCTCCCTTCAGATTTGCTTTTGAGGTTTACTCCTCTAGCAGTCTGCATAACCGTGTTGACCCACCAGAAAGTGGGGATTTTGTATGTGTTTACTAACCCTAACCGTTAGTTCTCATTGTAATATAATGCTATATACTCAACAAAAATCATTCATGTGTCCTCTGTACAATTCTTTATGGTAGTGAAACATGGCCCAACTACTCGCAATAGACAAAGTAACTAAACAACTTCCACAATCTGCGCCTACAAAAGTATCTTGGTATTAGGAGGTGAGATAAGATTACCAGCAATAAAGAGCTGGAAGGATCAAGTATTACACTATTTGCTATGATCAGCCTTTCAAGTGCAAACCACACAGAACACAAAGAGTGGTTAACTTGATTGATAAGAATGAATGCAATCAAATAAACAGCAAAGCTTGGTTAGCGATTGGTTACTCTAGAGCAGCGTTTCCCAAACTGGGGTCCGCAAATCCTCGGGGTCCGCGAGGTACTCACAGGTGGTCCTCAAGGTGGTTGAAGAAATATTATGATCTTTTGACATTTCAAACAAAAATAAATGATAAAAACAGTGATAAACCAGTTTCACTGCGAAATCAAAGGGACCAGAGTCTAAATGTCTCACAGGACAAAATGAAAGATCATTTGAAGCTTCCGTAGTCTGAAAAATTGGAGCCAGCTTGACTCTTGGTGTGGTGTAATAATAACTATCGCTAGAAAATTTTCATCTATAGAAACTTTTGGTTATCTAAACTAAGATAATGATATTGATAACTGAAATGTCAAGGCTGTCCTTCTGTATAGAGCGGAGACATAGAGAACAGCTAAGGAACGCCAAAAGTTGCAGACATTCATCAATAAATGCCTGCGCAGGATACTCCATCTGCGAAGGTATGACAGGGCTACAAACGGGGAACTCTGGGATAGAACAGGACAACAACAGGTGGAACAAGAGATAAGGATCAGAAAGTGGCAATGGATAGAACACACACTGAGGAAACCCCCAGCAGCATCACAAGACAGGCTCTCCGATGGAACCCACAGGGCAATAGAAGTAGGGGAAGACCCAGGAACACCTGGAGATGGGAGTTGGAGACGGAATGCAAGAAAAGGGGGAGAGATCTGGAAAAGATGGGCTTGGAAGGTCTTGGTTGCGGACCTTTGCTTCCCTAGGGGCAAAGGGGAAAAGAAGAAACTTTTGGTGGTCTGCAACAGCAAATTGTATTTTAAAACAAGTCTGCGGTAATGCAAAGTTTGGGAACCACTGCTTTAGAGCAAACACTAGCAGCAATATTTATTTGACCTCAAACACTACATTCTCTCAAGTGTCCATTTCTTCCATTTCCATCAAGTTTGATATATGTCAGCAGGTGTGATTGCTCGAAACACATTATTCTTTGAGATGTTTTTATGCAACCTGACACAGCTACAATATTTCAACAAAGACCAGATGTGATGTGATAATCCTTCTTTCACATGTAGTATTTGTACCTCAGTCACAGTTTGTCTCATGGTCAAATGAAGTTAAAGTTCTGTGTATTGATTTGCTTCTTTCTTTTCTTTCGTCCGCTTTCAACTCAGACGAAGTTTCATCTCTGAAACTGATTTTTGCGTGAAAATCTGTTTTTCCAATTTCTTACAATGGCAGCAGCGTGCACATTGTAAATTACTTTACATTGGCAGCCGTGTGCTCAATGTACTCGTAATTAGTATTCCCTCGCCATACAGGCAGATTTTCTCCGACTCCAGAGGTACTCACGTTATCGTCCTGAGTAAGACCAGGGACTCGAACAAATGCCGGACAGTAGGTTCGAACCCGAGCTATGAGGCGTCTCACAGCTAGCAGGCCGAGCTACTATCAACTACGCTAGGCAGTCCCCCTATTGATTTGCTAACATGCTCCTTAATGAGAAGTGTGGGCGTGGCATGTTATGTGAAATTGCATATACATTATCATAATTTATGAAAGAGCCAATGTCTTCTCATGCAAATCTTGTTAGCTGATACCATACCTAATTTAAACCACTACTAAGAGTTGCAGAATGGGGTCTTGCAATTATATCAGTTGTCACTGTAGAGATGGGACTAATTGTTATATAACAATTCATACTCATCTTAAATCTATATATTCTGTATTAAGTCTTGAAAGATTTGTAGAGCTAGCTGCTGGTGGTCTTCTTGCCTTCGTCCACTATGAATTCAGACATAGTCAAGATGCTGGTATGGCGATTTTTGCGCGAAGGCCTACTTTTAATATTTATCTGTGTGTGCCGTCTCCGACTTCAGAGCTATAGGTGGTGGTCTTAAAATCGCTCATCTTCATGACTAGGCCATGGGTACAGAAAGAAATAAAGATAGTGTTTCAACTCATTTTTAAAGCAATTGTCACCCTCCCACCATATCCTCAAATACTTGTCTAATTTTATTTATTTACCCTGTACATTGATATTTTGGTTTGCCCTTGGTTGAGGATTCTCCTTGGGCTCTTGCAACTCTCTTTATTTGCTAGATAATATGTATGGAGTCATATATAACATCTATTTTTTGTTTGTGCTGTTCATTCTGCCTATTTTCTATGTTCAAGAAGTCCTCAACTACTGTCATCTCTTTCTGTCCATTGTCATGAACAGTTGTAGCCATCACCATGTTTATGTCACATGCTAATACTTGCCATAATAAAACACTGACAGATAGAGAATTGACTGTCATGTTATGTCTGACAGTGAGAACAAATCTAGTCAGAGCATAACATTGACAATATGTGTGCACATTTGTTTGTAGATTTTTCTGCTTATATATTGTGATATTTTAGAGCAGGTTTTGATAGTGAACATTCTACAGTTCAGGCTAGTGTGAATAAGAATATCTTCTACTGCGGCACACTTTTCTTGATGATTATAAACTGTCGAGTACAATAAACATGACACAAGGAGAGAAAGATTTCAGTGTGCAACAAAATGGTGACTGCGCTAGCCATGCATCCATTCTTCTTCTTCGAACACTCCATATTGACCACTTGTTAGCCACTCTTTGGGATTTGTGTGTGATCTGAGCCTAAGAGTGATTGTACGTTGTTAGTTTTTGTGTTTTTTTCAATCCAGAATCACTTGAGCTTTTGGCTTGGTGCCACAAACACTGTAAATCTGGAGAATCTGTGACTTTTTCTACCAGCCCGCGGAATTGAATCTGCACTCATAGAGGGCTTGTCATACTGTCGTCCAACGAGCTACAAACAAGCTGGGCAGGCGGGCGTTGTTACACTTAAGCACCTACAAGTATGCCAGCACATCCGATTTCTGCGATGCTTTTTATTTACTAAGGTAGCTTTACTAGGACCCTGCCTCAGTTGCCTTATACGACTTGCCTTGTAGGTTGCAGTGTTACTATTCTTTGCTCCTCTTTCTGGTCTTGGCAACACACAGACGATGCAACAAATACAGACATATAGGGTACTTATGTAACATATACAGACATATGTAGGGTACTTATGTAACATATACATACATATGTAGGGTACTTATGTATTATATACAGACATATGTAGGTTACTTATGTAACATATACAGACATATGTAGGGTACTTACGTAGGTAACATATACAGACATATGTAGGGTACTTATGTATCACATATAGACATATGTAGATGCATGTAACATGTAGAGTATTTATGTAACATATACAGACATATGTAGGGTACTTATGTAACATATACAGACATATGTAGGGTACGCATGTAACATATACAGACATATGTAGGGTACTTATGTAACATATACAGACATATGTAGGGTACATATGTAACATATACAGATGTATGTAGAGTACTTATGTAACATATACAGACATATGTAGGGTACTTATGTAACATATACAGACATATGTAGGGTACTTATGTATTATATACAGACATATGTAGGTACTTATGTATTATATACAGACATATGTAGGTACTTATGTAACATATACAGACATATGTAGGTACTTATGTAACATATACAGACATATGTAGGGTACTTATGTATCACATATAGACATATGTAGGATACATGTAACATGTAGAGTATTTATGTAACATATATACAGACATATGTAGGGTACTTATGTAACATATACAGACATATGTAGGTACTTTATGTAACATATACAGACATATGTAGGTACTTTATGTAACATATACAGACATATGTAGGGTACATATGTAACATATACAGATGTATGTAGAGTACTTATGTAACATATACAGACATATGTAGAGTACTTATGTAACATATACAGACATATGTAAGGTACTTATGTAACATATACAGACATATGTAGGGTACTTATGTAACATATACAGACATATGTAGAGTACTTATGTAACATATACAGACATATGTAGGGTACATATGTAACATATACAGACATGTGTATGGTACATATGTAACATATACAGACGTATGTAGAGTATTTATGTAACATATACAGACATATGTAGGGTACATATGTAACATATACAGACGTATGTAGGGTACTTATGTAACATATACAGACGTATGTAGGGTACTTATCAGACATATGTAGGGTACTTATGTATCACATACAGACCGATGCAGGAAATAATTAGTTAGTTATCAATGTTCAGACTTTGATGTATCTGTGTAAGATGATGTTCTTGTATGATCTACAGACATCATTTTCGTGAGTGTAATAGTTTCCTGATATCGCATTTAATCATGATGTATTCTGTTATTTTAAATATATGATTAATTGGTTTCTTCTCAACCTTTTCTATGTCAGGTAATTGATATTTGTAGTTTTTATTGAACATGGACCCATCTGTTCTGTTTGTCTTATTTTTGTCTCCCAATGTATGCAGACTTCTCTTTCTTCTTCTGCTGAATTTTTACTTTATATTAAATGTCTGATTCTCGTTTTCAATTATCCAGTTTTTTTAAAAACTGTTTGCATGAACATTGTTTCTCTCTCTCTCACACACCCCTCCTCTACTTCCCCTAATCCCCCCTCTGGTCCTTAACAGTCATTAGTTTTCTTTCTTCTCAAATTTCTTCTTTATTTTCTCCTTGCAAATTCAGTGTGCTGGCTATCAAGCCTTTCTTTGTGTTCATTCGTTTTTGTCAATAGAATTTTGTCTGTATTCATTTACTATAGGTTTCACAAGTTTCCATGAGCAAGTGTCAATAGATTTTACTTAAAGAAATTCAAATCTGCTCTTGACGCTCATATGTAGTGTCACGTAAATTTCAATTGTATGGTTTCTTTGTGCTGCATGTTTTTGTTTCTAGCATTGCTTTCATGAAAACTTTCACTTAAGCTTTGGGAGACAATAGTAGGTGGCTGTTACCACATCATCCCATCTATCCCTACAATTATATAACCAATGAATGTCTCCAATTTCCAATATTAGTCAAATTATCATTTTGTTTTTCAACATATATTTGATAGTAATTATGTAGATTGATGATTGGTTTGGTAGTAATTATGTAGATTGATGATTGGTTTGATAGTAATTATGTAGATTGATGATTGGTTTGGTAGTAATTATGTAGATTGATGATTGGTTTGATAGTAATTATCTAGATTGATTGGTTTGATAGTAATTATGTAGATTGATGATTGGTTTGATAGTAATTATGTAGATTGATTATTGATTTGGTAGTAATTATGTAGATTGATGATTGGTTTGATAGTAATTATGTAGATTGATGATTGGTTTGATAGTAATTATGTAGATTGATGATTGGTTTGATAGTAATTATCTAGATTGATTGGTTTGATAGTAATTATGTAGATTGATGATTGGTTTGATAGTAATTATGTAGATTGATTTGGTAGTAATTATGTAGATTGATAATTGGTTTGATAGTAATTATGTAGATTGATGATTGGTTTGATAGTAATTATGTAGATTGATGATTGGTTTGATAGTAATTATCTAGATTGATGATTGGTTTGATAGTAATTATGTAGATTGATTATTGATTTGGTAGTAATTATGTAGATTGATGATTGGTTTGATAGTAATTATGTAGATTGATGATTGGTTTGATAGTAATTATGTAGATTGATGATTGGTTTGATAGTAATTATCTAGATTGATTGGTTTGATAGTAATTATGTAGATTGATGATTGGTTTGATAGTAATTATGTAGATTGATTATTGATTTGGTAGTAATTATGTAGATTGATGATTGGTTTGATAGTAATTATGTAGATTGATGATTAGTTTGATAGTAATTATGTAGAGTGATGATTGGTTTGATAGTAATTATCTAGATTGATTGGTTTGATAGTAATTATGTAGATTGATTGGTTTGATAGTAATTATGTAGATTGATGATTGGTTTGATAGTAATTATGTAGATTGATTGGTTTGATAGTAATTATGTAGATTGATGATTGGTTTGGTTACTGGATTGATTTGCTGCTCTCTGGGCAGACCCATATGTACTCACATTATTTCAACAGATGTTGACTGCTATATATACTGATGGTTCCAATGGCTCGCCTGTTAATAAACTCTGCATTCTGCTGATCATGCTTCCAGTTCTGCTTATACAACATGTAATTTCAAACTCCTAAAATCGCTGGACAGATTTAATATCAACTTTAGTGGCTCATCCATCAGGTGCTATCCCAGTTTCACATGAATGTCAAGTCAAAACCGCCTTTAGACCCTTTTCATCGATGGTTGACTGCAATGGACCTCCAACATACCCTCTTATTGTCTTAATGTTGCACTCCGTCAGGCTGTAGTTTGTCCATCTCTTTATCTTTTCCCCTCCAACTCTCATTTCTAATATAGTTTTAATTGTTGTATAATCCGGAAGTAATTATATGTATACATATTATACATATTATATGTTTTAATTGTATAGCTGTTGTAATTCTTTCGCGCCATACCTCTTCTAGAAGAGCTTCCTTTCCTCTTGGTTGGCACAGTTATTTTATATTGACGGCAGAGATCAACATTTTACCAACGAGCTACAGACGATAGCTAGAGAGAGGAAGACTTGTCATTAGTCAGTTGGGGGGTTTATGCCTAAAAGGCATATGCGAGAGAAATTCTTTTTCATTACTTTTTTTTCTAGAACTTTATTTCTCTGTATACCTGATTTTATATATATATATATATGATCAGATGTTATTTTATAACCAAGAGCTGTGAAAAATAGTTGTGTGTGTGTCTCCAGTCAGTCCTATCATAACGATTGTGACATTTCTACCTTGAAACTCAAGTGTTCTATAGTCTGTATTCAAATAATGTTTGTGGCTCAGTGTGGCACTTCATTGTAGTGTCCTTCGACCAGGTTTAATTAGGAACAAGATGTTGCAATCGAACAGTTTAAGTAGTATTGTTAGCAGATTGTGTGAAGATTTGTTCATGCATACTACATTATTACATCTGGCCGCGCCCGTTGACTTCATTGACAGAGCTGTTTGTGGAATTTGTTGAGTTCGTTACGCAGTTGTTACTTTGATCACACAAGCAAGTGCTGTTGTTGACGTGCACGATAAACATATAGTATATGCATTGATCGCTGAACAAAAATGTATTCTCGATAGAAGGGACTGCTGCAGTAAAACTATATACTAACAGCGAAACACGTGTAACAGCGAAACACGTAACAGCGAAACACGTGTAACAGCGAAACACGTAACAGAGAAACACGTAACAGCGAAACACGTGTAACAGCGAAACACGTACCAGAACAGCGAAACACGTGTAACAGCGAAACACGTGTAACAGCGAAACGTGTAACAGCGAAACACGTACCAGAACAGCGAAACACGTGTAACAGCGAAACACGTAACAGCGAAACGTGTAACAGCGAAACACGTAACAGCGAAACACGTAACAGCAAAGTATACTGTAGATTTACAAAGTACAGTAACAATAAACAGTAGCTTGTTTATTGTTTTGAAAAAAATTGCAGACGGACAGGCTTGCATCAACAGCATCGATTGTTGGGGAGTTGAAGATGGATAAGAGGGATGTTCTTCGGCCTCTTCGCGATGACGACACTATAATAGATGTTGAATCGATCCAGCGATTTAAGCAGTATAGAGTCACTCGTTGTATAAGTAGAACTGGATGCCTGAGGAGCAGAGTGAGGGGTGTGTTTAACCAGCGAGCTAGGGAATTATCAGTATGCATACTCTTCGGCATCTACTGGGGGAGACTGAGCACCTATGTGTCTGCCCGGAGTGTAATAACGTGAGTTCAGTAACAAATAACGAACAAAAATGTAGTAAAATGCCGTACTACATACTGTGCCCAATTGTTGTCTCAAATCTAAACACACTAGACGTATTTAAGACGACAGCTGAAAGCAGAAAGTGTGGTATTAATTACTCTTTCTCGTGGAGCATAGGGCCTCAATAGTTATCAACTTTTCATTGGAGTCAGCATTGTCAGCTGCAGTTGACGAACTCTTTAGCACTGACAAGGGTCACCGTTATAGAGGATAACATTCTATATTCGCCTATACAATATTTGCCATTATTTATTTTTCTTTTTACTACTGCTGATTTCATATACTTTCTGTAATAATAAACAGAACACATTTGATAATTGCAGACACATATTTGTGTAACACAAGCAATCATAAGGACAGAAGAGATTATATATATATATGGCCCATTTCGTCTTTACAGACGGTCAATTAAACCTGTTTCTATGTAACTGTTGCTTTTCGTTTTGTGCCCGAACCGAAAGCAAAACTGAAGTGTCGTCTCTCTTTGTGTCTAGCCTGGGCAGCAGATATGGAGAATGTGCCTTGCCCATTTTACACAAACCCCCTCTCTACCCTACTGTTTCATCCAAAGGAAAGACTATACGTTTGGAATCAAGCAGGGTTTGTAGGAGATGCCAGAAGATTGCAAGGAATACACACTTAACCATCAACTGTCTTAGGGTCCCTCCCTCCGGATTTTTGGTCACGGTTTACTCCTCTAGCCTTCTGCAGTACCGTGTTGACCCACAAGGCAGTGGGGATTTTTGATCAGGGTTTACTTCCCTAGCCTTTAACTCTCCCGAGCCCCTCTCCACAAGGCAGTGGGTGAAGCAATTACAAATAGTACATACTGGGTAAATAACACAGTATAACCATAGGCGATAGTAACGTATTACCCCGACGTTCTGAGTTCGAATCACGCTGCGGACAGTTTGCTTGCAAATTGTTTCCGTTGATTTTAACAAAGGACGATGGCGCCACCCGTTCAGAAAGCAATGGCAAACTACTGAACGTATAAGTGGTGCCTAGAAAATCGACTTGTTTACTGTGGTTGATGGCTACGTCCTTTGGGATATGCCACGATTTTCATTCATTGATAGGATCTTTCATCCCTGTCTTATATGAGTTTAACTAGTTTAAAGCAGATAGTACTACAGTAACGTGTATTCAGAAACTGTTGAGTAGATTTGATGAACGTTATGTATATAATATCAGTTAAACTTCCACTTTCGTTGATGTTCACTTAGAATCTTGTAATGGTAACAAAACATTACATCCATCTTGGATCGTGACGTCATATCTCAACAAGAAGAGATTAGGAAAAAAGATAATACGCAAATTACTTATTTCACAATTAGTTTGAACGATATAATTAAATAACTGTGCTCCTTGGGGAAAGCTGAGTGGGGGAAAACGCTTTATTATGCGTCATCTTACTGTTTTACAACTGCCACCCACTTCCTCGTGTCTTTAAACAAAACATGGCGATATTTATTTGATCAGATAATGTTATGTTAACATCCAGAAATAAGTATGTCCGTTTTTATAAGAAAGTTGTCGTCCATCTGTTACCAGATCCAACACTAGACTCATCACTGAATGTTGATCTGATTATCGTTCTCAATAACAAAGAACCGCTCGTGAGTGAAGCAAGTTAGGAAATAGAAACATTTCGTCGAGCTTTTTGTTTATAAACATCTGTTGCCAGTAATTACATTTCATTATTTGATTCACTATTAACTGTGTACATTTGTGTGTGTGTATTGTTCGGTTCAAATTCTGGGTACATAAAGACAAAGACGTTTACCAGATCATATACTTTGACAACGGTAGTCGTGATTCTACAGTCTTACCAGCTCAGGTAGTCAAGATAGTCAGTGAATGAACGGTACAAGCTAGACAAGAAGGAAATGTATGTATTTCAACTTGATAATAACAGCTGCAAGAGAACTTTTATCAAGGGAATACTGTATTGCTTAGAAATAACCAACAATTATAATGATCGATACATTTTGCAGAGAGAGAGAGAGAGATGTACGTGCGCGGTCGTGTTGTAGACATTCACTACACGTGTTGCTTGTTTGCAGCGTATCAATGAGGGATTTGGAAAGTTGAGTACATATGAAGGTTCTTTTTGCGTGCTCAGTTTGAACACGGCATCTACATTTTTTTTTTCGTCTCTGATAGGAATAGGAACTTGATCTCACCTACACTGAGATTGGGATCTCTGGAAAAAAATATACCGTTCACTTCACGCGAAGATCGAACCAAGTAATTTAGGAGGGAGAGAGCTTCATGCGAGGCTCGAACCAAGTAATTTAGGAGGGAGAGAGCTTCACGCGAGGAACGAATCAAGTAATTTAGTAGGGAGAGATCTTCACGCGAGGAACGAACCAAGTAATTTAGGAGGGAGAGAGCTTCACGCGAGGCTCGAATCAAGTAATTTAGGAGGGAGAGAGCTTCACGCGAGGAACGAATCAAGTAATTTAGGAGGGAGAGAGCTTCACGCGAGGATCGAACCAAGTAATTTAGGAGGGAGAGAGCGAGCTTCACGCGAGGCTCGAACCAAGTAATTTAGGAGGGAGAGACAAAGTACCTTACCTCTACACCACAGAGACTACAGTAGCCTAGATCCGACCGTGTGTTTGCCGGGGCTCGCAAGGGGAGCAAAGAATAATAACACTGCGACCTACAAGGCATGTCGTAAGAGGCGGCTAAGGATGGGGTCTAGGGAAGCTACCGTAGTAAATAAAAAGCGTTGCAGAAATCGGATGTGCTGGCATACTTGTAGGCACATAACTGGCATAGCGTGCAATTAGCGAAAAAGGGGAGACTGCAGTAAAACTTGGTAAAATAGCGAAACACGTAAAAACAAAGTACTATAGTTTTACAAAATACAGAAACAGTGACGATAAACAGCAACATTCATAGCGTGCAATCGCTCTTAGGCCCAGATCACATTCAAATGATAAAGAGTGGTTTAACGAAGGGTCGATATGGAGCGTTCGAAGAAGAAGAAGAAGAATCTGATCAATAACTAGACCGTGAACACGTATTAAGAGCTTCCGGAATAAAAACCAATTTACCAAACAACCTTACTTTTTACGGCACCCATTGCGCTAGCCCCGCAGACGAACGTTTTTTTTCCCTGGGGTTAGTAAAACCTCCTTATTCTTTTAGTCTGGAATCGTAATGAGAACATGAATCATTAACCCATCTGACTAAGTCGTCTGTAGTAGTAGTAGTAGTGCACCTTTATGGGGGATAAATCAGTTTAAACTCCTGCTGTAGTTTTATTCACGGTATACCTTGATCTCTTCAGCATTAATTCTGTCTTGTCGTGATGATTGGATAGATCCAGGTTTCACCTGACCCACATTGTACCGACATAAGATCACTAGACATTGTACATGCATCGTTTCACACCTGAGCGAGTATGTCAGCATTACCATCTGTCTTAAATGCGATTTCATGGGGGCATTGAATTGACTGCTGGAACTGTCATCCAACTGATATCCACCAGTAACAGATTGCTATTTGCCTGGCTTGTTCAATCCATTGTTCCTTCTCACCACTGATCTAGGATATTCCCACCGACGGTTGATTACAGGCTTGTGAAATTAACACTTTTCTTCAACATCGCCCTCAGAAATGAGAATTTTATGGTCACCTGTCCGCCATAAATCTAAATGTTTGTAGAGAATCTTGCAGAAAATTGAATTTATTTTTACAACCATTTCTTAAACGTGATGGGAATGTGGAAATGTGTTGTATATTATCCGAACTTTGTGTTTGCCGATTTCTAACCTTGCTAAGGATGTGATTACAACTGTTTGTTTATTTTTCATTTGGTTCTCTGAAGTTAATTGTGATTATATAGCGAACACGATCAACAACATATACAAGAAATGATTGGGGGATACCTTTTTTTCTCTTCTACCATTTACTTATTTATAGAGGGGGATGGTGGGATATATTGAACTTGCTTGTTCTAATGAGCTTTGAAGCTAAGCTGCTATTCATTTTAGTATTGCTGTTCTTAATGCCATCGCTCCATTTTTTTGCGTCGTCTTGCTCTGTGTGGCTCTCTGTGGTAGACGATACCAGGACATTCTTGTCAGGTGTCCAAACCATTGTAAGGCCTGAAGTATGTAGGCTGATCAAACTGACATACCATATGCTAAAACCTGTCTCTTTTCCTCTCTTTCTGTCTCTGTCTGTAACTTACTACAGATGTTCATATCACTACATATGCGGGTTACTGCGGATAAGAGACATCCACTACACAAGAACACTAATGATGTTAAGGGCACGAGAATCAAGCGTGGCATGTCGTGGATGACCCAGGCTGAGAGAACAATTGGCCAGGTGACTACGGTTGCGACCCTACCAAAAGGGGAAGAATGGATCCCAACAGATGGTAGCATGACCAACTATCTCAACGTTATCATTACTCTTGGAAGAGAATGTAGAGATCGGGACAACATGAAGGGGCTGATCTCGCAGTCAAGCAGCTGATAGAAGATAATGCAACGGATGATGATGTTGTATATACCGATGGGTCGGTTCAACGTGGTGAGAAGTCCGGCTGGGGTTTCTTGGCTAATGCGCATGGTAGGGTTGTTGCAGAGCGAAGTGGGACATACAGGACAACTACTTCTAGTATGAGGATGGAGGTTGAGGCCGGTACTGCTGCCCTCCATTGGATCTCTGGGACTTCATTTACTGGGGCAGTTGTTGTGTCTGACTCTCAGTCGATGCTTCACAAGATCCAGAAGGGCAGGTTTCGGTATGAGTGGATGTCGTCTATAGAAGTTTCTAACCTCCAGCGGCTTACTTGGATATACTTTCCTGGGCATGCAGGTGTTTACGGTAATGAGAGAGCGGACAGGCTTGCATCAACAGCATCGTTTGTTGGGGAGTTGAAGATGGATAAGGGGATATTCTTCGGTCTCTTCGCGACTGTCTGTTGGATGAGGACACTAAAATCGATGTTGAATCGATCAAGCGATTTAGGCAATTTGGAGGGGGACTGCCTAGAGTAGTTGATAGTAGCTCGGCCTGCTAGCTGTGAGACGCCTCATAGCTCGGGTTCGAACCTACTGTCCGGCATTTGTTCGAGTCCCCTGGTCTTACTCAGGACGATAACGTGAGTACCTCTGAAGTCGGAGAAAATCTGCCTGTATGGCGAGGGAATACTAATTACGAGTACATTGAGCACACGGCTGCCAGTGTAAAGTAATTTACAATGTGCACGCTGCTGCCATTGTAAGAAATTGGAAAAGCGGATTTTCACGCAAAAATCAGTTTCAGAGATAAAACTTCGTCTGAGTTGAAAGCGGACGAAAAAAAAAGGCAATTTGTAGTTACCGGTTGTTCAAGTCGAACTGGATGCCTGAGAGGCAGAGTGAGAGGTGTGTTTAATCAGCGAGCCACAGGAACCATCAGTATGCATACTCTTCGATATCTGTTGAGGAGACTGAGCACCTATGGGTCTACCCGGAGTGCAATGACGTCAGTCCAATAACCAATATCATCACTCCGTGTGGTACCAGCAAATTGGTTAAAATGATGATCTTGTGCAGTTTTATCCACAAATGTCTTTCTATTATGGACGTGTCTGCATGTCACAATGTATACGTTTTGAAAATATATGACACATAATGCGACGAAGGCTGTGAACCACACTGAATTCATGAAGGCAACTCTTCTCTCAGTTTGATCTTGTGATCATAGGAAACATTAACGAAATGAAAGAAAGTATAAACAGACAACTCTAAGTTGAACATGTCATTTCTAGAGTGAAATTCTTGAATCACTTCAAATATTTCTTTATCTTTTCCCAATTCAAAATCTATAATGTGGTGTCTTCCAAATAGCTGACATGTTGTGGACAACTTTGTCTTGCAGTCCTATTGTTTTTATTTATACAAGAATAACATTGATTTTACATTTGAACTTCCATTTGATTGTTGCTTTGGTGATTCGTTAAATAAAAATCAAATAGCTTGTCCCGAGCAGAACGTTGCCACCCTAACAGTCCTTTGGAATATCTCTCTCATATGCCAGATGTCCTGTCTCTGCAGCCGTCATGCTCAAACCCCCAGTTAAATCGTGAATCCATCTTTCCCTTGGTCTTTTCCAACACTTCATGTCTCCTTATATGTCTAAACTACGTCCTATGTTGGCGGGACTAGCAAGGGGGACAAAGAATAGTAACACTGCAACCTACAAAGCACGTCGTAAGCGGCGACTGAGCTAGGGGTCTAGGGAAGCTACCATAGTAAACAAAAAGGATCACAGAAATCGGATGTGCTGGCCTACTTGTAGACGTATAACTGGCACAACGTATAATCGCCCTTAGGCTCGGATCACATACAAATCACACAGAGTGGTTAACAAGTGGTCGATATGGATCGTTCCAAGAAGAAGACAGAAGAATTTGTCCACAATACTTCCAGTACGATTATATAATCCCATATACAACTTGTATCATTATAATAATATATAATCATTCCTCTCGTACCGTTATACGTTACATAGGGCCTGCAAGTAATTTCTCCATACCGCTCTATCCTGGGCAACTCGCTCAATCTCCTCCATGGAACTGAGACCGATATTTCCTGCCACAGCAAAGTTCGTTTCAGAGTCTCTTTAGGTCGACCTCTATTTCTTGAACCCTTTGCATCCCACTTCAATGCCTGCTTTGATATTCGTTGATCATTTCTCCTCAAGGTGTGCCCAACATATCTCCATCTTCTCTTTCTTATAACAGTTGCCACTAGTGGTTGACCAGACATGTCTCTGATTTCATCACTTCTTCTGAATTCGTTCCATTTTATATTCATTATTTTTCGCAATCTATTTTCAAATGCATCCAACTTGCTTTCTATATTTTTAGTCATTTTTCCAACTATCATTATATTTGAGCCAAAAACAATATCAGCAATTCAAGAACTGCTCGGAAAGATTGGAAGGGATGGCAAGAGAGAGGAAGAGCTGGAAGAAGTTTGTTGAAGACATGTGCTCCGTTGGGAGTTGAAAGTTGAAGATGAAGAAGAACTGGAACTGCTCGACGCTCGATTTACACTTTGATATAAAGTGGTACACTTTTACAACAAATGTGTTGAGTGCTGGATCGACCATGTATGTTTTCAGAACTACCCCCGCACGAAACAACTATACGACATAGCATGTAGTGAACTCCTTAGAGAAAGCTAAAGAGAGACAGACCAAAGACAGCATGTCGGAAAGCATTTGAGGCAGAGATGCATAAATTTTGGCCAAACTTGAGGACACCCTACGTATAATGGCCACAGATCGAACAAGATGTATATATTTTATTGTTGCCCAACAATGCGTGACGACCGCTCACTGCTTTGTGAGTCTGCGACCAAGGGAAATAAGAAGATAATCCGATAAGCAACCTGATAATGATGTACACTTACGTCCACGCAAATCCCTGATGCAATTTACATAAGTATGTTACACACATTATTCAGCTTTCTAAATTGAGTTCAGCACATAACTTAGTAGAAAAATGAACATTTCTAGCCATTAATCATCTAGTTGCTCAACTTGCTATAATATCAGAGTCACAAACAGTTACGTGCCTTCACTTTGGTTTGAATTTGAAACACTTTCCTGTCTAAATTATATTCCATTTTCTTTCTCTATATATCAATATATATATATAGATAGATACCCTTGTCTCTCTCTGTCTTTGTGGGATATATATATATATATATACGAGAGATGTGATAGGGTTGTGGTTAGTATGCGCGTGATTCTAGGCGCGTGATTCCAGGATCATATTGACCAGTTACAGTGCGTATTTGTTTCCTAACTTAATAACTGTCAGTTGACCAAGTCTTAGATGTTGACCACATCATACATAGTGTACAGTTAGTTACAGAAAACTACGAGTCTTACACTTACTCTCTGTTCTTGGGGGTTCAACAGTTGTGCGCCACTTTCCCGGCCTCTTGCTGTTTTCTGTATTGTATCCCATAATAGTCCAGCACTCCTCAGTTCACCAAGACGCCTTCTTCGAGTCTTTAAGACGTCCCGTTTTCCTTACGGGTACTACTCAAGTGCTTGTCTAGTGATACTCGACTGTGTCTTCCGTAGGGTATGCCCGATCCATCGCCATTTTCTCCTCTTAGCCTTGGTCTAGCACATTATTTCCTAATGTATCACTTGGTAGGAAAAGGAACTCTTACTATTTGATAGTATTTATTATCATAGGAAATATGATCATCGCCGATAGTGAAGCTGATAATACGTTTCGCTAGTGATAACGTTCTGTGGACATTCCCTAGTTCGAGTCCAACATGGGACAAACATTTTTGATGTATGTTTTGACATCATTTTTGGGGAGATCTAAATTGCGAGTACCTCTGAAGTTCAAGTAAAGCTCGCCTGAATGGCGAGGACACTGGTGCAAAGGAAAGTACCACGCAAAATCAGTCGGATGCGCCATATTAGGCCGTCACGACTTCACGTGAATTCACCGATGACGAACGACAAATACAATGGTAGAAAATGAGTGTTAAATCAGTGCAACATCCGTTACCATGATGACACATACAATGCACTATCGCACTTAGATTTTTTGGATATGTCTAGCCTATGTGGACATATTTATGAATGAAATATTATAGCAGTCCCGGGGTCCTGGATAGGCGTTCGCACCAGTACACTGAAACAGAATAACCTTTTGCTAGCATATACCAATGTCGCCGCATCATGACACGGTGATGGTCTCTCAACATTTTATACTGAATGAATAATGGCTCGATTCTAGTCTTTGGGCTTTGCTGATCTCTAAATAATTGATGATCTTAAAGATGAGTGTTGGCTGTATGAACATTTGTATTGTATTTTCTACCACTTCTCTTCATAATTCTCATTGTATATTATGTTGTACTGTCTAGTGAGTACATGTGTGGGACATGTGCGTGTGTGTGTAGAGGAAAGTAATAACAACGATGTGGACAAATAAGTCTGATTAATTAGAAGTTGATTTTCGGTAAAATATAGAGAATGTGGAAAACATATCTTGATTAATTAGAAGTTGATTTAACGCCCGAGTGGTTACCGGGGCCCAAATTTGTGGTGTAAAGAATAGAACCACTATTACCTGCCTCGCGTGTCGTAAGAGTTGACTAAGGAGGTTTGGCTGTAATCGGATGCATGTGTCCTGAGCGCGTAGAAGTCTATGCGTTTAGGGGCCTACCAAACCAATGTGCAACGTATACACACACGTTCTTGGCAAAGATCAAACATATCACAAAGAGTGATTTAAATTGGTCGTAAAGAGCGAACGCAAAGAAGGAGAAGTTGATTGTTGGTAAAATATAGAGAATGTGGAAAACATAAGTTTTTCATAATTAGAAGTTGATTGTTGGTAAAATATAGAGAATGTGGAAAACATTTCTGAATAATTTGTTGGTAAAATCTAAATTGGGAAACACTTGTGCGCTTCAAGTAACCAGCTGGTTGTGTGCGCTTCAAGTAACCAGCTGCTTATGTGTGCTTCAAGTAACCAGCTAGTTGTGTGCACTTCAAGTAACCAGCTGCTTGTGTGTGCTTCAAGTAACCAGCTGCTTGTGTGTGCTTCAGGTAACCAGCTGGTTGTGTGCACTTCAAGTAACCAACTGGTTGTGTGCGCTTCAAGTAACCAACTGGTTGTGTGCGCTTCAAGTAACCAACTGGTTGTGTGCGCTTCAAGTAACCAACTGGTTGTGTGCGCTTCAAGTAACCAACTGGTTGTGTGCGCTTCAAGTAACCAGCTGGTTGTCAGGAATAGAAGTTAGATTTACTTCACATTTCCCATATTTGATACAGAGACGGACAAAACCTGCTTTCATTCCCTTAGGAGGATCTTTCATCTTTCGATATTATAATGTACTTTTTCTTGATTACTTTTCGACTTGTCAAGATATCACTTCTGTTCTAGTTATCAACTAGTCTTCTTTGTTCATGTATTATTCAATCTAGCGAGACGGTGTCCTTCATTATTGAAAACTAGGAATGTCGCAGCGTTGTTTTATGATATTACCATCTCTTGAGGTACCAAGAGGGGGAGGGGGGACTACACCTTGCACAATAAATTACCGATTGCAAGACTCATTATTGATCTGATGCACACAGGCGTTTATTGTTGAGATAGTAATGATGTCTCCGGGCATTGGGAACTATCGACAAGTCAATGACACCAATTCGTTCTGCTCGCCGACCACACGTCCTCATTACCATGTCGTTGTATCCAGTCTTTGCTTAATTACCAAACCAGGAGCGCCAGCAGTTGATGACGGGGGCTTAGATCAATAAGAATCTAGCAGGTGTCTTGCAGGGAGCGAATAAAGCAGCCGGGATGGAGATTAATTCAAAGATGAATCACCAGTGTGTCTTGTTCCCTGGTGCAGGACCCTAAGGAATCGCTCGGCATTGTCGCCGTTAACGGTGATTGAGAAAGAAAGTGGCAACAGCAGTGTTGACGAGATGACTACAAGGTTCGATCAATGACAAACACTTGCCAACGCCAATAACTATCCCTGGTTTTCTATTACCTTTAAATTAAACAAGGAGGTGATCGTTTTAGTTCAACTTACCTGCAAGACTGACGCCTCAGCTGGTCACTGATTGATGCTTTCTGTCCACAAATGTCATCCTTTGACGTGCGAATTAAATCGTATTGTTTATTTGCCCCGCTTCTTTTTCATTCACAATTTTGCATATATTTTTTTTGCTAATCTTTTTCTGCACTGTAGTTTTTTTTTTTTTTAATTTATTGTTTTGTAATCTTTGTTTATTTCTATTAAAAAGTTATACTTTTCACCAGACCCTAAACATAGATTTTGTTGATACAATTGTAACACGGAGATGTTGTATATGGTATGTTATATATTGATGTAGAAGCAAGTAGACGTTGAAGGTAACAGCATCATCAGGTGACTGGCTGGCTGGTGTAGGCGATCATGGATCTATACAAATCTCTCTCTGGTGTTTGCTATCATCTCATATGTTGACGCTCTCCTATGCAATGAAGTCAGACTATTCATAATTGTATCTCTCTGTCTTCCTTTATCTCCTCTACCCTCGATTTTACCGGTTGTTACAATGTGCTCTAAACCTCCTCATCACATGTCCGAAAAATGATGATTGTTTCGTTCTTATATTGATGATACGCTTTCTCTGTGTTCTGACCTCATTCAACACCTCAACATTAATCATTTTAGCAGACCATGGGATTCTCATCATTCTTCTGTAAAACTACATCTCTGTGGCCCTCACAGATTTCTCCATCTATTTGTTTATTGTCCATGACTCGCATCCGTATGTCAGTATTGGTTCTATGTAGCACTGTATAACTCTCATTCGGATATCAATTGTCTGTCTATCTGTTTGTTGTCCATGACTCGCATCCGTATGTCAGTATTGGTTCTATGTAGCACTGTATAACTCTCATTCGGATATCAATTGTCTGTCTATCTGTTTGTTGTCCATGACTCGCATCCATATGTCAGTATTGGTTCTATGTAGCACTGTATAACTCTCATTCTGATCTCAATTGTCTATTTGTTTGTTGTCCATGACTCACATCCATATGTCAGTATTGGTTCTATGTAGCACTGTATAACTCTCATTCTGATCTCAATTGTCTGTCTATCTGTTTGTTTATTGTCCATGACTCACATCCGTATGTCAGTATTGGCTCTATGTAGCACTGTATAACTCTCATTCTGATCTCAATTGTCTGTCTATCTGTTTGTTTGTTGTCCATGACTCACATCCATATGTCAGTATTGGTTCTATGTAGCACTGTATAACTCTCATTCTGATCTCAATTGTCTGTCTATCTGTTTGTTTATTGTCCATGACTCACATCCGTATGTCAGTATTGGTTCTATGTAGCACTGTATAACTCTCATTCTGATCTCAATTGTCTGTCTATCTGTTTGTTTGTTGTCCATGACTCACATCCGTATGTCAGTATTGGTTCTATGTAGCACTGTATAACTCTCATTCTGATCTCAATTGTCTATTTGTTTGTTGTCCATGACTCACATCCATATGTCAGTATTGGTTCTATGTAGCACTGTATAACTCTCATTCTGATCTCAATTGTCTGTCTATCTGTTTGTTGTCCATGATCTATGTAGCGCTGTATAACTCTCATTCTGATCTCAATTGTCTATCTATCTGTTTGTTGTCCATGATCTATGTAGCGCTGTATAACTCTCATTCTGGTCTCAATTGTCAATGACTAATTGATATATAAACGATATATGTAGCTAACATATATTATACATATATCGGTATAAAAACAGGGAAATGGGGTAGGTAATATATATGATATATATCGGAGTAAAATTATGGATATTTTACAAAGTATATTTTGTGTTGTACTTGTAGATTGGGGGATTGTTAGAGTGCATGTTTCCTACGATATGTTGATGCACATGCTTACTACGTTAGTTGGTGTTTACCATCATTTATGTTCAGGGATTTGATAAGGAAAGTCAATATCGTTAATTGTAAGTTAGGTATTTTATCTGTTCACGCTATCAGACATGTTGTAGATAATACCAAAGATAATACATTAAGAGACAGTACAATGATTGGTTGTACTTGTGATCATGGGATCATGGTCCACGGACATGACCGTACAGCTGTGACAAGTCTGTTTGTGCATCATTGTTATTGTGCATGTACTAAAGTACACGTGCTACACTTGACCTTTATCCGCACTTCTATTAGTTTAGTAACAACGTGAGGTCAGCTACAACATGATGTTGCATCAGCAGTCATATGCATTATTTCTATATTCATATTTGTTAAATTGCGTCGTGTGTGTGTGCGTACGCACAAATAATAAGACCGGCGAATAGTAATGGTTCGTTACTCAAATTTTCATTCCTGCCTTGCTTCGGAAGAAACCAGTATGACCTAGAAATAAGTACTTGTTGTTTGACCAGTAATCGTTACTATTATTCGCGTCAGTTTGACATTAATTTAGGTGAAGTACCGTTGCTATAGTCCGTTCAACAACTCATGCTCACAGTCCAATGCGAATTGTAGCAAAACCATCTATTCCACAGTAGCGAAACTTTGCACCCTATCTTAGAATTATACCGATGCAAATGTCTGATGGAAGAAATTGCTATAGGAAACCTGAATTTTGTAATATAACGGTTTCCTTTGATGTTGGCGGCATATTTGGCAAGTCTGATACAGAATTTTAGTTTTTACAGTAAATGCACCAATATGACATTTTATGTCAAGTCTCATTCAAATGCGTATCATCCTAGCTCATACATGGGGACCAATGTTGATACTTTGAATAGAGTCATGAAAAAAAACACGAAATATAGACATAGTTGTATTATTGGTTTTAAAAAAAAAATTTACATTACAGTTAAAGTTAGCTGCCATGTCATAATGCCATCCCCTTTCGCGTCCAGGCTTGGGATTGGCAATGGCGGAGCTACTTGGAGACGTTCTTTTCAAATCGCTACTTTTTCGGTACATTGTGCGTGTGTTAACATATGTTGTAGGAGGTATCATTTCAATAAAATAGATCTTTACTATGGTTCTTGTATACTGTGGTAAATCTGTACACTAAATTCAAAATAGGCACCAACGACCTGTGGCTTGGCGAGTATGGCAACAGAACATATCCTACAGAACTGCCCCCAGTATGCAGACCTGAGAAGAAAGAGGTGGCCCACTTACACCAGCATCCAAGACAAACTGTATGGCGTGGCTGATAATCTGAGGCAGACGGTTGCCTTTTAGAGAATCTGAAATCCCAATCTAGTGAGAACGCAGAAGAAGAAGTATACTGTGGTACAGATGACCGATATGTGCCTGGGGTCAAATGCGCATAGGGACAACGCCGCAACAGGATTAGTGAACTGGCACTAATCAAGATCCTACTCCACCTCCACGTGGTGACCCTTGTAACAGACATTAGTTTCTGTCTGGCTAAGCGGATAGGGATCGATGGAGAGCTATTCTGCGTGGGTAGGGATGCAGACGTAGTCACATTGGATGAGACCCACCCGCAACACAGACGAGCAGAATCTCAAGATTGACTTATTAATGCACGTCTCTTCCGGCCGATGGGAAAAGCTGAAGGAATAACCATAAAGGGATGAAGGGTGCATCCAGAGAAGAGACGTGGGCCCGCGTGGAGCAAAACTTGGTCCCAAGATGAGTTGCATGTGGGCCCACATAGAGCGAAACTCGGAGCGATGAGGTGGGGGCCCGAGTTGAGCCCAGTGTCCGGACAGCCTAGAGGCTTGTAAATGTGAGAACTGATGGAAATGGTGGGGCAGGCACGAGGACAGAGCCAGCACGCATGCAGACGATGCATGGGTGGGCCCACCGGTGGGTCGACGTGCACAGCTCTGATAGTGAGGGATCGTGGCAGGCGTAGGGGTGAGCGTCCACCCAAAGTTGCAGAAAAACTGGAAAGCCCAGCAGAGACTTGAATTCACTACGCGTTTTCGCTCGTAGCGAACTACTACTGCCTTGTAGTTAGATTGGGGGCAATCAAAGGCTAGCGGAGCAAACCGTAGACAGAACTGGACGGAAGGAAAACCAAGTAGTCCACAAAAAGACCGGCAAGCTGGCCAGATGATGCTCGACAGCCCGGGAGGGTAGGTCGTCTAAGGGTCGCTACCCTAAAAGAAAATAGGAACTTGTTGTCTTGCAGGTTGGCTGGGGACAGTCAAAGGTTGACGTAGAGCGAACCAAATAAACGCTGGTTGAAATCGGACACGTCGCCGAAGGACAAGCACTAGAGTTCCAAATGGTACTGAAGATTGTAACGTAAAACAAGCGTTCTTGGCAAAGGCTGTTTATATATCACAATATGAATGATCAAAATGGCCGAAACAGTACGACCGAGATAAAGAGAGAGAGATATGTGCCTCTTTGCGAAACTGTGCGTATAGTATTAATGACACTTTTTGCATTGTAACTTCAAACTCATTAGAAATGTTATATCAATGTCTTTTTTGAGAAGTCAACAATATGAGCCAATAGCTTCACACTTTTTATAATTTCGATATACGCCTTATCGATTTTTCAAATTCATCATATTGTTAGTATTGCATCTCTACAATCAAATTACGTAAAGAGTTTTTATTTATGATCCCGAAAAATGCTTCAAAATTATTTTTGAACAGCCCTACCCTCTAAAAATTGGTTATAGAAAATGTCTACAATTGTCTTTCTTTTGTCCCTAGATACAGTGTATGTCATTCAATTAACCCAATCGAGTTATGTATCCTTGTAAAGCTTGATCTGAGTACTAACAGATATATTAGATTCAATTAAGCTAGGCAATGAGTGTATGCTCTAACAGACGATTTCCCTGACAATTTAAACTAAATTCACATTACATTTTTAAAACGCAGTTTTCTCCCATTTGTAAATTTCGTTAACGTGGGTAATGTACGTTTTCCACAGTGAAAGAAATCTTCAAGATATCAATATGAGATTAGGCGCAGACATGTATCTATTAATATGGAAGGGACAACAGAAAATGCACCTTTCTCAAGCGAATAAATATATATTAATTTTTTAATTAACCAATGGGTCCTATTTTTGGCTGTGAATTGGGTAGGTCTTATTCGTTGCACCCCAGAGATCAGTTACATGTTACAGAACAATTTAAAGTTGTCAGGTACCCAGAATATTGGTATATTTAGGCTGTGCAGTCAAAAAAATTGCAATTGTTATTTATTTCACTCTGTTGTTTGGAGACCGTACGACGTTGTTTACGATCCAACATGGCTGCCGTTTCCATGTCAACCCAATAATTTATTAATGCGAAAGATATATAAATTTTCATTTTAGACCACTCTAGTAGTAACTGCTATGTATCACATAATTTTATTGATACTTTTGAGAGATAAGAAAGTTGAGAAATCCTGTAGCATAACCCCTTAACTAAAAGTTTGTGTCGCACTTATGACGTCATTTAATTACCATGTTCAAACCCGAGTCTATTTGGTGCATGGAAAATGCAAGAATCGTTAAAAAAACCTATGGATTTCGTCTTGAATGTTGCTATTTTTGTCATCAATGTATTAAATGTCTGTAAACATGAGTTTTCTTCAACCAAGCCAATGGACGCGTTAAATATATAGCACAAAGAAGGAAACTTCTAGATGGTATGATTGTTTGAATGGCAAAAATATTTTGTAGCGTAGGGAACATGTGTAGTTCACATGCCAGTTTTCAAGTTATTTCATCAAATGGTTACAAAGATACAAATTGTTATCTGTGGGCATGACAAGTTAAACGGACTTTTTTTTATAGCGATCATGGTAACTAATAGTTACTGACTGACTTATGTACTTCATTAGAGATACTGCAGACAGTTTTTATTGTATCTATACATTGTACTTGGTCTTCTATTCTATCCTCTCCTTTCTAGTGTGCATGTGAAGGCTGTTTTCTGATGTCAATGTGTGGGCTGGTTTCCATGTGAACGCTGTTTTCTGGTGTCCACGTGAGAACTGTTTTCTGGTGTCAATGTGGGCTGTTTTCTGGTGTCCACGTGAACGCCGTTGTATGGTGTCCACGTGAACGCCGTTGTATGGTGTCCACGTGAACGCCGTTGTACGGTGTCCACGTGAACGCCGTTGTACGGTGTCCACGTGAACGCTGTTTTATGGTGTCCACGTGAACGCTGTTTTATGGTGTCCACGTGAACGCTGTTTTATGGTGTCCACGTGAGAGCTGTTTTCTGGTGTCCACGTGAACGCTGTTTTCTGGTGTCCACGTGAGAGCTGTTTTCTGGTGTCCATGTGTGGGTTGTTTTCTGGTGTCCATGTGTGGGCTGTTTTCTGGTGTCAATGTGTGTGTGTGTGTGTGTGTAATGATATGTATGTCTGATGTATGCGTAATAATATGCATGTCTGGTGTGGGTGTGTGTGTATGTGCTTAATATGCTGAATAATATATCCATTTTTTTCATTTCTCCTTTCAGAACCTTGGAATTCCCTGGGAATCTCAAGCTGGATGTAAGTTGCTTTGAGTCCTTTCTGTTTATTCTGCGCTTATCAATGAAGCTTAAATAAAGTGGAAAGTTGTGTGCAGGTCAACATCATTTGGATGCTGTGTGCGCTGGAACATTAAGATGTCTGCTACATTAGAGGATGGAACATGTATGGAGTTGTCCAATGTGTAATGATGCCGATCAGTAGACTTATAATTAACTAAAAAGTTCCACTAACCGGGCAGCAAGATTAAGATGTCTGCTACATTAGAGGATGGAACATGTATGGAGTTGTCCAATGTGTGATGATGCCGATCAGTAGACTAACTAATTAACTAAAAAGTTCCACTAACCGGGTCGCAAGTCTTTTTTCCCAACGTCGTACACGATCTGGCGACATTTCAAAATAAATGTTTGAGATGAATTCTGCAACATTTTCTGACCAAATACGACAGCAAAGGAAACGCTTTCTTACTGTGCATTATTGGAGACTATCATTGAAAAGATAAGGATAGATTAGGTATATACGTCGTTTGCCAGTAAGTGGATTGGTTAGGGCAGCTCTTCGATGAGAAAAGAAAGCATGGGTGTCAAAATAAAACATGACGAAGAACGATCAATGATAGTTGAAAGAGTATGGTCTAACGAGAGAAACAATGAATAGAAAAGCGTCAGAACTGTAACAATAGAAAATGTTTTGTGAAAGCCTTAGGTGTCAAGCAGGGACACCATGAGAATATAGATATATAGAGGCGTAACGTACTCACGTTCTCGGCGCAAACCTCACAGAGTGGTTAACATGTTTTGATTTTTTTTCTATCCAGAAGCACTTGAGCTTTCGACTCGGTGCCATGGACATCGTAGGCCTTCAGTTCGGTGCAACGAACACCGTAAATCTGGAGAACCTGTGACTTTTCTGCCAGTCCGCGGAATTGAACCCGCACTCACAGAGGGCTTATCACCCGTCGTCTAACGCGCTACGAACACGCTGGGCAGGCCGGCTAACTTGTTTGATAGCAACACAAATAAATAAACGCTAACAGTACTGCCCAATACTGTTTACACTCCAGCAGTTATAGTCTCCATACTACACTTTGACATGTGATGTACACCTTTGTTTACATTGGTCTCAATTTGTCAGATATCACGATTAGAAATCTGCTGGAATAATTGTTGTATTTCTCTTCCTCGGCTTTGTGCTATGTGCGTTTGTCGCATTGTAGAGATGTGAAACACGTAATAACAAGTACTGTAGTTTTACACAATACAAAACCAATAATAATACACAGAAACGTTTTATGTTGCATTGTATTACAAGTGACACCGACGCTGAGATATCTACACATGTTTGTCCAACATTAACCATTTTCAGCCTTACATATTCTGGACGTATATTGATCCAATACTTCTGTATGGCACCGAATCATGGACAATGAATAAACAATCAATACGATCATTGGAAGCCACATAGATATGATTTTACAGAAGAATGCTGAAAATTCGATGAACAGCGAAGAAAACAAATGTGGAGGTTTTAAATCAGGTCTGCACACAAAGAAACCTTATCAAAACAATAAGAATCCGACAATCAAGGTTCTTCGGACATATAATGCGAAGAGAAGGTTGGAACATTTGGTGACAACAGGTAAAATGCAGGGAAGGAGAGATCGTGGAAGACAGAAGGAGAAGATGCTGGATGGCCTGACATCATGGTTTGACACAAGATCGACGTCAGAACTGATTACATGCACCAAGCAGAGAGTTGTGGAGAGACATGATCGCCTACGCCGACAGGCAATGGCACGTGAATGAATATTCTGGACCAGAATTGCCTTATATCTTGAATCCTTATTCACATACCCAGGCTGCAGGAAGCTGTTTACAGAGTCTCACACCTTGAAGGTGGAGTAGGCTCTTGGTCAGTTCTGCTTGACTGACTTCCGTCATTTTATTCTTTTTGTGTTATATCGCATTATAAACTTGGAATATTTCAAGATAAATACGTCATATTCACGTACGTTGAGACGCCATGTGCACGTACGTGGAGACGTCATATTCACATACGTTGAGACGTGATGTGCACGTACGTTGAGACGTCATATTCACATACGTTGTCATATTCACATACGTTGAGATGTCATGTGCACGTACGTTGAGACGTCATAAGCACGTACGTTGAGACGTCATACGCACGTACGTTGAGATGTCATAAGCACGCACGTTGAGACGTCATAAGCACGTACGTTGAGATGTCATAAGCACGTACGTTGAGACGTCATATCTGATGAGCCTATTGATGTGAAATGAATGAAAATCTTGTCTTCTTCTCTCTGAAATGAACATCGTCGTGACATATCCTTTACATGACTTATCCGTCAACAGCAGTCAACGTTTCGTCTATTTTCTACGCACCGCTTATACGTTCAGTAGTTTGCCTTTGAAATCGGACAACTAGAGCGATCCAAATTGTATGACTTTATTTGCGATTAATCAAGGTAGGGTTAAAGCTTCTTTCTTCTTCTGTTCTCTAACCCTGTTATACCTTACAGCACCTGGACAAGAATATATTTCTAGTAGCACCTGGACAAGAATATATTTCTAGTAGCACCTGGACAAGAATATATTTCTAGTAGCACCTGGACAAGAATATATTTCTAGTAGCACCTGGACAAGAATATATTTCTAGTAGCACCTGGACAAGAATATATTTCTAGTAGCACATGGACAAGAATATATTTCTAGTAGCACCTGGACAAGAATATATTTCTAGTAGCACCTGGACAAGAATATATTTCTAGTAGCTCCTTGACAAGAATATATTTCTAGTAGCTCCTGAACAAGAATATATTTCTAGTAGCACCTGGACAAGAATATATTTCTAGTAGCACCTGGACAAAAATATATTTCTAGTAGCACCTGGACAAGAATATATTTCTAGTAGCACATGGACAAGAATATATTTCTAGTAGCACCTGAACAAGAATATATTTCTAGTAGCACCTGGACAAGAATATATTTCTAGTAGCACCTGGACAAAAATATATTTCTAGTAGCACCTGGACAAGAATATATTTCTAGTAGCACCTGGACAAGAATATATTTCTAGTAGCACCTGGACAAGAATATATTTCTAGTAGCACCTGGACAAGAATATATTTCTAGTAGCACCTGGACAAGAATATATTTCTAGTAGCACATGGACAAGAATATATTTCTAGTAGCACATGGACAAGAATATATTTCTAGTAGCACCTGGACAAGAATATATTTCTAGTAGCACATGGACAAGAATATATTTCTAGTAGCACCTGGACAAGAATATATTTCTAGTAGCACCTGGACAAGAATATATTTCTAGTAGCACCTGGACAAGAATATATTTCTAGTAGCACATGGACAAGAATATATTTCTAGTAGCACATGGACAAGAATATATTTCTAGTAGCACATGGACAAGAATATATTTCTAGTAGCACCTGGACAAGAATATATTTCTAGTAGCACATGGACAAGAATATATTTCTAGTAGCACATGGACAAGAATATATTTCTAGTAGCACCTGGACAAGAATATATTTCTAGTAGCACCTGGACAAGAATATATTTCTAGTAGCACCTGGACAAGAATATATTTCTAGTAGCACCTGGACAAGAATATATTTCTAGTAGCACCTGGACAAGAATATATTTCTAGTAGCACATGGACAAGAATATATTTCTAGTAGCACCTGGACAAGAATATATTTCTAGTAGCACCTGGACAAGAATATATTTCTAGTAGCTCCTTGACAAGAATATATTTCTAGTAGCTCCTGAACAAGAATATATTTCTAGTAGCACCTGGACAAGAATATATTTCTAGTAGCACCTGGACAAAAATATATTTCTAGTAGCACCTGGACAAGAATATATTTCTAGTAGCACATGGACAAGAATATATTTCTAGTAGCACATGGACAAGAATATATTTCTAGTAGCACCTGGACAAGAATATATTTCTAGTAGCACCTGAACAAGAATATATTTCTAGTAGCACCTGGACAAGAATATATTTCTAGTAGCACCTGGACAAGAATATATTTCTAGTAGCACATGGACAAGAATATATTTCTAGTAGCACCTGGACAAGAATATATTTCTAGTAGCACCTGGACAAGAATATATTTCTAGTAGCACCTGGACAAGAATATATTTCTAGTAGCACCTGGACAAAAATATATTTCTAGTAGCACCTGGACAAGAATATATTTCTAGTAGCACCTGGACAAGAATATATTTCTAGTAGCACCTGGACAAGAATATATTTCTAGTAGCACCTGGACAAGAATATATTTCTAGTAGCACCTGGACAAGAATATATTTCTAGTAGCACATGGACAAGAATATATTTCTAGTAGCACATGGACAAGAATATATTTCTAGTAGCACCTGGACAAGAATATATTTCTAGTAGCACATGGACAAGAATATATTTCTAGTAGCACCTGGACAAGAATATATTTCTAGTAGCACCTGGACAAGAATATATTTCTAGTAGCACCTGGACAAGAATATATTTCTAGTAGCACATGGACAAGAATATATTTCTAGTAGCACATGGACAAGAATATATTTCTAGTAGCACATGGACAAGAATATATTTCTAGTAGCACCTGGACAAGAATATATTTCTAGTAGCACCTGGACAAGAATATATTTCTAGTAGCACATGGACAAGAATATATTTCTAGTAGCACATGGACAAGAATATATTTCTAGTAGCACATGGACAAGAATATATTTCTAGTAGCACCTGGACAAGAATATATTTCTAGTAGCACCTGGACAAGAATATATTTCTAGTAGCACCTGGACAAGAATATATTTCTAGTAGCACCTGGACAAGAATATATTTCTAGTAGCACCTGGACAAGAATATATTTCTAGTAGCACCTGGACAAGAATATATTTCTAGTAGCACCTGGACAAGAATATATTTCTAGTAGCACATGGACAAGAATATATTTCTAGTAGCACCTGGACAAGAATATATTTCTAGTAGCACCTGGACAAGAATATATTTCTAGTAGCACCTGGACAAGAATATATTTCTAGTAGCACCTGGACAAGAATATATTTCTAGTAGCATCTGAACAAGAATATATTTCTAGTAGCGCCTGGACAAGAATATATTTCTAGTAGCACCTGAACAAGAATATATTTCTAGTAGCACCTGGACAAGAATATATTTCTAGTAGCACCTGGACAAGAATATATTTCTAGTAGCATCTGAACAAGAATATATTTCTAGTAGCGCCTGGACAAGAATATATTTCTAGTAGCACCTGGACAAGAATATATTTCTAGTAGCACATGGACAAGAATATATTTCTAGTAGCACATGGACAAGAATATATTTCTAGTAGCACCTGGACAAGAATATATTTCTAGTAGCACATGGACAAGAATATATTTCTAGTAGCACATGGACAAGAATATATTTCTAGTAGCACATGGACAAGAATATATTTCTAGTAGCACCTGGACAAGAATATATTTCTAGTAGCACCTGGACAAGAATATATTTCTAGTAGCACATGGACAAGAATATATTTCTAGTAGCACCTGGACAAGAATATATTTCTAGTAGCACCTGGACAACAATATATTTCTAGAAGTTAGAACTAGTGAGGTTTATTAAGACATGTATTGGATCAGGTATGACATTTCCAATGAGTAGTCTCTGCGTCAGGTAAAGTTAATGAAATATTGTAAGAGGCTACAAACAATAGGCAACGTTCTTAGATTCTATTTGAAGATAGTAACTGACAACAGGTAGAATGTCGCTATTGGCGGAGATTTGGGATGAATGAGAAAGCAACTCCAAAGGCAGAGTGGCCATTGCTCATAATTGAAAAATTGTTCTATACACAACCACGCCCTGTTTCCCCACCTCCCACCTTCCCGGCTCTGTCAACAGTATGTGAGTCCTCTTGCTAGAACAATTTGCACGCGCTGCGAGGTTTGCCTACTGTCTAACAAATGAGCCCCTGGAGATGTCCACAACAGACAAGATAAAGACGATGACTTAATGGGCTTTCTCATGCGGATCGGGAAAGCTGAAGCGAAATATGTGCACCCATCCCAGCGCTTTCAATATATTCTCCGATTAGCGGATTCTTTTTCGCCACTCTCACTTTTCAGAAGTCTCATTCCGTGTTGTTTCCTACATAAATCGTAATCAACCAAATGGTTTTCGGCTGTGTGTATCCATTACCGTAATGAAGACATGTATTTACTCGGTATCACAGCAACAGAAAATAATGGCCGGGATTCTTTGTTCCTTAATTGTTATTTTCTTTCCCCCCAAACCCATCGCGATCATTTGAAATATTTACTCGCACAGAATGACAGATTAAAACTTGGTTACACTTTTGTCAACTCTTAAGTCCACCAGACCCTAAGCAAGATGAATTTAAGTGCTTTTTCTAAACTCTTTGAAATGTCAGACGGTTAAATGTTCTCAACGAACAATTGAATAAGTGTAAATACACCAGTTTAGCAAATAGTTGCGACTTCAAAATCAGAGCTACGAGAACAGTACAGTTGTTATGGCATTGTGTTTGGCAAGTTTCAGTACGTTTTCATCATATATTTCATGTGTGTGACACCAGTATTATTCACGTCTCTAGTTATAAAGCATCAACATTAATCGCCTTATAATTATGTTGACTGTTGCATGATTTGTTTTGTTCTCAAGGCAAACAGATAAACATATACGCGTGTTAAGTTACTCCAATGTCTATTCCATTACAGCCTTAAAGTAATCATTTGTTTAGAGAACAGAAGACTATATACGTGTGTTGATGTTGAGTGATTTGTCTTCTGTCCCCGAGAGAGTATAACACTGAATGCATGCTTCTAACACATTTTATTCTATCATTACAACAGCTGAACATTTTCATGTTCCTTGACTTCTATTCTAATTCCAACGCTCCATATCGACCACTTGTTAATCTATTCTTTGTGTGATTTGTATGTGATCTGAGCTTAAGAGCCAATGCACGTGTGCCAGTTATGCGCCTACAAGTAATCCAGCACATCCGATTTCTGAGATGATCTTTACTTACTAGGGTAGCTTCCATAGATCTCTATCTCAGTCGCCTCTTACGACATGCCTTGTAGGTAGCAGTGTTACTATTCTTTGCTCCCTTGTGAGCTCCGACAACACACTTCTATTCATTATCAATCATCATGTTGCTTGTCATTGTCGGAACTTGGCTCACATGACATCAATTTAAATGCATCCCTGTTCTGCGTCTGTCGCAGTCACCAGTGTCATTCTTGACGTTCCTTTCCTTCTTAGCAGTAACTATACTAGTCAGTGATCGCAGCCATTATCCCCGCAACTGAGATCATCTACCTGACTAGTTAGATATTAGCAGTAACTATACTAGTCAGTGATCGCAGCCATTATCCCCGCAACTGAGATCATCTACCTGACTAGTTAGATATTAGCAGTAACTATACTAGTCAGTGATCGCAGCCATTATCCCCACAACTGAGATCATCTACCTGACTAGTTAGATATTAGCAGTAACTATACTAGTCGGTGATCGCAGCCATTATCCCCACAACTGAGATCATCTACCTGACTAGTTAGATATTAGCAGTAACTATACTAGTCGGTGATCGCAGCCATTATCCCCGCAACTGAGATCATCTACCTGACTAGTTAGATATTAGCAGTAACTATACTAGTCGGTGATCGCAGCCATTATCCCCGCAACTGAGATCATCTACCTGACTAGTTAGATATTAGCAGTAACTATACTAGTCGGTGATCGCAGCCATTATCCCCACAACTGAGATCATCTACCTGACTAGTTAGATATTAGCAGTAACTATACTAGTCGGTGATCGCAGCCATTATCCCCGCAACTGAGATCATCTACCTGACTAGTTAGATATTAGCAGTAACTATACTAGTCGGTGATCGCAGCCATTATCCCCACAACTGAGATCATCTACCTGACTAGTTAGATATTAGCAGTAACTATACTAGTCGGTGATCGCAGCCATTATCCCCGCAACTGAGATCATCTACCTGACTAGTTAGATATTAGCAGTAACTATACTAGTCAGTGATCGCAGCCATTATCCCCGCAACTGAGATCATCTACCTGACTAGTTAGATATTAGCAGTAACTATACTAGTCAGTGATCGCAGCCATTATCCCCGCAACTGAGATCATCTACCTGACTAGTTAGATATTAGCAGTAACTATACTAGTCAGTGATCGCAGCCATTATCCCCGCAACTGAGATCATCTACCTGACTAGTTAGATATTAGCAGTAACTATACTAGTCAGTGATCGCAGCCATTATCCCCACAACTGAGATCATCTACCTGACTAGTTAGATATTAGCAGTAACTATACTAGTCAGTGATCGCAGCCATTATCCCCACAACTGAGATCATCTACCTGACTAGTTAGATATTAGCAGTAACTATACTAGTCGGTGATCGCAGCCATTATCCCCGCAACTGAGATCATCTACCTGACTAGTTAGATATTAGCAGTAACTATACTAGTCAGTGATCGCAGCCATTATCCCCGCAACTGAGATCATCTACCTGACTAGTTAGATATTAGCAGTAACTATACTAGTCGGTGATCGCAGCCATTATCCCCGCAACTGAGATCATCTACCTGACTAGTTAGATATTAGCAGTAACTATACTAGTCAGTGATCGCAGCCATTATCCCCACAACTGAGATCATCTACCTGACTAGTTAGATTTGAGACCATAGCCGTCAATAACTGTCGGCTCCTTTCGCATCTCCATCCACCACCTGCTCTCATGGCTTCATGTAACCCCTTATTCTGGAGGGGCCCCGATTAGCTAAACAGTTACTCCACCTTGTCAAAGAGTATCTCTTAGTCTAAGTTCAAGGTAGAATCACCGTATAATTTGATAGATGATATCCCTACCTGGTCATCTACATCTTCTATACCCAATCTTAAATTTCATTGTTTTATTCTATCTAGATTTTCTTCGTGTCCAGCTTGACATATACGGCGTGTACAAGACGTGTCCCGCTTGACATATACGGCGTGTACAAGACGTGTCCAGCTTGACATATACGGCATGCACAAGACGTGTCCGCTGACATATACGGCATGCACAAGACGTGTCCGCTTGACATATACGGCGTGCACAAGACGTGTCCGCTTGACATATACGGCATGCACAAGACGTGTCCCGCTTGACATATACGGCGTGCACAAGACGTGTCCAGCTTGACATATACGGCATGCACAAGACGTGTCCAGCTTGACACATACGGCGTGTACAAGACGTGTCCAGCTTGACACATACGGCGTGTACAAGACGTGTCCCGGTTGACACATACGGCGTGCACAAGACGTGTCCCGCTTGACACATATGGCGTGCACAAGACGTGTCCCGCTTGACACATACGGCGTGCACCGCTTGACACATACGGCGTGCACAAGACGTGTCCCGCTTGACACATACGGCATGCACAAGACGTGTCCCGCTTGACACATACGGCATGCACAAGACGTGTCCAGCTTGACACATACGGCGTGCACAAGACGTGTCCCGCTTGACACATACGGCGTGCACAAGACGTGTCCCGCTTGACATATACGGCATGCACAAGACGTGTCCCGCTTGACACATACGGCATGCACAAGACGTGTCCAGCTTGACATATACGGCGTGCACAAGACGTGTCCAGCTTGACACATACGGCGTGCACAAGACGTGTCCCGCTTGACACATACGGCGTGCACAAGACGTGTCCCGCTTGACACATACGGCGTGTACAGGAGATTTACATTGCTGCCTTTTTGCAGCCTATCTACGACGATGTACGGAAACCTACATATCTGAGGTAATCAGACCGGATCAGATCTGGAGACAACCGCATGGAGGCTGTGATAATACTGAGTAAATAAATTGTCGATATTGTCAAAAACAGGTCTATACAGTCTTACATAAGCTAGGAAAAGATGATTAAATAAGAAAATTAACAACAAACGACGTTTCGACCATAGGTCATTATTGTCTCCACATATGGACCGCACTGGGATTTCTTCAGTTGGTCTGGCATTTTTAATCCTATACATTAAGAGACATCCTAGGATTAACAAGGTCAAATTGTTTCATATTTATGTTTTAGTTCATTTAGTGCGTGTGTTTACTCACCTCTGAAGTCGAGGAAAGCACACCTGTATGACGAGGAACACTGATAATAAGGAAAACAAGCCTTCACGCAAAATCTGTCTGAAGCGTCATACCAGGTGTCCTGACAACGCCTGAATTCATAGTGGCCGAACATAAGAAGTATATGTTTACTTGATAACGACATATGGTCGAAACGTCGTTTGTTTTCAATTTTCTTATTTCATCTTTTTTTCCCCTAATTTACGTAATACAGTATATACCTATATATGTCTGTATCGCCCGCTTTTCTACCAATTATTTCCTATGTCAGGTCACACACTTTCAACTCTCTTTCCACAGTTCAGCTTCATATTTCCTTTTGACATCCAGTCATTCTTGTTGCATCCGCTATCCATCAGAGATCTGTCCTAGCTTAGAGACCGTTATGCTATATTTGAACGCATTTTTTTTGGATGGATAATAGTAAGATAACATCATCTTGAACTATATATTATTGACTCATCATTGTCATGTCTACTTGCAGGTGCCGCCCTTGTTAGCAGAGAGTATGTTAGATGTACTTCATCACATAGGTGAGTTATTAGCTAGTGTGTATATGTATATGTATGTGTTCGAGCACTTGAGGAGACATCATTCTTGTTGATTGTTCATCTTATCTAGAGTCTATATCTGTTATATAACATTGGTGGTGGTCTTCTTCACCCTTCGCCGCTAGGGAAGCATAGGTCTGCAACCAAGGCCTTCCAAGCCAGCCAATCCAAGGCCGTCCATTCCAGATCTCGCCACTCTCTCCCCGTCCTCTTGCATTCCATCTCTAACTCCAGTCTCCAGGTGTTTCTGGGTCTTCCCTTACTTCTATTGCCCTGGGGTTCCATCGGAGAGCCTGTCTCACGATGCTGTCAGGGGTTTCCTCAGTGTGTGTCCTATCCATCTCCACCTTCTGCTCATTATCTCTTGTTCCACCTGCCGTTGTCCTGCCCTATCCCACAGTTCTCTGTTTGTGGTCCTGTCGTACCATCTCAGATGGAGTATCCTGCGTAGGCATCTATTGATGAATGTCTGCAACTTTTGTGCAACTTTTTGGTGTTCACCTTAGTCGTTCTCCATGTCTCCGCTCCATACAGAAGGACAGACTTGACATTTGAGTTAAATATCATTATCTTAGTTTTATTCCTAATCATTCTTGAACTCCATATGTTCTTCAGAATGGCAAATGCTGATCTTGCCTTTTGTATTCTAACCGTAACATCTTCATCTGTGCCACCTTGAATGTTGACGACACTTCCCAGATATGTAAATGTGTCCACCTCTTTTAGTGGTGATCCTCTCAATAAGATTGGATCTCTGGAACCAGCATTTAATCTCATGATCTTTGTTTTCTCCCCATGAATAGTCATGCCTAGTTGCTGTGAGACTGTTTATAGTTTTGGTATTTTCTCTTGCATCTGCTGATGGTTGTGAGAGAGGAGTGCTAGATCATCTGCAAAATCCAGATCCTCCAATTGACTCATCATGGTCCATTGTATTCCATTTCTTCCCTGGCAGTTGTTGATCTCATTATCCAGTCAATAGCCAGCAGGAAAAGGAAGGGCGATAAAAGGCAGCCCTGTCACACACCAGTCTTTATTTCAAAGGCCGCTATCAGTTTTCTTTCATGCAGTACTCTAGCCGTAGTCTCCTCATACATTTTCTTTATTAAATTGGTTAGCTTCTGGGGACGCCATAGTGTCGTAGAAGTTTCCAGAGTGTTTCCCTGTCTAGGCTATCGAATGCCTTTTCATAGTCCACAAAGTTTATGTAGAGGGATGAGTTCCACTCGATGCTCTGCTCCACTATGATACGTAGCGTCGATATTTGATCTGTGCAGGATCTGTTTTGCCTAAATCCTGCTTGTCCATCCCTTAGTACTGCATCTGTAGTTTCCTTGAGTCTCTCTAGGATGATTCGACTTAGTATTTTGCCTGGTACAGACAGGAGCATTATTCCTCTATAGTTCGAGCATTCTTGGAGATCACCCTTTTAGGTAGTTTGACTATATAGCCCTCTCTCCAGTCTTTTGGTATTTCTTCCTTCTCCCAAATTTTTCCCAACAAACCATGTAGCATGTCTGTTGAGATGTCAGCATTTGCTTTTATGGTGGTGGTATCAGACACTTAACTTCATAGCAAACACCAGTCATGTTGTCTGTAATATTAGTCTGTTGGTTTTCTCTGTTACTACTTTGATGCATTCTGCTGAAGCAGGCATGTTTCTTCTTCTTCGAACGCTCCATGTCGACCACTTGTTAAACCACTATTTGTGATTTGTATGTGATCGGAGCCTAAGAGCGATTGTAAGTTGTGCCAGTTATGCTCCTACAAGTAGGCCAGCACATCCGATTTCTGCAACGCTCTTTATTTAGTAGGGTAGCTTCCCTAGGCCCTTACCTCAGTCGCCTCTTACGACATGCCTTGTAGGTCGCAGTGTTACCTCTTACGACATGCCTTGTAGGTCACAGTGTTACTATTCTTTGCTTCCCTATTCTTTGCTGACCCCGGCAGCACACGGGCGAAGCAGACATATAAGACTGATGAAGGTTTGGCTGCAGACATAAGACACTGATGGAGATAATGATTTGCTATATTAGACTTTGATAGACACTCTAATAGAACTATCTTATCGCTAAACATTTACCGTAACTAAATAATCAATCCAAAATCTTGGGATCCTGCAGGAGGTCACAAACTAGTGAAAATGAGTTACATATACAGGGTGTTCAAGATAATTGCAGCCCCATTGACAATTCGAAAGTTGCCAGGTACACATTGAGTTGTGTTTATTTACTATTTAAACCGGTTCTGACTAGCTCGTCCTACGTCACATTTGTTCATCGCCCCTACCCGCTCTACAATTACACACCATCACACAACCTTGACCTATACTACGTCATAACTGAGCCTTCCCATTTCCATACATATATACCAGATTAGCTCCATTCACAGGCTGCTTTTAAGTTGAACACCCTGTAGAACATGGTGATAGCTGACCATGAAAGTCATGATTTAATGAGTTTTTTTTTTTTTTTGAAGCTTTGTTAGGAAGACGTTGATGGTTATAACAACTATTAGAGGCTGTGTATATATTTAGTTTAGTTTAGTCGTCGGATCATCATCACTGCACGTCGAACCAATTAATCCATACATGCTCCGATCTCACCATCAGTATGTCTCTCATCGTGTTACAGCCAACGACGACCCCGGTTCTTTGTTGGTACTATTCTTCTTTGGCTACCAGCATTGTTTTCTTGTCTAGCTACATAACACTCTTTGAAATTCTTGCAGATTAGTGTTAGTGTTGTAGATTCACCACTACTGCTTGAATTATATGTACACGTCCTCTCTCCCATAGGGAGTTTATAATATCAGCCTGGCCCATTGCTCGCCCTCTTTGTGCAGCAGCCATACCTGCAAGCCTAACGTGGGATATATGGAATCACTAACGTAAAAACACTTCCCTAATCTACCCAGTTCAGAATTAGTACCAGGACTTTCTGGAGAGTCGCGATATAATAGTGGTTAGTACAGTTGCTTGTTAGGCACATTCCAAGTTGAATTTCTCAGTTGGAGTGGAGATTTTACCCAACCGTAACGACTGTCAGGCCAATCTACTCGCAATTTGGTGCCAGAAAAAGCACTGGGAAGTGAAGACGGCCGGTGCGATGTTGACCATATCACGCATTGTGTCCCGATGGTCAATAAAAAATACAGTCCTAACACCACATTCCCCAGTTTCCACCATGATATGAATAATGGTTTCCATACACTACCCGAAATTTCTGAGTTTAGAAGTTTGAAATCGTTGTCGAGTATATCGTGTAAGTGCCTTGCTCTGTCAGATGCTACTAGCTGAAAAGGGTTGAGCATTGCGTATACTGGCATACGTATAGATATGAAGTACAGTTGTTAGGATACTAGATAGGTGGGTTCAGCGAACTGCATCCCAGTTGAAGTGGAATTTTCTGATTAAAGGGCATGAAGCAGAATAATCGACTTCATTGCACCTGGTTTTATCTCGTATAGCTCATGACTATCTGCAGTGAAGGCAAGCCAACTGCCTAGAGTATTGGCGAAACACGTAAAACCAAAGTACTTTCGGTAGAAGCGTTGCTGGGTATTGTTTTTTTTAATTTTTAAAACTACAGTACTTTGTTGTTGTTTTTACGTGTTGCGCCATTACTACATAGTTTTACTGTAGTCTACCCTTATATCGATAATGCCGAGAGTATTCCACAAAGTACGAACTCCGTAGCTCCAACAACAATTTTAGGGGTCTCTAGAAATATGCACTTGTAAACAGAACGACGCGGTCCAGATTCGAACCCACGATCTGCGGAACGCATGTCTAGGGCATAACCACTAAGCCAAAGAGACCCCTAACTTCTCTTAGATCAGCGTTTCCAAAGTGGGGTACCGCCCCTGTGGTCGCTGAAGCCTTCCAGGGGCGGTAGTGGGTTCAGAAGTATTTTGGGGAGGTTTTTTTGTGATTTCGCGATTGAATAATCATTACAAATTTGAATTCTGCATTTGAATTCATCTTATGCCCATCTTACATGATCTATTTTTTCATCAATTTTTTATTTTATGTATATAATCATTTGAAAATTGACCATGTATGACAGAAATAAATATCAATTCTCTGGGTGGGGGCGTTGGCAAACTGTTATAATAGGAAGGGGACGTTACAACGTTGATGTCTTGCAAAGTGGGCGGTGGTCCGAAAAAGTTTGGGAATCTATGTCTTAGATCGACCTAGCAACAATTGGGTACGAGAGAAACAAGTAAATAAGGGCTGCCCGTGTCATATTGGTCACGTCATCATCCACCGTGTGTCGTATTTGTTTTTCAACTGAGAAAGATGTACATCAGACAAAACATTCAAAGAAATAGATGTTGTATGCTTAACAAACAGAAAATTCAATTTTACCTGAAAAGGAAGACGGAAATTACCGAACGACACATTGACGAAGTAAACAGCTAAGAATTGAAGATATCATATTAACGATCTGGCTCATGATCCTGGAGAAACAGAGATGTTTCTTGATAATGTTTATCAACAGAAATAATTGCTACAATGTTGTGACAGCATAATATACAAATGAAGATGGTATCTTTGTAATTAGCGCGTGTTTCAAGATATCAGAATACCCAAACATTGCTGATGATTAAAGTGAATATCTTTGTTCCGTGTCTGCCTGCAGCACGGGAATTAAGAACATGCAGATTTGATGGAGTCGACATCCGGACGATTAGATGAGTGTTACACGTTCTTTTTGTTGTTGTTATTAGACATTTGTACGGTAGTAGAATGCGGGCTATATAAGCGTCTTAGTACTTGAACGCTGCTCATTTTTACAAAAATACGACTCTTTGCATCCGTCCGACCATGATAAGAATCAGACAAGGGTCTTGCGGATATCAAAGAGTGAGCTGACTCATCTGAAAAAAAAGGTTCATGTGCCTAAACATATCTATGTTCCGCTCCACGTGAAAGATGCGGGCCCGGGAAATCATAAATAGACATCCCAGACTGCTGTTGGTCTTGTTATGTTAGAAGTGGTCCTTGTCTCCTAACGGCTGTAGCCCGCATCCCGCGATGAAGCAAAACCGTACCTGACGACAGAATAACGCCTCCATTTTTCCCCCGTTGCTCTTATCACATCATTAAGAAATGTGTTGATTCAACTCTTAATAAAAGGCTTTTATATTTGAGAAAGCCCAGTAAATATATTTTTAAAATGTTTTATGTATTGTAAATTAATGTCGTTATTGAATTCTATAAGTAACCTCCGATTTTTGACATTTAAATAAGACCTGAAGACTAGCAGTTAATATATTGACAAAAACGGGGGCGTTGACACGTGTAAGTCGTCAATACAGGCACATTTGTTGACTATTTTTCTTTAAAGCCAGGCTTTGATCTCCAGCTTGTAAAGTTCGCTAGGTATCAGGCACGCTGCTGGGGAGTTTAGGACTAGACAAAACTGAGCGTTCTGTCCCACCGGCTTCCATTGCTGTCCGGGACTACCGGATACCGGATAGTTTATGTCCTTATAATGCGCAGACATTTGCAGCTGACATTTGCAATGTGTGTTTCGAGCGTGTCTTCTGCCAAGTCGTAAATCATACACACAATACACGCATGAGCACATTTTCTGATTAGTTGAATTAATTTGTAGATATCTTGTATGTTGGATTAATTTGTAGATATCTTGTATGTTGTATTCATTTGTAGATATCTTGTATGTTGAATTAATTTGTAGATATCTTGTATGTTGTATTCATTTGTAGATATCTTGTATGTTGTATTCATTTGTAGATATCTTGTATGTTGTATTCATTTGTAGATATCTTGTATGTTGTATTCATGTGTAGATATCTTGTATGTTGTATTCATTTGTAGATATCTTGTATGTTGAATTAATTTGTAGATATCTTGTATGTTGTATTCATTTGTAGATATCTTGTATGTTGTATTCATTTGTAGATATCTTGTATGTTGGATTAATTTGTAGATATCTCTTGTATGTTGTATTCATTAGTAGATATCTTGTATGTTGAATTCATTTGTAGATGTATGTTTGATTAATTCGTAGATATCCTGTATGTTTGTTTAATTTGGACGTATCTAGTACGAGTATGTTGGATAGATTTGTATTCATGCATTGTATGTCGCAGTGTTACTATTCTTGTTGCTTCCCTTGCGGGTTATGTACTATGGTGCATATATATCTACTCTCACACTATTCTTGTTACTTCCCTTGCGGGTCATGTACTATGGTGCATATATATATCTACTCTCACACTATTCTTGTTACTTCCCTTGCGGGTTTTGTACTATGGTGCATATATATCTACTCTCACACTATTCTTGTTGCTTCCCTTGCGGGTTATGTACTATGGTGCATATATATCTACTCTCACACTATTCTTGTTACTTCCCTTGCGGGTTATGTATTATGGTGCATATATATCTCCCTCACACTATTCTTGTTACTTCCTTGCGGGTTTTGTACTATGGTGCATATATATCTACTCTCACACTATTCTTGTTACTTCCCTTGCGGGTTTTGTACTATGGTGCATATATATCTACTCTCACACTATTCTTGTTACTTCCCTTGCGGGTTATGTATTATGGTGCATATATATCTACTCTCATATTGTTCTTATCTATATATTAGTTTGTCCTTGCTGTCAATATTTCTTCTATTACTACTAACGTTTGACATCCTATTTCTATACGTCCTCGTCATTTCTATTTGCTATGAAACTATTGTTCTTACAATTTGATTTCTAATTAATATAATTTGATTTGATAGAGAAGCATCGCTAGGCTTCAGTTGTTCTCTCTCCCTCTCCCTTCCTCTCTCTGTGAAACTTGTTTCCCGGTTGAATTGAGTTCATCAAAAAAATATTTTACCCTTCTTTGATCTGTAGTTTTCTTTTATTGAAAACTGTATTTCCATTTGGTTAATTAACAACGATTGTTGATTTCAATCCTTTATCTCTTACACTCCTCGCTGTTTTAACTATTTGCAGATTTCTCTTTTGGCCGATTTTATTTCCATTGTTATTTCAGCATATTCCCCTCTTCTCTTTATCTTTCTATTTTTTTTATCTCTGCTGATTTTCGCTAACATAATTGTCCTGTTTTAAAATATATTTTTCTCCGCCTACTCAAGAAAAATATATTTATGTTTGTCATGTAAACATCCTGTATTTATTTCATTTTGCCTTCTTTAATTGTATCTTTCTAATATGTTAATTGTGTTTTGATATTGCATCTCTCGTCGTTGACCACCGTCTTCTATAACTTGAGTGATGTCTTGTCATATTTCTGCTTTGTGTCTTGCAACTTGTTTCTTCAACCACAAATATAGATATGTTTTATCACAATGCTTCTCGTTTGCAGTCATTTCATATCATGGTTAAATAGTGAGCTTCTGTAGCTTAACCGGAAGTGAGCTCGATCACAACCCAAGCGTACCTGGTTCAAACTCCGCGGTGGGCATATTTAGAAGCAAATTAGTTCCTTGGATTTTTTTGAACGTTAAAAATAGACTTCAATCGTTCAGAAAGCAATGGCAAACTACTGAACGTATAAGTGGTGTCTATAAAATCTACCACTCATTTACTGTGGTTGGTGGCGACGTCCTGTACGATAGGCCAGGATTTGCATTTTTCAATAAATAGTTGGCTACCACCAGGGCTACCAGATTACCAACAGACACTGAGCATAAAAGTGCAAATAGTTGGCTACCACCAGATTACCAACAGACACTGAGCATAAAAGTGCAAATAGTTGGCTACCACCAGATTACCAACAGACACTGAGCATAAAAGTGCAAATAGTTGGCTACCACCAGATTACCAACAGACACTGAGTATAAAAGTGCAAATAGTTGGCTACTACCAGGGCTACCAGATTACCAACAGACACTGAGCATAAAAGTGCAAATAGTTGGCTACCACCAGATTACCAACAGACACTGAGCATAAAAGTGCAAATAGTTGGCTACCACCAGATTACCAACAGACACTGAGCATAAAAGTGCAAATAGTTGGCTACTACCAGATTACCAACAGACACTGAGCATAAAAGTGCAAATAGTTGGCTACTACCAGATTACCAACAGACACTGAGCATAAAAGTGCAAATAGTTGGCTACCACCAGATTACCAACAGACACTGAGCATAAAAGTGCAAATAGTTGGCTACCACCAGATTACCAACAGACACTGAGCATAAAAGTGCAAATAGTTGGCTACTACCAGATTACCAACAGACACTGAGCATAAAAGTGCAAATAGTTGGCTACCACCAGATTACCAACAGACACTGAGCATAAAAGTGCAAATAGTTGGCTACCACCAGATTACCAACAGACACTGAGCATAAAAGTGCAACGTTGCTCCGATATAGCGGTTACAAAGTAAAAGACCATGCACGCAAAAGGTGGACCTCTGAGATAACAGACGACGAAAAACACGGTTTATGAAGAGCACATAAAATCCCGTTCTAGAAATCGTGACGGAAAACAGTATTAGAGAAAAGAAGGCAGTTGGCTAGCTAGCAGCATACTCCAAGACATAACCTATGTCGTGTACTTAAATGATAGTTGGCTAGCTAGCAGCATACCCCAAGACATAACATCTGTCGTGTACTTAAATGATAGTTGGCTAGCTAGCAGCATACCCCAAGACATAACATCTGTCGTGTACTTAAATGATAGTTGGCTAGCTAGCAGCATACCCCAAGACATAACATCTGTCGTGTACTTAAATGATAGTTGGCTAGCTAGCAGCATACCCCAAGACATAACATCTGTCGTGTACTTAAATGATAGTTGGCTAGCTAGCAGCATACCCCAAGACATAACATCTGTCGTGTACTTAAATGATAGTTGGCTAGCTAGCAGCATACTCCAAGACATAACCTATGTCGTGTACTTAAATGATAGTTGGCTAGCTAGCAGCATACACCAAGACATAACATCTGTCGTGTACTTAAATGATAGTTGGTTAGCTAGCAACATACACCAAGACATAACATATGTCGTGTACTTAAATGATAGTTGGCTAGCTAGCAGCATACACCAAGACATAACATCTGTCGTGTACTTAAATGATAGTTGGCTAGCTAGCAGCATACACCAAGACATAACATCTGTCGTGTACTTAAATGATAGTTGGCTAGCTAGCAGCATACCCCAAGACATAACATCTGTCGTGTACTTAAATGATAGTTGGCTAGCTAGCAGCATACACCAAGACATAACATCTGTCGTGTACTTAAATGATAGTTGGCTAGCTAGCAGCATACCCCAAGACATAACCTCTGTCGTGTACTTAAATGATAGTTGGCTAACTTCTATTTAATTTTCTTTCTGTTATATCAGCTACTTTTTAGTCTTTCTTATTTCGAACCACCTTTTTTTTAAACCCAAATGTTGACGCCAGTGGATTGTTCACTTCTTTGTTTGCGTTCGTATTTATCAACCAAGTTAACCACTCTTTGTGATCTGTGTTTGCACCGAGAACGTGAGTAAGGACATCCGTATTTCGACTAATGTTTCTGCGTATCATTATCTAACACGATACGAATTTGTACTGTCGGGTAACTAAGATTTTATAAACACAATAGGACCATCATCATTGCACTTCGGTGAGTAACCTTGTGTGCTCTAATCTCTTTCTTACACACAATGATCTCACCTGCAGTGCACGAACGTTGTAGCACCGGCGAGGTTCCCCTATGTAATTTTGAAGATGGTGAAGATATTTTGTAGGAATTTTTTTAAATCTCTAACGAATTTTGTTCGGACAGCGGCTTTCCAGCCTGCTCTACTCGATTTTGAAATGCCACGTGTTCTTTTACTTGCTCAAATTGAACACGGGACCTACGTTTTATCGACCGTCTCTGATAGGACTAAGAACTCGATCTCACCTACACTGAGATCAGGGATCTCTGGAAACATATCCGATATCTCCACGAGGGAGCGAACCGGTTACCTTTGGCACGAGAGACGAGCACATATGATGATGATGGTCCAATCAATCAATCAATCCTTCATATCGATCTGTGATCTGAGAATTGCTTTGGCACGAGAGACGAGCACATATGATGATGATGGTCCAATCAATCAATCCTCCATATCGATCTGTGATCTGAGAATTGCTTTGGTACGAGAGACGAGCACATATGATGATGATGATGATGATGTTCCAATCAATCAATCCTTCATATCGATCTGTGATCTGAGAATTGCTTTGGTACGAGAGACGAGCACATATGATGATGATGTTCCAATCAATCAATCCTTCATATCGATCTGTGATCTGAGAATTGCTTTGGTACGAGAGACGAGCACATATGATGATGATGATCCAATCAATCAATCCTTCATATCGATCTGTGATCTGAGAATTGCTTTGGTACGAGAGACGAGCACATATGATGATGATGATGTTCCAATCAATCAATCCTTCATATCGATCTGTGATCTGAGAATTGCTTTGGTACGAGAGACGAGCACATATGATGATGATGTTCCAATCAATCAATCCTTCATATCGATCTGTGATCTGAGAATTGCTTTGGTACGAGAGACGAGCACATATGATGATGATGATCCAATCAATCAATCCTTCATATCGATCTGTGATCTGAGAATTGCTTTGGTACGAGAGACGAGCACATATGATGATGATGATGTTCCAATCAATCAATCCTTCATATCGATCTGTGATCTGAGAATTGCTTTGGCACGAGAGACGAGCACATATGATGATGATGGTCCAATCAATCAATCCTTCATATCGATCTGTGATCTGAGAATTGCTTTGGTACGAGAGACGAGCACATATGATGATGATGATGTTCCAATCAATCAATCCTTCATATCGATCTGTGATCTGAGAATTGCTTTGGTACGAGAGACGAGCACATATGATGATGATGATGTTCCAATCAATCAATCCTTCATATCGATCTGTGATCTGAGAATTGCTTTGGTACGAGAGACGAGCACATATGATGATGATGTTCCAATCAATCAATCCTTCATATCGATCTGTGATCTGAGAATTGCTTTGGTACGAGAGACGAGCACATATGATGATGATGATCCAATCAATCAATCCTTCATATCGATCTGTGATCTGAGAATTGCTTTGGTACGAGAGACGAGCACATATGATGATGATGATGTTCCAATCAATCCTTCATATCGATCTGTGATCTGAGAATTGCTTTGGTACGAGAGACGAGCACATATGATGATGATGATCCAATCAATCAATCCTTCATATCGATCTGTGATCTGAGAATTGCTTTGGTACGAGAGACGAGCACATATGATGATGATGATGTTCCAATCAATCAATCCTTCATATCGATCTGTGATCTGAGAATTGCTTTGGTACGAGAGACGAGCACATATGATGATGATGTTCCAATCAATCAATCCTTCATATCGATCTGTGATCTGAGAATTGCTTTGGTACGAGAGACGAGCACATATGATGATGATGATCCAATCAATCAATCCTTCATATCGATCTGTGATCTGAGAATTGCTTTGGTACGAGAGACGAGCACATATGATGATGATGATGTTCCAATCAATCAATCCTTCATATCGATCTGTGATCTGAGAATTGCTTTGGTACGAGAGACGAGCACATATGATGATGATGTTCCAATCAATCAATCCTTCATATCGATCTGTGATCTGAGAATTGCTTTGGTACGAGAGACGAGCACATATGCTGATGATGATCCAATCAATCAATCCTTCATATCGATCTGTGATCTGAGAATTGCTTTGGTACGAGAGACAAGCACATATGATGATGATGGTCCAATCAATCAATCCTTCATATCGATCTGTGATCTGAGAATTGCTTTGGCACGAGAGACGAGCACATATGATGATGATGATCCAATCAATCAATCCTTCATATCGATCTGTGATCTGAGAATTGCTTTGGCACGAGAGACGAGCACATATGATGATGATGGTCCAATCAATCAATCCTTCATATCGATCTGTGATCTGAGAATTGCTTTGGCACGAGAGACGAGCACATATGATGATGATGGTCCAATCAATCAATCCTTCATATCGATCTGTGATCTGAGAATTGCTTTTACTGTATAAACTAAACTTATTCAACGATATTTGATTATTAAGTAAATAAACAATTGTCATGCCATGGGGTTTACCGAGGAAGACTGTGCTAGACGACACGTACGTTTTTTAAAACTTGGACACTCACTGAGTGATATTATCAACATAACATCGACTCACTTTACTTGACAATACTTGTCTTTGGTATCCAATTGAGACTTGGTCGGAGCGCTGGTGCTATCGAGAAGAAACAAATTGCCACTTCACCATGATATTAGAATCATCGGTCCATGCAGCAAGTGAGCTAACCAACTATGCTGCTAGTTATCACATCACTCAATATTGCATTGTGGTAGAGTAAAACATATCACATTTACCACGACTGAATACCATATAATTATAAATTGTCATTAACACCTTCACTGCCGTGTTTGTGTCTAAACGTTTTCTGCTGTCTAATTATGCCATCCGTAGATTTAACGACTAAACCACCATTGTTCTATCTTCCCGTAACTTTTATTATTTGTGAGCAGCGAGTCTTTCTCCATTGTTCGAGTTTTTGTGTCACGTAAAGTGAGCAGCATTCGGTTGTAACAGTCTACTATTACTGCTAGTGGTTGGGGTGTGAGCCTCTTCTATTTAGATTATGGAAACCGTGGTGTTTCAGATGAATGAGATGCAAAAAGAGAGTTAACTGAGTGTGTCAATAGTTCTTGAATATGCATGGTAATACAACATGCACATTTGTAATCTCAATCACACTTTCTCTCTCGCCTCCATTGTTCAGTCTGAAGAACCTGTGATTAAGATAGTCCCGTGTGTGGTTGCTGGTGTTATATTCTCTATACATTGTTTTATCAGGTGCTGCATATGAGACAGGTGGCTTTGCTAACTGTTACGTTGCTTGCCACCAAGACACCTGGTTGTGTTACAGTTGTAAGTTTAAACAAAGTAAGCTAGATATCTCACCATAATCGTCCTACCTGTCTGTAATATTTAGTTGTATTTGAACGCATCTATGGATCATTTTCTCAATCTAGTTCGCTTCTGTATTGTTGGTGGCTTCTGTATTGTTGGTGGCTTCTGTATTGTTGGTGGCTTCTGTATTGTTGGTGTTGACATGCTAGCTAGTTATGTTGTGTGGTAGTTTTACAGCGAGGTTTCTGTATCTTCTTTCTGTCTGCACGACACTATGATTTTCAATACAGAATGTGAGTTTTTTTGTTATATAGATGAAGAAACTTGAGGATTCTCTTCCATTCAAAGTATCTTTATCAAACTGGGGTTATGCAACTGTACTAAGGTTATATTGTTACCAAGACTACCACTTGGACGCGGCGGGGTATGTTCTTGGTCAGCTATGGTTATCTGGCATGATGGTTATCTCAATGTCTGATGTGAAACCAATGAAAATCCTGGCATATCCTGTACAGAGCGTCACCATCAACTGCAGTAAACGAGCCGTCGATTTTCGAGGCACCACTTATACGTTCGGTAGTTTGTCATTGCTTTCTGAACGGTGCGGTCTATTTTTACAGTTCGTTAAAAATCCACGGGAACGAATTTGCTTCCAAACTGTCCGCCGCGAAGTTTATGCCAGGTACTCTTGGGTTGTGATCGAGCTCACTTCCTCTAAGCCACTGACGCCCATGTAGTTCTACTTAATGTTGTCTGATGAAGTCTGCATTGCTTCTGTCTGACGAAGTCTGCATTGCTTCTGTCTGACGAAGTCTGCATTGCTTCTGTCTGACGAAGTCTGCATTGCTTCTGTCTGATGAAGTCTGCATTGCTTCTGTCTGACGAAGTCTGCATTGCTTCTGTCTGACGAAGTCTGCATTGCTTCTGTCTGATGAAGTCTGCATTGCTTCTGTCTGATGAAGTCTGCATTGCTTCTGTCTGATGAAGTCTGCATTGCTTCTGCCTGATGAAGTCTGCATTGCTTCTGCCTGATGAAGTCTGCATTGCTTCTGTCTGATGAAGTCTGCATTGCTTCTGTCTGATGAAGTCTGCATTGCTTCTGTCTGATGAAGTCTGCATTGCTTCTGTCTGATGAAGTCTGCATTTCTTCTGTCTGATGTAGTTTTGATTTGCTACTGTGTATGTACTATTTATTCTTGAACATTCTCTCCCACCCACCTCCCTTTTCCAAGCATATCTTTTCTCTCTCTCTCTCTCTCTCTCTCTCTCTCTCTCTCTCTCTCTCTTCTGTTGATACACCTATATTATTGATGTGTTCCTGCAGACTGATTTTATTCTCTGTAGTAATTATGCACATGTCTTGTTTCCTCTACATTGAATCTACAAACTGAACAAGAAGCATGTAGCATATGTTGTGACTTTTAGTGACCACGATTTTTATGTTATAAATGATTCTTTTAAGTTTCATCTCATATACTGTTTCTCAACAGGCAAGATGGCCGACTGTCCAACACGTATGCAAGCACTCGGGCATTTCATCGGACAGCTTATCAATGTGAGTATACCCCATGTCATAAACTTGTCAATCTCGTATTACTGTACATGTCTCCATATGCTTATCAATGTGAGTATACCCCATGTCATAAACTTGTCAATCTCGTATTACTGTACATGTCTCCATATGCTTATCAATGTGAGTATACCCCATGTCATAAACTTGTCAATCTCGTATTACTGTACATGTCTCCATATGCTTATCAATGTGAGTATACCCCATGTCATAAACTTGTCAATCTCGTATTACTGTACATGTCTCCATATGCTTATCAATGTGAGTATACCCCAAGTCATAAACTTGTCAATCTCGTATTACTGTACATGTCTCCATATGCTTATCAATGTGAGTATACCCCATGTCATAAACTTGTCAATCTCGTATTACTGTACATGTCTCCATATGCTTATCAATGTGAGTATACCCCAAGTCATAAACTTGTCAATCTCGTATTACTGTACATGTCTCCATATGCTTATCAATGTGAGTATACCCCATGTCATAAACTTGTCAATCTCGTATTACTGTACATGTCTCCATATGCTTATCAATGTGAGTATACCCCAAGTCATAAACTTGTCAATCTCGTATTACTGTACATGTCTCCATATGCTTATCAATGTGAGTATACCCCATGTCATAAACTTGTCAATCTCGTATTACTGTACATGTCTCCATATGCTTATCAATGTGAGTATACCCCAAGTCATAAACTTGTCAATCTCGTATTACTGTACATGTCTCCATATGCTTATCAATGTGAGTATACCCCAAGTCATAAACTTGTCAATCTCGTATTACTGTACATGTCTCCATATGCTTATCAATGTGAGTATACCCCATGTCATAAACTTGTCAATCTCGTATTACTGTACATGTCTCCATATGCTTATCAATGTGAGTATACCCCAAGTCATAAACTTGTCAATCTCGTATTACTATACATGTCTCCATATGCTTATCAATGTGAGTATACCCCAAGTCATAAACTTGTCAATCTCGTATTACTGTACATGTCTCCATATGCTTATCAATGTGAGTATACCCCAAGTCATAAACTTGTCAATCTCGTATTACTGTACATGTCTCCATATGCTTATCAATGTGAGTATACCCCAAGTCATAAACTTGTCAATCTCGTATCACTGTACATGTCTCCATATGCTTATCAATGTGAGTATACCCCAAGTCATAAACTTGTCAATCTCGTATCACTGTACATGTCTCCATATATTCATCCTTGTCACTGTCTTCTCTTTGTTATTTGTATTTGTGTTACTCTTTTCAATATTGTTACTAAAAATATATTTTACTTGGTGATCTAAATTGCAAGTACCTCTGAAGTTGGAGTAAGGCTATCCTAAATAACGAGTGGCTCCGGTGATAAGGACAGCAAGTCTTCACGCAAAACTCCACGTGAGGCAACATATTTAACTCTACAACTATACCAGAATTCATAGCTGACGAAGACACCAAAACAAATGGTTGAAAAATCATTATGTTGGTAAAGTTATACTTCAAGTGCATGTGGGTACCATCACACTGCGGAGTGCCAGGTAACGAGAAGGCAGACAAACTTGCTAAAAGGGGAGCAGAATGTGAACAAATAGATAATGAAATCACATACTTTGGAGAAAAAAAAGCTATCATGGACATTAGAAAAGAACCTACACCATCCAATGATGACTACCACACATTTGACAGACAAGGACAGATTATCATCTTCCGACTCAGGATAGGTCATAACAGACTGAACAAACACCTACACAGACTGCGATTGTCCCCAACCCTCTGTGCCCCTGTGGCTCCGCTGAACAAACCACAAAACATGTCCTACAAGACTGCCCCCTGTATGTCCTCCCAAGAAAGGAATGCTGGCCCTACAACACAACACTACATTCAAAACTATATGGCACTAGAGATGAGCTCCAGACTACAACAGTCGATTTCATCATAAGAACGCGTCTAACGGTATAATCATCAAAAAAGCGATCGCAAAGAAGAAGTCTCTGATGGTTGCATTTCAGTGATCTATGTCAACTGTCCGTACCAGTCCTCCCACACTCTCTGTTTTAATATCCTGTTGCCATCATTGTTTGGGTCGTTCCTGTTTTCTTATTCTAGCCCACTGAAATAGTGTACCCGCATTTTTTAAGCTGGGGAAGAGTGGTTACCAGGGTCCAAATTGGGGTATAAAGAATAGAACCACTGTTACCTGCCACACATGTTGTAAGAGGCGAGTAAGGAAGTTTGGCGTGTTTAATAGAACACTGTAAGGTTTTCTGCAATCTCACACAATTCTACCAGTCCATGGCTATTTATTGATGACAAATGTTAATAATACACTGATATTTCTTAGTGCTAACATTAATTTGTAACAATAATATAACCTTGATTTATCATGTTGTGTTGTTTTTAAAATCAATTTTTCTTTATCTGATAATACTGGAATGTGAGGTCACGCGACTGTTGTGCTCTGATTTCTTTGAATTTTTTGAATTATTTTTTTAATAAAAAAAACATGAATTCGCCGGCCATATATTATTGAAGGCCACTGTCATTGGTAGTAATCTGCCCCAAAATCCTCCAATTTGCATATTATCTTCGCATCCCGTTACTGCGCATGATCAAATCAAAGATGCTGTGACTGGTTTCAACTTGCTCATTGCAGTTTGCCACTGCTTTCTGAACGGTGGGATTTATTTTTACCATTCGTTACCACGGGAACAAATTTGCTTCCAAATGGCCCGCCGCGGTGTTTGAACCAGGTACGCTTAAGGTTGTGATCGAGCTCACTACCACTTAAGCTACAGACGCTCACATGGTATACCATATGGAATTTTTAAAAAAAAAAGAATTTTCCTACGTTTAAGTCATAATATTATTAATAAAAAGTATTAATGTCGATTATTCGTTGACTAGTATTAGAAAGGGGACCGAAGGCGCAATAATGTAAGGATAAATAAAACGTGGTGCCAGGGTCAGTGAGCTGACACCCCACCTTGACAGGTTGGCCCTGGTAACAGACTAGTGTCTGACTAAGTGGGTAGGGATCGAAGGAGAGCTAATGGTATAAGTAGAAGTTCCTACGTGTCTGGTATGTGATCTGACCACGGTATGGACGATGAGAGTCTCAATGAATGCGCCTGTACATCTCTTCTGTCCGATAGAGAGTCGAAGACGACGGACAGTACAGGTCTGACACCCGTGTGATTGCTCGGGCGTGGGATGAGGAATTGAACCACTATTACCTGCCACGGGCCGTGTATAGCGAAAGCGGAGGTTTGTCGTGGGATTAGCTACCTCACCCTGTAAAAACACTCAGCTATAAAAACCACAACCAAGCGTATGAGAGCTTGCAAGGTCTTCGTTGAGGATCTATGCCTTCTTAGAGGCAAAGGAGAAGGAGTATTAGAAATTCATTAGAGAGTTAAAAATGGTGACGTTGACCTACACATTTCTGCAGGAATAAGATGTTCAGATTATATGAGTTCCACAGTTTGACGTTCTCAAGTTGTTCCTGTGACGGACATACCGATATTGACTTGTATGTTATAAGATATCACATTATCACAGTATAACACAAAGAACAAGTCTAAGATGGAAGGATATTTCTGTATCACCAAGAACACAATAGAACGTGACAACAAAATACAGATTGTTAGTTCAGCTGTTGAGCCCGTTTATGTTGTTGTTGTAGTTGTGTTGGTTTGTTGTGCAAGTGTGAAATATGATGTGTTGTAATCACGTGATGGTTTTCTTGTGGCGTGGTGGGATGTGTCGATTTGTTGTTGGTGTGCGTGTGATGTAGAGTGTTGCGGTAGGGTAATGTATTGATGTGATGTTTCTGTATTGTCATGTGGTTTTTTTGTGTTTTGCCATGTGTTTGTTTTTCTGTGGTGTGATGTGTTGCCATGTGGTTTTTTTGTGTGCTGCAACGTGTTGCCATGTGTTTGTTTTTCTGTGGTGTGATGTGTTGTTTTTTGTGTGATGTGTTGCCATGTGTTGTTTTTTGTGTGATGTGTTGCCATGTGGTTTTTTCATTCTGTGGTGTGATGTGTTGCCATGTGGTTTTTGTATGTGGTGTAACTTGTTGATGTCATGTGTTTTTCTGCGATGTGGCTTATTAATGTGATGAGGTGTGACGTGTTCTTGTCTTGGGCTGTGATGTGGGTGGGATTTATTGGTGGGGTGTAATGTGTTTGGTGCGATGTTCTGTTATGTGGTGGTGTGATATGTCGTTGTGGGGTGTGATGCGCCTCTGCGGTATGTGCGCGCGCCTCTGCGGTATGTGCGTGTGCACGCTGCTGTGGTATGCGTAAAATGTACAACTGATGTTGTGCATGTAGGTATTCTTACAATGTGTCGTTGTTGTGTGTGTGTGGTATTTGACTGTACATTTACTCTGCTGTAGTTTTTGTTATGACGTGCTATTGTCGTCGTATAGTTTGTGGCTATTTAATATTTGATATAAGAACACACTGATGTGTCTGTGTACTGAAAGATAGCAAAGTATCATTGAAACAATCGTGTTTCACATAGACTTTTCTCACACTCTGACTCTGCTTGTTATTCCCCTGCAAATATAATATTGATAATATTCCGGTTGTGCATAGAGTATGTTGAGAGATGAGAGCAGGTCTAATGGTGTCTGGTGGTTGTAACAGCTGCTGTAGTTTGGCCTTTTGTTTGCTGAGGAAACCTTTCATCTTGACACTTATGATAATTACCATTGTTTTCTTGTTGGAGAGGGAGTGTGCTAGCTAATGCTGGGAGATGGATGGAGAAAGGGGGTGTTAATAGTTTATGTTAGAAGGGTTGCTAACTTTAGGGGGTGTTGAACACGTTGTAATGTTGTGTTGATGTATATGCTTGTTGATTGTAACCTAGGAAGACTGGTACAGTCAGGAGAAACTGAAAGTTACGATTGTTTTCATTAGTCCACGTCTAAGTCTTTGTTGTTTTAAAAACAATGTGATATATGCTTTTTTAGTCTATTCAGCCTGTGGTTGTAATCTATCACATGCCTTTAATTTCTGCTTTGATCTTTCGCAAGTGTGTTGCCCGAGCTCGACAAGGGAGCATATAATAGTAACACTGCGACCTACTAGGCATGTCGTAAGAGCCGACTGAGGTAGGGGCCTAGGGAAGCTACCATAGTAAATAAAAACGGATGTGCTGGTCTAGTTGTAGGCGCATAACTGGCACAACGTAAATCCCTCTTAGGCTCAGATCACATACAAATCATAAAGAGTGGTTTAACAAGTGGTCGATAGGGAACGTACCAAGAAGAAGTAGCTTTGATCTTTAACTAGACGTAACCCTGCAGTTATAAGTACATTACAAGTAGTCTTGTTTTCCATAATTCTAATGAGAACAGTTGTCGTAGGTGATGGTTCTTATTAGTACCACTTTTTCCTGTATTATTATTTGTTCCTGTTTTCTGTTCTTCTCTTTATTCTTTTGTAGAAGCCGTTGTGTTACTGGTATTTCTGTATATGCTCCGACCTACCTATTTCATCATTTTCATTTGAATGGAGAAGTGCACTGGCGATAAGAAAATAAGCTTTCACGCAAAATTTGTCAGAGACACCATATTAGACGCCACGACTACGTCGGAATTCATAACGGGTAGACAAAAATCAAAGAAAAAACATTTTAGGAACAATATTTGTTTCCATGTTGTTTCTTGAAAAATGGAAGTCCTTCAAGTGTTTGCATATTTCAGTATTGTCTGTATGTCAGATCTGGGATAAGTCATTGATAACTATCATATTATGTACTGTACGGTTGTAACAACGCACCGAGCAGTCCAATACGTGCTCGGTCCCCCATCGCATATGGCGAAGGGTATACACGCTGATTGTTCATATGACTCGCTGGTTAAACACCCTCATTCTTCCCAAGTATCCAGTTCTGCCAGTACAACGTGTGATTGCAAACTGCTTCAATTCTTGGATGGATTCAATTTCAGTGTCTTCATCCATGAGGCGGTTGCCACGAAACCAAAGGGTGTCTTTCTTTCCCCCAATCATTCCATCCCTTCCCCATCCCACCCAATCCGCATTGAACTTATCGACAATCAGTGCAATGAATGCACGTCTTGGACAACTTTCTCATTGCCGCTAACACCTGCATGTATAGGACAGCTTTCTCATTGCCGCTAACACCTGCATGTATAGGACAGCTTTCTCATTGCCGCTAACACCTGCATGTATAGGACAGCTTTCTCATTGCCGCTAACACCTGCATGTATAGGACAGCTTTCTCATTGCCGCTAACACCTGCATGTATAGGACAGCTTTCTCATTGCTGCTAACACCTGCATGTATAGGACAGCTTTCTCATTGCTGCTAACACCTGCATGTATAGGACAGCTTTCTCATTGCTGCTAACACCTGCATGTATAGGACAGCTTTCTCATTGCTGCTAACATCTGCATGTATAGGACAGCTTTCTCATTGCTGCTAACACCTGCATGTATAGGACAGCTTTCTCATTGCCGCTAACACCTGCATGTATAGGACAGCTTTCTCATTGCTGCTAACACCTGCATGTATAGGACAGCTTTCTCATTGCCGCTAACACCTGCATGTATAGGACAGCTTTCTCATTGCTGCTAACACCTGCATGTATAGGACAGCTTTCTCATTGCCGCTAACACCTGCATGTATAGGACAGCTTTCTCATTGCCGCTAACACCTGCATGTATAGGACAGCTTTCTCATTGCCGCTAACACCTGCATGTATAGGACAGCTTTCTCATTGCCGCTAACACCTGCATGTATAGGACAGCTTTCTCATTGCCGCTAACACCTGCATGTATAGGACAGCTTTCTCATTGCCGCTAACACTTGCATGTATAGGACAGCTTTCTCATTGCCGCTAACACCTGCATGTATAGGACAGCTTTCTCATTGCCGCTAACACCTGCATGTATAGGACAGCTTTCTCATTGCCGCTAACACCTGCATGTATAGGACAGCTTTCTCATTGCCGCTAACACCTGCATGTATAGGACAGCTTTCTCATTGCCGCTAACACCTGCATGTATAGGACAGCTTTCTCATTGCCGCTAACACCTGCATGTATAGGACAGCTTTCTCATTGCCGCTAACACCTGCATGTATAGGACAGCTTTCTCATTACCGCTAACACCTGCATGTATATTACAGCTTTCTCATTGCCGCTAACACCTGCATGTATAGGACAGCTTTCTCATTGCCGCTAACACCTGCATGTATAGGACAGCTTTCTCATTGCTGCTAACACCTGCATGTATAGGACAGTAGATCCACGTTAGCCCTTTGATGTTGATAGCATAGATATACCTTACTCAACATGCCGCCTCGAACCTTTCGAAGCATGGACTGAGAATTCGACACAATAATGGCGCTATAAATATAATAGCTACCACAGTCTGCAGTAATGTATTTAGAAAACAGATACTGTAGATCAGCGATGTGCAGCGGGCGCCATGTCATCCGTGTCATAATTTACTCATCTAGCTGTAAGGTTAAACAGATTTCAAGAAAATTCACTTTTTTCAGCTTTTTCCTCAGTTTTTTTTTTTTTCCATAACACAGCCATGAACACGATCTTCCCACTTTTCCAATCATGTTTTATTTTGTAATCATTTTACTGCCCTCTAACCCAACACTTTGCTTTTTCACTGTTGAAAGTGTCGGCATCCTAACTATATCTGATTATATTCGTAAGAGCGCTGCTATTGCTGGGCTAGGTAATGGGTTCCGTAAGAAATAAGGGCACGTTGTTCGAATCCTGTGTTTGGTCATTTGTTTTTTAAGTAAATCGTGGTATATAGGTCAATACAGTGTTAGGACTGTATTTTTCATTGACCGTCGGCACACGATGTGTGATGTGGTCAGCATCACGCCGGCCGCCTTTACTTTCCCAGAGCTTGTCTGGTACCCAGTTGAGGCTGGGTCGACCTGAGAGCCGTCGTCATCATTAATCCTCTCCGCTCCTCGTGGAGCATAGGGCTTCAACAGTTGTTCGCCACTCTTCTCAGTCTCTGGCTGTTCTTTTTATGGTCTCCCAGGTCAATTGAGCACTCTTCAGCTCCTCAATAAGACCTCGTCTACAAGTCTGCTTAGGGCGTCCTCTTTTTCGTTTTCCCTGTGGGTTCCACTCGAGCACCTGTCTAGTGACACTCGACTGTGTCTTCCGCAAGGTATGGCCTATCCATCGCCATCTTCTCCTCTTGACCTGTGTCATCATAGGTTCCTGCCCTGTTCTTATCCACAGATCCGTGTTTGTAACTCTATCATACCATCTCAGTCTGAGAATCCGCCGCAAACATCCGTTGACAAAGGTCTGGATCTTATTTGTATTTGCCCTAGTGACTCGCCAAGTTTCCGAGCCATACAGCAACACCGACTTCACATTTGAGCTGAAAATCCTGAGCTTTGTTTTCGTGGAGATGGCAGCGGACTTCCACACCATGTGCAGGATCGCAAAGGCTTGTCGGGTTTCCTAATCCTAGCATTAATGCCCTCATCTGTACCTCCTGAGCCGTCGTGGTCGGGAAAATTCCACGCGCATTGCGGGAGCTGAACCCAGACCACCAGCCTTGCGAAGCGAGTTCACTAACAACTACGCTACAGCGGCTCTCAATTTGTTTTTTCGGAAGCTCCTAATACTTGTATACTGTCTATTTATTCATCATATTAATTGGCTTCCGTTTCTTTCCCTGCGGGTTCTCACAAAAAAACCTCCTTAATCTCATCTGAACTATATTAATATTGTTATTATTAGTAATCGTAGTACTGCATACATCACACGGTTCCCGCGCATCCACAACCATCAGATGCGACGCAATATATTAAAAAGTTGGACAACATTGTTGTAGATTGTAACTTGAGAACTGCTTGTCGTCTGGGATGTTTAGTCATTCTGTTGTCTTGTATTTGATGTACTTGACTTGTGTCACTGTGGAACTCTTCAAGTGTTGCACAAATCTATGTCTTCTTATGCGATCAACTTCTGCTATGCAACTGCTCCGGTATGTGTCATAAACAGGACGGCGCTTGAGATCTTCACCGGTCCCCCATAGTTTGTTTTGTAGGGTTGTTTCTGTTGGCTAGATTTTCATTCTCACACTGCTTAGACTGGGGCAGTCTTGCAGGATGTGCTCTGGGACTGCTTTGGTGCTCCACAGGTGCAGGCAGCTGAGACCTATTCTATGGAGGTGTGCTCTGAGACTGCAGTGTCCTGTTCTAAGTCTGAAGACTGGGGTTGCACAAATCTCTAACTTCTCTCTCACTTCTCTCTCACTATAATAACACTCAAAGGCTGGTCAAAAACCGAAGAATTGACTTTATTGCACAGAAGTTGTACACCATATCGCTCTTTCCCTCTATGAAGAAATGGCAAGCCACCTGCCTAGAGTACTGAACTAAACACCAGATCAGTAACTCCGACAACAATCCTTCTCTGGAAAAAGTACATTCTTGACCAGAATTGTGCAGTCCAGATTTGAACCCACGACCTTCGAAACGCAGGTCAACGGTATAACCACTTAGCCACAGAAATCCACTTTTATATCACTATTGTCCATTCACATTCTTATTTTACCTCCCCCAACCTTCTTCTGTCAGCTCACACAACTTTGCGTGTTGGACTACAACCCATACCTGATTGTTCTGACTAATTTATTCTCATCATTCTAAGTATTGTTTCACTTCTTGCATCATAACATTTGACTTTTTTCTTTCAATTATGAACTAAACTGTAAGAGTCACATTGATCTCTTTCTCTGCTCTCTCCAACTCTCTTTCTCTACTCTCTCCAACTCTCTTCTCATCACTTTTCTCCTTTTCTGCTCTATCTTGATCTCTTTTTTAAAACCTCTCTCCTCTCCCTCCCCTATCAATCTCACACGGTCGACAGTGTATACTCTAGCTATGTTGCTCGATGTGACCTTTGACACTTCACATCCTGTCATTATTAGTCTTGTCATTTTCCCAGGCACAGATGAGATCCGGACAGTGTCGGCTCCAAATTTCGCTGAATCAGTCACAGAGGGCGACATCAAGTGGGAGAAAGGTAAGCCACTAATTGTCGCGACAGATTTGGTTGGAAGTTCGTACTACCAACAAAAGATACCATTTACCTCAGTACACTTTCACTGCGTAGGTTACAAAACATTAACTTATCGATACACGTAAATACTTTTTTATATACTATCAACATGAGCCGCAGTAGCGTAGTTGTTAGTAAAAACACTGTTTTGAAACCCACAGGGAAAGAGGATGAGGGGAAAGCCTAGACATAACTGGAGAAGAGAGCTGGAGGCTGATATTAAAAGGATAGGTAAAACATGGAAAGAATTGGAAGGGATGGAGGAAGTTTGTTGAAGACCTGTGCTCCGTTGGGATTTGAAAGGGGAAGAAGAAAAGCCGCAGTAAAGTAGCTGTTAGTAAACTAGCTTCTTAGGCTAGTGCCGTAGTTGAGTAGCTGTTAGTAAACTAGCTTCTTAGGCTAGTGCCGTAGTTGAGTAGCTGTTAGTAAACTAGCTTCTTAGGCTAGTGCCGTAGTTGAGTAGCTGTTAGTAAACTAGCTTCTTAGGCTAGTGCCGTAGTTGAGTAGCTGTTAGTAAACTAGCTTCTTAGGCTAGTGCCGTAGTTGAGTAGCTGTTAGTAAACTAGCTTCTTAGGCTAGTGCCGTAGTAGAGTAGCTTGTTAGTAAACTAGCTTCTTAGGCTAGTGCCGTAGTTGAGTAGCTGTTAGTACACTAGCTTCTTAGGCTAGTGCCGTAGTTGAGTAGCTGTTAGTAACTAGCTTCAGACTAGTGCCGTAGTTGAGTAGCTGTTATACACTAGCTTCTTAGGCTAGTGCCGTAGTTGAGTAGTTGTTAGTACACTAGCTTCTTAGGCTAGTGGTGCAGTAGAGTAGCTTGTTAGTAAACTAGCTTCTTAGGCAAGTGGTACGGATTCAATTCCACAATAAGCATGGACTATTTTGTCTCTCGGGTCGACCCAGTCTCACGTGGGTATCAGGAAAAGCACTGGGAAGTAAAGTCGGCCGGCGTGATGTTTACCTCATCACCCATCGTGTGCCAACGGTCAATGAGAAATGTGGATCTAACACTACATACCTGAATATACCTCGAGGTATGAAAACAGATTTTGAAAAGTAAATATACAACCAACGTCTGGCTATTATTAACAAATATAAGGAAATGTGGCAGTAAAGCTATGTAACATACACTAATTTCACAAGCACGTCAAAACGTAGTAAGCTGGTTTATACAGAAACAAGATACAGTGACAATTTGATGAAAGAAACAAGATACAGTGACAATTTGATGAAAGAAACAAGATACAGTGACAATTTGATGAAAGAAACAAGATACAGTGACAATTTGATGAAAGAAAACCATTATCAAGAAAAGGATACCACAAATAATGTCCCGTAGCCTTTTCAGATCTTAGGGTGTGTTACTGTAAGTGTCTGTTACTTTACATTTCTAACCATAGTGTGCAGAAGATATGATGGCCAATTCCTTTTCTCACTCACTCACTTGGAGAACGTCGAGTGTGGAGTTGAACGCACAACCCCCACATATTTATCGATATGAAAACGCATATGCATCATCATAGACACATTGACTGAAACGATTAATTCCTAGCTGTCCTAACTTGAAAATATGAGACGGAATATAAGCGATAAGATAAACATCCAAAGGTTATTTATATATGTTCTATATATATATATATATATATATATATATATATATATATATATATATATATATATATGTATCGCCCGCCTGCCCAGCGTGTTCGTGGCGCGTTGGACTACGGGTGACTAGCCCTCTGTGTGTGCGGGTTCAATTCCGCGGGCTGGCAGAAAAGCCACAGTTCTCCAGATTCACGGTGTTCGTGGCACCGAACCGAAGGGTTACGATGTCCATGGCACCGAGCCGAAGAGCTAAAAACTGAAGTGCTTCTGGATCGGAAAAAAAAATTGTGTGTGTGTGTTCTGGACAGAAAAGCGAGAGAGAAAAACCATCCCACAATACCTGCATGTTCAGCATTGGCACATAAATAACACAAAGTTTTCGACGATGAAGTATTTTCTCCACGTTATTAAACGCCAAAGTGGTTTAGAGAGAACTGTAATGAATGGCAGGGGACGTCCATGACGAAAGTGACAGCAGGATATCAAAGAAACTTTGAACATAACGCTGGAGGAGGCGGGACAACTTTCAAGAGACAAAGAGTTTTTCAGGCTGGCTCTGGTGAAAGCGACGTTCCACAAAGGACATGCTACAACTTGATGATAGGCATATATACGGGATCATGAGAAGAGACAGTAGAAAGAAGCATAGCAATGTAGTACGTTAAGTTCAAAAGGTCACAAGATACCATATAAAGATATCGCATGATTTTCTAGAGCATGTCAACGGATCCTCAGAGGAACATGATCGGATGTCTGTAACCTGGATGCCATCAGGTCCCAAATGTTCAGCATCACTGAAATGAGTGGCTACATGGATCACCGAGTGTTTGCGTGTTGGGTGAAAATGGTCAGTAAGCTTCTCGATAGGTAACTGGCTGTCCTGCACAACGTTTTAGCACACATTCAGCTTTCTAGACTAGTAAATAGCAAGCGCCCGCATATACGCCCACACTTCATATAGCATGCCATTTGTTTTGTTTTCTATTCAGTTTACTGTTTTCCATTTGTATTGCTATTTGTATGGTTTTTTTAATGAACGCAAGAGAAGACTGTAGTAAAACGATGTACCAAAGATGATAAACAAAAATACAAATTTATTACTTTTTGTATTCCATTTGTTGTATACTCTTCCCATACTCTTTATTCCATTTGTTGTATACTCTTCCCATACTCTTTATTTCATTTGTTGTATACTCTTCCCATACTCTTTATTCCATTTGTTGTATACTCTTCCCATACTCTTTATTCCATTTGTTGTATACTCTTCCCATACTCTTTATTTCATTTGTTGTATACTCTTCCCATACTCTTTATTCCATTTGTTGTATACTCTTCCCATACTCTTTATTCCATTTGTTCTATACTCTTCCCATACTCTTTATTTCATTTGTTGTATACTCTTCCCATACTCTTTATTTCATTTGTTGTATACTACTCCCATACTCTCACTCTTCTCTGTCTGTCTGTCTGTCTGTCTGTGTGTGTGTCATTCCCATTGTATAGATTTATTATGTGGGTTTCAACTTGCAGCTGTTGGAGACCAAGTGGCTGTAGATGAAGTGGTTGCAGAGATAGAGACAGACAAGGTAGGCTTCAGCTTTTGACAAACTTCTTGAAAATCTTCACTTAAAATGGTGTTCAGTGATTTCACTTTCTTATCTGTGACATTATTATACAGCTGTGAAGCATGTGTTCTTTACTACAATCACATACTACAACCACTACTATGACTACTACTACAACTACTACTAGTAGTAACTATCATATCCTCACTTCAATGTCATTAATTTATGTCTTTGCTCTTCCTAGCCAACAAAGGCTTGTATAATTTTTATGATTTTTTACAATAGTAACTTTTATTGTGAAACATTTTTTATGCAATGTTAAACAAATTTTGTCACGGTTGTCAAAGCGACACCAGCTTTTAAAAGTATTTTTAAAATATGGAACTGCAAGTTAAATACAGTTTTAAAACTAAATTATGAATGTTTAATTCGAATGTTGTATTAGTCGTAACATATGCCAGCGAGAGTTGGAAAATGACTACAAATATAGAAAGTAAGTTGAATGCATTTGAAAATAGATGTCTGCGAAAAATAATGAATATGAAATGGGACGAACTCAGAAGTGATGAAAGCAAAGAAATGTCTGGTCAGCTACTAGTAACAACTGTTATAAGAAGGAGAAGATGGAGATATGTTGAACATACCATGAGAAGAAATGATCAAAGAATACTAAAACAGGCATTGAAGTGGGAGGCAAAGGGTAAAAGAAAGAGAGGGCGACCCAGGGAAACCCTTAAGCGTACTTTGCTGCGAGAAGAAATCAGTATCAGACTCAATTCCGTGGAAAAGATTGAGCGAGTTGCCCAGGATAGAGCGTTATGGAAAAATTACTTGCAATTTATGAGTAGCTGTTTGTTCCCATGACTCATTGTTGTGGTCTAGTTTCTAATGCTATCTCCATAAGAAAAGTATCTGGTGTGTGGGTTTTACAGAATTATCCTTCTACCATTAGAGGGTCTCTGTGGCTAAGTGGTGGAGCCCTTTGCCTTGTAAGTCGAAGGTCGTGGGTTTGAATCCGGACCGCGCCGTTCTATTTACGAGTGCAGCTTTTTCCAGAGACCCCTGGATTGTTGCTGGAGCTACGGAGTTTGTGCTTTGTGCAATACTCTCCGCAGGTGGTGTACCATTTCTGTGGAGAGGGACCGAGCCATATGGGGTAAAATCTGGTGCAATGAAGTCAATCCTTCGGCTTTAAAACCCTTTAAACCCTTCTCCCATTTACAGACAAATATGCCAGTCCATTCTCCAGCTGCTGGTGTCATTGAGGAGCTGCTAGTGAAGGATGGCGAGACAATCACAGCTGGAAAGAGTCTCTTCAAACTTCGTGTGGGAGGTGAGCTTATCAGTATATGTGTCTTTGTTTAGATTTACATCTTTACATATAGAATTTACTGTCTATTTGTATCTTGAGAATGCATTTAGTTTTCTTTTCTTTTTTTTTTTACAACTTAAGAATACATATAGTTTAACTCTTTCCACGCACAGTTATTTCCTCAATTTTTAAGCAGTTAATTTAATTATATGTTTTTTAGATGTCTAATCTCGTTGACAGGAGCACACCTCATTTCGCACTTGCCATTTTGTAGAAACGCCCAAATTACTCCATCCAAAAATCCCCAAATATGTGATAAAATGGACTCTAATAACTCAGATTACTGTCCTGATGAAGACACCAGTGATTCTTGAAATATCTATGCTTGGGTCAGATGAACATTCTATGCCTGTGTCACTTTGACTCTGTTTGCAAGATGCCCGATAATTTTTTTCCTGATTATTTTGTCTATCAAATATATTTGCATAATCATATTTTTGTTCAATAATATATTTTACTTGCAATGTTTAGAAATTATATATCTATTTAATGTTTATGTATGCTACTATAAGTGTTAGTTCTTTATGGGCTGCTTACTAGACCAATTCGGCATCATTGTCTCTTGAAGGCGATATTTATTGACTTTTTTTCTTTACAATATGAAAATATTGAATATTATAAATTTCATGATTACTGCCTTTCATATTTCCCAAACATGTTTAAATTCAGATATGTTTTGCAAATATGAAGACTTTACAAGACTGTAATAAAAGATTCCATTATATTCGTCATACTTATTTTTTCCTTCTTTGTGACTGTAAAAAAATTGTCATTTGTAGAATAATCTATTTTTAGACTTTCCATAAGTAGGTCACGGATATCATAAATTACATCACACTTATGTTAAAACCACATATCCTGATAGCACATCCAATTAGCTTTCCAACCATATATAACATTCCTATTTTCAATGCAAAGAATTTGTATGGTTGCTAAATATAGAGCAGGGCATCGAAAAACCTTAAAACCTGCCAATGGTTATGAGTTAAGAATACATATAGTTTATATTTACAGCTTAAGAATACATATAGTTTATATTTACAACTTAAGAATACATATAGTTTATATTTACAACTTAAGAATACATATCATATAGTTTATATTTACAACTTAAGAATACATATCATATAGTTTATATTTACAACTTAAGAATACATATAGTTTATATTTACAACTTAAGAATACATATAGTTTATATTTACAACTTAAGAATACATATAGTTTATATTTACAGCTTAAGAATACATATAGTTTAATCTATATTTACAGCTTGAGAATACATATAATTTAATATATATTTACAACTTGAGAATACATATAGTTTATATTTACAACTTAAGAATACATATAGTTTATATTTACAGCTTAAGAATACATTATAGTTTATATTTACAACTTAAGAATACATATAGTTTAATCTATATTTACAACTTAAGAATACATATAGTTTATATTTACAACTTAAGAATACATATAGTTTATATTTACAACTTAAGAATACATATAGTTTATATTTACAGCTTAAGAATACATATAGTTTATATTTACAGCTTAAGAATACATATAGTTTAATCTATATTTACAGCTTGAGAATACATATAATTTAATCTATATTTACAACTTGAGAATACATATAATTTAATTCTAATTGAAATTACATTAATTTAATCTATATTAACTTTGAGAGAATACATATAATTTAATCTATATTTACAGCTTGAGAATACATATAATTTAATCTATATTTACAACTTGAGAATACATATAATTTAATCTATATTTACAACTTGAGAATACATATAATTTAATCTATATTTACAACTTGAGAATACATATAATTTAATCTATATTTACAACTTGAGAATACATTTATTTTAAATTTAATTCATATTTACAACTTGGAAAATTGTTTCCAACTTGAGTAAACATATAGATTCGTTTTGTTGTTATAATTAGAGAATACAGTACTACCTTACATTTTCTCCTGGTTAGGGAACAAAGGAACCCATTTTCTCCTGGTTAGGGAACAAAGGAACCCTTTTTTCATGGGAGAAATGTTTTGGGCAAGCATCGCAAATATATCAAAGAAGTAAATAGGTCTGTTAAAGAAACTGCAAGGAAAACAAAGTGTAGATAATATTAGTGATAGTTGATACCTTATGCTCTATCAGAGACGGAAACTGGTAGCAATAGACTAACATTACTCAGATAGTACTTCCAGTTATGTGTGTACATGGATGTTACGTTACAGAGTGAAGTACTTATTTGTGTACATGGATGTTACATTACAGATTAAAGTACTTATTTGTGTACATGGATGTTAGTTGCAGAGTGAAGTACTTAGTTGTGTACATGGATGTTATGTTACAGAGTGAAGTACTTATTTGTGTACATGGATGTTACGTTACAGAGTGAAGTACATGGATGTTACATTGCAGAGTGAAGTACTTGTGTGTGTACTTGGATGGGGAACTTGGATGTTATGTTACAGAGTGAAGTACATGGATGTTATGTTACAAAGTGAAGTACTTGGATGTTATGTTACATAGTGAAGTACTTGTGTGTACTTGGATGTTATGTTACAGAGTGAAGTACTTGTGTGTGTGCTTGGTTGTTACGTTACAGAATGAAGTACTTGGATGTTACGTTACAGAGTGAAGTACTTGTGTATGTTACGTTACAGAGTGAAGTACTTATATGTTATGTTACAGAGTGAAGTACTTGTGTGTGTACTTGGATGTTATGTTACAGAGTGAAGTACTTTGATGTTACGTTACAGAGTGAAGTACTTGGATATTATGTTACAGAAGGAAGTACTTGAGATTAGTTTTATCTATAAGCAAATAGCTATGTGACGCTTCATTTGGGACTGTTTCCTATCAACAAATGCAGCTGCTGCACCAAAGAAGGAAGCTGAGGCACCAAAGAAGGAAGCTGAGGCACCAAAAAGGGAAGCTGAGCCAGCAGCCTCTAAATCAGAATCAACACAGCAACGACCACCACGCCCTACTTCAGCATCAGGACGCATACCAGATATGGCTCCACCACCTGCACGGCCTCCTGCTATACCCCTGACCTCCACCCCAGCTTCTTCTGTCAAACCTAAGCCAGCAGCATCTTCATCCCCTTCTGGTACTGCTCCAACAGGAATTACTGGTAGCCGCACAGAGCAACGAGTAAGTATTGATTTTATGAATACATCAACATATACAGAATATCAATTTAATTTGATAACAATAAATCATGTGTGCACCACCTTTTTGTTTGCAATACTTGAAGGCTGTATGTTGCATAAAAAGGGAGATCTAGGGGCAGATGGAGAATATTTGAAGCAGAGCTCAGAGACATGCACAGGACTCTCTTTCGTACCGTTTTAACCTTGATTGAGGCTTAGGCCCTCAACCAACTCGTACCAAGTCCTATCTCGTGCAGCTCCCTCCAGCTCTTCTGTATATTGTTGATCTCTGCCTCCAAATTGCATCTCCATGTATTTCTAGGCCTCCCTCTCTTCCGCTGTCCCTGTGGGTTCCAGGAAAGGGCCTTTCTTGTTATATTCCACTTGGATTACCTGAAAGTATGTTCCATAAGCCCCTCATTTGTGACCCTCATGCCATCTCTATCCAGCGCAGACACCAGTTGATGAAAGTTTGCAATATATTCGTTATTATTTTCTAGGTTCGATTTAAAAGGAATTTTTGGTCTCTGATAATGATGATATGCTGCATATATTTGTGGTTGTTGTATGAGACAGAAATATGTACAGCCCACAAACAGCTGGAAAACAGAATCAAGCTTTTTGGGATATAAATATACAGAAGTTTGGTGAATATTATGGAAAACTTATCAAAGTATTCCAGTTGCTTGGAGGGACAAATGAATTGTTCAAAGAAATAAAAGATATATTCTATTTTTGGTCACAAGACATATTGGATGGGATACTTGAAGACAACAGAATAGTAGGACAGATAATACTGGGAAAATATGTAGTGAGATAGTCAAACAGCAGCTTGTCAAAGTGTAACATCAGGACAAGGAAAAGAGTTTGGTTGGAAATCCAGTGCAGTCAACATTTGATGTAGAGATGGTACATGATGTTGATGATGATTTATAAATCCTGTGTACTTTTTATTTCTTTGCTTATGTTTTACAATCTACTTTTTTTACTGTTTCTATTTCCTTGTCTCTCTTTATCGTCGAGTTTTCTGATTTAGTCAGTTATAACTTGGGGGTTTTATTGCATAAAGTTAAAACTTCAGACGTGGCCATGTCAAAATATTAGTCATTATACATATTTATTTAATCAGATTCAACTTCAGATTTAGCCATAATCGACTTCAGATTTAGTCATACTCAACCTCAGATTTAGCAATGTGAAATTTAGTCACATACCATTAGATAATTAGCTAGGTATTGCTTAGATGTAAGCACATATTATGTATTATATGGTTACGTCTGTCAATTGATTGTAACCAGGTGAAAATGAACCGCATGCGTCAGAGAATAGCTACACGTCTGAAAGATGCTCAGAACACATGTGCAATGCTCACAACTTTCAATGAGATTGATATGAGGTGAGTCAGACATCAGGTTTTCTTTTGTTTTACTAGATTCAGACCTTTATAAATGAGTAATGTCTTTATTGTATTCTCAGACTGAGATGGTATGACAGGGTGGCAAACATAGACCTGTGGGTATGGCAGGGTGGCAAACACAGACCTGTGGGTATGACAGGGTGGCAAACATTGACCTTTTGATAAGAACAGGACAGGAACCCATGCCATGATGACCCAGGTCAGGAGAAAATGGTAGTTAGGCAAGCACTTGAGTGGAATAGGGGATTGTCTTAAACAGACCTCAAGATGGGAGTCTTCTTTGAGAAATTGAAAGATGTTGGACAATTCTGGGAAGCCTAAAGAAAATGACCAGTGACTGGGAAAAGTTGAGGCCTATACTCCATGTGCAGCAGAGAAGATTAGATAAGGAAGTTGTGAAATGCATATCTTCATCAAAGAAAAGTGAAGTTTTATACTGAGATATAAAGTGTTGCTGTTATGAAGTTAATTTTTGTTGTGAAGTCAAGTTTTAGTGTTGTGAAGTCAAGTTTTAGTGTTGTGAAGTCAAGTTTTGTTGTTGTGAAGTCAAGTTTTGCTGCTGTGACAAGTATTTATTTTAGTATATCTCTGATGTTGAGAAATGAAGATAATTATGTGAATAGAATACTTTCTGAAAACTTGTCAATATTAGGTCTCTTTTCTCTCTCTCTCTATCTCTCTATCTATCTCTCTCTTTTTCTCTCCATAAATATATAAATATATATCCATCATATATATACTAAAAACTAAAAGAACTAACTAACCTATGGAAGGTAACTGACATAAGAACAAAAATCAAGTGTTAAAGAGCCTGTGTTTTTCCCTTGCCAACACATGGTGGTGAGACACATGGTGGTGAGACATGGAACATTGCCAACACATGGTGGTCAGACACATGGTGGTGAGACATGGAACATTGCCAACACATGGTGGTCAGACACATGGTGGTGAGACATGGAACATTGCCAACACATGGTGGTCAGACATGGAACATTGCTAACACATGGTGGTCAGACATGGAACATTGCCAACACATGGTGGTGAGACATGGAACATTGCCAACACATGGTGGTGAGACATGGAACATTGCCAACACATGGTGGTCAGACATGGAACATTGCCAACACATGGTGGTCAGACATGGAACATTGCCAACACATGGTGGTCAGACATGGAACATTGACAACACATGGTGGTCAGACATGGAACATTGACAACACATGGTGGTCAGACATGGAACATTGACAACACATGGTGGTCAGACATGGAACATTGACAACACATGGTGGTCAGACATGGAACATTGACAACACATGGTGGTCAGACATGGAACATTGCCAACACATGGTGGTCAGACATGGAACATTGACAACACATGGTGGTCAGACATGGAACATTGACAACACATGGTGGTCAGACATGGAACATTGCCAACACATGGTGGTGAGACATGGAACATTGCCAACACATGGTGGTCAGACATGGAACATTGCTAACACATGGTGGTCAGAATGAACATTGCAACATGGTGGTCAGACATGGAACATTGCCAACACATGGTGGTCAGACATGGAACATTGCCAACACATGGTGGTCAGACATGGAACATTGACAACACATGGTGGTCAGACATGGAACATTGACAACACATGGTGGTCAGACATGGAACATTGACAACACATGGTGGTCAGACATGGAACATTGACAACACATGGTGGTCAGACATGGAACATTGACAACACATGGTGGTCAGACATGGAACATTGCCAACACATGGTGGTCAGACATGGAACATTGACAACACATGGTGGTCAGACATGGAACATTGACAACACATGGTGGTCAGACATGGAACATTGCCAACACATGGTGGTCAGACATGGAACATTGCCAACACATGGTGGTCAGACATGGAACATTGCCAACACATGGTGGTCAGACATGGCAACAGTTGGGACATGCAACACATGGTGGTCAGACATGGAACATTGCCAACACATGGTGGTCAGACATGGAACATTGACAACACATGGTGGTCAGACATGGAACATTGACAACACATGGTGGTCAGACATGGAACATTGCAACACATGGTGGTCAGACATGGAACATTGCAACACATGGTGGTCAGACATGGAACATTGCCAACACATGGTGGTCAGACATGGAACATTGCTAACACATGGTGGTCAGACATGGAACATTGCCAACACATGGTGGTCAGACATGGAACATTGACAACACATGGTGGTCAGACATGGAACATTGCCAACACATGGTGGTCAGACATGGAACATTGACAACACATGGTGGTCAGACATGGAACATTGCTAACACATGGTGGTCAGACATGGAACATTGCCAACACATGGTGGTCAGACATGGAACATTGCCAACACATGGTGGTCAGACATGGAACATTGCCAACACATGGTGGTCAGACATGGAACATTGCCAACACATGGTGGTCAGACATGGAACATTGCCAACACATGGTGGTCAGACATGGAACATTGACAACACATGGTGGTCAGACATGGAACATTGACAACACATGGTGGTCAGACATGGAACATTGACAACACATGGTGGTCAGACATGGAACATTGACAACACATGGTGGTCAGACATGGAACATTGACAACACATGGTGGTCAGACATGGAACATTGACAACACATGGTGGTCAGACATGGAACATTGACAACACATGGTGGTCAGACATGGAACATTGCCAACACATGGTGGTCAGACATGGAACATTGACAACACATGGTGGTCAGACATGGAACATTGCCAACACATGGTGGTCAGACATGGAACATTGCCAACACATGGTGGTCAGACATGGAACATTGACAACACATGGTGGTCAGACATGGAACATTGACAACACATGGTGGTCAGACATGGAACATTGCCAACACATGGTGGTCAGACATGGAACATTGACAACACATGGTGGTGAGACATGGAACATTGACAAAGCAGCGAAGATCATTATTGCCTTTGAATGCAAATGCCACAGCAGAAGAGTACTTAGAATATCATGGACAGAGAAAAAAACGTGCTAAGTTACAGAAGGGACAAGCTACTTGATGATGATATATATAGATATATGAATATGTTGATTTTGTATGTTAGTTTGAAAGCTAATATAACTATCAGCCTGAACTGTAAGTGTTATTGATGTTACAGCAATGTAATGGAGATGAGAAACCTTTACAAGGATCCATTCTTGAAGAAATACAATCTCAAATTAGGATTTATGTCTGCTTTTGTGAAAGCTGCAGCGTTTGCTTTGGCAGATCAGCCTGTTGTGAAGCGAGTTATTGATGATCTTGATATTGTTTACCGAGACTTTATTGACATAAGTGTTGCTGTAGCCACACCAAAGGTAAGTGGCTGAGCTGTGTGGGGGGGATATGAGACAATATATATATAGCTGCATCGCTGTAGAATATATTTATGTCACTTCTCATAAGTGGTTTCTCTCTTCATGTTCCTGCTTGTTGAAGTTTGTATGTAGCTTCTATCTCTCCATGTTCCTGCTTCTTGAAGTTTGTATCTAGCTTCTCTCTCTCCATGTTCCTGCTTGTTGAAGTTTGTATGTAGCTTCTTTCTCTCTATGTTCCTGCTTGTTGAAGTTTGTATGTAGCTTCTCTCTCTCTCCATATTCCTGCTTGTTGAAGTTTGTATCTAGCTTCTCTCTCTCTCCATATTCCTGCTTGTTGAAGTTTGTATCTAGCTTCTCTCTCTCTCTATGTTCCTGCTTGTTGAAGTTTGTATGTAGCTTCTCTCTCTCTATGTTCCTGCTTGTTGAAGTTTGTATGTAGCTTCTCTCTCTCTCTATGTTCCTGCTTGTTGAAGTTTGTATGTAGCTTCTATCTCTCTATGTTCCTGAGTGTTGAAGTTTGTTCCTGCTTGTTGAAGTTTGTATGTGGCTTCTCTCTCTCCATGTTCCTGCTTGTTGAAGTTTGTATCTAGCTTCTCTCTCTCTATGTTCCTGCTTGTTGAAGTTTGTATGTAGCTTCTATCTCTCTGTTCCTGCTTGTTGAAGTTTGTTCCTGCTTGTTGAAGTTTGTATGTAGCTTCTCTCTCTCTCTCTATGTTCCTGCTTGTTTAAGTTTGTATGTAGCTTCTCTCTCTCTATGTTCCTGCTTGTTGAAGTTTGTATGTAGCTTCTATCTCTCTATGTACCTGTTTGTTCCTGCTTGTTGAAGTTTGTATGTAGCTTCTCTCTCTCTCCATGTTCCTGCTTGTTGAAGTTTGTATGTAGCTTCTCTCTCTCCATGTTCCTGCTTGTTAAAGTTTGTATGTAGCTTCTCTCTCTCTCCATGTTCCTGCTTGTTGAAGTTTGTATGTAGCTTCTATCTCTCTATGTTCCTGCTTGTTGAAGTTTGTTCCTGCTTGTTGAAGTTTGTATGTAGCTTCTCTCTCTATGTTCCTGCTTGTTGAAGTTTGTATGTAGCTTCTCTCTCTCTATGTTCCTGCTTGTTGAAGTTTGTTCCTGCTTGTTGAAGTTTGTATGTAGCTTCTCTCTCTATGTTCCTGCTTGTTGAAGTTTGTATGTAGCTTCTCTCTCTCTATGTTCCTGCTTGTTGAAGTTTGTATGTAGCTTCTCTCTCTCTATGTTCCTGCTTGTTGAAGTTTGTATGTAGCTTCTATCTCTCTATGTTCCTGCTTGTTGAAGTTTGTTCCTGCTTGTTGAAGTTTGTATGTAGCTTCTCTCTCTCCATGTTCCTGCTTGTTAAAGTTTGTATGTAGCTTCTCTCTCTCTCCATGTTCCTTCTTGTTAAAGTTTGTATGTAGCTTCTCTCTCTCTATGTTCCTGCTTGTTGAAGTTTGTATGTAGCTTCTCTCTCTCTCTCCATGTTCCTGCTTGTTGAAGTTTGTATGTAGCTTCTCTCTCCATGTTCCTGCTTGTTGAAGTTTGTATGTAGCTTCTCTCTCTCTCTCCATGTTCCTGCTTGTTAAAGTTTGTATGTAGCTTCTCTCTCTCTCCATGTTCCTGCTTGTTGAAGTTTGTATGTAGCTTCTCTCTCTCCATGTTCCTGCTTGTTAAAGTTTGTATGTAGCTTCTCTCTCTCTCTCCATGTTCCTGCTTGTTGAAGTTTGTTCCTGCTTGTTGAAGTTTGTATGTAGCTTCTCTCTCTATGTTCCTGCTTGTTGAAGTTTGTATGTAGCTTCTCTCTCTCTATGTTCCTGCTTGTTGAAGTTTGTTCCTGCTTGTTGAAGTTTGTATGTAGCTTCTCTCTCTATGTTCCTGCTTGTTGAAGTTTGTATGTAGCTTCTCTCTCTATGTTCCTGCTTGTTGAAGTTTGTATGTAGCTTCTCTCTCTCAATGTTCCTGCTTGTTGAAGTTTGTATGTAGCTTCTATCTCTCTATGTTCCTTCTTGTTGAAGTTTGTTCCTGCTTGTTGAAGTTTGTATGTAGCTTCTCTCTCCATGTTCCTGCTTGTTAAAGTTTGTATGTAGCTTCTCTCTCTCTCCATGTTCCTTCTTGTTAAAGTTTGTATGTAGCTTCTCTCTCTCTATGTTCCTGCTTGTTGAAGTTTGTATGTAGCTTCTCTCTCTCTCTCTATGTTCCTGCTTGTTGAAGTTTGTATGTAGCTTCTCTCTCCATGTTCCTGCTTGTTGAAGTTTGTATGTAGCTTCTCTCTCTCTCCATGTTCCTGCTTGTTAAAGTTTGTATGTAGCTTCTCTCTCTCCATGTTCCTGCTTGTTGAAGTTTGTATGTAGCTTCTCTCTCTCTCCATATTCCTGCTTGTTGAAGTTTGTATCTAGCTTCTCTCTCTCTCCATGTTCCTGCTTGTTGAAGTTTGTATGTAGCTTCTCTCTCTCCATGTTCCTGCTTGTTAAAGTTTGTATGTAGCTTCTCTCTCTCTCCATGTTCCTGCTTGTTGAAGTTTGTATGTAGCTTCTCTCTCTCTCCATATTCCTGCTTGTTGAAGTTTGTATCTAGCTTCTCTCTCTCCATGTTCCTGCTTGTTGAAGTTTGTATGTAGCTTCTCTCTCTCCATGTTCCTGCTTGTTAAAGTTTGTATGTAGCTTCTCTCTCTCTCCATGTTCCTGCTTGTTGAAGTTTGTATGTAGCTTCTCTCTCTCTCCATGTTCCTGCTTGTTGAAGTTTGTATCTAGCTTCTCTCTCTCCATGTTCCTGCTTGTTGAAGTTTGTATGTAGCTTCTCTCTCTCCATGTTCCTGCTTGTTGAAGTTTGTATGTAGCTTCTCTCTCTCTCTCTCCATGTTCCTGCTTGTTGAAGTTTGTATGTAGCTTCTCTCTCTCTCTCCATGTTCCTGCTTGTTGAAGTTTGTATGTAGCTTCTCTCTCTCCATGTTCCTGCTTGTTGAAGTTTGTATGTAGCTTCTCTCTCTCTCCATGTTCCTGCTTGTTGAAGTTTGTATGTAGATTCTCTCTCTCTCTTCATGTTCCTGCTTGTTGAAGTTGTATGTCTTATTTTTATCTTTATGTTCCTGTTCTTTGAAGTTTGTATCATCATCAAGGTGTGTATCCTTTATAGGACGTTGCTCTCTTTGCAGCACATCTGAAATTCACTCTGTCTCTTGCCAGTTCACCAACTTCGCCGATGGTCATGTTCATGGTTTCTTTAATATCTTGTAGCCATCTTCTTCTTGGTCTGCCTCTGCGTCCTGGGACCCTGCCCTCTAGTTTTGTTCTTTCCAGGCCATCGTGACGCTTGATGTGACCAAAGTGTGTAATTTTTCTGTATAGTATGTTGTTTATGAGCCAATTCTCTTTAACGTTTAGTTCTTTCAGGACATCAGTGTTTTTTCTCTCCATGGTATTCGTAGGATCTTTCTGTAGCATTTAGTTTTGAAGGACTGGATTTTCATTCTTAGTTTTTGTGTAATAGTCCATGATTCGCAACCATAAGTAGCCACTGGGAAAATGCATGCTCTCAATATTTTTAATGTTAGTATTTTGCTGGTGCTTTGCCACATGTTCTTCATTGTGTTTAACTTCTTGATTGCATGTTTGTATGTCTTATCTATATCTTCCTGTTGTTGTTCTTCCATGTTCCTGAACTTTGAAGTTTGTATCTATTGTTCCATGTTCCTATTTTTAAATGATTGTCTCTCAACACAGAAAAAAACCGCAAGAGCAAAATACACTCTGGGAGAATACTGTTTTAATAGGATATGCATTTTTTCAGATAGATTTCGGATACATTTTCAGAGCTTAAAACCCATCTGTGTAGTACCACATCTACCGTGTTATATTGTACCAAAGTATTAAATCTGATTGTTCATAAAGAAGATCATCATAGCCAACTCATTTTTAGTCTAGTCCCCATAACATATTCATGAAAGTTGGTATCTGACTTTCCCAGCTAGACAGACATCTAAAATAGTATTCAGTTTCATTTCGACAGTGTGCATGGACTACTGGAGTGTCTAATGGAGACACAACATACTCACATTCTTGTCAAATTACAATACTTTGTTTTTACATGTTTCCACATTGCTACAGTTTTACTGCAGTCTTAGACTTACTATGTCTGCCGTATTTAAAAAAAATTTATTTTAGATCCAGAAGCGCTTTCAGCTCTTCGGCTCAGTGCAACGAGCATCGTAAATCTGGAGAACCTGTAGCTTTTCTGCCAGCCCACGGAATTGAACCCGCACTCACAGAGGGCTTATCACCCGTCGTTCAACACGCTACAAACATGCTGGGCAGGCAGGCATGTCTGCTGTATAGGAAGTCTGAATTTCTTCTATTCTGTTCTATCCTTGACAAGGGCATTTTGGTCGAAACATTGCAGTATAATGTTTTTGTACTTTGTTACAGTACTTTATTTTTATGTGGTTCACATTCTTGTTGCAAATCACACAGATGACACAGAGTGGTTAACTTGGTAAGAACAAATCACACAGATGACACAGAGTGGTTAACTTAGTAAGAACAAATCACACAGATGAGAAAGAGTATACAGACAACATAAGCATTATATCTGTTATTGTGTGATTATTTTGTGTCCATGTTTAATATTTCTCACAGGGTCTGGTTGTTCCTGTGATCAGAAATGTGGAAACTATGAATTATGCAGACATAGAGAAGACTATTGCAGATCTAGGCGAAAGAGTGAGTGTTCAAATCCTTACGGTTCTATTAAATATTGTGGATATCAGATTTATCAATAAGTTGTAAACTCCTGATGCAGACACTAGCAAGAAATGTCTGTAAGAGTTTATAGTAATATAAGCAATATAACAGACTTTAATGGTGTGTGAAATATAGTAGAAATTATAGGATATTTTAGGGATATAAGAAATATAGCAGGAATTTTATGGATATAGGAAATATAGCAGAATTATAGGATATTTTTAAGGATATAAGAAATATAGCAGAAATTATAGAACATTTTAGGGATATAAGAAATATAGCAGAAATTATAGGACATTTTAGGGACATAGGAAATATAGCAGAAATTATAGAACATTTTAGGGATATAGCAGAAATTATAGAACATTTAGGGATATAAAAAGTATAACAGAAATTATCAGAAGATTTTAATGATGTAACAGCTGTGATAGCCTAGCAGTTAGTGCACTTACTTTCACTGTTACTGAATGTTGACCTCACTGTTACTGAATGTTGACCTCACTGTTACTGAATGTTGACCTCACTGTTACTGAATGTTGACCTCACTGTTACTGAATGTTGACCTCACTGTTACTGAATGTTGACCTCACTGTTACTGAATGTTGACCTCACTTACTGAATGTTGACCTCACTGTTACTGAATGTTGACCTCACTGTTACTGAATGTTGACCTCACTGTTACTGAATGTTGACCTCACTGTTACTGAATGATGACCTGAAGCTGTCACTTTCAGGCTAGAGCTGGCACACTAGCTATAGAAGATATGGATGGAGGAACATTTACTATCAGTAACGGTGGCGTTTTTGGCTCCATGTTTGGTACTCCAATCATCAACCCGCCTCAGTCAGCAATCTTGGGCATGCATGGCATCTTTGACCGACCAGTAGCAGTGAAAGGACAGGTGAGACCTTCTGTCTGGTTTTCTCTAAGCATTAACTCTGTGTGGAAGGTTAGAACTAGTGAAAGCTTGTCCAAATACTAATACTTCTAGTCTCTAAATTGTTCATTGTTTCATTGATTATCAATCCATTTTATGTTAATGGAAAGATGTTTGTTTTTTTAATGCATTTTTCTTGCCACTTTACTTGCTTTCTTCTTTCTTTTCTTCTTCTTTCTTTGACCACAGATTCGCAACAGTGGCTGTCTCACTATATGCTGTCTTATCTTTTTTTACTTTTACCAGGGATTGACAAAGTATTAACTGTGTTCCAAATGATGGTCATTTAACTATGTTCCAGCCATTTTACTTTAAATTGATATTAACTGTTTGTGTTGTTTTTTTTACTTTATTTCAGTTCTTTAAACGTTAACTATGTTCTAAAGGTTGGGAATTATATCTTGAACTATGTTGTTGTTGTCCTTGAGCTGTGATAGTAGATAACTATAGCAAGATCATGCTAAGAGAGACCAGTGGGGCCTACATAACAACCACAAGTAGTTTGACACTGTAGGTACAAACGGTTACAGAGGCAGTGACATAGTTATCATCTCAGAACTACTCTCATTTTTTCATACTCATTGACTCCATAATAAGCATGATTCGTAAAGTTGAAACAGGAATGGGGAGACGAAAATGGGTGGAATACTGGTACAGACAAGGATCAGAGAAATAACCTCCTTTTTTGTCCCTTAACATGTATTAGTCAGAGGTAATGAACAATCAGATAGATTGGTTGGCATGGTTACAATATCAGAGGGAGCTGCATTGGACTGAAATGACATTCTTAACGCAGTGAGAGAGTCTTTCCAAACAGAGGAGTTTCAGGGTTGTGAATCCCAGTCGCTGACCAGATTGAGAGAGTCTTTCCAAACAGAGGAGTTTCAGGGTTGTGAACCCCAGTCGCTGACCAGATTGAGAGAGTCTTTCCAAACAGAGGAGTTTCAGGGTTGTGAACCCCAGTCGCTGACCAGATTGAGAGAGATGAGTGTCGATATTGGTACAGCCTGAAAAGAACGTTATACCAAATATGCAAAAAGATTAATAAATCATCGAACTGGCATGTTGGGTCGCTGGATGCTGCAGGATTTGTTTAGGCAGAGATTGGAGCACCTATGGACATGTCCGAGTGCTATGATGATAGTTGGACATGTCCGAGTGCTATGATGATAGTTGGACATGTCCGAGCGCTGTGATGATAGTTGGACATGTCCGAGTGCTATGATGATAGTTGGACATGTCCGAGTGCTATGATGATAGTCCTCATGTAACTGATTATGATGTTAAATTTTGTTTTTGATATAATCAACTGTAATCTATCTTGATCATCAGGTCCAGATTCGACCCATGATGTATGTGGCCTTGACCTATGACCACAAGCTGGTTGATGGACGTGAAGCTGTCACATTTTTGAGAAAGATTAAATCAGCTGTGGAAGACCCGCGCACTATTTTATTAGACTTGTAAAATCTAGTTCTATGTTAGTAATATGGCTAGAGCCCAGATTGACCATAGATGTAATATAGTTGTTCTAAAGGCCATCTGTGATTACAAGAGACTTGATCAGAATTGAAGACATACTGTCATGCCTAGACAATAAGACTTAAACAAAAATCACCACAGTTTTCAGTAACGTATGCAGATCAATGTATGTTTCAATGGATTTATTTGCAATTAGAATACATATGACATAACAATTATATTTGAATGATGACTTTATCCCCATACTTATATAATTATCTTGTTATGTAATTTGTCTGTGTTGTCCTTATGTAGAGTTTTCATCATTGTTTATGTATGAGGACAACGTTCAAACTTTGTTTTGTAGCTACTTCCAAAGCTGGATTATATATTTGTAGTATGTAGTGCAGCTCAGGAATTTGCGTTTGCCCTGATTATTAGTGTTTCTGACGTCTGTAAGCTTCATCTGAAGACTCGTACTTGGGGTTGGTTAATCTGATACCGATATCATCACTTGTACGATGTGTTTGAAAACAATATTTATTACCGATGCTTATATATTTGGATTGTTCAAGTTAAGCAATTTGTGTGTAGATGTTGTTATGTATATTGTGGCAATTTGTGTGTATACATCGTTAGGTATATTGTGGCAATTTGTGTGTAGATGTCACTATATATTCAGGCAATTTGTGTGTGTAGATGTCGCTATATATATTGCCATAAGAAAGTGTATCTTATATGGTTAAATATTTCACATAACTTATTACACAGAAAAGAATATTTTTGTTTTTTTTTATATTTGTGAAATGTTGTCGTATTGAATCAGATTATTCGGAGATTCTGTTTGTTGCCAACCAGAAACCAGATTTATGTGACTTGTCTGTTGTCTTCATGTCTGCAGTTCTCTTAACTGTGATCCTCATGTCTGAGATACTCATGTCTGCAGTTCTCTTAACTGTGATCCTCATGTCTGTAGTTCTCTTAACTGAGATACTCATGTCTGCAGTTATCTTAACTGTGTTCCTCATGTCTGCAATCCTATAGACCTTGGTCCCCATGACCATTGTCTGTGGCTCACTTATCCTCCTCATGCTAATGTCTTAATTAGAACAACAGATTTGTTAGAAATAACTGTTTGAATATAGTTATCTATATGTTATCCTTTCAATTATTGGGATTGTTGTGTTATAATCTTTGCTGGTCTGGTTTGTAGAGATCTGGTCTTGTATTGTTTGTAGTGGGGTCTAGACTTGCCCTGACTGGCTTAGGTCTAAAGTCTAGATCCTTGAAATAACACTGTTCATATGCAGTGTTGTGCATGGCGTATGGGGCAATATTCAGCTGACAGTGTGGGCAACATTCAGCTGACAGTGTGGGGCAACATTCAGCTGACAGTGTGGACAACATTCAGCTGACATTGTGGTGCAACATTCAACTGACATTGTGGTGCAATATTCAGCTAACATTGTGTAGGAACATACAGCTGGCATTGTGTAGCATTATTCAACTAACGTTGTATAGGAACATACAGCTGACATTGTGTAGCATTATTCAATTAACGTTGTATAGGAACATACAGCTGACATTGTGTAGCATTATTCAATTAACGTTGTATAGGAACATACAGCTGACATTGTGTAGCAACAGTCATGTAGTAATCTGAGACAATCTAAAACTAATGTTACAGTTGTGTCGCTAAACCATTTCATGTTAAAGTGTCAAGTAACACAAACATGTTTTCATAACCTGTCGTTGTATCCTGAGGAATAAGATGTTAGACCTGTATTTTACTTTGACCCACGGCACAGAATTGGTGATGAACATTACAGCAGCTGTCTTTACTTGTCCATGTTTCTCTGGTACCCATTTGTGTCAGGATCGACTTTTAAGATATTTGTAGTTGGAAAACAATCAACTCCTTCCAGGGATCGAACCAAGACCACCTTTTTAATAAGTAAGAGCACTCACTACTGTACTTTCACTGTTCTCTCTTCATGTGATATGTATTTATGTATGCATATTCTTTGTACGGTAAAACTATCAATATTGAATCCCCGGAACAAAATAAAATGGCTGATAAGTTTCTGAAATGTCATGTAAATCAATGTTTGCGACATCTTGTGTTTGCGTTGTTCTGAAATGTTGTGTTTTTGACATCTGTGCTTGAGATATCTTGCGTTTTAGTTGTCTCAGATGTCATGTTTCAGCTATCTAAGATGTCATGTTTCAGCTATCTAAGATGTCACGTTTCAGCTATCTAAGATGTCACGTTTCAGCTATCTAAGATGTCACGTTTCAGCTACCTAAGATGTCACGTTTCAGCTACCTATATAAGTTATCGGATGTGTGTGTTACCTAGTATTTATTAGCGAGCAACATGTACCATTAACATCTGCTGGGAGAGATTGTGCACCTAAAAGTATGTCCAGAGTGCTGTGAGGTTTCTTTAATAATGATTAGCAAAGGAATACTACATTATAAGTTGCCACCAAATTGAAGACTTTTTATGCTATCGCACAAACTGAATATTACAATGGCTTTCTTTCATTCGCTTGAAATATTGTCGATATATATTCAATGTTGTCTCTTGTATAAACTTCACTGTCTTTTATAGCTCACACAGAGGTCCATGTAGTTTTCTGTTCAGTGTTGCTTCACTAGGATGGTGAGTTTACCTCATATTCTGGCAGTCTTTAAGTATGTTCTCCGCAGCCTTGAATTCCTGTAAAAATGGCTGAATTGCCAATGTTTAATTTTGTATATATGTAACGCTTTCTTTTCTCTGATCCTGTTTTACATCGCAGCATCAGGATCTCTATCTCATAGTCCAGATGCCCTGCCTCTGTAGCCACCATGCTCATACCGATCATCTCCTCCTCTTTGTTGGGATGCCTCCTTCTATAATGGTTTTTCCCCAACCTTTTGTGTCTCTCAATATGTCTAAAATACTTCAATTTTCTCATTCTTGTTATACATGTGACTGCAACATCTATTTATATCCTATTCTGATGTGCAGAGTATCAAAATGTTCTATGTTCTTAGTTTGGTAGTTGTCTTACGTTGATATCGGTGACTTTCTCCTTGATTTGATCAACCATTTATTCTCGTAGTTGCCTAATCTTGTATTAATGTGTCACTACTAATTGTGAGGTTTTCATTGATTTTTCAATGCCATTGTTTAATATTCTCTGTGTTTCTGTATTTATTTGCTGCTGTAGTTTAGTCTATGCTCAAGTACACTTCTACCTACTTGAAATACCTATCATCGTGATGTTATACACAGTGTGATTGTTTGATTATGTAGATGTCAAGAGTGAAGAAATAAAAAGTATATTTTTAATCTCACATCTTATATTGTTATGTACTTAACTTTTATTTATTTAGTTTAGTTGTCGGATCATCATCACTGCACATCGAACCAATTAGTCCATAAGTGCTCCGATCTCCTCAGTATGTCTCTCCGTTTAGTTTTAGTTTAGTTGTCGGAGCATCATCACTGCACATTGAACCAATTAGTCCATAAGTGCTCCGATCTCGCCCGAGTGGTTACCGGGGCCCAAATTGGGGTGTAAAGAGTAGAACCACTGTTACCTGCCACACATGTCGTAAGAGGCAACTAAGGAGGTTGGTAATGAAGCTAGCTACCCCATACCGTAAAAACACTAGATGGCTACAGAACGGAGAGCGAACCGAGTAAACGCTGACTGAAACCGGACACATCACCGAAGGATAAACACCAGGGCTCCAAATGGTGCTGAAGATGCGACGTAAAACACACCAATGCTAAGGCTGCATGAATCAGATTTCCACACGAATAGAATTTATGGGGAGATCTGGTACGTTGGTCTGGGCGGTGATCGCGAGAGAGAGAGATCATCTCCTCAGTATGTCTCTCAGCGTGTGGCAACTAGCAACACTGGTTCTTTGTTGGTCTGCTATTCTTCTTCTGCAGTCTTTTTATGATTGTAGTTGAGTTATTCATTGGTGTTGTTATATCATTTTTTTTCTAAATTAATTGTGGTGAAAGTTACCTTGTTGTTGTTTGTGTCATTTTTTATTGTTCTGTCTTGTATTCTTTAGTATTAATTAGTTTGTTTTCTGTATAATAAGTATATGTCTACGCAGATTACTAAAAATAAACTGGCAGGGCAAAATTCCAGATACCAAAGTCCTCATAAGAGCCAAGATACCAAGCGTCAAAACCCTGTTGCAGAAAGCCCAAAAGATGGGCCGTCACGTTGCTCCGATGTCTGATAAACGCATCCTACAGTTGATGTATGGGGGCAGACGATCTGTTGGTGGACAGGAAAAACGCTTTAACTCGCATATCTGAAAAACGTCGTGTCGTTGAGGCACAAAGAAACGAGCTACGCGAATAGACAGAACACACAATACCCACATATCTAACCTTGATCACGTATGTCCCACCTGTGATAGAGAATTGTGTTTCTAGGATTTGACTTAACAGTCACCTCGGCACATACCAGAGAGGTGCAGCAGCACGACTGTTGTCATCTTCACTTGCGATTGACGGCTATTATATGTGGCCTTGGGCACGCCGAGGACATGATGATGATAAAATGTGGTGTAAAAACTTATCATTAATTCTTGACGAAAAAGCAATACTTCTTCGAACGCTCCATATCCACCACTCTTTGTGATTTGTATATCATCTGAGCCTTAGAGCGGTTGTACGTTGTGCCAGTTATGCGCCTACAAGCAGGCCATCACATCCGATTTCTGCGATGTTTTTTATTCACTAGGGTAGCTTCCCAGGTCCCACATCAGTCGCCTATTACAACATGCCTTGTAGGTCTCAGTGGTACAATTCTTTGCTTCCCTTGTGAGTGCCGGCACCACACATGCGGAAAGCAATACAATATAACATGTTGGCTACAACTCTGGTAATTTCCCGCGCGTTAGTTGTTGATGGTCAAAGATACCGTCTGCCCTACGTTTGAAATGTTCTCAACTACACAATTGTTATCAATGCATCTTATCGATGCTTTCAATCTTTGTGACCTCAGGATATATTCCCATCACAGCTTAGGTCTTTCCTCATTCTCACATATGATTCTAGAATGTTCTAGTGCTACATAGATATAGATAATTCTAGATGTTGTACATCTATTAACTAATCACAAAATGTTGTTTATTATTTAGTGGCAACACTGACTGGGGCGTAATTTTTCTTTCAGCATTGCCGTTAATGTGGGAAATGAAAAGTTGAAAGTTACTTGAACTGAAGGCTCTTTATTCAGGACTAATGCATCGATGGTCACCCGATATCTGTAGATTTCAATCTGAAAGTAACAACAGTAGAAAATATTTTGTGAAGTTTATGCGATAGTTCTGCATGTGCCTCGTTTTAACTCATCGAGTAAAATACATCAAAGTGAGTATGGAAAAACTGAGACTGAAAAAATAAAAGTGAAAAAAATGATGAAAATATCCTGTTTACGGTATCTGTGTCCTCGATGCACTCTGCTCGTCTCACAAGTACTCGGTTCGCGACACATTTAAAACGTTGGGAATATTTTCAAGTTTACCCCCTCCCTCCCGATCTGAGGAGAGTCTGGCAGAAATGATTAAAGCGCGGTTCCCATGTGGAAGACCCGCGTTCAATTCACGGTAAGACCAAGGTGTTTTCTGCTGTGGGCATAAATAAAAAATCCTAACCTGATCAGCTGCGACTGCACTAGCCATGCGGCCATTAAATTATTCAGGCTCTCGTCCCACCTGTTCTACACCGCCCTAAAAATAAATCGGTTCTACAGGCAATAACAGTTTTTTTGTGACACCTTCCCCCTACCTGATCTCAATGTAGGTGAAATCGAGTTCATAGTCCTTTCGAAAACGGACCCCTCGTGGAGCCATCTGGATATATGTTTTCAGAGATCCCTGATCTCAGTGTAGGTGAGGTCGAGTTTATAGTCCTATCGGAGACGGTCAATCGGAGGTCCTGTGTTCAATTTGAGCACGTAAATGAACCCTTGCCAGTTCAAAATCAAGAAAAGTATTCTGGAAAGCCGCAGCCTGGGCAAAATTCATTAGAAAATATTTTTTTTTTTATTCCTACAAAAATATCTTCATTATTTTCTAAATTACACCTGGGACCTTCGCCGGTACTACGAATATCGTGCACTGCCGCTGAGATCTTCCTGTGTAGGAAAGAGATCGAAGCACATATGGCTACTCATCGAAGTGCAATGATGATGGACCAATCAATCGAATACGGACGACAAAACGTAGATTCCGTAAAAACGAGCCTAGTAAGTAATCATTGGCAGTTAAACATCGGTTAAAGTAGGCTGGAAATCCGCACTCCATGCACACATTTGTGTGATTGAAAAAATCTTCTCTCTTTCTCTGACTCTATGCTTTATATAACAAACTATTACTTTTCTCTCTCTCTCTCTCTCTCTTCTGCTCTAGCTTTCTATAACAAACTATTACTTTACTCTCTCTCTCACTGACTCTATGCTTTCTATAACAAACTATTACTTTTCTCTCTCTCTCTCTCTCTCTCTCTCTCTGACTCTATGCTTTCTATAACAAACTATTACTTTTCTCTCTCTCTCTCTCTCTCTCTCTCTCTCTCTCTCTCTCTGACTCTATGCTTTCTATAACAAACTATTACTTTTCTCTCTCTCTCTCTCTCTGACTCTATGCTTTCTATAACAAACTATTACTTTTCTCTCTCTCTGACTCTATGCTTTCTATAACAAACTATTACTTTTCTCTCTCTCTCTCTCTGACTATGCTTTCTATAACAAACTATTACTTTTCTCTCTCTCTCTCTGACTATGCTTTCTATAACAAACTATTACTTTTCTCTCTCTCTCTCTCTCTGACTATGCTTTCTATAACAAACTATTACTTTTCTCTCTCTCTCTCTCTCTCTCTGACTATGCTTTCTATAACAAACTATTACTTTTCTCTCTCTCTCTCTCTCTGACTATGCTTTCTATAACAAACTATTACTTTTTCTCTTCTCTCTCTCTCTGACTATGCTTTCTATAACAAACTATTACTTTTCTCTCTCTCTGACTATATGCTTCTATAACAAACTATTACTTTTCTCTCTCTCACTGACTATATGCTTTAACAAACTATTACTTCTCTCTCTCTCTCTCTCTCTCTGACTCTATGCTTTCTATAACAAATTATTACTTTTCTCTCTCTCTCTCTCTCTCTCTGACTCTATGCTTTCTATAACAAACTATTACTTTTCTCTCTCTTTCTCTCTGACTCTATGCTTTCTATAACAAACTATTACTTCTCTCTCTCTCTCTCTCTCTCTGACTCTATGCTTTCTATAACAAACTATTACTTCTCTCTCTCTCTCTCTCTCTCTGACTCTATGCTTTCTATAACAAACTATTACTTTCTCTCTGCTCTCTGACTCTATGCTTTCTATAACAAACTATTACTTTCTCTCTCCTCTCTGACTCTATGCTTTCTATAACAAACTATTACTTTTCTCTCTCTCTCTGACTCTATGCTTTCTATAACAAACTATTACTTTTCTCTCTCTCTCTCTGACTCTATGCTTTCTATAACAAACTATTACTTTTCTCTCTCTCTCACTGACTCTATGCTTTCTATAACAAACTATACTTTCCTCTCTCACTGACTCTATGCTTTCTATAACAAACTATTACTTCTCCAAGTATACTTACTATTCTCTATAATATTTAATTTGTAACATCCCACCGCCTGCAAACCTCTCTTATATCATTGAATGGCCCGCCTGCCCAGTGTGTTCGTAGCGCTTTGGACGACGGGTGATAAGCCCCCTGTGAGTGCGGGTTCAATTCCGCGGGATGGCAGAAAAGCCACAAGTTCTCTAGATTTACGGTGTTCGTGGCACGGAACCGAAGGGCTACGATGTCCATGGCACCGAGCCGAAGAGCTGAAAGCTCAAGTGCTTCTGGATCGGTAAAAATCATTGAATGACCTAACTTCACCACTAATATCAGACGTTCCCCTCAGTTTCTACTCATAAATGAACATGCCATCACTCTTCTAATACACTCTTCTAACCCACTCGTTTAATCCAAGCGTCTAACCCACTCTTCTTCCACTATTCTAATCCACTCTTATAATCGACCCTTCTGACCCACTCTTCAAACCCACTTTTCTAACCCACTCTTCTAATCCACTTTTCGAACCCCCTCGTGTAATCCACTCTTCTAATTCACTATTCTAATCCCATCTCTTCTAACCCACTCTTCTAATTGACTTTTCTAACCCCCTTCAAACACACTCTTCTAACCCACTCTTTTAACCAACACTTCAAACCCACTCTTTTAACCAACACTTCAAACCCACTCTTTTAACCAACACTTCAAACCCACTCTTTTAACCAACACTTCAAACCCACTCTTGTAACCAACACTTCTAACCCACTCTTTTAACCAACACTTCAAACCCACTCTTTTAACCAACACTTCAAACCCACTCTTTTAACCAACACTTCAAACCCACTCTTGTAACCAACACTTCAAACCCACTCTTTTAACCAACACTTCAAACCCACTCTTCTAACCCACTTTTCGAACCCCCTCGTGTAATCCACTCTTCTAATTCACGATCAGAATGCGAGTTATTCAGAGCTACATAGAACCAATACTGACATACGGATGCGAGTCATGGACACTGAACACACAGATCGAAAAATCTCTGAGGGCCACAGAAATGTGGTTTCATAGAAGAATGATGAGAATCCCATGGACTGCTAAAATGACTAATGTTGAGGTGCTGAATGAGATCAAGACACAGAGAAAGCTTATCATCAATATAAGAAAGAGGCAGTCATCATTTTTCGTGCATGTGATGAGAAGGGGAGATTTAGAACACATTGTGACAACCGGTAAAATCGAGGGTAGACGAGAGACAGTGGGAGACAAAATTTTTGATAGCCTGACTTCATGGCACGGTAGAGCGTCAACATCTGAGTTGATAGCAAACACCATCGACAGAGATTTGTGGAGATCCATGATCGCCTACGCCAGCCGGCACCTGATGATGATGAATTCACTATTCTAACCCACTATTCTAACCAAGATATGATACCCAAAAAAACCATTGGATACTGCATCACACAGTACACTTTCTAAATCTTCTCCCATTTCTGTAAACACCCACGCAGTTCTAGTAGCTTCACATTCAAATCAGCCATCAATGATTTAAGAATTGGATGTTGTTTTTCAGACAAGAATCGTTGCACAAAGAATAGAACAACAACACTGTTGGAATTGTCCCGTAGGATGATAATTTGGACGTAAGTAAATCTTGTCTAATCCAACTGGGACATAGCACCTTATCCATTATTTCGGATCTGACAGTGGTACTGAACAATAAAAGACAGATCCATCAATTTGGCCCAGCTTCAGGTTGCAATAATGTTACCAGGACGAAATGAAATTGTAGCTACGTGAGTAAATCAAGCTTCCATTTAATCAGAACTGTAAACCAGCCGTGTTGATGACATTTAAAGAAAGAAGAAAACTTAGAAAGAGAATTTCGAGAAGCAGCTAGAAAAGTTAATGAGAACAAATAGAATAACACGTGACTTTCGATAACGAGGCAAGGATATTGAGCCAGGTTTCCAAAAAAGTAGAACCATATTCAATCACTTGCCAGGTATGCTTTTTGAACAAATTAAAAGGGATAAACAGATGCGTGGCTTTTTTGTTAACGTTCCAAATTTTGTCAATATTTTTTATAAACATTCTCACTAATTATATTTTCGCATTTCTAAATTTATACAAGCTATCTCAACAGATGTGTTGAATTTCGTGAAGAGTCATACACAGTTTTGGCAAAAAATCATGTTCATTTTGAAAGAAAGGCAACATGGCGAGTTTATCTCTTAATCAAGCTATCATTAAGTGCGAAGTTGGTTGTCCCATTATACAGATTACCCGTCTGTGCAGCTCGCGTGACGTCATGCAGCTGACTTATCAATTATTGATACGTTCGTTAAAGAAATTGCACTCCAGGTCACGAGAGAAGTGTCTCGTATTGAACTGAGCTCACCTGAAGTCACAACAGTAGCGGTAGTAGTTCAAGGGAGATAGTCACCAATGATCGTGGAAATCATTGATCACCGGAATCATAGAGTAAAAGATAGCTAGAGTTATCTTACTTGAAAATGTTAACACTGGTAATCTGTTAAGTGTGTTTTGTAACAGTAGGTCATAGCAACATACAGGCAGAGCATTTGTGACGTGGAGGTAGCATGTTCGTCTCTTGCCCCTCACTTGAAAGGTACTCAGTTCGTTCTCCCCGTGATATTTTCACAGGGATCTATTATATATATATATAATAATAATAATTCCTCTCGTACCGTTATACGTTACATAGGGCCTGCAAGTAATTTCTCCATATCGCTCTATCCTGGGCAACTCGCTCAATCTCCTCCATGGAACTGAGACCGATATTTCCTGCCTCTCTCAGCAAAGTTCATTTCAGGGTCTCCTTAAGTCGACCTCTCTTGAACCCTTTGTATCCCACTTCAATGCCTGCTTTGATATTCGTTGATCATTTCTCCTCAAGGTGTGCGCAACATATCACCATCTTCTCTTTCTTATAATAGTAGTTGTCAATAGTGGTTGACCAGACATGTCTCTGATTTCATCCCTTCTCCTGAATTCATTCCATTTTATTTTCATTATTTTTCGCAATCTATTTTCGAAAAATAATATATATATATATGATATGAGCTGAAAGACAAGAGAGAAAAGCGAAAACTCAAAAGTTGTCACAGTAAATAACTTGCCAACTAATCGTCTGTAAATACGAAAAAAAAACATATATACATATATAGAGATATATAATGTATGTAGGTATGCTTCATCAATGTATTCAGTTGATATTTTCATCCACTCAATCGTGATCAATATGGCTAACAGCATATATGTATACGTCATCACCTTATCCAGAGATCTTCGATAGTGTAGTGGCAAGGGCTGTTGCTCGTTCGGTGCGTGGTCTGGGCTCAATTCTACAGTGGGAGTGGAATATTTTCTCGAGTATAACGGCTCTCGAGTCGACAGAGTCTTAATTTGGTACCAGAAAAGCATTGTAAAAGCGTCAGACCACATCATCCATCGTGTGCAGAAGGTCCGGGACAAATACGGGCCGGACAGCGTATTCCCAAACAAACCTCATGGTATGCAAATGAGCTGCTTCCTTTTTTTTAAATCCAGTTTAAATTTGTCTTTCACTCATATTTGATTAACTTGACAGAGTCAGACACCCGTCCCGTACCTCTTCGGGGTTTGTTTGGTTGATTGTATAGCACCATCATCATTGCACTTTGGTGAGTAACTATGTCTGTTGCGATCTCTTTATTACACATGAAGATCTCAGCTGCAGTGCACGAACTCCGTAGCACCGACGAGGGTCCCTGATGTAAGATGGTGAAGATATTTTGTAGTAATTTTACTTTAAATCTTTTTCTAATGAATATTGCCCAGGCCGTGACAATCCAGCCTGCTCTTGATTTTGAACTGCTACTGGGTCTTTCACGGGGTGAGTGTAAGAACAATACTGACAAAGATTCAACTCTGCCTCCTGGTAACTGTCCCGGAAACAGACGACTAACAAGAAGTCTATTAAGAAAAACTGCGATCAAAATAATCCATCACTGATTAACGTGGATGTTGAGACCCTCTTGAATGATAACATCAATGATACAGATGTGGTTATTTATACCGATGGAATCAGTCGTTCACCAACAACGCAGTGTGTGGGTTTTTTCAGCACGCTCAGGAGGAAAAATAATAAGAGAGGCCAGTGGGGCCTACGCAACAACCACAAGTAGTTTGACAATGGAGGTTCGGGCGGTTACGGAGGTGATGAAATGGTTGGCATCTCACAACTACTCTCGTGTTTTCATACTCAGTGACTTCATGAGCATGATTCGTAAAGTCAGTCCTGGAATGGTGAGACGAAACTGGGTGGAGGTACTGGTACAGACAATGATCAGATAAATCACCTTCATTTTTGTCACTGGGCACGCAGGAGTTGCTAGATTGAACGAGCAGATATAGTGGCTGGCTTGGCCACAATATCAGATGGTGATGCCATGGATCGAAATGACATTCTTCTCGCACTGAGAGAGTCTTCCCGAACAGAGGAGTTTCAGGGCTGTGAATCACGCTCGCTGACCAGATTGAGAGAGATGGCTGTCAATATTGGCGCAGCCCGAAAAGAACGACATACTAAATATGTAAAGAGATTGATTAATCAACATCGAACTGGCGTGTTGGACCTCTGGACGATGCTGAAGCGGAGATCGGAGCACCCTTGGACATGTCCGGAGTGATATGAAGATAGTCCTCATATAACTGATAACAAGAAGTCTGGCTACGTTTGTGGAGATCGAAGAGGGAGAAGCTAGCCCGGTACTCAAGAAAGTCTAATCTGAAGTCGGGTATATCGGACCGAAAGGTGCAGATAACAAACATAGTTCACGCCGACAACGGAGACACATCGCATTCTGTTCACCGGACTGCACCCTGCTATAACCATCAGGAATACGAGAACGATGAAGAGATTAACGTGACAAATGTCTCCTTCATTAACTTATCCAGTGTGTAATTTGTCTTTTATCTTTCACTCAATCTTGATATAAACTTGACTATTTTCTACTTCTTCTTCTTTCTTTGAACTCTCCATATCGATCACTTGTCAATCACTCTTTGTCATTTGTATGTGATCCGAGCCTAAATGCGATTGTACGTTGACCCAGTTATGCGCCTACAAGTAGGCCAGCAGATCCGATTTCTGCGACTATTTTTATTTAATAGGGTAGCTTCCCTAGGCCCCTACATCAGTCGCCTCCTACGATATGCCTTATAAGTTGCAAGTGTTACTATTCTTTGCTCTCCTTGCTAGAAGAAACAGAGATTTATTGGACAAAATTTGTACAAGTTTCCTTCATCAACTTATTCATTTTGTATTGGACAAAATTTATACAAGTTTCCTTCATCAACTTATTCATTTTGTAGTGGACAAAATTTGTACAAGTTTCCTTCATCAACTTATTCATTTTGTTTTGGGACAAAATTTGTACAAGTTTCCTTCATCAACTTATTCATTTTGTATTGGACAAAATTTGTACAAGTTTCCTTCATCAACTTATTCATTTTGTATTGGACAAAATTTGTACAAGTTTCCTTCATCAACTTATTCATTTTGTATTGGACAAAATTTGTACAAGTCTGCTTCATCAACTTATTCATTTTGTATTTGTCTTTTACTTAAACTCAATATAAACTTAAATTTTTTTCTTCTTCTTCAAACGCTCTATATCGACCACTTGTCAATCACTCTTTGTGATTTGTAAGTGATCCGAGCCTTAGAGCGATTGTACGTTGTGCCAGTTATGCGCCTATAAGTAGGTCAATACATCCGATTTCTGCGACGCTTTATATTTACTAGAGTAGCTTCCTTAGGCCACTACCTCAATCGCCTCTTACGACATGCCTTGTAGGTCGCAGTGCTACTATTCTTTGCTCCCCTACACTTGCAGACTTGATAGATATTACCATCATGTTAGAACCTATTCACAAGAACCCTGCGGTTTCCGATCGATCAACAGAAACAGGAACAAAGATAAAAACCGATAACATCCTAACAGCAACAAACATAGCAATAACAGCAACAAACATAGCAATAACAGCATAATCGCCCTTCACAATAACTTCCAACTGTGAAATAGAAACCATCGATTCTTGTCCAAGCTAGTCAACCAACGATACTTCGTGTTTGTAATCGATCTACTTATGGAGCAGAATTTAACTAAATCTATTATGTTTGTAGTGTCGTTAAAAGGTTCGTTGATTAAAAAGAAATTGTTGTAATCGAATCAAGCCGAGAAGAGTATTTATTTCAGCTTTTTCTCCACTTTCGTTCAGTGTCGTCAGCAGACGTTCTGGAGAGATCAACTTGCATTCATGTCAGCAATGAGCGGACTCGTTAGTCAGATCTTCTACCATTCTATTTCTATAACTACAGCTTTCATTACCAAAATCATCTATTTTTTTATAACTACATTTTTCATTACAGAAATCATCCATTTTTCGATGACTAGAGCTTTCATTACCAAAATGATATGTTTTACTATATTTAAATCCGCTGGCTTTTTCTCACCATTGTTTCGTTTTTTTAATTGTGCATTAAATTGTCTTTGTTTTAGACTACGATCATTTTGTTTTGCATAAAACATTAGGAAACCCGTGCTCTATTACCAACATTAGGAAACCCGTACTCTATTAAAAACATTAGGAAATCCTGCTCTATTAAAAATATTAGGAAATCCTGCTCTATTAAAAATATTAGGAAACCCTGCTCTATTAAAAATATTAGGAAATCCTGCTCTATTAAAAATATTAGGAAATCCTGCTCTATTAAAAATATTAGGAAACCCTGCTCTATTAAAAATATTAGGAAATCCTGCTCTATTAAAAATATTAGGAAACCCTGCTCTATTAAAAATATTAGGAAACCCTGCTCTATTAAAAATATTAGGAAACCTTGCTCCATTAAAAATATTAGGAAACCCTGCTCTATTAAAAATATTAGGAAATCCTGCTCTATTAAAAACATTAGGAAACCCTGCTCTATTAAAAACATTAGGAAACCCTGCTCTATTAAAAATATTAGGAAATCCTGCTCTATTAAAAATATTAGGAAATCCTGCTCTATTAAAAATATTAGGAAATCCTGCTCTATTAAAAATATTAGGAAATCCTGCTCTATTAAAAATATTAGGAAATCCTGCTCTATTAAAAATATTAGGAAATCCTGCTCTATTAAAAATATTAGGAAATCCTGCTCTATTAAAAATATTAGGAAATCCTGCTCTATTAAAAATATTAGGAAACCCTGCTCTATTAAAAATATTAGGAAATCCTGCTCTATTAAAAATATTAGGAAACCCTGCTCTATTAAAAATATTAGGAAATCCTGCTCTATTAAAAATATTAGGAAACCCTGCTCTATTAAAAATATTAGGAAACCCTGCTCTATTAAAAATATTAGGAAATCCTGCTCTATTAAAAATATTAGGAAATCCTGCTCTATTAAAAATATTAGGAAACCCTGCTCTATTAAATATTAGAAACCTACTTATTAAAAATATTAGGAAATCCTGCTCTATTAAAAATATTAATGTAGATATATACAGAGAGAAATGAAGGAAGTAAAGAAATGTGACAAACATCCGAAGGAAAGAGACATTACATTTATGGGACATAAATATGAAGAAGAAATGGGATTGTATTTCAACTCCGTTATTGTTTGAAGTAGCCATTGACTGCATTATGAGAAAATCTGCTATTGTTTGAAGTAGCCATTGACTGCATTATGAGAAAATGCTGCAGGAACAAAACTGGCATCGATTGGGTAAAAAATAGTCAACTAGAAGATTTGGATTTTCCATATGATATTTCCTTGTTAAGTAGAAACAACCAAGATATGCAAAGAAAAACAACCAAGATATGCAAAGAAAAACAACCAAGATATGCAAAGAAAAACAACCAAGATATGCAAAGAAAAACAACCAAGATATGCAAAGAAAAACAACCAAGATATGCAAAGAAAAACTACTTAGCATCCATAGTATCAAAAGTTGGACTGCAGATAAGCTATGAAAAGATAAATATAATGAAAACACCTAGACACGTAATGCGCATAATTCACTGAAATCTAAAATGAACAAATTAACAGAGCAGTTAATCTATTTAGGTAACAATTTTGATTGCACGGAAATACTAAAAAAGAAATTGTGCTAAGAATTATCAAAGCAGCATCAGCTTTTAAAAGTCTAAATAAAATAGGACAGTGTAATTTATATAGTTTGAAAACTAAATTACGAATTTCCAATTCCAATGTTGTATGAATCCCAGTGGCGGCTCGTGTTCATTTTTGTTGGTGGGGAGCAGACAAAAATGTTCGGAAAATCATGGTTTTGGGTTAGGTTATATTTTAATTTATAAAATAATAAATACATGTTACACATTACTTTTGGTGGGGTCCGGTCCCACTGGCCCTTAATGACGAGCCGCCACTGATGAATCCTAACATATTCCAGTCAGAGTTGGAAAATGACTAAAGATATAAGTAAGTCAATCGTCTTTCTAATTCAGTTTTCCCTTTCTGTCTTCGTTCTATTTCATTTCTTACTTTTTCATTATATTTCGCCAACCTACCGGACGCTACTGACTCAACAGACACATAGACTTGGAATAAGTCAAATAGCTCTCTGCCAGTGTCAGCAGGCGGAATAGACACCAGGTCCTGCAAGACTGTCATCTCCTGTGTGAGCTGAGAAGCAGCACGTGACCACACCCAGTTGACCTTGAACCTCTTGGGTTGCGCAGGGACAAAGCTGCTGTTGAAGCTTATGAAAGGAGCAAAAGAATGAATCAAGATCACCCCAATAAACTACTTGTTGAGAAGTGGAAACAGAGAAACAGAATTAAACAAAAGTCAATCCTCCACCACGTCAGTGAAATCAAAGACAGATACCACCTTCCAGAAACAAGACAGCAGCTGCAGAGAGTAATAGCAAACTTACCACCACATACACTCTTGAATACACCTGAAATTAGAACAAAATTGATAGATGAAGCAACTAAACGCTCCGACCCAGTCAGCCTTATGATAGCATCTCAAAGAACCATTGATGCCTATCCCCAAGAATGGATACATGTCTGTACTGATGGATCTGCATTTAAAGCCACCATCAAAGCAGGTTACGTAGCATATATACAATACCCAGACAGATCGTCCGAAGAGCTGTTTGGTGCATGCGGGGAGATATGCTCCAATTATGAGGCTGAAATTCATGCGATAGAAGCAGCTTTGTACCACCTGAAGACTGTTTTCGATGCCTTTCCATCAAAGGCACAAAACATCATTATTTTCACAGATTCAATGTCTGTCCTTCAAGCCCTAGAAGATGGTGGACATTGTAAATCTGAACTATCCCATATAGCCATAGATATTGACAGACTTATTACATCACATGACATCAAAATAACCATGCAGTGGATCCCTGGACATTCAAACACACCTGGAAATGATAAAGCAGATAGGCTAGCCAAGAAAGGGTCAACACAGGAACAACCAATCACAGCAGCAACTCTCTATACAGCAAAGCAAATCCTAATGACAACAAATAAAGAAATTTGGCTGAATAGATGGGCCATGAGAAACACAGGAAGAGATGTGTACACCCATATGGCCAGCCCTAACCTTAATGACAACATCAACCACCTTACAAGAAGAGATCAGAGCACCATTTTTAGACTCTGAACCCAACACATAACACTTAATAATCACTTGAACAGAATTCATCCACAACACACTCCAGAGTGTCAACTGTGTGCACATCATCATGAAACCGTTCACCACCACCTCTTCAAGTGTCAAGCACTAGATAACGTCAGAAAGACCATCCTTCCTCCAAGGCCAGATAAATGGAACACATTATACAGAACAAACTTACAAACACATGCAGATAACATTACATAGCATTGGGCCGAAGGGTAAAGCTCAAGTGCCGCTGGATCATTGAAGAAGAAGAAGAAGAAGAAGACAGACATGAAGCTGACTGCCCAGTTTGTGGTCCAAAGTAAACTAAGCGCATGACCAGAGATCGCTGAAGAAGGAAACCTCACAGACCTGAAACTGACTGCCCAGTTTGTGGTCCAAAGTAAACTAAGCGCATGACCAGAGATCGCTGAAGAAGGAAACCTCACAGACCTGAAACTGACTGCCCAGTTTGTGGTCCAAAGTAAACTAAGCGCAGCACCAGAGATCGCTGAAGAAGAAAAAAAAGTATTCTTTCAATTTCCTTGTTCACTTTCTGAATTCTTTCTATTCAAATTGGTGTTGAAAAGAAGTACTTTTACAAGATGTCTCGACCACGTGCCTGTATTCCCAGCTTGATTTCCTGTACATGTCTTCATCAAACACTTTGTCAAACAAATGATGCGTACTACGTCACACATGATCTTATCGTTGCAGAAAATTGAAGGTCTAAGCATAACAAGAGGATACGCCTTTGAATTTGAATGTTAGATTGCCTCATTGTTCACACTGAGTAATTTCATATAATTATTTTAATTACCACTTTATTAGACATTGAAAGTCGGAATTCAGGAACTACTTTTTTGTAGACCATTGGCAGAAACACGTGCAAGTATCGTGGGCAAAGGCGTAGCGGGGACTTGTTAGAATCACTTCAAGTCATGGGAGCATTTTCGGTCTCGGGCGAAACTTAAGAGCAAAAAATAATATTAAAAAATAGAAGACAATGGACATGTAAAAAAGCAATCAAATAAATATATGAGTATGTATATCGTATACAAGTTGGGCAGATTGCCCGTGTGTTGACAGGGCTCTCATGGAGAGCACAGTATAGTATCCATGCAACTTACAAGGACATGTCGTAAGAGGTGACTGAGGTAGGGTCTAGGGAAGCTACCCTAGTAAATAAAAAGCGTCCCAGAAATAGGATGTGCTGGTCTACTTGCAGGCGCATAACTGGCACAATGTACAATCGCTCTCAGGCTCAGATCACATATAGATCACAAAGAGTGGTTTAACAAGTGGTTGGAGCGTTCGAAGGATTGAGACTGTATTTGAAAGAGTTATGAGAAAAATGAGTCGGAAAATAAATTATCAGAAACAGACAACAGTAGAAGAACTAACAGAAACAGACAACAGTAGAAGAACTAACAGAAACAGACAACAGTAGAAGAACTAACAGAAACAGACAACAGTAGAAGAACTAACAGAAACAGACAACAGTGGAAGAACTAACAGAAACAGACAACAGTAGAAGAACTAACAGAAACAGACAACAGTGGAAGAACTAACAGAAACAGACAACAGTAGAAGAACTAAAAGAAAGAAAAAAACAGCCTGTCGTTACTGCCTGTAATACTCCTATTTATTGCGGTGTAGTGCAGGTGGGCGGTGTAGTGCAGGTGGGCGGTGTAGTGCAGGTGGGCGGTGTAATGCAGGTGGGCGGTGTAGTGCAGGTGGGCAGTGTAGTGCAGGTGGGAGGTGTAGTGCAGGTGGGCGGTGTAGTGCAGGTGGGACGAGATCCTGATGAATTTAATGGGGAGACGGTCGCCAATATCAAAGTTGAAAGTTTATAAATGGAGTGGGTTGCCAATATCAAAGTTGATAGTGAATAAATGGAGTGGGTTGCCAATATCAAAGTTGAAAGTTTATAAATGGAGTGGGTTGCCAATATCAAAGTTGATAGTGAATAAATGGAGTGGGTTGCCAATATCAAAGTTGAAAGTGAATAAATGGAGTGGGTTGCCAATATCAAAGTTGAAAGTGAATAAATGGAGTGGGTTGCCAATATCAAAGTCGAAAGTGAATAAATGGAGTGGGTTGCCAATATCAAAGTTGAAAGTGAATAAATGGAGTGGGTTGCCAATATCAAAGTTGAAAGTGAATAAATGGAGTGGGTTGCCAATATCAAAGTCGAAAGTGAATAAATGGAGTGGGTTGCCAATATCAAAGTTGAAAGTGAATAAATGGAGTGGGTTGCCAATATCAAAGTTGAAAGTGAATAAATGGAGTGGGTTGCCAATATCAAAGTTGAAAGTGAATAAATGGAGTGGGTTGCCAATATCAAAGTTGAAAGTGAATAAATGGAGTGGGTTGCCAATATCAAAGTTGAAAGTGAATAAATGGAGTGGGTTGCCAATATCAAAGTTGAAAGTTTATAAATGGAGTGGGTTGCCAATATCAAAGTCGAAAGTGAATAAATGGAGTGGGTCGCCAATATCAAAGTTGATAGCAATTTGTGCTTGTGACCACGTGCCGTGGACATTACGGGATTCGGGGTCAGCTTTGCCCAAAAAAAGACAACAAATGTTGTGTGCACACTGTACGCAGTTGGACTAAAGGTGATTCTCATCAGAGCCAACTATAAACGTATAGGCCTACGGACTCAGGTAAGAATTATGGTAAATCAGATCACAACTACGCCACGTGGCCTCGCATTCCAGCCACGTGACCTCGCATTCCAGTATTGATGTATATAGACAAATTCATTTAAAAATCAACACAAAATGCAAAATCAAGGTTATATTATCCAACAAGTTAAGTTTAACAATAAGTGGCTGTGCTTTGCCAACATCGTCTGTACCAATCATCACCTTCATAACTACAACAATGATACTCAATGACTGCACTACAACAGGAATATCAAAATTATGAATAGTTGTCACCAATAAATAACCATAGACTCACAGAATTGAGTAAAATTGCAAAAAGCTTTCAGTGTTCTATCTTCTTCTTCTCTTCCATCATTGACTTCTTTATAAAAGTGTTGGGGAAGGAGGGGGACGTAGTGATCTTGTGTGTGCTTGTTCTTCTCTTCCACCATTTACTTCTTTATAGAAGTGTTGGAGATGAAACGTAGTGATTTTGTGTGTGCTTGTTCTTCTCTTCCACCATTTACTTCTTTATAGAAGTGTTGGAGATGAAACGTAGTGATCTTGTGTGTGCTTGTTCTTCTCTTCCACCATTTACTTTTTATAGAAGTGTTGGGGATGAAACGTAGTGATTTTGTGTGTGCTTGTTCTTCTCTTCCACCATTTACTTCTTTATAGAAGTGTTGAGGATGAAACGTAGTGATCGTGTGTGTGCTTGTTTTAAGGCACTTTGTAAGCTGATATTCATATTCGTAAGGTTGTTCTTGATGCCATCGATCCATCTTTTGCGTGGTATTCCTCTTACTTTGTACTCATTATACTGTTTCTGTGTGTCTCTATGTGGTAGGTGATTCCAGTGTTCTATCAAACTTATATAAATTCCAGCCCTCCACTCTGACCTAGGTCAGGACTTTTCCCATCAGTTGTCAGGCCTAGTTATTTAGAGTTGGCTGTGCTCTGATCCTTTAGTTGAACATAAAGTTCGTACCTCTGAAGTCGCATAAAAGGCTCGCCTGAAGGGCGAAGAACACTGGTTATAAGGAGAGCAAGATTTCACGAAATAACCATTCAGGGGCACCATATTAGTTTCCATGACTACACTTGAATTCATAGCGAGCAAACGAGAAAGAAAATTCATAGAGATACGAACAGTTCAGAAATAAAAATATGATTTCACACAGAGTTTCAACAGAACGAACTAAATCGTGAGAGAAAGAAAATTCATAGAGATACGAACAGTACAGAAATAAAAATATGATTTCACACAGTGTTTCAACAGAACGAACTAAATCGTGAGAGAAAGAAAATTCATAGAGTTACGAACAGTACAGAAATAAAAATATGATTTCACACAGTGTTTCAACAGAACGAACTAAATCGTGAGAGAAAGAAAATTCATAGAGATTCGAACAGTACAGAAATAAAAATATGATTTCACACAGAGTTTCAACAGAACGAACTAAATCGTGAGAGAAAGAAAAGAAAGAAAGAGAGAGTGATGAAAATTGAGAAAAGGAATGAACAAAAGGAGAAAATAATCTATTTGATGTAGTTAATGTCTTGTCAGTTACAATATAAAAACGGAATTCACTTAATGCCATTCAGTGTTCCTAACAATTCATCTCACTAACACAACAGCAATGATTAACGTGTTAAATTGGGTTGTCTTCTAAAACAGGTAAACTTGGAGAAACTCCTGCCGTGTTTCAAATTAACATCGATCTTCTGTTGGACGAAGCATTATTGATCGTTTAACAATTCCCAACCAAACTGCTTCCAGTCATTCCAGATTTACTTTAGAAACATCTGAGAGTGTCATGAGACGGATGGAACTGGATGAGAACAAAGAAGTGTTATTTAGAAGATGCCAGGTGACGTTCTCTACTTCTAGACTCGGAGGGAAAACCTCCATTTTGTTCATTATCGTTGACAAATATCTCATTCAATCTGCGCGCTAGCAACAGAAAGCAAAATCAAGAGCTATCACTAAAGACCATCTTTGCTTTTAACGGCGGAGGACAGGACCAGGTCCGACTATTGATAGTGCCGGAAGAACAATGACACAGACAACTAGAAGAAATAATGTAAGGATGTAAAGTGTTACTATTTGTCCCCGTTCAGATTTTCCGCAGATGAGAGACTGAATCCATTTCCGGGTCTGTTCGCATGAGTGGACAAGACGCGACAGAGATGAAAGTGAAAGGAGATTGAACTACAGTTGTGATTGTCTCTGTTTAGTGAGATAAATACAAGCGGTGAAATAAAAATATCTTGCCCGTAGGTCTCAGAAATGTTGATCTCGTAATGGAAGAGAACTTCCAGGCAGAAAATATCAGTTGTCAACTTGATATTTAGTGACGATAGTACATCTCATGGGACAACGCTCTGACAGAATCATCGCTCTGATTTCATCGCAACTTTGTGTATGCTTCCTTCTTGTTGCCGATATAAATATGTGTATGCTTCCTTCTTGTTGCAGATATAAATATGTGTATGCTTCCTTCTTGTTGCCGATATAAATATGTGTATGCTTCCTTCCTTATGCCGATATAAATATGTGTATGCTTCCTTCTTGTTGCAGATATAAATATGTGTATGCTTCCTTCTTGTTGTCGATATAAATATGTGTATGCTTCCTTCTTGTTGCAGATATAAATATGTGTATGCTTCCTTCTTGTTGCCGATATAAATATGTGTATGCTTCCTTCCTTATGCCGATATAAATATGTGTATGCTTCCTTCCTTATGCCGATATAAATATGTGTATACTTCCTTCTTGTTGCAGATATAAATATGTGTATGCTTCCTTCTTGATGCAGATATAAACATGTGCATGCTTCCTTCGTATTGCCGATATAAGCATGTGTACGGGCCTAAAATATTGCCCTATATATCACTTGGTATAAAAAGGGGTCCTTTATTTACTTCTCCAATAGGACTAGGTACTTGATATCAGATACCGTGAGCTAAACAACCATTGCAAAATAGTCAAATCACTCCGCACGAGATACACATCGAGTACTTTTGAATCCTCAGTCGAACACAGTACTTCCACGCTACAAAAATCCTCAATTTTTTTCTTCACAAATGTAAAATGTCTGAGGCATCCATTAATTTCAACTAGCAATGAATATTTCAAATCAAATTTCATATGTTGACTAGCAATGAAGAACATGATATATTTCAAATCAAATTTCATATGTTGACTAGCAATGAAGAGCGGGTTATGTTTCAAATAAAATTTCATATGTTGACTATCCCTCAATTTTGGTTTTCTAATTACAAAAATGGTACCATCTTGCCAGTCGGACTGTGACTAAATAGAAGATGAAGTATTTACCTGAGTTGCCAAGTTTCCTTACCATGTGATATAATGAAAAGGGTCTCCTTTGACACGCTTGTGCATTGCGTGGGGAAGAGCACCCAACGTTCGAAGCGTGGGGCTAAGAACAGGAGCAATATTGCAGCGCGCACAAAATCCTCCCACATGACTTTAATTCGTATCCAATTTTTCCAAAGAAGGTTGGATAACGAACTGCGGGCTAAACTATTAAAATATATCTTCCCGCGTAAATCGTTTTAAGTGCAGGCTGAAATATGTAAATGTGTTTTTTGACGTTTTGTAAAAAAAAATTAATTTGTGTGCAACTAAAAATGGTATTGTTATAAAGCGTGCATGGCGGAGGTTCTCACGACCTCATATCATTTTGTACTTGGTTTGAGTACTTTTTGTTAAAGAAGAGAATAACGATTTGGGTAGGGAACAAGTACGTTATTGCACTGTTAAATTTATTTTCACTTATTGAATGTAATCAGTCATGGAGGTATCCCTCATCTACCTTTGTATTCACACTTCTAGTGACAGATGGGGTAATCATCTTCAAAGATACAGAAATGAACAACTTCTAGATCCGTAGGTATTTTTTTAAAGTGAAATATTCATAGCTGAATAATTACAAACAATATACCTAATACTTTACCGTCTCCAGACTTTTTTGTTACCCCAAATATAGACAGGTGAAAGGCTAGGCCAGGACAGGGATAATGAATACTGTTTAAGTGACGTAACCCTGGACGAATCTGAAGTCAGGTGTCATACATTCAAGACTCAATGAATGGCAGGGGAAAATGGAAATCTCGAACTAACAATGGGCTCGCGTGCCAGGTTTGGATGCTATCGCGTGTCGGGGAAGGCAGGGCTTTTTGTAGGAGTAAATTAAACGTAACTGAGAGCTGTTTAGCACGTGTCTGCTAAGATTATTTGATGTGTAGTCTTATGACAGCATCAGGGAGGCGTGACTTCACGAAGAGATGATGTCTTTCATGAAGTAGAGAGTGAGACAGAGAGAGAGTGAGACAGAGAGAGTTAGACACAGAGAGAGTGTGTGAAACACAGAGAGAGTTAGACACAGAGAGAATGAGACACAGAGAGAGTGTGTGTGAGGCACAGAAAGAGAATGTAAAACACTGAGAGAGTGTGTGTGAGGCACAGAAAGAGAGTGTAAAACACAGAGAGAGTGTGTGAGGCACAGAAAGAGAGTGTAAAACACAGAGAGAGTGTGTGTGACACACAGAGAGAGTGTGTGTGACACACAGAGAAAGAGTGAAACACAGAGAGAGTGAAACACACAGAGAGAGAGAGAGAGAGAGTGAAACACACACAGAGAGAGAGTGAAACAGAGAGAGAGTGAAACAGAGAGAGAGAGTGAAACACAGAGAGAGTGAAACACAGAGAGAGAGACAGAATGAAGCATAGAGAGAGAGAGAGAGAGAGAGAGTGAAGCACAGAGAGAGTGTGTGTGTGACACAGAAAGAGTGAAACAGAGAGCTAGGGAAGCACAGTGAGGGAGACACACGGAGAAAGAGAAACAGAGAGAGAGAGAGAGAGAGAAAACAGTTAGAGAGAGAGAGCAGTTAGAGAGAGAGAGAAAGTCAAAGAAGCTTGATGAGGAAAATTAGACAGTTGCAGAAACAGAAGGTCTTAAGGCGTAAACAGTTATTTCTTCTTCTTCTTCTGGCTCTTCTCACTAGATTGGGATTTCGGATTCTCTAATAAAGCCAACCGTCTGGCTCAGATTATCAGCCACTCCATACAGTTTGTCTTCTGCGTTCTCACTAGATTGGGATTTCGGATTCTCTAATAAAGCCAACCGTCTGGCTCAGATTATCAGCCACTCCATACAGTTTGTCTTCTGCGTTCTCACTAGATTGGGATTTCGGATTCTCTAATAAAGGCAGCGGTCTGGCTCAGATTATCAGCCACTCCATACAGTTTGTCTTCTGCGTTCTCACTAGATTGGGATTTCGGATTCTCTAATAAAGGCAGCCGTCTGGCTCAGATTATCAGCCACTCCATACAGTTTGTCTTCTGCGTTCTCACTAGATTGGGATTTCGGATTCTCTAATAAAGCCAACCGTCTGGCTCAGATTATCAGCCACTCCATACAGTTTGTCTTCTGCGTTCTCACTAGATTGGGATTTCGGATTCTCTAATAAAGGCAGCGGTCTGGCTCAGATTATCAGCCACTCCATACAGTTTGTCTTCTGCGTTCTCACTAGATTGGGATTTCGGATTCTCTAATAAAGGCAGCCGTCTGGCTCAGATTATCAGCCACTCCATACAGTTTGTCTTCTGCGTTCTCACTAGATTGGGATTTCGGATTCTCTAATAAATGCAGCCGTCTGCCTCAGATTATCAGCCACTCCATACAGTTTGTCTTCTGCGTTCTCACTAGATTGGGATTTCGGATTCTCTAATAAATGCAGCCGTCTGCCTCAGATTATTAGCCACTCCATACAGTTTGTCTTCTGCGTTCTCACTAGATTGGGATTTCGGATTCTCTAATAAAGCCAGCCGTCTGCCTCAGATTATCAGCCACTCCATACAGTTTGTCTTCTGCGTTCTCACTAGATTGGGATTTCGGATTCTCTAATAAATGCAGCCGTCTGCCTCAGATTATTAGCCACTCCATACAGTTTGTCTTCTGCGTTCTCACTAGATTGGGATTTCGGATTCTCTAATAAAGCCAGCCGTCTGCCTCAGATTATCAGCCACTCCATACAGTTTGTCTTCTGCGTTCTCACTAGATTGGGATTTCGGATTCTCTAATAAATGCAGCCGTCTGCCTCAGATTATCAGCCACTCCATACAGTTTGTCTTCTGCGTTCTCACTAGATTGGCATTTCGGATTCTCTAATAAATGCAGCCGTCTGCCTCAGATTATCATCCACTCCATACAGTTTGTCTTCTGCGTTCTCACTAGATTGGGATTTCGGATTCTCTAATAAAGCCAGCCGTCTGGCTCAGATTATCAGCCACTCCATACAGTTTGTCTTCTGCGTTCTCACTAGATTGGGATTTCGGATTCTCTAATAAAGCCAGACGTCTGGCTCAGATTATCAGCCACTCCATACAGTTTGTCTTCTGCGTTCTCACTAGATTGGGATTTCGGATTCTCTAATAAAGCCAGCCGTCTGGCTCAGATTATCAGCCACTCCATACAGTTTGTCTTCTGCGTTCTCACTAGATTGGGATTTCGGATTCTCTAATAAAGCCAGCCGTCTGGCTCAGATTATCAGCCACTCCATACAGTTTGTCTTCTGCGTTCTCACTAGATTGGGATTTCGGATTCTCTAATAAAGCCAACCGTCTGGCTCAGATTATCAGCCACTCTATACAGTTTGTCTTCTGCGTTCTCACTAGATTGGGATTTCGGATTCTCTAATAAAGCCAGCCGTCTGGCTCAGATTATCAGCCACTCCATACAGTTTGTCTTCTGCGTTCTCACTAGATTGGGATTTCGGATTCTCTAATAAAGCCAGCCGTCTGGCTCAGATTATCAGCCACTCCATACAGTTTGTCTTCTGCGTTCTCACTAGATTGGGATTTCGGATTCTCTAATAAAGCCAACCGTCTGGCTCAGATTATCAGCCACTCCATACAGTTTGTCTTCTGCGTTCTCACTAGATTGGGATTTCGGATTCTCTAATAAAGCCAGACGTCTGGCTCAGATTATCAGCCACTCCATACAGTTTGTCTTCTGCGTTCTCACTAGATTGGGATTTCGGATTCTCTAATAAAGCCAGCCGTCTGGCTCAGATTATCAGCCACTCCATACAGTTTGTCTTCTGCGTTCTCACTAGATTGGGATTTCGGATTCTCTAATAAAGCCAACCGTCTGGCTCAGATTATCAGCCACTCCATACAGTTTGTCTTCTGCGTTCTCACTAGATTGGGATTTCGGATTCTCTAATAAAGCCAGCCGTCTGGCTCAGATTATCAGCCACTCCATACAGTTTGTCTTCTGCGTTCTCACTAGATTGGGATTTCGGATTCTCTAATAAAGCCAGCCGTCTGGCTCAGATTATCAGCCACTCCATACATTTTGTCTTCTGCGTTCTCACTAGATTGGGATTTCGGATTCTCTAATAAAGCCAGCCGTCTGGCTCAGATTATCAGCCACTCCATACAGTTTGTCTTCTGCGTTCTCACTAGATTGGGATTTCGGATTCTCTAATAAAGCCAACCGTCTGGCTCAGATTATCAGCCACTCCATACAGTTTGTCTTCTGCGTTCTCACTAGATTGGGATTTCGGATTCTCTAATAAAGCCAGACGTCTGGCTCAGATTATCAGCCACTCCATACAGTTTGTCTTCTGCGTTCTCACTAGATTGGGATTTCGGATTCTCTAATAAAGCCAGCCGTCTGGCTCAGATTATCAGCCACTCCATACAGTTTGTCTTCTGCGTTCTCACTAGATTGGGATTTCGGATTCTCTAATAAAGCCAACCGTCTGGCTCAGATTATCAGCCACTCCATACAGTTTGTCTTCTGCGTTCTCACTAGATTGGGATTTCGATTCTCTAATAAAGCCAGCCGTCTGGCTCAGATTATCAGCCACTCCATACAGTTTGTCTTCTGCGTTCTCACTAGATTGGGATTTCGGATTCTCTAATAAAGCCAGCCGTCTGGCTCAGATTATCAGCCACCCCATACAGTTTGTCTTCTGCGTTCTCACTAGATTGGGATTTCGGATTCTCTAATAAAGCCAGCCGTCTGGCTCAGATTATCAGCCACTCCATACAGTTTGTCTTCTGCGTTCTCACTAGATTGGGATTTCGGATTCTCTAATAAAGCCAGACGTCTGGCTCAGATTATCAAACCACTCCATACAGTTTGTCTTCTGCGTTCTCACTAGATTGGGATTTCGATTCTCTAATAAAGCCAGCCGTCTGGCTCAGATTATCAGCCACTCCATACAGTTTGTCTTCTGCGTTCTCACTAGATTGGGATTTCGGATTCTCTAATAAAGCCAGCCGTCTGGCTCAGATTATCAGCCACTCCATACAGTTTGTCTTCTGCGTTCTCACTAGATTGGGATTTCGGATTCTCTAATAAAGCCAACCGTCTGGCTCAGATTATCAGCCACTCCATACAGTTTGTCTTCTGCGTTCTCACTAGATTGGGATTTCGGATTCTCTAATAAAGCCAGCCGTCTGGCTCAGATTATCAGCCACTCCATACAGTTTGTCTTCTGCGTTCTCACTAGATTGGGATTTCGGATTCTCTAATAAAGCCAGCCGTCTGGCTCAGATTATCAGCCACTCCATACAGTTTGTCTTCTGCGTTCTCACTAGATTGGGATTTCGGATTCTCTAATAAAGCCAGACGTCTGGCTCAGATTATCAGCCACTCCATACATTTTGTCTTCTGCGTTCTCACTAGATTGGGATTTCGGATTCTCTAATAAAGCCAGCCGTCTGGCTCAGATTATCAGCCACTCCATACAGTTTGTCTTCTGCGTTCTCACTAGATTGGGATTTCGGATTCTCTAATAAAGCCAGCCGTCTGGCTCAGATTATCAGCCACTCCATACAGTTTGTCTTCTGCGTTCTCACTAGATTGGGATTTCGGATTCTCTAATAAAGCCAGCCGTCTGGCTCAGATTATCAGCCACTCCATACAGTTTGTCTTCTGCGTTCTCACTAGATTGGGATTTCGGATTCTCTAATAAAGCCAGACGTCTGGCTCAGATTATCAGCCACTCCATACATTTTGTCTTCTGCGTTCTCACTAGATTGGGATTTCGGATTCTCTAATAAAGCCAGCCGTCTGGCTCAGATTATCAGCCACTCCATACAGTTTGTCTTCTGCGTTCTCACTAGATTGGGATTTCGGATTCTCTAATAAAGCCAACCGTCTGGCTCAGATTATCAGCCACTCCATACAGTTTGTCTTCTGCGTTCTCACTAGATTGGGATTTCGGATTCTCTAATAAAGCCAGCCGTCTGGCTCAGATTATCAGCCACTCCATACAGTTTGTCTTCTGCGTTCTCACTAGATTGGGATTTCGGATTCTCTAATAAAGCCAGACGTCTGGCTCAGATTATCAGCCACTCCATACAGTTTGTCTTCTGCGTTCTCACTAGATTGGGATTTCGGATTCTCTAATAAAGCCAGCTGGCTCAGATTATCAGCCACTCCATACAGTTTGTCTTCTGCGTTCTCACTAGATTGGGATTTCGGATTCTCTAATAAAGGGAGCCGTCTGGCTCAGATTATCAGCCACGCCATACAGTTTGTCTTGGACGCTAGTGTAAGTGGGCCACCTCTTTCTTCTCAAGTCTGCTTACCGGGGGCAGTTCTGTAGGATATAATTTCTATGATTTCTGCTTCCCCGTTTGTGCCGACCTCTTCCGCAGTAAGTTTTGGCCACCCTCGTGATGGTAGGTCTGACATTCTTACTGCGTGGCTAAATCTCCGAGGCAGATTGGCGACCGTAGAATCCGTTATCCCATTCCTCATTGTGAGGGTCGTTGCACCATGTTATGCGCCTTACGGCCTGGTGCATCCGTTTTCTGCAAGCATTTGTTTCGGGTTAGCATTCCCTAGCGGACACGTGCATCCGATTTCAGCCAAACCTACCTAGTCGACTCCTACGACATGCGTGGCAGGTAACAGTAGTTCTATTCTTTACACCCCAAATTTGGGCCTCGGTAACCACTCGGGCGAAAAAGTTATTTAAACGACAAGGATTAACCGGGTTTCCCCATATTGTTCCGCCCCTGTCGGCAGAAAGGTCGAGGGTGTTGCACAAAGCTCGAACTCGGTAGCTTAGGCAACAATCCTATGGGCCTCAGAAAAAAAAAATGCACACGTGACTTGGTCCAGGGTGGAACACACAACCTTCAGAACGCCAGACAAACGTCTTTACCACTTCACTATAGAGACCTGCATAAAACAGTTGAAATATATATATATATATATTGTACGTGTGTTGTCGTGGTTCGCAAGGGGAGCAAAGAATAGTAACACTGCATCCTCAGTGTTACTGAGCATATTCCAAGCATGTCGTAAGAGGCGACTGAGGTAGGGGCCTAGGAAGCTACCCTAGTAAATAAAAGCATCGCAGAAATCGGAAATTCTGGTCTACTTGCAGGCGCATAACTGGCCCAACGTACAATCGCTTTTAGGCTCAGATCACATACAAATCATAAAGAGTGGTTAACAAGTGGTCGATGTGGAGCGTTCGTAGAAGAAGAAGAAGAAGACTATATATAGACACACACACACACACACAACTGTGTACACTTTCTCACAATGAACAGAATAATAAAGAACTCTGCTAAATGTGCTGCCATGAACAGACTAATGAAGAACTCTGCTAAATGTGCTGCCATGAACAGAATAATAAAGAACTCTGCTAAATGTGCTGCCATGAACAGAATAATAAAGAACTCTGCTAAATGTGCTGCCATGAACAGAATAATGAAGAACTCTGCTAAATGTGCTGCCATGAACAGAATAATGAAGAACTCTGCTAAATGTGCTGCCATGAACAGAATAATGAAGAACTCTGCTAAATGTGCTGCCATGAACAGAATAATGAAGAACTCTGCTAAATGTGCTGCCATGAACAGAATAATGAAGAACTCTGCTAAATGTGCTGCCATGAACAGAATAATAAAGAACTCTGCTAAATGTGCTGCCATGAACAGACTAATGAAGAACTCTGCTAAATGTGCTGCCATGAACAGAATAATGAAGAACTCTGCTAAATGTGCTGCCATGAACAGAATAATGAAGAACTCTGCTAAATGTGCTGCCATGAACAGACTAATGAAGAACTCTGCTAAATGTGCTGCCATGAACAGAATAATGAAGAACTCTGCTAAATGGGCTGCCATGAACAGAATAATGAAGAACTCTGCTAAATGTGCTGCCATGAACAGAATAATGAAGAACTCTGCTAAATGTGCTGCCATGAACAGAATAATAAAGAACTCTGCTAAATGTGCTGCCATGAACAGAATAATGAAGAACTCTGCTAAAAGTGCTGCCATGAACAGAATAATGAACAACTCTGCTAAATGTGCTGCCATGAACAGAATAATGAAGAACTCTGCTAAAAGTGCTGCCATGAACAGAATAATGAACAACTCTGCTAAATGTGCTGCCATGAACAGAATAATGAAGAACTCTGCTAAATGTGCTGCCATGAACAGAATAATGAAGAACTCTGCTAAATGTGCTGCCATGAACAGAATAATGAAGAACTCTGCTAAATGTGCTGCCATGAACAGAATAATAAAGAACTCTGCTAAATGTGCTGCCATGAACAGACTAATGAAGAACTCTGCTAAATGTGCTGCCATGAACAGAATAATGAAGAACTCTGCTAAATGTGCTGCCATGAACAGAATAATGAAGAACTCTGCTAAATGTGCTGCCATGAACAGACTAATGAAGAACTCTGCTAAATGTGCTGCCATGAACAGAATAATGAAGAACTCTGCTAAATGGGCTGCCATGAACAGAATAATGAAGAACTCTGCTAAATGTGCTGCCATGAACAGAATAATGAAGAACTCTGCTAAATGTGCTGCCATGAACAGAATAATAAAGAACTCTGCTAAATGTGCTGCCATGAACAGAATAATGAAGAACTCTGCTAAAAGTGCTGCCATGAACAGAATAATGAACAACTCTGCTAAATGTGCTGCCATGAACAGAATAATGAAGAACTCTGCTAAAAGTGCTGCCATGAACAGAATAATGAACAACTCTGCTAAATGTGCTGCCATGAACAGAATAATGAAGAACTCTGCTAAATGTGCTGCCATGAACAGAATAATGAAGAACTCTGCTAAATGTGCTGCCATGAACAGAATAATGAAGAACTCTGCTAAATGTGCTGCCATGAACAGAATAATGAAGAACTCTGCTAAATGTGCTGCCATGAACAGAATAATGAAGAACTCTGCTAAATGTGCTGCCATGAACAGAATAATGAAGAACTCTGCTAAATGTGCTGCCATGAACAGAATAATGAAGAACTCTGCTAAATGGGCTGCCATGAACAGAATAATGAAGAACTCTGCTAAATGTGCTGCCATGAACAGAATAATAAAGAACTCTGCTAAATGTGCTGCCATGAACAGACTAATGAAGAACTCTGCTAAATGTGCTGCCATGAACAGAATAATGAAGAACTCTGCTAAATGTGCTGCCATGAACAGACTAATGAAGAACTCTGCTAAATGTGCTGCCATGAACAGAATAATGAAGAACTCTGCTAAATGTGCTGCCATGAACAGAATAATGAAGAACTCTGCTAAATGTGCTGCCATGAACAGACTAATGAAGAACTCTGCTAAATGTGCTGCCATGAACAGAATAATGAAGAACTCTGCTAAATGGGCTGCCATGAACAGAATAATGAAGAACTCTGCTAAATGTGCTGCCATGAACAGAATAATGAAGAACTCTGCTAAATGTGCTGCCATGAACAGAATAATAAAGAACTCTGCTAAATGTGCTGCCATGAACAGAATAATGAAGAACTCTGCTAAAAGTGCTGCCATGAACAGAATAATGAACAACTCTGCTAAATGTGCTGCCATGAACAGAATAATGAAGAACTCTGCTAAAAGTGCTGCCATGAACAGAATAATGAACAACTCTGCTAAATGTGCTGCCATGAACAGAATAATGAAGAACTCTGCTAAATGTGCTGCCATGAACAGAATAATGAAGAACTCTGCTAAATGTGCTGCCATGAACAGAATAATGAAGAACTCTGCTAAATGTGCTGCCATGAACAGAATAATGAAGAACTCTGCTAAATGTGCTGCCATGAACAGAATAATGAAGAACTCTGCTAAATGTGCTGCCATGAACAGAATAATGAAGAACTCTGCTAAATGTGCTGCCATGAACAGAATAATGAAGAACTCTGCTAAATGGGCTGCCATGAACAGAATAATGAAGAACTCTGCTAAATGTGCTGCCATGAACAGAATAATAAAGAACTCTGCTAAATGTGCTGCCATGAACTGTTTCTATATTTCCCGTTGATAACAGTGTCCTCTTCATTCTGTAAAGATCAAAATTGCTGCCCGTAAAAATTGGATATAATTAAATTGAACCCCTGGCCTCGCTTAGCCTGCGTCTCGTAGCTATCTATTTCTAGGAAAGGGTATTGTTTCTATCTCCTGTCGTTAATTTCACATCAGTTTAGGATACATCTGATTGTGTCTCATTATGATTAGATATATCGGTCAGGATGTACTGACTGGGGGTACTTTCTCACAGTTAAGTTTAAACCTCGCCGGTGTGTTGCTGGGAGCAAAGAATAGTAACACTGCGACCTACTACGCCCGAGTGGTTACCGGGCCCAAATTTGGGGTGTAAAGAATAGAACCACTGTTACCTGCCACGCATGTCGTAAGAGGCGGCTAAGAAGGTTTTGGATGAAATCGGATGCATGTGTCTTAAACGTGTAGACGTCTATGCATTTAGGGGCCTACCAAACCAATGTGCAAAGTATACATGTTTTTGGCAAAGATCAAACATATCAGAAAGAGTGATTAAAATTGGTCGTAAAGAACGAACGCAAAAAAGAAGAAGACTGCGATCTACAAGGCATGACGTAAGAAGTTACTGAGTTAGGGGCCTAGGGAAGCTACCCTAGTAAATAAAAAGCGTCGCAGAAATCGAATGTGCTGGCCTACTTGTAGGCCCATAACTGGCACAACGTGGAATCGCTCTTAGGCTCTGATTACATATAACTCATAAAGAGTGGTTAAGAAGTGGTCAATATGGAGCGTTCGTAGAAGAAGAAATTGAAACCGGATATCCAACTAATCAGACAAATATTTTGACAGACAAACTTTTGTCTTTGGTTTTCTTTTTCGTCAGCAGTTTAAGACTGTAAGGGGAGGGTGATGTATGAACAGCTGATGAGTACCTTTACCGATTTTTTTTTTTTTTTTTTCTTTCAACTCAGACGAAGTTTCATCTCTGAAACTGATTTTTGCGTGAAAATCCGTTTTCCAATTTCTTACAATGGCAGCAGCGTGCACATTGTAAATTACTTTACACTGGCAGCCGTGTGCTCAATGTACTCGTAATTAGTATTCCCTCGCCATACAGGCAGATTTTCTCCGACTTCAGAGGTACTCACGTTATCGTCCTGAGTAAGACCAGCCTTTACCGATAATAAAGGAAGAGAGTTGTTGAGATCCGTGATCGCCAATGCAGCCACAGCACCTGACGATGATGATATTTATTGTGATAATAAAGATGATAACAATCAGGTAGCCAATAGCCACGTTAATCGCTTTCTTCTACTGTCAAGATCCAGCGGCACTTGATCTCTTGCCCTTCGGCTCAATGCTATGTAGTGGTATCTGCATGTGTTTGTAAGTTGTTCTTTTGTTCCGTATAATGTGTTCCACTTATCTGGTCTTGGAGGAAGGAGGATCTTATTGAGGTCATCTAGTGCTTGGCACCTGAACAGATGGTGGTGAACGGTTTGATGATGCTGTGCACACAAGTGGCAGAAGCGATAGCACTCTATTCTAGTGACCTTGTGCAGTAACAAAAATGATAAAAATAACAGTGCAGTTCACCTATTTGGTTGCACTGGAAATGTTAAAAAAGAAATTATGCTACGAATTGTCAAAGCAACATCAGTTTTAAAAGTCTAAATAAAATATAGAACTGCAAGTTATACAGTTTTAAAACTAAATTACGAATTTTCAATTCCAATGTTATATCAATCTTAACATAACATATGCTAGCGAAAGTTGGAAAATGACTAAATATATAGAAAGTTGAATGCATTTTGTTCTCCTCTTCAGAGTATATGTGACATAGATGTTACGTGTTAGTCTCTCGTTTTGTTCTCCTCTTCAGAGTATATGTGACGTAGATGTTACGTGTTAGCCTCTCGTTTTGTTCTCCTCTTCAGAGTATATGTGACATAGATGTTACGTGTTAGTCTCTCGTTTTGTTCTCCTCTTCAGAGTATATGTGACATAGATGTTACGTGTTAGCCTCTCGTTTTGTTCTCCTCTTCAGAGTATATGTGACATAGATGTTACGTGTTAGTCTCTCGTTTTGTTCTCCTCTTCAGAGTATATGTGACGTAGATGTTACGTGTTAGCCTCTCGTTTTGTTCTCCTCTTCAGAGTATATGTGACGTAGATGTTACGTGTTAGCCTCTCGTTTTGTTCTCCTCTTCAGAGTATATGTGACGTAGATGTTACGTGTTAGCCTCTCGTTTTGTTCTCCTCTTCAGAGTATATGTGACGTAGATGTTACGTGTTAGCCTCTCGTTTTGTTCTCCTCTTCAGAGTATATGTGACGTAGATGTTACGTGTTAGTCTCTCGTTTTGCTCTCCTCTTCGAAGTATATGTGACGTAGATGTTACGTGTTAGCCTCTCGTTTCAAAGGTACTATGTTCGTTCCCTCGTGGATATATCTGGATATTTTTCAAACACGTGATCTGAATGTAGGTGAGATTGATTTCCTAGTCCTATCGGAGACGGACAATAAAAGGTAGGCCCCGTGTTTAATGTCAGCACGTAAAAGAACTCCTGGCAGTTCAAAATCGAGAAGAGCAGACTGGAAAGCCGCTTTCCGAGGAAAATTCATTAGAAAGGATTAAAAATAAAATTTCTACAAAATATCTTTACAATATTCAAATTATATCGAGAACCCTCGCCGTTGCTACGTAGCTCGTGCATTGCCGCTGCAAACTTCCTACGCACACATGGTTACTCATCAAAGGGCAATGATGATGGTCCTATCAATCAACCAATCAATCAATCAACAACAATTTGTGACGATGTACACACGATTCATCGCCGTCTTATTACATTCTCTAATCCTCGTTGCAAATTCAGTTTGTGTTTCTAGATGCGGTTGCCATGGTGCAGTTGAGCATAAGTCGAGGGCTATAATTTAGCCTATCGTTAACCGAGTTCCCCTTTCTGATTATCAGCAGCCGTTCAGACAATGCCAGACACTTGAACACATTTAATTACCCTTATAATATTGTCTCTAATCGAGAATGAAGTTATTTTGACTTGAACTTGTTAGATTATGTTTAATCTTCTTTCATGATTGTTATTTAGTTTATCTTTTTATTTTGGTGATTCTTCTTCTTCTTCTTCTTCTTCGAACGCTCCATATCGACCACTTGTTAACCCGTCTGTGTGATTTGTGTATGTGATCTGAGCCTACAAACGATTGCACGCTGTGCTAGTTATGCGCTTACAAGTAGGCCATCACATCCGATTTCTACGACCCTTTTTATCTACTAGGGTAGCTTCCCTCGGTCCCTACCTCAGTTGCCTCTTACAACATGTCATGTAGGTCGCAGTGTTACTATTCTGTGCTTACCTCGGTCCCTACCTCAGTTGCCTCTTACAACATGTCATGTAAGTCGCAGTGTTACTATTCTGTGCTTACCTCGAGGGTCCCTGCAACACACGGCCGAATGAGACATGCTATCACCCGAGTGGTTACCGGTGTTCAAATTTGGGGTGTAAAGAATAGAACCACTGTTACCTGCCATGCATGTTTCAGCCATGGAGGTTTGGCTGAAATCGGATGCACGTGTCCTAAACGTGTAGAAGTCTATGCGTTTAGGGCCTACCAAACCAATGTGCAAAGTATACACGTTCTTGGCAAAGATCAAACCTTCTACAAAGAGTGATTAAAATTGGTTGTAAAGAGCGAACGCAAAGAAGAAGAAGAAGAAGACATACTATTTGATAATGATTCGAATACTATTGGGACATAAGGTTTGATTAGATTTTCCTCTTATCTGCTTATATTCATAAGTTCTCCATGCATAAAAACTAATGAAGTCAAGTTAATACAGAGACTGGGATTTGAAGTAAATTACCAATGAGTTCAGTCGTCAGTGAATTCTTGATTTCCTAGTCTTACGTGTCTAAGGACGAAAATAGGGACTTCATTGCATTGTGTTTTACCGTATGGGGCTCTCTCTCTCTCTCTCTCTCTCTCTCCCAAAGAAATGGCACGCCACCTGTCAAGAGTATTACAGAACGCACGAACTCCCTAGCTCTGGCATCAATTCTAGTGATTTCATGAAAATATGCACTAGTGAACCGACGAACTTTGGAATGCAAGACAACGGATGAACTTCTTAACTATGTACTTCCTAGTTGTCCCAGCTATGTACTTCCTAGTTGTCCCAGCTATGTACTTCCTAGTTGTCCCAGCTATGTACTTCCTAGTTGTCCCAGCTATGTACTTCCTAGTTGTCCCAGCTATGTACTTCCTAGTTGTCCCAGCTATGTACTTCCTAGTTGTCCCAGCTATGTACTTCCTAGTTGTCCCAGCTATGTACTTCCTAGTTGTCCCAGCTATGTACTTCCTAGTTGTCCCAGCTATGTACTTCCTAGTTGTCCCAGCTATGTACTTCCTAGTTGTCCCAGCTATGTACTTCCTAGTTGTCCCAGCTATGTACTTCCTAGTTGTCCCAGCTATGTACTTCCTAGTTGTCCCAGCTATGTACTTCCTAGTTGTCCCAGCTATGTACTTCCTAGTTGTCCCAGCTATGTACTTCCTAGTTGTCCCAGCTATGTACTTCCTAGTTGTCCCAGCTATGTACTTCCTAGTTGTCCCAGCTATGTACTTCCTAGTTGTCCCAGCTGGTAATGAGAATCTTAAATTTCTCCTAATTAGACTTAAGTTAAACACTATGAAGAACATGGGATAAACAACCAGCAAAATATTAAAATTAAAAATATTGAGAACATGCATTTTCCAGTGGCTACTTATGGTTGTGAATTACACAAAAAACAAGAACAAAAATCCAGTACTTCGAAACTAAATGCTACAGAAAGTTCCTACGAAACTAAATGCTACAGAAAGATCCTACGAAACTAAATGCTACAGAAAGATCCTACGAATACCATCGACAGAAAAAAGAAAGAACACTGATTTCCTGAAAGAATTGAATGTTAAAGAGAATTGGCTAATAAACAACATACTGTACAGAAAAATTACATACTTTGGTCACATCAAGCGCCACGATGGCCTGGAAAGAACAATATTAGAGGGCAGGGTCCCAGGACGCAGAGGCAGACCAAGAAGAAGATGGTTACAAGATATTAAAGAAACCATGAATATGACCATCGACGAAGTGGGTGAACTGGCTAGAGACAGAATGAATTTCAGATGTGCTGCAAAGAGAGCAACGTCCTATAAAGGATACACACCTTGATGATGATGAAAATTTGGAACCGTTGCTGAGGCTACTGTGCTAGTGCTTTGTTAACAACACTGAGAGGTAGATGAAGGGACTTAGGATATATTAGAGGTGTCGTGAGCGTAGGAAAGTCAAATGTAGTCATATTTTCTGTTTCAGATTGTTTCTATCGTAGAGTATGTTCTGTTTTCCCGCTGTTGTGCGTTTCTATTGTCGAGAGTAACCAGTTTTCCTGCTAATGCCTAATTTTTTGTTTGAGTTGGGATCAAGTGGTTATTTTCAACTTTTAATGACAACCAAATTGTCTACAACTGAGAACTAGATAATCTCTACATCTGCTAGTTATGTTTGCAACTGAGAGCTAGATAAACGCTACATCTGCTAGTTATGTTTGCAACTGAGAACTAGATAAGAGCTACATCTGCTAGTTATGTTTGCAACTGAGAACTAGATAAGAGCTACAACTGCTAGTTGTGTTACTTGTTCCTATTGTTTTGTTGCTGTGCCTCCTATCTCATTTTGGAATAAGTCTTGGGGAAGCACGGGAATTAGTTATTAAAAGAACAGTACTTCAGTCATTACCCTCTCACCCCCCACGGAGACCATTACCTTATAGTGACAGGAAGAGTTGGGCTTGAGCATCTCAATGACTTTGAGAACTATGTCGGCAGGAACATTGTTTTATTCCTAAAAATAAAGGGACTAAAAAAAAAAAATAGCAAAAATATGAATTTAAGTCAGGAGAAGAGACATTGCAACAAACAAACAAACAAAAAGCACAAGACAAATGAAAAGAGACATGGTAAAATAGTCAGAACCATGGCAATGCATTCAGAGAGACTAATGAAGTGAACTATTTTGGTAAGATTTTTGTGGTGGATTCGGTAGACGTGTTAGTTAGGTTTTTTCTTCTTCCACTGCAGAAAGTCCCCCACACACACAAACACATACACACACGTGTACACGCAGCCACATACATGCACACACACCTAATCTTGATAACCTAAAGTTTGGTACTTAATTGTATGTGGCAAACAGAAATAACATGTATCCAACTTAATCTCACTCCTTCCCCCAATAAACAAACAAACAAACAAACAAACAAACAAAGCCATCAAAATTCTCCAAGTTTGAACTAACAAATCATATAAAATAATAACAAGTAATTGCTTTTTTATCATGAATTCTAAGTGAGTGTTTAATCTCTCCAAATACTGGCTTTATACGGGGCTACCATGATGACCTAATTCATCCATCCATCCATCCACTCCAACTTTATTTCCATGTCATTCTTTGATAATTAAGAGCAAATTAAACCTGTGCTGTTGGTATCCGAGATAACCTTTGTGTTAAGAAGCTATTTCAACTTTACAATCAATCGTATTTTCTTTCGCAATCATCTAAATCAAACACGAGTTGATTTTTCCTGATGTAGTCTAGAATTTTCTTTGTTTTAAATAAACGGAAGTCAGAGAAAATGGCCGATTAAGGGGAGGTAAACAGACACCTGACGAAAAGAGGCAGATATTGCTGGATAGCATTTCAGCATGATGCACCGATCGTTATATATCGAGGAAACGGGACGGTCTCTCCCTGATCGGTGACATCAATGACCAGACCTCCAGCTCGTGCTGTCACCTGATATGCCTGCCTGGCTCTCCCGGACACTGCTTGCATAAAGATAACTCCGCTTCTAGCCATTCTCTTAAGTAAATTGTATTAATTCATTGCGGAAGACGCAAATACAAGAGATCTCAAAGCAAAGCCAAGCCTGCCTCGGAGATTCATCGTTCTGCTCAGGGAACTTTATATTCCATTTCCGGTCCCGTTTTATGTCCGCGCACTTATCGGAACCGGAAGCTAAGTGGCGGAAAGGTAAGAGTGGAACAGAGAGAAAGCCTCAAGACGAAAGTGGATTTCCGAGCTGTAGGTAGACGATTGTAAAATGTCAGGACAAATCGAAGAGCGATTCTCGTGACACGAGATTTGAAGTATCTGAGACAGGAAGTCAATGAAAGCAGTTGAAACACTAAAAGAATATAAACAGGTAAAAGAATATATATGATTTTCATTCGTTCTGAAAACAACAAACAAAAGGATTGAAGTTGTAACAATTGCTAAGATAACAAAGAAGATAGTAAACGAAGCTAGGTTATAGAACTGTCAAGTTTAGAGTACAGACAAATAGACATGAATAGTTTGTGAATATAAATGTAATTGTCTTTGAATGTAGAATATAATAAATGTTTGAGAATTGTGAACACTGATAACTGTTACAGATTATGAACAAGAATAGATGTCAAATATTCTGAACAAGAAATGAAGTGAATTGTCCGCGTGTGCAATCACATTTTATGATGACAGTTTGGTGTAGCAATGGTCATGTAGCAATAGAAACCTTACTCATCTGTCTCCGGAAGTGAGTATAATTGTTTTTTTAATAAGTGGATTGGATGTGAAAAATGATGTTAAACTTTCAAAGGGGAAATGATACAGTCGAACCATATTTTTTTTTTTTAAATCTACTCAAACATTTGTGATAATAGATTTGTAGAATAATAATGATAATTCTATGGGTTGTTTTTGTTTTTATTTATTTAAATAACATGGTATATCTAGCCAACTATCTTTCCGCAACTCCAATTATTTTTCATACTTATATTAATATTTTAACGTTGGCTGAAATCGGATGCACGTGTCCTAAATGTGTAGAAGTCTATGCATTTAGGGGCCTACAAACCAATGTGCAACGTATACACGTTCTTGGCAAAGATCAAACGTATCACAGGGAGTGATTAAAATTGGTCATAAAGAACGAACGCAAAGAAGAAGAAGGAGGAGAATATTTTAACTCAATTTTTTAATTCTTATCTTAATATTTAACTATATTTTTTTATCTCTCTCATTCTTTCTCTCTCTCTGTTTGTGTGTGTTTGTTTTTTTGTTTTACTTAAAACTCTCAAATATCTATTTTTGTTTAGTTAAATGTCTTCCTACCATTTTTAATATATACTGACTTCTTTGTATTTTCTTTAGCTAGTTACGATATATGTCATTGAACCGATAATCTTCTAGTAATAAACTCATTGTAAATGTTATAGCAACATCATAAACTCATTGTAAACGTTATAGCAACATCAAAAACTCATTGTAAAAGTTATAGCAACATCATTCTATTCATTAAATTAACCGATAACCTTCTAGAAATAAACTCATTGTAAAAGTTATAGCAACATCAACATATTCATTAAATTAACCGATAACCTTCTAGAAATAAACTCATTGTAAAAGTTATAGCAACATCAACATATTCATTAAATTAACCGATAATCTTCTAGTAATAAACTCATTGTAAAAGTTATAGCAACATCAACATATTCATTTCTTTGAGCATATTCTAGTTGACTTCTAAAAGTATACACAAAAGAAAAAGAGACATTCTAACACTGTATTTCTCACGTTGTTTTTTTTTTTGGTTGTGATTTTGTTGTATCTAAATGTTTTGTATATTTACTCACGCTTTGTATTTCTCACAAAATGTATTGTATTTTTTTTAATCTCTGCTTTTAAAAGCTTATTGTTGATTAACTTCTTTCTTTCTCTTTAAGAATGAAATAGTTGCGATGAGTGAACGAAAGTAACTTTATTAATTTTGTTTATTAGATAAGGTTGTTTGTTAGTGCCTTCTTTATTCACCTTCACACACGCCAGATTAGTTGATCACGTTGTCATCGATCTTAGAACGCTGATCTGCCCGATTTATCAGATATTGTTCATTCAAGTAAGCAGACGACACCCCCATTACCTTCCACCCACTTAAATATGCAAGCTCACTGACGCCGGAAACAGAATAAAAACCGTGTCAGTTTTCGCAGGATCAAACCGGCAGGCGTCGAAAATTACAATCCTTGTATGAGATAAAAATCCGATTAAACAACAGAGGCAAAGATGAATATTAAAAAATACTTGCCCTGAAGATATTACGACTGACCAGTGAACGAATTGTATCATAATCATATAATAAGTGATTTATAATGTTGTGTCTGTCGGTCCAACAGCAAGAAAACTTCCAAATCACATCATACAAGAAGCTATACAATACAGACAAGCAACGTACTTTCAAGAAAAGCATTCAGTAGATTAAATGGAGACAAAATATTCAAGTGATTGTTGATCAAATGCATCAATTATGATTTAAGCTTGTCTTTCCTCCATTTATTCCCTGGTAAGAGATTTATAGCACTGGTTAAATCGTTTCAGAAATAGACACGTGTCAGTGCGCGAGACGAAAAGCTATAAATAATAACCAAGGGAAAGTTGAGTCCGTCCTTCACTTTGAAGTGTCAATAATTGTATAGTGAACAACCCTGCATTTGATTGCTGTCGAACGTCTACTGTCAAAGGCGAAGAACTGTACGCCATGTTCTTGAATGTAAAAGCGATATGGGGCAATGATAACAATGCTATATTGTTTTAGTGTCTTTACAAGTTGTCTATGCATTCGGGGTTTTTTTTTAGTGAGTTTACATTTGATGTGTGAATTATATTTGAGTGAATTATATTTGAGTGAATTTACATTTGATGTGTGATTTTAATGTTAGCGTGTTTATATTTTGTGTGTGCGATTTCTATTGAATTGTGTTTACATCTGTGTGTCTATGTAAATGTTTTTACATGTGTATGTGTGATTTCTATACAAGTGTCCTTACAACTCTGTGTGTGTGTGTGATTTCTATTTTGTTTGCTTCCATGTGTGTATGATTTATATCTTAGTGTGCTTACATGGTGTGCGTGTGACTAGTGCCTTCACTACCCCCATCTATATAATATATATATATATCTTCTTTATATAACAGCTAACATATAAGGTATGCATTAGTGGCCTTATTGCTGTCGGTCTGCTGCCTCTCTGCACATGGTATCGCAGATCGCATCCCAACTATCTCCACCTTCCGTCTGGTGTCAGTATGAGAGCAACTGTCTTTGCAAAAGTGTCCTTCACACATGCTGTCAGTATGAGAGCAGCTGTCTTTGCAAAAGTGTCCTTCACACATGCTGTCAGTATGAGAGCAGCTGTCTTTGCAAAAGTGTCCTTCACACATGCTGTCAGTATGAGAGCAACTGTCTTTGCAAAAGTGTCCTTCCCACATGCTGTCAGTATGAGAGCAGCTGTCTTTGCAAAAGTGTCCTTCACACATGCTGTCAGTATGTGATGTTTATGTTTCAGTTTCTAATATCTTCATTGCACTCCGGACATGTCCATAGGTGCTCCGATCTCCTTCGCAATATCTCCAACAGTGCCCAGCAACTAACTGTACCAGTTGGATGTTGATTGATGAGCCTACTCACACGTCTGTTGTGCTGTTCTTTTCTGGTTACTTCAATCCAAGTTCTTGCAATCTAACAGTTGATGTGAATTGGTTTAGATGAAAGTCCTCTATGGGGTCCCACTCTACGAGGGCGCTCAAAATATCAGCTCTATACATTGGCTAGCTCCTCCCCCTCCCCCAGACCTGGTGGTAGAGCCATCAATCATGTCTACTCTATCATTGCCATTGACTCCCATGTGTCCCAGAACGTAGATGAATGTAATTATGCAAATTATTGGGGCTTGAGAAGATATAATAATCAACTTCTCATGTGTATGTTGGACTTTAGGATGTCTGCTACAGCGGAGGCCGGAGCACACATGGGAATGCCCAATATGCCATGACGTCGATCGCATACCGTAACATGAACAGGGACACCATAATAATCACATGAACGGATCACAATCACAACACACTCCAGAGTACCAGCTGTGTTCACATCATTATAAAACCGTTCATCGTCACCTCTTTAGGTCTAAAGCGAAAGGATTCTTCGAACGCTCCATATCGACCACTTGTTAACCGCTCTGTGATTTGTATGTGACCTGAGCCTAAGAGCGATTGTACATCGTGCCAGTTATACGTCTACAAGTAGGCATTCACATCCGATTTCTGCGACGCTTTTTATTTACTAGGGTAGCTTCCTAGGCCCTACCTCAGTCTCCTCTTACGGCATGCCTTGTAGGTTGAAAAGTGTTACTATTCTTTGCTCCCCCCGTGTGCGCCGGCAACGCACAGGCAAACCAAAAGATTGACTTCATTGCACCGGGTTTTACCTCATATGACTAGGTCCCTCGCGGCAGAAATGACACATCACCTGTTAAACAAAACACAAACTCCGTAGCTCCGGCAGCAATCCTAGGGTCTCTGAAAAGCAGGCACGGCGAACCCATGACCCTCGGAACGTAACCACTTAGCCACTGCGGCAACCCCTGGATGTATATGTGGGGTCACACTTAGCCACTGCGGCAACCCCTGGATGTATATGTGGGGTCACACTTAGCCACTGCGGCAACCCCTGGATGTATATGTGGGGTCACACTTAGCCACTGCGGCAACCCCTGGATGTATATGTGGGGTCACACTTAGCCACTGCGGCAGCCCTGGATGTATATGTGGGGTCACACTTAGCCACTGCGCAACCCCTGGATGTATATGTGGGGTCACACTTAAATACAGAGAAACTGTCACATTTAGAGATAGATAAACTATCACACACACATACTAGCACACGCGTATACCAACACATACACACCTACATGTTTACACAATCACACATAAGTACACACGTCTGCCTACAAGTACAGAAAAGCTTATCGCACGTGCTTGTACAAACACATTTTTCTTTTCTCCAATCCTGTTTGCCTCACAGTGTCAGGTCAAGAAGAGATTTCTAAAACGGGCCCTTGTGTGCGCTTAGTAGATAGTGTCGTTCGTCGCCTCTGTTATCTCTTATGTCCATCTTTTTTGTGCAAACACTATTCAATCTAATCTGACCTGATTGTTCTGTCTTCAACAAACGATGCTGTTTATGACACTCCTAAGTAAAGTGGGTTTTTTGGCAAGCTAGCTGGCTGTGTTCTTGAAAAAGCTTGTCTGTAGGGCTAGGCAGTGGGTGCCGTAAGCTTGTCTGTAGGGTTAGGTAGTGGGTGCCGTAAGCTTGTCTGTAGGGTTAGGTAGTGGGTGCCGTAAGCTTGTCTGTAGGGTTAGGTAGTGGGTGCCGTAAGCTTGTCTGTAGGGTTAGGCAGTGGGTGCCGTAAGCTTGTCTGTAGGGTTAGGTAGTGGGTGCTGTAAGAAATAATATTTTGTGGGTCGAATTCTGTGCTGTGTACATTTCTTTCCGGAAGCTCCCAAAACTTGTTCAATGTTTATTTATTAATCACACTCCCACACACATAGCCACCCTCGGGCCGTCACATGCTCTCAACCCAACACAGCTCGCTCCTTATCATGCGAAGGTCCTCTCGTACCGAACGTTTCCTTAACTCAATTAGAAATTCATATCTCTCGGCATTTCCGTCGCGTCTTTATTCAATCTAGGCATATTTCTACCGAACAAATGGATTCTCTTTAGAGATTCAACTTTCCAGGAACTCTCTAGAGATATGTAAGAGGAACACTTGTAAACAATGCTTTCATAAATATGAAATCTTTTGTAAGAAATTAGAGCAGACAAGAAAAAGGTTTGCTTTTCCAGAGATAGTTATATATGTTTATATTCATCATCAGGTGCCGTGCCGACTGGCGTAGGCGATCATGGATCTCCACAAATCTCTGTCGTTGGTGTTTGTTATCAACTCAGATATTGACGCTCTACAGTGGCATGAAGTCAGGCTATCCAAAATGTTCTCTCTCTGTCTTCCTCTGTCTCGTCTACCCTCGATTTTACCGGTTGTCACAATGTGTTTATATTATGAGTTATATTACGCTGACAATTGTCTGAGATAGTTATATATGTTTATATTATGAGTTATATTACGCTGACAAATGTCTGAGATAGTTATATATGTTTATATTATGAGTTATATTACGCTGACAATTGTCTGAGATAGTTATATATGTTTATATTATGAGTTATATTACGCTGACAAATGTCTGGGACAGTTCAAGAGTCTCTGTGGTCTAGAGGTTATGTGCTCAACTCTTGTGTCAAAGGTACTTAATTCGCTCCCTCGTGCAGCCATAAGTATTATTGTTCAGAGATCCCTGATCTCAGTGTAGGTGAGATCGAGTTCCTAGTCCCATCGGAGACGGACGATAAAACGTATGTCCTGTGTTCAATTTGAGCACGTGAAAGAACCCTTGGCAGTTCAAAATCGAGAAGAGCAGGCTGGAAATTCGCTGCCTGTGCAAAATTCATTAGTAAAGATTACAAATAAAATTTCAACAAAAAATCTTCACCATCTTCAAAATTACATCGCTGACCCTCGCCGATGCTATGGAGTTCATGCACTGCAGCTGAGATCTTCCTATGTAAGAAATAGATAGGAACACACATGGTTACTCACCGAAGTGCAATGATGATGGTCCTATCAATCAAACCATCAATCAATCAATCAATAGAGGATGTCGTTACAGCAACACAGGGTAACATATTTGAGTAGACGGGTATTATTTAACTATATGTTTGTATATTCACGACAAGATATGTGACGCATATTAACTATATGTTTGTATAAGATGTGTGACGCGTATTAACTATATGTTTGTATAAGATATGTGACGCATATTAACTATATGTTTGTATAAGATATGTGACGCATATTAACTATATGTTTGTATAAGATATGTGACGCATATTAACTATATGTTTGTATAAGATATGTGACGCATATTAACTATATGTTTGTATAAGATATGTGACGCATATTAACTATATGTTTGTATAAGATATGTGACGCGTATTAACTATATGTTTGTATAAGATATGTGACGCGTATTAACTATATGTTTGTATAAGATATGTGACGCGTATTAACTATATGTTTGTATAAGATATGTGACGCGTATTAACTATATGTTTGTATAAGATATGTGACGCGTATTAACTATATGTTTGTATAAGATATGTGACGCGTATTAACTATATGTTTGTATAAGATATGTGACGCATATTAACTATATGTTTGTATAAGATATGTGACGCGTATTAACTATATGTTTGTATAAGATATGTGACGCGTATTAACTATATGTTTGTATAAGATATGTGACGCGCATTAACTATATGTTTGTATAAGATATGTGACGCATATTAACTATATGTTTGTATAAGATATGTGACGCATATTAACTATATGTTTGTATAAGATATGTGACGCATATTAACTATATGTTTGTATAAGATATGTGACGCGTATTAACTATATGTTTGTATAAGATATGTGACGCGCATTAACTATATGTTTGTATAAGATATGTGACGCATATTAACTATATGTTTGTATAAGATATGTGACGCGTATTAACTATATGTTTGTATAAGATATGTGACGCGTATTAACTATATGTTTGTATAAGATATGTGACGCGCATTAACTATATGTTTGTATAAGATATGTGACGCATATTAACTATATGTTTGTATAAGATATGTGACGCATATTAACTATATGTTTGTATAAGATATGTGACGCGTATTAACTATATGTTTGTATAAGATATGTGACGCGCATTAACTATATGTTTGTATAAGATATGTGACGCATATTAACTATATGTTTGTATAAGATATGTGACGCATATTAACTATATGTTTGTATAAGATATGTGACGCATATTAACTATATGTTTGTATAAGATATGTGACGCATATTAACTATATGTTTGTATAAGATATGTGACGCATATTAACTATATGTTTGTATAAGATATGTGACGCATATTAACTATATGTTTGTATAAGATATGTGACATATTAACTATATGTTTGTATAAGATATGTGACGCATATTAACTATATGTTTGTATAAGATATGTGACATATTAACTATATGTATGTATAAGATATGTGACCATATTAACTATATGTTTGTATAAGATATGTGACATATTAACTATATGTTTGTATAAGATATGTGACATGTATTAACTACATGTTTGTATAAGATATGTGACGCGCATTAACTATATGTTTGTATAAGATATGTGACGCGTATTAACTATATGTTTGTATAAGATATGTGACGCATATTAACTATATGTTTGTATAAGATATGTGACGCGTATTAACTATATGTTTGTATAAGATATGTGACGCATATTAACTATATGTTTGTATAAAATATGTGACGCATATTAACTATATGTTTGTATAAAATATGTGACGCATATTAACTATATGTTTGTATAAGATATGTGACGCATATTAACTATATGTTTGTATAAGATATGTGACGCGTATTAACTATATGTTTGTATAAGATATGTGACGCGAATTAACTATATGTTTGTATAAGATATGTGACGCATATTAACTATATGTTTGTATAAGATATGTGACGCATATTAACTATATGTTTGTATAAGATATGTGACGCATATTAACTATATGTTTGTATAAGATATGTGACGCATATTAACTATATGTTTGTATAAGATATGTGACGCATATTAACTATATGTTTGTATAAGATATGTGACGCATATTAACTATATGTTTGTATAAGATATGTGACGCATATTAACTATATGTTTGTATAAGATATGTGACGCATATTAACTATATGTTTGTATAAGATATGTGACGCATATTAACTATATGTTTGTATAAGATATGTGACGCATATTAACTATATGTTTGTATAAGATATGTGACGCATATTAACTATATGTTTGTATAAGATATGTGACGCATATTAACTATATGTTTGTATAAGATATGTGACGCATATTAACTATATGTTTGTATAAGATATGTGACGCGTATTAACTACATGTTTGTATAAGATATGTGACGCGCATTAACTATATGTTTGTATAAGATATGTGACGCGTATTAACTATATGTTTGTATAAGATATGTGACGCATATTAACTATATGTTTGTATAAGATATGTGACGCGTATTAACTATATGTTTGTATAAGATATGTGACGCATATTAACTATATGTTTGTATAAAATATGTGACGCATATTAACTATATGTTTGTATAAAATATGTGACGCATATTAACTATATGTTTGTATAAGATATGTGACGCATATTAACTATATGTTTGTATAAGATATGTGACGCATATTAACTATATGTTTGTATAAAATATGTGACGCATATTAACTATATGTTTGTATAAGATATGTGACGCATATTAACTATATGTTTGTATAAGATATGTGACGCATATTAACTATATGTTTGTATAAAATATGTGACGCATATTAACTATATGTTTGTATAAAATATGTGATGAGCATTAACTATATGTTTGTATAAGATATGTGACGCATATTAACTATATGTTTGTATAAAATATGTGACGCATATTAACTATATGTTTGTATAAAATATGTGACGCATATTAACTATATGTTTGTATAAAATATGTGACGCATATTAACTATATGTTTGTATAAAATATGTGACGCATATTAACTATATGTTTGTATAAAATATGTGACGCATATTAACTATATGTTTGTATAAAATATGTGACGCATATTAACTATATGTTTGTATAAAATATGTGACGCATATTAACTATATGTTTGTATAAATTATGTGACGCATATTAACTATATGTTTGTATAAGATATGTGACGCATATTAACTATATGTTTGTATAAAATATTGACATATTAACTATATGTTTGTATAAAATATGTGACGCATATTAACTATATGTTTGTATAAAATATGTGACGCATATTAACTATATGTTTGTATAAGATATGTGACGCATATTAACTATATGTTTGTATAAAATATGTGACGCATATTAACTATATGTTTGTATAAAATATGTGACGCATATTAACTATATGTTTGTATAAAATATGTGACGCATATTAACTATATGTTTGTATAAAATATAGTGTATTAACTATATGTTTGTATAAAATATGTGACCATATTAACTATATGTTTGTATAAAATATGTGACGCATATTAACTATATGTTTGTATAAGATATGTGACGCATATTAACTATATGTTTGTATAAGATATGTGACGCATATTAACTATATGTTTGTATAAAATATGTGACGCATATTAACTATATGTTTGTATAAGATATGTGACATATTAACTATATGTTTGTATAAGATATGTGACGCATATTAACTATATGTTTTATGAAATATGATGACATATTAACTATATGTTTGTATAAAATATGTACGCATATTAACTATATGTTTGTATAAAATATGTGATGGGCACTCGCTGCATTTCTTTCTTTCTTTTCTCCAACCCTGTTTTGCATCACAGCGTCAGGATAAGAAGAGATTACTAGAACTTTTGTGTACGCTTCATAAACAGTGTCTTTCGTCGCCTCTGTTATCTCTGAGTCCACCTTTTCCTACGGCCTTTTGCTTTTTATCCACTGTATCAGTAACATTGTTCTTTGAGGCGCCTGCCTTTTGTAATCTGCTATATGACCGTATCATTTAATTTGTTTCTTTTTAAAAATGAAGTTCAGACTCCTTTTGTACTTACTTTATTCCTCATGTTTTCATTTCTAATGCGATCTCTTTAACTATATGTTTGTGGTTTTTTTTAAAAAGACAAATTTAATGAAAACACCTATGACAAGTAATAAATATAAAAACTGCAATCAAAATGACAAAAAAACAAGTGCGTAGCTATTGGTAGAATTTTGATTCACGGAAATACAAAGAAATAAATCATGCTATAAATTGTCAAGCAACATCAACGTTTACAAAGAAATAAATCATGCTATGAATTGTCCAAGCAACATCAACTTTACAAAGAAATAAATCATGCTATAAATTGTCCAAGCAACATCAACTTTACAAAGAAATAAATCATGCTATAAATTGTCCAAGCAACATCAACTTTTACAAAAGAAATAAATCATGCTATAAATTGTCCAAGCAACATCAACTTTTACAAAAGAAATAAATCATGCTATAAATTGTCCAAGCAACATCAACTTTTACAAAAGAAATAAATCATGCTATAAATTGTCCAAGCAACATCAACTTTTACAAAAGAAATAAATCATGCTATGAATTGTCCAAGCAACATCAACTTTTACAAAAGAAATAATTCATGCTATAAATTGTCCAAGCAACATCAACTTTTACCAAAGAAATAAATCATGCTATGAATTGTCCAAGCAACATCAACTTTTACAAAAGAAATGAATCATGCTATAAATTGTCCAAGCAACATCAACTTTTACAAAAGAAATGAATCATGCTATAAATTGTCCAAGCAACATCAACTTTTACAAAAGAAATAAATCATGCTATAAATTGTCCAAGCAACATCAACTTTTACAAAAGAAATAAATCATGCTATAAATTGTCCAAGCAACATCAACTTTACAAAAGAATAAATCATGCTATAAATTGTCCAAGCAACATCAACTTTTACAAAAGAAATAAATCATGCTATAAATTGTCAAGCAACATCAACTTTTACAAAGAAATAAATCATGCTATAAATTGTCCAAGCAACATCAACTTTTACAAAAGAAATAAATCATGCTATAAATTGTCCAAGCAACATCAACTTTTACAAAAGAAATGAATCATGCTATAAATTGTCCAAGCAACATCAACTTTTACAAAAGAAATAAATCATGCTATAAATTGTCTAAGCAACATCAACTTTTACAAAAGAAATAAATCATGCTATAAATTGTCCAAGCAACATCAACTTTTACAAAAGAAATGAATCATGCTATAAATTGTCCAAGCAACATCAACTTTTACAAAAGAAATGAATCATGCTATAAATTGTCCAAGCAACATCAACTTTTACAAAAGAAATGAATCATGCTATAAATTGTCCAAGCAACATCAAACTTTTAAATGTCTAAATAAGTTTCCTCTTCTTCTTCTTCTACGAACGCTCCACATCAACCACTTGTTAACCACTCTTTGTGATTTGTATGTGATCTAACCCTAAGAGAGACTGTACGTTTTGCTAGTTATGCACCTACCAATAGGCCAGACCATCCGATTTCTGCGACGCTTTTTATTTACTAGGGTATCTTTCCTAAATCCCTACCTCAGTCGCCTCTTACAACATGCCTTTTAGGTCACAGTGGTACTATTCTTCGCTCCCCATGTGCGATCCGGCAACATACGAGCGTAAATAAGTTACGAAACTCCAAGTTATATAGTTTTAAAACTGCATTGCAAATGTTTCATTTCTTTGTTGTATCACTGCTAACAGATACTAGTGAGAGCTGGAAAATGACTAGAGATGTAGAAAGTAAGTTGAACTCATTTGAAAATAAATGTCTGTGAGAAAAATAGAGAACATAAAGTGGGATGAACTCAGAAGAAATGATGAAATCAGAGAAATATCTGGTCAGCCACTAGTAACAACTGTTATAAGAGGGAGAAGATGGAGATATGTTGGGCATACATTAAGAAGAAATATCTGGTCAGCCACTAGTAACAACTGTTATAAGAGGGAGAAGATGGAGATATGTTGGGCATACATTAAGAAGAAATATCTGGTCAGCCACTAGTAACAACTGTTATAAGAGGGAGAAGATGGAGATATGTTGGGCATACATTAAGAAGAAATATCTGGTCAGCCACTAGTAACAACTGTTATAAGAGGAGAAGATGGAGATATGTTGGGCATACATTAAGAAGAAATATCTGGTCAGCCACTAGTAACAACTGTTATAAGAGGAGAAGATGGAGATATGTTGGACATACATTAAGAAGAAATATCTGGTCAGCCACTAGTAACAACTGTTATAAGAGGAGAAGATGGAGATATGTTGGACATACATTGAGAAGAAATATCTAGTTAGTCACTAGTAACAACTGTTATAAGAGGGAGAAGATGGAGATATGTTGGACATACATTAAGAAGAAATATCTGGTCAGCCACTAGTAACAACTGTTATAAGAGGAGAAGATGGAGATATGTTGGGCATACATTGAGAAGAAATATCTAGTTAGCCACTAGTAACAACCGTTATAAGAGGGAGAAGATGGAGATATGTTGGGCATACATTAAGAAGAAATATCTGGTCAGCCACTAGTAACAACTGTTATAAGAGGAGAAGATGGAGATATGTTGGACATACATTAAGAAGAAATATCTGGTCAGCCACTAGTAACAACTGTTATAAGAGGAGAAGATGGAGATATGTTGGACATACATTGAGAAGAAATATCTAGTTAGTCACTAGTAACAACTGTTATAAGAGGGAGAAGATGGAGATATGTTGGCCATACATTAAGAAGAAATATCTGGTCAGCCACTAGTAACAACTGTTATAAGAGGGAGAAGATGGAGATATGTTGGACATACATTGAGAAGAAATATCTAGTTAGCCACTAGTAACAACCGTTATAAGAGGGAGAAGATGGAGATATGTTGGGCATACATTAAGAAGAAATATCTGGTCAGCCACTAGTAACAACTGTTATAAGAGGGAGAAGATGGAGATATGTTGGACATACATTAAGAAGAAATATCTGGTCAGCCACTAGTAACAACTGTTATAAGAGGAGAAGATGGAGATATGTTGGACATACATTGAGAAGAAATATCTAGTTAGTCACTAGTAACAACTGTTATAAGAGGGAGAAGATGGAGATATGTTGGACATACATTAAGAAGAAATATCTGGTCAGCCACTAGTAACAACTGTTATAAGAGGGAGAAGATGGAGATATGTTGGCCATACATTAAGAAGAAATATCTGGTCAGCCACTAGTAACAACTGTTATAAGAGGGAGAAGATGGAGATATGTTGGCCATACATTAAGAAGAAATATCTGGTCAGCCACTAGTAACAACTGTTATAAGAGGAGAAGATGGAGATATGTTGGACATACATTGAGAAGAAATATCTAGTTAGCCACTAGTAACAACCGTTATAAGAGGGAGAAGATGGAGATATGTTGGGCATACATTAAGAAGAAATATCTGGTCAGCCACTAGTAACAACTGTTATAAGAGGAGAAGATGGAGATATGTTGGACATACATTAAGAAGAAATATCTGGTCAGCCACTAGTAACAACTGTTATAAGAGGAGAAGATGGAGATATGTTGGACATACATTGAGAAGAAATATCTAGTTAGTCACTAGTAACAACTGTTATAAGAGGGAGAAGATGGAGATATGTTGGCCATACATTAAGAAGAAATATCTGGTCAGCCACTAGTAACAACTGTTATAAGAGGGAGAAGATGGAGATATGTTGGACATACATTGAGAAGAAATATCTAGTTAGCCACTAGTAACAACTGTTATAAGAGGAGAAGATGGAGATATGTTGGACATACATTGAGAAGAAATATCTGGTCAGCCACTAGTAACAACTGTTATAAGAGGGAGAAGATGGAGATATGTTGGACATACATTGAGAAGAAATATCTAGTTAGCCACTAGTAACAACTGTTATAAGAGGAGAAGATGGAGATATGTTGGACATACATTGAGAAGAAATATCTGGTCAGCCACTAGTAACAACTGTTATAAGAGGAGAAGATGGAGATATGTTGGACATACATTAAGAAGAAATATCTGGTCAGCCACTAGTAACAACTGTTATAAGAGGGAGAAGATGGAGATATGTTGGACATACATTGAGAAGAAATATCTAGTTAGCCACTAGTAACAACTGTTATAAGAGGAGAAGATGGAGATATGTTGGACATACATTGAGAAGAAATATCTGGTCAGCCACTAGTAACAACTGTTATAAGAGGAGAAGATGGAGATATGTTGGACATACATTAAGAAGAAATATCTGGTCAGCCACTAGTAACAACTGTTATAAGAGGGAGAAGATGGAGATATGTTGGACATACATTGAGAAGAAATATCTAGTTAGTCACTAGTAACAACTGTTATAAGAGGGAGAAGATGGAGATATGTTGGACATACATTGAGAAGAAATATCTGGTCAGCCACTAGTAACAACTGTTATAAGAGGAGAAGATGGAGATATGTTGGGCATACATTGAGAAGAAATATCTAGTTAGTCACTAGTAACAACTGTTATAAGAGGGAGAAGATGGAGATATGTTGGACATACAGTGAGAAGAAATGATCAAAAAGCACAAAGTAAGCATTGAAGTACGAGACAAGGATTCAAGAAAGAAATAAAGCACTAAGGAAGCATAAAATAAAGTTGACTAAAAGAGACGATAAATATCGCACTCAATTTCATAGTGTAGATTGAATGAGTTGCCCAGGATGGAACGGTATGGATAAGTTACTTGCAAAACCCTGTATAACCTACAACGGTACAATATGAATATTCCCCGGGCCTTCTGCAACATGGTATTGACCCTTGGAATCTGAGTCTTATGATATCTCTCAGATATAACAAATAGTTATTGGATGTTGGTTACTGAACTGACGTCACATCATTTCGGTTTATATTGTTCTTGTATACCAGCGTTTCCCAACCTGTGGTCCGTGGACACCCGGGGGTCTGCAAGGTAATCACATTGAGTCCTCAAGCGCTTGAAGAAATATTATGAGCTTTGACATTTCAAACAGAAAAATACATTTCAAAACATGTATAAAAACAGTGGTAAACTAGTTCCAATGCGAAATCAGAAGACTCGGATCAAACCGAAGTATAAATGTCTGACAGGACAAAATGAAAGACCGTTTGAAGTTTCCCACAGTCGGAGAAATTGGAGCTAGTTTGAATGGTGGTGTGGTGTAATGATAACTCCATCGCTAGAAGATATTCTTATATAGAAACTTGCGAGGGTTCGCGGCAGTAAAATGTATTTAAAAGGGGTCAGCACTAATGAAAAGTTTGGGAACCACTGTTGTATACCATAAGATACACCCATTCCTCTATACTTTTTAGAGATGACATCTTTATTGACAATCATCATTTTTCTTGACAGGTTGTTGAAAATTCGTGTTTTTTTTTACACACGCTCACCGAAAAACCGAGGAGAGACCATCCTTTTTATCCATCTTCAGCTTCTTGACGCAATCCTGACCGCTCTCTCATTGTCACGAACACCCGCATGTCCTGGACAGTAGATTAAGCCTCTAGAGATTGAAAACCTCGAGAGACGACATCCACGCATACCACAACCTGCTGTTTTCAATCTTCATAAGCATCGACTGAGAGTCGGACGCAGTAATCGTCACAGAATACTAAGCCCCAGAGAACCATTGGAAGTGGGCAGTAACGGGAACAAATGTTCCTAGTAAGGAACAACAGCACTGTAGATTGTGAATGTAATCACTTGTGACAGATGCTTTACGTTCAGAGTCATGAAACGTGAAACCAGATAGCAGTTTCCAAGATGTTTCTGGGTGACCGTTAGAGGTAATGAAACATATTTCTCATATTGACCCATTAAGATTAAGGATGATGATGATGTCTAATGATGATAATGATGATGATGGTGATGACTATGATGATGATGCTGATTATATGATGATTATATGATGATGATGAGGATGATGATGATGATTATGATCAACAATAACTATGAGGAGGATGATGATGACAATGGTGATGATAATGATGACTATGCTGGAGATGATGATAATTATGATGATAAATATGATGATGATGATGATGATTATGATGATAAAGATGATGATTATGATGATGATGATGACGAAGATGATGATGATAATGATGATGGTGAATATTATTATGTTGATGACTATGATGATGAGAACGATCATGATGATGATGATGATGATTATATCGATGATGATGAAGATTATGATGATGATGAGGATGATGCTGCTGACTTTTGCGATGACGATGATGATGATGGTGATGACGATGATGATAGCTATGATGATGATGATGATGATGACGATGATGATAGCTATGACGATGATGATGATGATGATGATGATGGTGACTGCGTTGATAATGATGGTGACTGTGATTGATAATGGTGGCGGTGACTATAATGAGGATGATAATGGTGCAACATTAGTTCTACTTCAACATATCCACAATGTACCCTATACCACCACCATCAACATCGGTACAACCACCAACAGCAGCACCCACCTGCATAATTATGTTAATTGAACCTGTGAATACTACTCGACTCACATCATGTATTACAAACTCTTAAGAACTTGAAATCCTCCCAGACATTTCTCGCTTGCCAGTCTACCCCTCAACAATAACTCGGATCTATTTCTAATGATTTCCTTGGGGATTTCTTGAATTTTGCAATCATCTACGGGAAGATAGAAGATAGGCTCGTTTTATACTTTTTTTTTTCTCTTTTATTTGCAGACTTCGTTTACCGAAGCTCTTAATATGCACTGTGCTCAACATCAAAGAAACGGCCAGTTACAAAAAGCGAATTATACATCTTTGCTGGAAATATCGTCCGAAAGAGGTCAAAGAAACTTATTAAAGAATTATAACTGTATTGAAATCCTAGATGCTTTAGCATTTCCTTCAGATTTCTCATGGGAGAATGAGGAAAATAGCTTCGTTTCCTCAGAGACATGGCTGATGCTAGCTTGGAAATAAGAAGTTTATTCAAAGTCTGAGTTCGGTCTTAGCTCCACATTCATGCCCTAGTTTCTAGAAAGGCTGGTTTAATTATTCTTTTGATAGACTTAAAACATTTCGTCTGTAGCATCATTTCTTTGTGTTTTTTTATGTGTGTGATTTTTTCTAATTTTTATTTTTAATTTAATAATCTGTAACATATAGCAAATGATTTTTAAATATTTTTGGGGCCTTTTTAAATTTTTTTTTGGGAAGTAAATTCTAACATATAGCAAAGGATTTTTTTGTTATTAAATGTATATACAAAATAATATTTATCTATCTCAAGTTGAAATGAATGTATTCTTTACATGAAGATTTGAAGTCAAGATTTCTGTTATGATACGAAATGAAAGGAATACAAAATGAGATATCAAATTGAATATAGAAGAATTATTTGTAAACCTATATATTAATGGCAAAATTGTTTGTATATAGATTGTAATTTCATGTTTTTGTTTTGTCTAAATGTTGACAAAACTTACATTAGATTTGCCTCAATGTACAGCTATTATGTCTTAATGTTTTGTTCTTATTGTTTCTCTTCTCCGTGCGCTTTGTAGATGATGCCGATGATGATAATAACTTTATAAACGACAATAGCGATATGATCACGTGTCACATTTTAATTGCTAACAGAATGTTATATATCTTTATTCTTTTTATTCATTCCACTTTCTCATTTTGTAGCAGTAGGAGTTTTTCTTTAACAGTGTAGTAGTTTCTTTAGTGATATGGTGGTTTCTTAAGCAATATGGTGGTTTTTTAAGCAATGTGGTGGTTACTTTAGCGATGTTGTAGTTTCTTTAGCGATGTGCGTTTTTTAGCATTTGATGGTTTCTTTAGCAATGGCGTGCTTTCTTTAACAATGTGGTCGTTTTTTTAGCAATGCTGTGATTTCTTTGGTATTTTGTGGTTTCTTTAGCAATGTAGTGGTTTCTTTAGCAATGTAGTGGTTTCTTTAGCATTTGGTGATTTCTTTAGTAATGCGGTGATTTCCTTAGTGGTAATGTGTTGGTTTCTCTATACTTTATGTGTTCTTCTGAAGTGGTTACTTAACTAAGTATTGTGGGAAATCTGTAGCATTATTTGTGTTCTGCTAAAGTGTTTACTTTAGCATTTTGATGGTTTCTCTAGCACTTGATTTGCACAGCTGAAATGTTTTCTTTCGCATTTGATGGTTTCTCTAGCACTAGATTTGCACAGCTGAAATGTTTTCTTTCGCATTTGATGGTTTCTTTAGGACTTCATTTATTCTGCTGAAGTATTTTCTTTAGTACTCAGTAGCTCCTGCACCACCATATTCACATTGAGAATATTTAGTCCATGCCGGTCTCAAACCCACGAATGTTCACGGCACGTAACTACTAGTACAGCGTACTATCAACTTCTCTATCGGCGATCCCCTTTAACTTACGATTATCATGGGATGTTATCTAACAGTTTATATTCCTTAGAATTGTGAGTTACATTCGTGATCTTAATATTTAAGTTGCAACCTTTCTTCTGTCACTTCCTCATCAGTCTTCTCATCCCAGTTACTTCTCGTAGAATAGTGATTAGTGTGCTGACTTTAACAGCCTTAGTACAACAGTCCTACTTCTATTTCTGCGTTCTCACTAGATTGGGATTTCGGATTCTCTAATAAAGGCAGCCGTCTGTCTCAAATTTTCAGCCACGCCATACAGTTTGTCTTGGACGCTGGTGTAAGTGGGCCACCTCTTTCTTCTCAGGTCTGCATACTGGGGCAGTTCTGTATGATATGTTTTGTTGTCATACTCGTCAAATCACAGGGGCACAGGTCGTTGGTGGCTATCTTGAATTTAGTGCACAGGTGGTGTCTCATTCTGTTGTGACCCGTCCTGAGGCGAAGTATGACAGTCTGGTTCCTTCTGGACAGTTGGTAATATCCGTCGTCCTTGTTGTGTTTTGGGTGTTCTCTATCCCATTTTGTTTTGTAGTGCCCTTTGGCGATAATTTTTGCTTCTTCATAGCTAACCAAGTTGTCATCTTTGGGCATTCCTGCTCCCTCTTTAACCAGCCTGTCAGCATCTTCATTCACCTTGATCTTGCAGTGTGAGGGTATCCACTGGACTACTACCCTCTCAGGGATTACTACCTTGCTAAATTGAAAAAATCTGGCCAGCAATGGCGGAATGCGGAAGTGCCATTCAGAATCAGGACTGTTTGATTCTGGATACGACTTTACTAGTGCATTTCCGCCATGTTTGGTCGGGTATTTTCCGGTTTCGTTTGCTGAGCTACTGAGTTAGTGCTTGAGCAACGCTGTGAGCTATGAATCTTACATGGAATGCTTTTTGCTATTGCAGTCGTGCATTTGTTGTGATTGTGGGTATTCAGAAAATGGCAGACAGCGTTTATGCTGAACCGACTCAATCTGCCGTATGCAGTATTTTGCGTATACAGAAAGCCGAATTTTGTTGTGATTGATGTTCCCTTCGACATGAATTGCAATTCAAGTGATGGACAATTTTATGTTGACACTTTAGCGACGGCCATATGCATTTATGCGGTGCTGGTTGCTTTTTGTGGCGGTACGGCTGTTTCATTCTGGAATTAGTTCACGATACAGGAGACAAGTTGTTAGCATTTCGTGTGATTTTCATTGACACGGGAAAGGAGCAAAATATGGGGTAACCCGTTGCAGTGAAGTTAGAACCGTACATATGAACTATGAACTATGTACTATCCTCTCAGACTCATGGGACAACTAGGCTAAGGTTGACCTGAGATCACTTAGTTTGTGTTCCTTTTAGATTTCAGTACTGCGTCAACAGGCGCATGTCAAAAGCACTATTTGTTCCATGTATTTGGTGCATATGTCATTTTGTTGCAGTGCCATTTTTGCAACTGCATTGAGGGCCTCTACCTCAGCCCTGTACAGTAGTTCAAATCCAGTTATATCTGACTCTCCATTCCAGCAGGATTAAAATAGGTATCTATTTAATTAGAAGAAAATGATTAATTATCGAACGAGCTATTGTGTAAGGGCTTTGTCGTCAATGTTATCATTAAGCTATAGAAAGTTGAGCACCTATGAGGGTGTACATAGTTCAGAGACATTGAATCTAACCAACAGCAACAAGACATCATCATCTAGATTTACAACGTATCTTACTCTGCAAGGTCTAAGACTATAAAGACGAAAGATTAACGCCATTGCACCGGGATCCACGTATAGACTCGGTCCCTCTCGGCAGAAATAGGACGCCACCTGACGAGAGTATTGCTCAAAGCACGAACTCCGTAGCTCCAAAAAACAATTCTAGGGATCTCTGGAAAAAAATGAACACGCAAACAGAACTCACGATCTTCAGAAAGAAAGATAACGGCGTAGCTATTTAACAAGAATAACAGACTCTATAGAGTGAGACAATCAACCTCACGTTCAATCACATTCCTTGAACTTCTATTGAATGAGTACATAACAATAACAGACTCTATAGAGTGAGGCAGTCAATCCTATTCCTTAAACTTCTATTGAATGAGTACATAACTCTGAAGTCGAAGAAGGCCCGCCTGTATGGCGAGGAAACCAATAAACTGGTAAGCAGGCATTCACGCAAAAATCACTCAGAAACGTCGCGCCATGGCTACGTCTGAATTCATAGCGAGTGAATGAAGAAGAAGAAGAAAAATGAGTACAATCTTCTTCTTCTTCTTCGAACGTTCCATATCGACCACTTGTTAAACCATTCTTTGTGATTTGTATGTGATCCGAGCCTAAGAACGAGTGTCCGTTTTACCAGTTTACAAGTAGGCCAGCCCATCCGATTTCTGTGACATTTTTATTTACTAGGGTAGCTTTCCTATGCCCCTACCTCAGTCGCCTCTTACGGCATACTTTGTAGGTCGCAGTGTTACTATTCTTTGCTCCCCTTGCGAGCCGCTTTAACACACGGGCGTATGGTACGAGAGTATTATAATTCTTAGCCCCACTTTCCTGTACACAGAGATTGAGTGAGAGATGGTATGCAGAAAAAGAAACATGAAATGTAGAATTATAGAAGAGAAATATTAACACTATAGATTTAGTTCCAAATTAAAATTGAAAGGAAATTGATGTTGAGCCACGGAACAATGTTTCTTTATCAATTTGTCTCTTGACTTCTGATTATTAAATAACAGTTATACAAACTTTTCCCCTGGAAGTCGCTTTGAAAATCTATCTGCACTTCAAATGTTCCTGTTTCCGGTTGGCCTATGAAACTGATTCTAATCTCGTAAAGGTCAAACAATTTCTGCTGCTATCATTGACTGCCAACATATAGACGTATTAGACTATGCTTAACTTTTCCATTTATCTCCTATTTCTCGTTCTTTATTTCTCTTTATATATTTATATCTGTGTTTCAATGACTCATTTCTACTTTGTTTTTGTTTTTTCATTGCACGTCTGGTCGAGTGGATTAGAGCGCGACTCCCATGCGGGAGACTCGCGTTCAATTCACTGTAAGACCAAGTATTTTTTTCTGTTCTGATCATAAATGAAAAATTCTAACATGAACAGCTGCGCGGCGACTGCATTAGCTATGCAGCCATTAAATTTCTCAGGCTCTCGTCCCCCCTGTCCTACACCGCCCTAAGAAGCGGTACTACAAGCAGTAACGACAATTTGTTTTATTGCACCAAGTACTACCATACGACAATTTGTTTTATTGCACCAAGTACTACCATCAGACAGTATTCCTCAGTCTACAAGTACTAACATGCTCCAGTACGTGGAAAAATAAATCAAGGATTTAAAAATTACTAGTAGAAGTATTACTATAAGATCATACGATAAGAATATTACAATCATCATCAGCATTATTATCATCATCCGCGGGTGGGGTGCCGGGAGCTCACAAGAGGAGTACAAAATAGTAACACTGTGACCTACAATGCATGTCGTAAGAGGTGACTGATGTAGGACCTAGGAAGCTACCCTAGTAAATAAAAAGCGTCGCAGAAATTGAATTTGCTGGCCTACTTGTAGGCACATAATTGGCACAACGTATAATCGATCTTAGGCTCAGATCACATACAAATCACATAGAGTGGTCGATATGTAGCGCTGGAAGAAGAATACGGTTCCATAGGCCCCTACTTCAGTCGCCTCTTACCACATGCATTGTAAGTCGCAGTGTTAATATTCTTTGCTCCCCCGTTTGCCCCGGCAACACACGAGCGGTCGCTGATCAAAGCACCGTATTTCTCAAAATATAAAATTGTCTGTAGTACGAAGTGCCTGTCACTTCACAGTACTAAGATCGAATGAGCAGGAGGTATGAAGGCCAATTTCTTTCCTCACGCGTCGAATATGGGAGTGAATATGGGAGTGAATATGGGAGTGAATATGGGAGTGAATATGGGAGTGAATATGGGAGTGAATATGGGAGTGAATATGGGAGTGAATATGGGAGTGAATATGGGAGTGAATATGGGAGTGAATATGGGAGTGAATATGGGAGTGAACCCATAATAATTTTGTTTCGGAGTCGACAGGTGAACGCTTACGCATTAGGCTAATCCGTCTCAGCCTCAAAATTCCAGATACCGAAGTCCTCATAAGAGCAAAAATCCTAAGCACCAACACCCTGTTGCAGAAGGCCCAAGTGAGATGGGATGGTAACGTTGCTCGGATGCCTGATAAACGCATCCCAAAACAGTTAATGTATAGCGATCTTGAAGGGGGCAGACGTTCAGCTGGAAGACAGAAAAAAAGCTTTAAAGACACTCTTCTTAAAGTGTCTCTGAAATGCTTCAATATAGACACCACCTGCTGGAAATCCCTGGTGCAAGATCGCCAAATGTGGACAACACCGTAACAACACAAGAGGAACCCGCATAGCTGAGAATCGTCGTGCCATTGAGGCACAGAGAAAACGAGCTGCGCGAAAAGACAGAACACACAACACCCACATGTCTAACCTTGATCATGTATGCCCCACCTGTGGTAGGGATTGTGTTCATGATTGGACTCTACAATCACCTCCGTATACACCAGTGAGGTGCAGCAGTACACGACGGAGGCTGTTGTCATCATCGATTGCGATGTACGGCTATTATTACACATGGTATAAAGTGGATTCTTTGATTCTTACTATTTTTGTTAGTAATTTGGCCACTGAGAATTAGCAAACTGCTACCACAGAGAACCAAATCAAGAAGAAGACCACGCAAAAGATTGAGCGACGGCATCAAGAACAGGCTTACGAAAAATGAATATCAGCTTACAAAGTGCCTTAAAACAATCACACACAAGATCACTGCGTCCCCACCCATCACCCCCACCACACACACACACACACACACACACTTCTATGAAGAAGTAAATGGTGGAAGAGAAGAAGAAGTCGAATTTGACAAGTTCAAGCCAGATCTAGCTTACTAAAGTCATCACACGATTGTTTGTGGATATATATATTCTGGCGTGTTGAGCCGCTGGACGCTGAAGAGTGTGTTGAGGCTGGGATCAGAGCACCAATGGAAATGTCCGGAGTGCTATGATGATATGTTTCATTTAACTAATAAAGATGTTCTGGTGGTGTGTGTGGGATGTTCTGGTGGTGTGTGTGGGATGTTCTGGTGGTGTGTGTGGGATGTTCTGGTAGTCTGTGTGGGATGTTCTGGTGGTCTGTGTGTGGGATGTTCTGGTGGTGTGTGTGGGATGTTCTGGTGGTCTGTGTGGGAGGTTCTGGTGGTCTGTGTGGGATGTTCTGGTGGTCTGTGTGGGATGTTCTGGTGGTCTGTGTGGGATGTTCTGGTGGTCTGTGTGGGATGTTCTGGTGGTCTGTGTGGAATGTTCTGGTGGTCTGTGTGGGATGTTCTGGTGGTCTGTGTGGGATGTTCTGGTGGTCTGTGTGGGATGTTCTGGTGATCTTTGTTGGATGTTCTGGTGGTCTTTGTGGGATGTTCTGGTGGTCTGTGTGGGATGTTCTGGTGGTCTGTGTGGGATGTTCTGGTGGTCTGTGTGGGATGTTCTGGTGGTCTTTGTGGGATGTCTGGTGGTCTTTGTGGGATGTTCTGATGCTCTGTGTGGGATGTTCTGGTGGTCTGTGTGGTATGTTCTGGTGGTCTGTGTGGGATGTTCTGGTGGTCTGTGTGGGATGTTCTGGTGGTCTTTGTGGGATGTTCTGGTGCTCTGTGTGGGATGTTCTGGTGGTCTGTGTGGAATGTTCTGGTGATCTGTGTGGAATGTTCTGGTGGTCTTTGTGGGATGTTCTGGTGCTCTGTGGGATGTTCTGGTGGTCTGTGTGGGATGTTCTATTGGTCTTTGTGGGATGTTCTGGTGGTCTGTGTGGGAGGTTCTGGTGGTCTTTGTGGGATGTTCTGGTGGTCTGTGTGGGATGTTCTGGTGCTCTGTCTGGGATGTTCTGGTGCTCTGTGTGGGATGTTCTGGTGATCTGTGTGGTATGTTCTGGTGATCTGTGTGGTATGTTCTGGTGCTCTGTGTGGGATGTTCTGGTGCTCTGTGTGGGATAGAGGTAATGTACTCGCCTCTCATTTCAAAGGTACTCTCTTCGTTCCCGGAGTGAAAAGATAGGGATATTTTTCTAGCGATCCCTGAACTCAATGTAGGTGCGATCGAGTGCCTAGTTTTCTATCGGAGAAAAACAATAAACCGTAGATACTGTGTGTGAGAAGTATATCTCCATAGTTGCGAAATATACAGGCTGTTCAAGATAAAAGTAGCCTTGTCAAGGGAGCCAATCTGGCATATGTTTGTGAAAATGAGAAGGTTCAATTATGACGTAATAAAAGTGAAGTGCGAGAGTCTTGTTGTGATGGTGTGTAATTATGACGTAATGTAGGTGAAGTGCGAGAGTCTTGTTGTGATGGTGTGTAATTATGACGTAATGTAGGTGAAGTGCGAGAGTCTTTTTGTGATGGTGTGTAATTATGATGTGGGGATGGGCGATGAACCAATGTAACGAAAGGATGAGCTAGTCAGAACTGGTTTAAATAGTAAATAGACAAAACGCAAAACCTACCTGGCAACTTTTGATTTGTCAATGGGGCTACTTTTATCTTGAACACCCTGTATATTCAATTCTTGACGTCAGTTCAAGAGTACCAAATATGACAGTGAGAATACCCCTCTAAACTCTAACACTATCAAGCAGTGAACACTATACAACATGAATGCCTCATTGTCACCAAAGATATTCCACAAGTTCCTGATTACTCTCTCGCTTCAAGACTAACTACATGAAAGCTTGTTTTTGCTAGTCTTTTATTTCTTCTAACGCAATTGACTGCGACAGTCAATTTTTCTCAGTATCAGAATAATTTTCTTAATTGGAACCATGGAATTAAAATTTTGGTTTAGGGAGTGCCATAACGGCTTCCGGACGACAGGGGGTGCAAGTGAGTCGGCTGAGAAATGGTTGTCAGAGTTATCTTCCCAGCAGGGGACGTAACCGAGATGACGGGAGAAAATGAATTGTAAAACACCCATACGCACGCGCATGAATGTGGGAGGGCGACTTAACGCGCGCAGAAGTTGAGTACTTTTATTGCTACTTCCAGGGATAGGTCATAACCCAGGTCGTTTATTTTGTGATAGTCGTTGATGACATATTTCGACGTCCTCAAGACGGGACTGGCACACTTGATTCACGACGATCCCCGCAGCGACTGTCAACTCAACCGCTGACTATGGCAAGCTGTCGCCGGCTATTGTCGGCAACTTGTGAAAGAAACGGTTCAGCTCGGCAGACAATCCTACGAGAGCTCAAACTAGTCAGAATTACGAATTAAACTTTTCAAATGTGTTTTGAAATACTGAACACAAGTCATTTGACCAAGAACACAAACGTTGTTTTAATCTGTTGTTGTACTTTGTAAAACTACACTACTTTGTCTTTTCATATTTCGCTATTTAGTATAATTTTGCTGCAGTATTCCCTTTTATTCCAATTCTCTATTTGGTATAATTTTGCTGCAGTATTTCCTATTATTATTTCATTTCTCGTTTAGTATAATTTTGCTGCAGTATTCCTATTATTTCCGTTTAATATAGTTTTACTACAGTCTTCCCTATTCTCATCTTCCGTTTAGTATAGTTTTACTGCAGTCTTCCCTATTCTCATCTTCCGTTTAGTATAGTTTTACTGCAGTCTTCCCTATTCTCATCTTCCGTTTAGTATAGTTTTACTACAGTCTTCCCTATTCTCATCTTCCGTTTAGTATAGTTTTACTGCAGTCTTCCCTATTCTCATCTTTCGTAGTATAGTTTTACTGCAGTCTTCCCTATTCTCATCTTTCGTAATATAGTTTTACTGCAGTATTCCCTATTCTCTACATACGAAATCTCACACATAAATCGACAGGATGAGAGTAAGTGCAGCGGAGGGTAATGGTTGGGGGCGATGAATTAATGCATGTCTGGTGTTCATCATTTCTTTTTCTTCTGCGATTACGTCAGTGCAGTGGCGGCTCGTGAACATTTTTGCTGGTGGTGCCAGACATTTTTTTCAGGATAAATCATGGTTTTTTGGTTGTTATATTTTAATTTATAAAATAATAAATACACCTTAATGGCGAGCCGCCACTGCGTCAGTGGTCAAGCTATAACTTCAGTTCGGTTGAGAACGCAAAGTCCAATGTCTTTCTAAATCGAACTTCGCCAGGCAGCGGTTTTGCAGTTTACTCTTATCAATTTCACACTGACAAATGCTCTTTTACGTGCTCAAACACAATATCTACGTTTTATCGTCCGTCTCCGATAGAACTAGAGACTCGATCGCTCCTACATTGAGATCAGGGATCACTAGGAAAATATCCCGATCTTTCCACTCCGGGAACGAAGAGAATGCATTTGAAATGAGAGGCGAGCACATTACCTCTATCCCACACAGATCACCAGAACATCCCACACAGATCACCAGAACATCCCACACAGATCACCAGAACATCCCACACAGATCACCAGAACATTCCACACAGATCACCAGAACAGCCCACACAGACCACCAGAACATCCCACGCAGACCACCAGAACATCCCACACACACCACCAGAACATCCCACACAGACCACCAGAACATCCACACACACCACCAGAACATCCCACACAGACCACCAGAACATCCACACAGACCACCAGAACATCCCACAGACCACCAGAACATCCCACACAGACCACAAGAACATCCCACACAGATCACCAGAACATCCCACACAGATCACCAGAACATCCCACACATACCACCAGAACCTCCCACACAGGCCACCAGAACATCCCACACAGACCACCAGAACATCCCACACAGACCACCAGAACATCCCACACAGAGCACCAGAACGTCCCACACAGACCACCAGAACATCCCACACAGACCACCAGAACATCCCACACAGATCACCAGAACATCCCACACAGATCACCAGAACATCCCACGCAGACCACCAGAACATCCCACACAGACCACCAGAACATCCCACACAGACCACCAGAACATCCCACACAGACCACCAGAACATCCCACACAGAGCACCAGAACATCTTTATTAGTTAAATGAAACATATCATCATAGCACTCCGGACATCTCCATTGGTGCTCTGATCTACTCCTCAACAAATCAAACAGCGTCCAGCAGCGTCCAGCGGCCCAACACGCCATCGACATCCATCTCTCTCAATCTAGTCAGCGACTGGGATTCAAATCTTTGTTTTCCTACTTGTATATTATCAAACTTTCATTTGTCATATGGTTCTTTTCGTTTGAAATATACAGGGTGTTCAACATAAAAGTAGCCCAAGTTACAGGCTTTGATTAGTCAATCGGGCTACTTTTATCTTGAACACCCTGTATATACTGTTTCCACCCATTTCTTCTATTCTTTCCTTCCATTAACGTATATGCATACCTATGTGATCTTCTGTAGCTCAAGCGGTAGTGAGCTTGATCACAAACCCTAACGTACCTGGTTCAAACCCCACGGTGGACAAGTTTGAAGCAAATTCCTTTCCGTGGAATTTTTACTAAAGGTAAAAAACATACTTTTCAGAAAGCAATGGTAAACTACCGAACGTGTAAGTGGTGCCTAGAAAATCAAAGACTCGTTATCTATGGTTGATGGCTACGTCCTGTAAAGGATATGCAACGATAATCATACTCATAATATCACTGATTCACTATTCTGTTTATTTTACTTATATTTCCACCTTATTTTGCTTATATTTCCACCTTATTTTGCTTATATTTCCACCTTATTTTGCTTATATTTCCACCTTATTTTGCTTATATTTCCACCTTATTTTGCTTATATTTCAATTCATTCATTTATTTATTCATCTTGTGTTCTTAACTTATGTTGCTTCGTCGCACTTTCGTTTTCCCCCGTTCACCTGCTATGAGTTATAAACGTAATCATGATGCCTAATATATCGTCTCTTTATTTATTTTTGCCTGAAATCTTGCTTTCCTTATCATTATTCATGTGAGCCTTACCAACTGCAGAGGTATTGATAATTTAGGTCCCCAAGTAAAGAATCACTAGTAACAACTATAACCACTAGTAACAACTGTTATAAGAAAGAGAAGATGGAGATATGTTGGACACACCTTGAGAAGAAATGATCAACGAATGTCAAAGCAGGCATTGAAGTGGGATGCAAAGGGTTCAAGAAAGAGAGGATGACCTAAGGAGACCCTGAAACGATCTTTGCAGAGAGAGGCAAGAAATATCGATCTCAATTCCATGTAGGAGATTGAGCAAGTTGCACAGGATAAAGCGGTATGGAGAACTTGATTGCAGGACCTATGTAACATATAACGGTACGAGAGGAATTATTATTATTATAAGTAAAGAATCCTGGTTGTCTCTAGTCCAACCGCTTCTCATGGTGCACACCAAGATATTTTGGTACTAGCTGGTCTCAGTCCACACAATTTTTACGTGGTCACCTGCGCAGTATGTTATCAACGTCGGTATCGGTGACAGCTCCCTTTCATTCACGCTGTTTATTCCAATCTGTCGCCCATGTAGTGCCGGTGCCCACAAGGAAAGCAAAGAATAGTACCACTGCGACCTACAAGGTATGTTGTAAGAGACGACTGATGTATGGCCTAGGGAACCTACCCTAGTAAACAAAAAGCATTGTAGAAATCGAATGTACTGGTCTACTTGTAGGTGCATGACTGGCAAAACGTACAATCGCTCTTAGGCACAGATCACATACAAATCACACTGTCGTTAACAAGTGGTCGATATGGAGCGTTTGAAGAAGAAGAAGCAGAATCCGTGCCGTTGAGGTGCAAAGAAAGAGAGCTGCGCGAAAAGACAAAACATCCACATCTCTAACCTTGATCATATATGCCCCACCTGTGGTAGGGGATTGCATTCGAGGTGCGTACAGTGTCACCTCCGCACACCAGAGAGTGCAGCAGCACATGTTTGAGGCTGATGTCATCATCGCTTGCGCTGGATGGCTATTATTATTATTATTATTATTATTACAGTCATTACTGAGGTAAGGGAAGATTGGAGTAAAACTATCTAGCAATAGCAAAACACGTTAAAACAAAATACTGTATTATTGCAAAGTATAAAATGACAATACGGCGGATAGATGCAGCAGCAAAATGGTGGATATAAGAGAAATTTAAAAGGGATTCATAAGAAAAAAGTTTAACAATTAATTTCCTACAAAATACTTTCACCACCTTCTAAATTTCATTGGGAACCCTTGCTGGTGCTACGGAGCTCGTGAACCACCGCTGAGAACGTCTTGTGTGAGAAAGAGATCGGAGCAAACATGGTTACTCACCAAAGTGCAATGATGATAGTCATATCAATCAATCAATTAATCAATCGATCGATATAAAGTAAGACTGCAGTAAAACTATATTACTACTTTTGTCACATGTTTCATCTTTATTACTTCTACTTCTACTTCTTTCAACCCTCCATAGCGACCACTTGTTAACCACTCTTTGTGATTTATATGTGATCTGAGCTCAATAGCGATAGTACGTTGTGCCAGTTATGCACCTACAAGTAGGTCAGAACATCCTATTTCTGCAACGCTTTTTATTTTCTAGAGTAGCTTCCCTATGCCACTACCTTATTCACTTCTTACAACATGTAGGTCGCAGTGGTACTATTCTTTGCTTCCCTACGTGGGCCCCGGTAATACACGGCTGATCTTTAATACAATCCCGCTTTCATTGCTTTATCATATTACCATTCATGTTGTTTAATTACCGTACATGCATCCCTGCTATTGCCTTATCTACATTTAGTTCTGAAAAACGCTCATCTGCAGGGCTAGGCAATGTGTGCCGTGAGTAACAAGATTTGTGGCTCAAATTATGTGTTTAATAAATTATTTTGTTCTGGATTTCCATAATACGTGTGTGTCTGGCTGAATTGATTAGAGCTCGGGCTTTATCCCCGTTAAGATCAAGGATTTTCTTCTGTGGAGGCATATGGAACAAATCATAACCTGAACAGTTTTGCGACGACTGCACTAGCCATGCGGCCATTAAATTTCACAGGCTCTTGTCACATCCAACTCTAGATAACTAGGCCAGACATCTGACTGGGGTTCCTGACCTAGATCAGAAAAGGGCCGGAAAATATAGATGTTTGATAGAACATTGCAGCTTTTATGCAATTTTACTCAATTCTGTGAGTCTATGGTTATTTATTTGTGAAAATATTTATTATATTGATATTCCCTATTGTTAAACTTAACTTGTTGCATAATATAACTTCGAGTTAGCATTTTGTGTTGATTTTAAAATGAATTCGTCTATATACACCAATACTGGAATGCGAGGTCACGTGGTGTAGTTGGGGTCTGATTTCCCATAATTCTTACCTGAGTCCGAAGGCCCATAAGTTTATAGTTGGCTCTGCTCTTGTCCACCCTGTCCTACACCGCCCTAAAAAGCGGTATAACAGGTAGTAACGACAATTTTGGGGGTTTTTTTAACTGTCTATTTATTTACAATAATCATTGGTTCTGGGTTTTTTAACTGCCTATTTATTTACAATAATCATTGGCTCTGGTTTTTTTTTAAATAATTTTTTAAAATTTATGTATTGGCTCCGTTGCTTCACCTGCGGTTCTTTGAACTTCTTATTCATTTATCTACATTCACTCAATTCACCCATTCACCTAACATTCACCTCGTTTACTGATTCACCTTACATTTACCTCTTCCGTTGCTTCACCTTACAATTCCCATTTTACATCCATTTACTTGGCATTCATCTCTAAACTTAGATTAACCTGACCACGCGATACCTTCTGTAGTCACGCTCCCATGGCACGCGCATGGTCACTCGACCATATCTGCCTCAATTTAGTCTTTCCTTAAGCAGTCTTTATCTGTGTGCCCGCATATACCCGACCCACGACCACTTCACAGCCATTCGTGGGATGCTATGTTTGTTTCTCTCATCTGTTTCCTCTACTTTTGTCCTCGCCTGGACTGTCCCCAACTAACGCCACACGACACCAACAGAAGACTCCGCCCTCAAATCCCGCCCTGCTGATTCATTTAACGACTCGCCCCTGACGCTGTCAAAAACTCCTGTAACGATTTTCTAAAATCTCACGGGCACAAAACACAAATAGAAGACAAGAAAAGTAATACCTTCTTTCCAGGTGGTGTTTCTTTCTTTTCTTATTACATTTCTAGCCAGCGGATGGAGAGAACATCAGTCTCACTTGGGCATGTACAACGAAATTACAGAAGATAATGACAAAAAGTTAAATGATGAGATCGATGAGGCAATGGAGATTGAGAACGATGATTAGAAAGATAATGATAAAAGTAAATGACAAGAAGATAGATAATGATGCAGATAGAGGGCGATCATGAGATAGATAATGATGCAGATAGAGGGCGATGATGAGGTAGATGATGATGAGTGAGATAATGATATAGATATAGAGCGATGATGAGATAGATGATGATATAGATAGAGAACGATGATGAGATAGATGATGATAATGATAAAAGAAAATGACAAGAAGATAGATAATGTTACAGATAGAGGGCGCTGATGAGATAGATGGTGTACGGTGACAGAGAAAGATGATGAGTGAGATAATGATACAGAGATAGAAGACAGTGTTGAGAAGACAGATAATGATATAGAGATAGAAGATAATAGTATCCTCACTTTATTAACATCTCAACTACAACATCATCTTCACTTTATTAACATCTCAACTACAACATCATCTTCACTTTATTAACATCTCCACTACAACATCATCTTCACTTTATTAACATCTTCACTACAACAACATCTTAACTTTATTAACATCTTCACTACAACATCATCTTCACTTTATTAACAACTTCACTACAACATTATCTTCACTTTATTAACATCTTCACTACAACATCCTCATTTTATTAACATCTCCACTACAACATCATCTTCACTTTATTAACATCTCCACTACAACAACATCTTAACTTTATTAACATCTTCACTACAACAACATCTTCACTTTATTAACATCTCCACTATAACAAAATTATGGACATATTGCTGTCAGCATTGCTACATCACCATCATCTCTACTGTGACGTATAGCTATCAACCACAACAGCAACCACCACCAAAACAATTTGTTAACTATGGTTGTGCTCATCTATGTATGCCCAGGTATTGGTCAAATAAAGTCCCTGCTCGTTGGCAGTCAAAAGCTAACAGTCTGTGACCGGCCATTGTACCAGTTTCAATAAACAATTTTCCAACACTTATAAAGGTAGCAATGAAAACAAAGAGAGATAACTGTTCTCTGTTATTGATCACCAGCAAAGAATTGTAACTCTGTGACATGCCTGGAGATACTCGTGTCAACAATAAATTGATTGATTTTATTGTCCTTTTGTACATTTCAATCAATATAACTGGCTACACCCACAAATAAAGGTGATACATCTTTGATTGAAGTTGCTGATGGAGTAGTTGATAATACTCTACGCTAGTGGTAAAAGGGCCGGGGAAATTCCAGATTTCGAGGTCAGCTGGACCAAAAATATTAGTGGTGAATATTCGCCTGTATGTTGCTGGGGGCTGGCAAGGGAAGCAAAGAATAGTACCACTGTGCCCTACAATGTATGTCGTAAGAGGCAACTGAGGTAGCGGCTTACGGAAGCTACTCTAGTAAATAAAAATCGTCGCAGAAATTGGATGTGCTGGCCTACTTGTAGACGCATAACTAGTACAATGTACAATCGCTCTTAGGCTCAGATCACATACAGATCACACGGAGTGGTTAACAAGTGGTCGATATGAAGCGTTTGAAGAAAAAGAAAGGAGAATATTTATACTCTAACTGATAGGGCTCCTCTTTGTGATTCTATCTATCTGTCTCCCCATACCATGAATGCTCTCTCTCTCTCATATTAGGTGATAGCTTAATATCAAATGTCTTATACAACAAGATTCAAATGTTAACAAATATTGAACACAATAGACACAGATTTTTGTTAGCACAAAAAGTTGGCTTTCAACAAAATCCTTAGGGGGACTGCCTAGAGTAGTTGATAGTAGCTCGGCCTGCTAGCTGTGAGACGCCTCATAGCTCGGGTTCGAACCTACTGTCCGGCATTTGTTCGAGTCCCTGGTCTTACTCAGGACGATAACATGAGTACCTCTGAAGTCGGAGAAAATCTGCCTGTATGGCGAGGGAATACTAATTACGAGTACATTGAGTACACGGCTGCCAGTGTAAGTAATTTACAATGTGCACGCTGCTGCCATTGTAAGAAATTGGAAAAACAGATTTTCACGCAAAATCAGTTTCAGAGATGAAACTTCGTCTGAGTTGAAATCCTACAATAAACATATTTGAATATCTCTACCGTACATGTCATCATCATCATCATCAAGTAGCTTGCACCGTCCGGAACTTGGCTCCCATGACAGCAGTCCTGAAAAACTCTCTGTTTTGTGCAAGTTGACCGGCGTCAGCAGCAGTTATTCTCAGATCGTCAATGACATCTTGCACTCATCGTCTTCTAGGTCTTCCTCTTATTCTTCTTCCAGGCACCATTCCCTCCAAAATTATCTTCTCTAGGCACTCATGTCGTTTGATGTGTCTGAAATATTTAATTGTCCTTGTTGTTATGCTCTTTAATATCAGGCTGTTGCTTGTACAGCTCCGTGCATGTACACCACATTTAAAAAAGACAACATTGGAAAACCCTGATTTACCAACAACAACAAAATATACAAACTTGAAGCTGAAACCATTTGTTTCTTTATCACACTTTGATCAATACTTGTCTCTTTGTGTGATTGATTTTTGTTAGTGATAATTGATAATATCTCAATATTTTTAATGATAAAAAACGACATAAATTTAAGAAAAATACACATATGGTTCTTTCCAAATATTCTCTTCTCATTTCACCCCTTCGCCTCTCTCTAACTAACCCCGCCCTTTCTTTCTCCCTATCCCAAACCATAATTCTCATATAACCAATCCCAATGATTTGTTGACTCTGCCAATCCCAGAGTTCTCTCTCTCTCGCTTCTGTCAGACTGGAGCCGCCATTTTCATCAGAAGGACAATCGCCAAGACAATACAAACGTTACCATGGCAACATAGGGGAGATTATTGTATAAATTGTCTCTAGAGTACCTTAAACAAACAGACAGAAAATTAACGTCGTTCTTTGTCGACCACCCGTGAAGAACAAAAAAAATATATGGTAATGATTGACAATGAAAAGAAGTCATCTAAAGAGAATAATATAAATAAAAAAAAGATTATTGATATATTACATAGCACTAGTAATATATATTCGCTCAAAGCAAGGTCAGAACGAGCTTGAGTAACCTGGTAGTGGGAGAAGAACAAGCTTTCACTTTACAGTCACTTGGATAACAGCAAATCACAGCTGTTTAATCTATGTACAGAACATACAAATATATATTTGAGATATCTGTATTTTTCTGGATTGATTGATTGATTGATTGATCGATTGATTGATTGATTGATTGATTGATTGATTGATTGATTGATTGATTGATTGATTGATTGATTGATTGATTGATTGATTGATTGATTGATTGATCGATTGATATGTCCGTGTAGTTCCGGGATTCGCAGGGGGCAAAGAATAGTAACACTGCTATCTACAAGGCATGTCGTAAGAGACGAAGGAGATAGGAGCCTAGTGAAGGTACCTAATAAATAAAAAGCGTTCCAAAAATCGGATGTGCCAGCATCAATGTAATCGCATAACTTCTCCTTCTCCGCTTCTCTACTTCTCTGTGTCTCCTTTTCCACTTCTCTTCTTCTCTGTGTCTCCTTCTCCGCTTCTCTACTTCTCTGCTTCTCCTTCTCAGCTTCTCTACTTCTCTGCTTCTCATTCTCCGCTTCTCCACTTCTCTGTGTCTCCTTCTCCGCTCCTCTACTTCTCTGTGTCTCCTTCTCCGCTTATTTACTTCTCTGTGTCTCCTTCTCCGCTTATTTACTTCTCTGTGTCTCCTTCTCCGCTTATTTACCTCTCTGTGTCTCCTTCTCCGCTTATTTACTTCTCTGTGTCTTCTCCGCTTCTCTACTTCTCTGTTTCTCTTTCGTCGATTCTCTACTTCTCTGTGTCTCCTTCTCTTCGCCGCTTCTCTTCTTCGCCGTTTCTTTCCTCATCCGCTTTTCCCCCAGGTGTATAAGAGCTATCTTGAATCAAACCCATAGCGCCATCTTTGTGTCCCCCTAAAACTGACTCACACTGACCACTTCCTGTACATTATCACTACCTCTGTCCTTATGATGACTTGACCATATATCTTGGCCTCACTATGCGACGCCTCCTAACTTGAGTTACGCCTCTTTATTTCGTCTTTTGTGCCCCTGCCACTTATTAATGCCCCTGCCACTTATTAATGCCCCTGCCACTTATTAATGCCCCTGCCACTTATTAATTTGGGCAAATAAAGGGCGAGCATTACAACGCAAATAAAGATCCCACTTGCACACCAAGTGTGCAAAACCACACGAAAAGGGAATAGCTATTTCTCTCCCCTTACCCTTTGTCCCAATCCTCATCAAATTGAACAAAGACTCTGGTCCATGTTGCTAAAGATGACCGATACTTACGACCCTCCACTCCACACACACGCATAAAACACACACACACTCACACATAACCCTCTTTCTTATTTGAGCAGGTTTTGATCTCGCTTGACCTCATTCTTCACGCACCTGCCTAGGTACCGGAAGTCCACAAACGTCCATATTTGTTAGTGACATGTATCAAAACATAAAGACATAAATATGGGCAATTCACCAACGTCTAGCAAGTTCAAGGACACAATGACAACACTAGTTTGGATATTTATATTAAATTTTTAATTTTCCTCTCTACGACTGTCTTACGTCTTCCCTCTCTACGACTGTCTTACGTCGTCCCTCTCTACGACTGTCTTACGTCTTCCCTCTCTACGACTGTCTTACGTCGTCCCTCTCTACGACTGTCTTACGTCTTCCCTCTCTACGACTGCCTTACGTCGTCCCTCTCTACGACTGTCTTACGTCGTCCCTCTCTACGACTGTCTTACGTCATCCCTCTCTACGACTATCTTACGTCGTCCCTCTCTACGACTGTCTTACGTCGTCCCTCTCTACGACTGTCTTACGTCATCCCTCTCTACGACTATCTTACGTCTTCCCTCTCTACGACTATCTTACGTCTTCCCTCTCTACGACTGTCTTACGTCTTTGCAGTAAAACACTTACCGCTGTCTGTTTAGAGCTCTGATTTCTACTTCTTCTTTGTCTCTCTTTTTCAATGAAAATGTGAAGTAGTCTCCCTTTCTTTCTATACTTTCATCTATTTTGTCCCTTCTCTACTTCTTTCTATACTTTCATCTATTGTGTCCCTTCTATACTTCTTTCTACACTTTCATCTATTTTGTCCTTTCTCTACTTCTTTCTATACTTTCATCTATTTTGTCCCTTCTATACTTCTTTCTATACTTTCATCTATTTTGTCCCTTCTATATTTCTTTCTATACTTTCATCTATTTGTCCCTTCTATACTTCTTTCTACACTTTCATCTATTTTGTCCTTTCTCTACATCTTTCTATACTTTCATCTATTTTGTCCCTTCTCTACTTCTTTCTATACTTTCATCTATTTTGTCCCTTCTATACTTCTTTCTATACTTTCATCTATTGTGTCCCTTCTATACTTCTTTCTACACTTTCATCTATTTTGTCCTTTCTCTACTTCTTTCTATACTTTCATCTATTTTGTCCCTTCTATACTTCTTTCTATACTTTCATCTATTTGTCCCTTCTATACTTCTTTCTATACTTTCATCTATTTTGTCCCTTCTATATTTCTTTCCATACTTTCATCTATTTGTCCCTTCTATACTTCTTTCTATACTTTCATCTATTGTGTCCCTTCTCTTCTTCTTTCTATACTTTCATCTATTTTGTCCCTTCTCTACTTCTTTCTATACTTTCATCTATTTTGTCCCTTCTATACTTCTTTCTACACTTTCATCTATTTTGTCCCTTCTATATTTCAATCTATACTTTCATCTATTGTGTCCCTTCTATACTTCTTTCTATACTTTCATCTATTTTGTCCCTTCTATACTTCTTTCTACACTTTCATCTATTTTGTCCCTTCTATATTTCTTCCTATACTTTCAAACATTTTCTTATTTCTCTTACTATCAAAGAATGAAGTGATTTGACTGCTTAATAAGAACACAACAAACTCCACTGTAAACAGAGTCTTCTACAACAGAATATCAGAAACGAAGGTGAGAGAAAAACCATGAAAAAGATAGTTAGATGACAGAGCAGAATCCTGTGAATAAGTAAAAATAACGATCACAGAAGCTACTAGAACAGTACAAGACAAAAAAATAAAAACCACAACATCGGGCAACAACCCGGTAGCAGTGTAGCAACAAAATAAAGAAAACCACGACATCGGGCAACAACCTGGTAGCAGTGTAGCAACAAAATAAAGAAAACCACGACATCGGGCAACAACCTGGTAGCAGTGTAGCAACAAAATAAAGAAAACCACGACATCGGGCAACAACCTGGTAGCAGTGTAGCAACAAAATAAAGAAAACCACGACATCGGGCAACAACCTGGTAGCAGTGTAGCAACAAAATAAAGAAAACCACGACATCGGGCAACAACCTGGTAGCAGTGTAGCAACAAAATAAAGGAAAAATTAAAACTACCTTACCTGTTATTGTAATAATAAGACTTAGATACATTAAATTTGTGTGGGAGTCTCAGGGGTTAAGTCGTTTTCCTGTCGTACTGAAGGTTGGGGGTTCGAATCCGGACAGAGACAAATGTGTAATTTTTTCATAAGTTCCCTAGGATTGTTGCCGAAGCTACGGATTTCGTGATTCGTGCTATACTCTCGGCAGAAGACAGGCGATCATTTCCGACAAGGACGGAGTCATATGAGGAAACAGGATGAAATGAAGTCAATTCTTCACCTTTGAACTCTTTATTTTTAAGTTTAAACTTTTGTGAACTTTGAATGTTTACTTACAGTGTTCTATGTCTTGTCCGTCACTTACAGTTGTTCTCTGTCTTGTCCGTCACTTACAGTTCTCTGTCTTGTCCGTCACTTACAGTTCTCTGTCTTGTCCGTCACTTACAGCTGTTCTCTGTCTTGTCCGTCACTTACAGTTCTCTGTCTTGTCCGTCACTTACAGCTGTTCTCTGTCTTGTCCGTCACTTACAGTTCTCTGTCTTGTCCGTCACTTACAGCTGTTCTCTGTCTTGTCCGTCACTTACAGCTGTTCTCTGTCTTGTCCGTCACTTACAGTTGTTCTCTGTCTTGTCCGTCACTTACAGTTGTTCTTTGTCTTGTCCGTCACTTACAGTTGTTCTTTGTCTTGTCCGTCACTTACAGTTCTTTGTCTTGTCCGTCACTTACAGCTGTTCTCTGTCTTGTCCGTCACTTACAGTTCTCTGTCTTGTCCGTCACTTACAGTTCTCTGTCTTGTCCGTCACTTACAGCTGTTCTCTGTCTTGTCCGTCACTTACAGTTGTTCTTTGTCTTGTCTGTCACTTACAGTTGTTCTCTGTCTTGTCCGTCACTGATTTTTCCTGTTGTCATAGTGTATTACAATTCACATTTTCTCATCTTTTACTCAAACAGGTCAAGTTTACTTGGAGAAATGTACGAACTACCTGGAGGTGACATCTGATGGGTCAAGTTTACTTGGAGAACTGTACGAATTACCTGGAGGTGACATCTGATGGGTCAAGTTTACTTGGAGAAATGTACGAATTACCTGAAAGTGACATCTGATGGGTCAAGTTTACTTGGAGAACTGTACGAATTACCTGGAGGTGACATCTGATGGGTCAAGTTTACTTGGAGAACTGTACGAATTACCTGAAGGTGACATCTGATGGGTCAAGTTTACTTGGAGAAATGTACGAATTACCTGAAGGTGACATCTGATGGGTCAAGTTTACTTGGAGAAATGTACGAATTACCTGAAGGTGACATCTGATGGGTCAAGTTTACTTGGAGAAATGTACGAATTACCTGAAGGTGACATCTGATGGGTCAAGTTTACTTGGAGAAATGTACGAATTACCTGAAGGTGACATCTGATGGGTCAAGTTTACTTGGAGAAATGTACGAATTACCTGAAGGTGACATCTGATGGGTCAAGTTTACTTGGAGAAATGTACGAATTACCTGAAGGTGACATATGATGGGTCAAGTTTACTTGGAGAAATGTACGAATTACCTGAAGGTGACATCTGATGGGTCAAGTTTACTTGGAGAAATGTACGAATTACCTGAAGGTGACATCTGATGGGTCAAGTTTACTTGGAGAAATGTACGAATTACCTGAAGGTGACATCTGATGGGTCAAGTTTACTTGGAGAAATGTACGAAATACCTGAAGGTGACATCTGATGGGTCAAGTTTACTTGGAGAAATGTACGAATTACCTGGAGGTGACATCTGATGGGTCAAGTTTACTTGGAGAAATGTACGAATTACCTGAAGGTGACATCTGATGGGTCAAGTTTACTGGAACCATCAGAATGTATACTCTTCGATATCTGTTAGTGGAGACTGAGCACCTATTTGTCTGCCCAGAGTGCGATGACGTCAGTTTAGCAGCCAATAACTAATGGAAAAAAAAGACTGCATTAAAATAGCGAGTATATTGCATTTCTCTCTTACATAAGGTCTGCAAGCAATTTTTTCATACCGCTCTATACTCTACGACTCGTTCAATTACTTCTTTGAAATTGAGTCGGATATTTTTCGTCTCTCTTAGTAGGTTCGTGTCACGGTTTTCCTACAGAGATTTTTGTTCTGCACGCTGCACAATCGTCAGCGATGCAGTTGGTACCTCCATTGTCATTTAATAGATGTATTGAATACGCAGCTTTCTTCATGAACTACTCTTCCATTCACCTGCGCGGTTATAGTCCTATCTAGAATGCACTCAATGAATCACATAACCATCCGTATAGACGACAAAGACATCTGGGCGGGTGGTCCTATCAATTAAGCCTCTCTCTACATCTGTAACTGCCTGTGCCCGTTCCTTGCTGTATCTACCCAAGATGATTATAACCTCTATATGTTCATGCAACTTTCCTCGAGTGGCAGTCCATTTATCACCATGGTTGATGTGATCAAGTGGACAGATCTGAGAGACAATATACTCCACATCTGTCATCTAAGACTTTCTCTAATTTACTTCTGCCGTCTTTGTCCCTTGGTAGACAACCAGTGAATGTCGTTTATTAGCAGGGACTTGATTGATTTATTCATTCGTTCATAGCAGTATCATCATTGCACTTCGGTGAGTAATCGTGTGTACTCCGATAACTTTCTTAAACAGGTAGATCTCAGCGTCAGAGCACGAGCACCGTAGCACTGGCGAGGGTCCCCAATGTAATTTAGAAGATGGTGACAATATTTTATAGGAATTTAATTTGTTCAAAATCTTTCTAATTAATGTTGCCCGGGCAGCAGCACAGCCTGCTCTTCTTGGTTTTGTAACGTTACCAACAACAACAGAAAAGAAACAAAGAAAGTTCACACAGATCCGTGTTTTAATTACATTGAGAAATAAACAATGAAGTGATGTGGCCATTTAAAAAGAATGTATCCAAACTCCACAGTATACAGAGTCTTCTACAACAGAACATCAAGAAGGAAGGTGAGAGGAAGACCACGAAAAAGATGGCTAGATAGCATAGCAGAATCCTGCCAAAAGAGCAAAAATAACAATCACCCAAGCCACCAGAACAGCACAAGACAGAAACAGAAAACCACGACACTGGGCAACAACCCGGTAGCAGTGTGACGACACTGGGCAACAACCCGGTAGCAGTGTGACGACACTGGGCAACAACCCGGTAGCAGTGTGACGACACTGGGCAACAACCCGGTAGCAGTGTGACGACACTGGGCAACAACCTGGTAGCAGTGTGACGACACTGGGCAACAACCCGGTAGCAGTGTGACGACAATGGGCAACAACCCGGTAGCAGTGTGACGATAAAAGAAGAAGACCAAAGACCGTTCTAGAAATCTCTTCTTATCCTGCAGTTGTGGGACAAAACAGAATTAGATACAAGAAAGACGACAACTAAATTTCTTTAGCTAAACTTCCACAATTTCATCTTTGTTTAGAAAACAGAACTTGGAAATCCATGTTTCAACTTTGTCTTCCATTCTTGATAAATATAAATGAAAATATTCTAGCCCCCAACTCGCCCTAGCTTTAATTTAATCCCTATCCTTGAATCTAATCGGCCTGGTCACACCCAGTCTAGAAGGCTGTATTTTATATCTGCTATTAAGTCATCAGTCTATTCATATTCTATCCCAACAATTGCAATTTTGCGAAAGAACAGAAGCACTCACTTTCAAACACAGTGATACCTTATTTGGCTAAGTCATCTTGTCAGCAAGCGGTCTTCGATACCGTATATCGTACAACAATAAATGTCATCAACGTCTGACACTAACATTACTCATTTCACGCAGGCATCGCTGCACAGATATGGAACACGATACTTAGTATCGTAGTCAATACTGCAGCTGTTCTTGCACAAACGATATTGTGTTACGTTTTGTGTGACGTATTTTTCTTTGAAAGGATAGGAGGGTGAAGGTAGGGGGATTGAAATCTCAATTTCTCTTTCGAATTTCACAAAAACGTTATAGTCCGCCAGTTTCAAAATGTGTTTTTCTCTCTCTCCCCTCTCTCTCTCTCTCTCTCTCTTTCGTGCATGTACCTTTCCCACCGACCTAGACAGAGATCTCCCAAAATTTATTCTTCACCTTTCACCTCTAGGAAGGCATAGGTCCACAACCAAGACCTTCCAAACCCTCCTATCCAATGCCATCTTTTCCATATCTCTCCATTTTCTTGCATTCCATCTACAACTTCCGTCTCCGAGTGTTCATGTGTTTTCCATTACCTCTATTACCCTGAGGGTTCCATCTAAAAGCCTGTCTTGATGCTGTCAGTGGGTCTCCTCTGTGTGTATCCTATCCATCGCCACCTTCTGCCCATTATCTCTTCCTCCACTTGCCGTTGTCCTGCACTATCCCACAGCTTCCTGTTTGTGATCCTGCCATATAATCGCAGATGGAGTATCCTGCGCAGGTATGACAAATGTCTGCAACTTTTTGGTGTTCCCCTTAGTTGCTCTCCAAGTCACCGCTCCATATATAAGGACAACTTTGACATCTCCCCCAATATGTTATAAATATCAAAATCGTAATCTGTACACTAGTTTCAAGCTCATGACTTCTGTACATGTCTAACCTGATAAAAATGTACTCATAAATAATGAGCAACTTTTATTTGTGAACGCACTGTTCACAGCATGTTACCAGCAACAACAACAAACGAGAATGCTGTGGGGGGTGGGGGTTGGGAGGAAGCGAGATTACATTTAATGTTCTCTATTTTGTCTATTGTCTTTCCCCAGGTTGATAATGGAATTGGTTGTTCACTTTTGCCGTTAAACGTAGAGGTGGAAGCTTCTTCTTCTTCTTCTTTGCGTTCGGTTTCGTATGCTCGTCTAAATCATGAGATGGGTTGCCTCTATGAAGCTGCATGTCAGTTGGAGTTCTGCATGAGTTCCCCATAGCTTGGTCTGTAAGCTTTGTTCATGAGGTCATGTTTCATTTCGGTGGAAGCTTAAATTTGCGTTTCTCTAGGGCCAGATGAGTCGCCCTTGTGTTATTTCCGTGTTTATTTAGTGTAGTCTTAATTGTGTATATCCATCTTCTTGTTGCTCTTCCCTTGGCTCTAGTACCCGATCTCTTTTTATTGTATGCTGTTATTGGTAGTTGATTGCATTCTATTCTCATTAAATGTCCAAACCACTGCATTTGTTGCCTTTCAATGTATTCGGTGGATGAAGTTATGCCCACTCTGCTTCTGATGTCCTCATTTCATAGTATATCCTTCCTGGTGACCCCACCGCCTTCCTCAAACATTTCATTTCCCTCGCTATTCTCATTTTACTGTTCTCATCCATCAAAATTACATCGGATTAGATTATATACATCTAAAATAAATCGTCATTTCTTCCTTTGGTTTCCTCTAAATATTGTCTCTAAATTCAATGTTGTCTCTAAATTCAATGTTGTCTCTAAATTCAATTTTGTCTCTAAATTCAATCTTGTCTGTAAAATTGTGTCTCTAAATTCAATCTTGTCTCTAAATTCAATGTCTCTAAAATTGTGTCTCTAAATTCAATGTTGTCTCTAAATTCAATGTTGTCTCTAAATTCAATCTTGTCTCTAAAATCTTTAATACATGTTCTTTGATTCTTGGATCATTTCTTCTCAGATTATGTCCAACACATCTCCATCTTTTCCTTCTAATAACAGTTGTTACTAGTGGTTGACCAGACATTACTCTAATTTCATCACTTCTGAATGAGTCCCATGTTATGTTCATTATTTTTCTCAGACATTCATTTTCAAATACATTCAACTTACTTTCTTCTTCTTCTGCGATCGTCCGCTGTGAATTTCACTGTTAGCAAAGATGCCTGGTACGACACTTTTGACTGATTTTTGAGTGAAATTCTGCTCTACCATTTGACTGGTGTCCCTTGCCATGTAGGCGGGTCTTCGCCGACTTCAGAGATACTTACTTTCTATATCTTTAGCCATTCATTTGATAATATACATGTAGACAGATTGTAGGAACAGTGATATCGTGGTTTAAAAAATGTCTGTAAGATTTCAACACAAAAATTGACCTTCTGAACGTGTAAGGTCATGACCTGCAGTAATCTGTTCCACTCAAAACTCTCCCACTCTCGCACACTCTCTGTATGCATGTACAACTGTGACTCCTTCCACGCGCTGCACCATTAAGCACCCAAAGTTGTGAAAGCATCCATGGTTGAACAGTCCGCACTATTTCATTACTGAAAAAGGTTTATTGAATTATGCCTGGAGGTGGGCGGAGTTGTACGCGACAAACACCGGATATAGAAACGACTCACAAATTAATAACGCTATTACTTTTCTTAAGTTTCACGTGCAGTAAACCACAATGCAAGTGGACTGCCATAGTCAGGTGTGAAAGTGCGTACTCACCTATGAAGATATGACATTACGGCAGAACAGAAGAATGACATCTTTAAATGTCTGAATGGAATGGTTACAGGATTTTGATCAAATGTAAAAGCACTTCTAAAAGTGAATGTTGTGTTAAGCAGGGCATACAGTTGAACACGCGTAGCATTGCGGCAACTAAACCTTGTTAGAATATAACGAAGACACTCACAATGAAAGTTATGCACTGTTGGAGGAATTATGTTGGGACATCTGTGTTAAGAGATGATATGGCAAAGTCAGGTCAGTGACATGAGGTTCAGAAATCAGGAGGAGGAGGAAATATCGCTTATGTTTGATACGAAGAAATGATAATTTCTTCTTCTTCTTCGAACTATTGACCACTTGTTAACCTTTTCAGTCTTCTGGGCCGATAGATCGGCTCACAGTATTTTTTAAAATGACGCAAAGCCAATATACTGGTTAATTTAATATATATTGCATAATAAATGTGGTCGGAGATAAAGTAAATAACTGAGTGAAAGGGTTAAACCACTCTGTGATTTGTATGGGATCTGAGCCTAAGAGCGATTGTACACTGTGCCAGTTATGCGTCTACAAGTAGGCCAGCACATCCGATTTCTGCAACGCTATTTATTTACTAGGATAGCTTCCCTAGACCCCTACCTCAGCCGCCTCTTACAACAACATTTGTAGGTGGCAGTGTTACTATTCTTTGCTCCCCTTGTGAACCCCAGCAGTACAAGGGTGAATGTGATATCGCTAATGAGTTGTTCGTGTGTTGCCGGGCTTGCAAGGGGAGCAAATAATAGTACCACTACCACCTACAAGGCATATCGTAAGAGGCGACTAAGATAGGGCCTAGGAAGATACCCTAGTAAATAAAAAACTTCCCTGTTCCATCCATCCTCACTCCTCGTAGAGTGTCCCATGTCTGTTCCTCTCTGTGATCTCCTCCTCCGTTCATCTCCACTACTGTGTCTTATATATTATGGATATTTCCGAAATTATAAAATAAAGTAAATATTTCGGATATAAAAATACGAATAAATGATCAAATTGTGAGTTCATGACTTCTTTTCCGATGTTCTTTTCTACTTTTTTTTTTTTTGCCGTCAGGTGTAGCAGGTTTAACTGATGATCGGTTTCCGAGATAGTTCACGCTCGATATCCTGTGGCATTCTGAAGTTTTAAGATGTCTGTAACTCCATCAATTCATTTTTTTCTTGGTCTGTCCCTTCCTCATGATGATTCCATTTTCAGGTTGTACGCTCTTGCAACTGGTGTATTTGGGTTCATTCTCACCAAGTGGCCAAACCATTTGAGTCTCTGTTATTGTTAACGCAAGGGAAGTAACATAGTTTAAATAAAGAACCGGTTTTAGAAAAATTGTGTTGTTTCACAATGTTACACTTCAGCTTCTTCTGTCTGTGAAGTGATATGTCTATATTTTTAATTGGAATCTGAATATAATCAACGTCTCTGAATTTAGGTCGATGCAAAAGGTGCTCAGTCCCTTTTGGCTAACTGAAAATGTTAAAGCTCTTGCACGATACTTATGCGACAATGTCTAGTTATCTCCAACGCCGGAAGTCAGTGTTTCTTGTTTACTTTCAGTCAATGACAATTGGCTGTACAAGAATGGAACCCCCCTCTATAGGTTTATAGTTGAGAATTATCAGCATTCTAAATCGATTTTAGGCTCTTGCCGTGCAATGGTGCAGAGAGGCGGCCGCATCAGGCGACACCGTAAGGGGGGAGGCATAAGCAGTAAAATCAAAATTACAATTGAAGGTTATTTTTTTTTTAAAAAGATATAATTGGCGGAATTTTGAAAATGTGCATCATACTGTGAAAATATACCGCACAGTCCTGTTCGATTTCATATCTTTATAGAACGAGACGTAGGCGAGAAGGAAACATCAAAGATCTTTCCAAAATAAAGTTAAAAGTAAACCATTCTAAACAGTTTTATCTTTCTCATAAATTTCATCAGGAGTCTTAGTCGGTGCCATGGGGGTTCATACGATAACACTTGGAGAAAGGAGGAAAGGGGGGAAGGGTCAAGTGAACTCCATGGAAAATGGCTTCATGATAACAACATTTTATACGAATCTGGTCTTCTCTATTTCCGAGTAGAAATATACCAATTAAATTTTTGTTCAATTCATTTCGCCCCTCCTGGAAAAATATTTGTCGACACCCATGGTCGGTGCTACGGAGTTCGTGAACTGTTGCTGAAATCTTCCTGCTTAAGAAAGAGGGTAAAGCACACATGGTTATTCACTGAAGTGAAATGAATCAATAATTGACTGTAAAACCACTATTTCTACATATTTCTCATTCTCTCCTTGTTGTATTGAAAATCAACGACTCGTTGACTGTGGTTGATGGCTCAGTCCTGTTAAGAATATGCCATCATTTCATTATCACATTTACAGAAACCTGCCCCTTGCCCTATGTCAGTGAATCATATTTTCACCTTCCTATCTAACACAAGAGGCACGTGGCATCTATTCAAATGATGAATGAAAAATCGTCCTTCTTGACCCGAATAGTCACCCGACCATTGACGATGAAATCGGTCCACTCGTGACCCCGACAGGTCATAACAAATTACCACTGAGCGTTGACCTCTATCCACGTTTCCAAATGTTGCCGCCATTGTTGAACCACCAATGAAACACAAAGTATTTGTTCCCTAGGCAGGTTTCTTATACACAAATTAGGTCGAGGATTTAAGAGTCCATGTCTCGGCATGAATTTATTAACAAGATGGTCACAACAAAGTACAGAATTGAAATTGGACATTTTCCAATGTGCGCGCGCTCAAGCAGTTGGAAACCGGATGGGAGGAATGAAGTGAGGTGGGGATGGGGGTTTAAAAATGAGCATAAATAAGAGTTATTTTTTCCTTGTTTTTTTTAAATTATTTTTAAATTTGTTTTTGTTAATATTTGCTAATACTTGTTCTTCTGCAGATGCAGTAATCTACACCAATGGCTCAGTCATTCGACAAAAAACGCCGTGCGTGGCTTTTCTGCACGCTCAGGAGGAAAAATAAAAGGAGTGGCCAGGGGGGTACGCGACAACCACAAGTAGTTTGACGATGGAGGTACGGGTGGTTACAGAGGCGGTGACGTGGTTGTCATCTCATGACTTCGCGCCTGTTTTTATACTCAGTGACTCCATGAGTATGATTCGTAAAGTTGAAACAGGAATGGTGAGACGGAACTGGGTGGAGGTACTGGTACAGACTGGGATCAAAGAAATAATTTTCATTTTTATCCCGAGCTGACAGATTGGCTGGTATGGCCACAGTATCCGAGGGGCTGCAATGGACCGAAATGACATTTTTAAACGCACTGCGAGAGTCTTTTCGAACAGAAGAGTTTCAGGGTTGTGAGTCCCACTCGCTGACCAGATTGAGAGAGATGGGTGTCAAGATTGGTGCAGCCGTAAAGAACGGCATACCAAATATGCAAAGAGACTGATTAATCAACATCGGACTGGCGTGTTGGGCCGATGGACGCTGCTGGATATGTTGATGCGGAGATCGGGGCACCTATGGACATGTCCGGAGTGCTATGATGATAGTCCTCTGATAACTAATGACTGATCTCAATAGTGAGGACGTGAAAGAACTGTTACTTTCATATTACACAGAGATCTCAATAACGAGGACGTCAAAGAACTGTTGAAAATCGATAAGAGTAGACTGCAAAACCACTGTCCGGGCTAAATTCATTATTTTTATTCAAATTTTTTAACTATCTTCAAAATACTATCCAAAAATGGTGTGCACATGGTAAGCAGCTGGCCTAAAGTAATTCCTGATCCTTTAATTGGAGATCTAAATTACAAGTACCTCTAAAGTTAGAGTAAAATTCTCCTGAATGGCGAGGGACACTTGTGATAAGTAAAGCTTTGCAGCCACCTTTTTTTCCTGATGTCTTCACTTCATAACCGATCTCTTCTTCATACGTCTAACATTCTACTTACACATTTCTTCTCTGTCATGACAAGTTTCTTCTATCGTTTGATGTCATCGTCCAGATTTGGCACTGATAGTATCATGTTGGGAGAAAGATTGTGTTCAACGTTGCTCTTTTAGTGCTCATGGTGACATGTGTGCATTTCAAAACTTGCGCCATTTGTACTATGATATATTTTCTGTATTACATCTATGTTTTATTTCGTTAGTTATTCTTCTATTTGCTGAACAAATACTCCCTGTCTTTGACTTGCTTTAATTAATTTTTGTTATCGGTAACTTTTTTCTCTCTCTAGCGAGTGTCCTTATTTAGGTTTTGTCAATGTTTATTCTCATATTGTATTTATTATATGTTAACAACTATTACAGAATAATAATCATGGAAAACTGACTGAAGAAGAAGGTGAAGAAAAAGAAGTATTAAATTAATGATTTTCCATTTGTCACCCTCATTCTTTCAACTTTGTTAAACAGTTATTTTCTTCAATAATGACATTCTATTTAATTTGAGTTTGTACAAACACAGAGACAATTTCGACATCAAAGAAAAATAAACCATGGCAAACTGCAAACTTATTGGTTGGATGCAACGTAAATCTGACAAGAATGGTAAAACGAAAGCTAGCAACTGCAATAGAATCAACAATAAAAATGGTTTTCTTTACAAGATGTGACACGTAACATTTTTAATGTCCACAAACACAGGCTGCACAATCCACGCTTGGAAATCCATAAAAACTAGAATCGTATATTCTTACATCATGCCTAAACCTTTCTGTCGGTTTCTTGCTAAACAGACTTTGAAAACACTTTTCAAAAGACCAACATCGAGACACGTGATAATTACTTGCTCATATTTTTACACGACCAGAAAGTTTTCAAAAGAAACTGCTATTAAACATAATTTTGCCTTTTCATGTGAATTATCGGTGGCTTCATAAATACACATTTTTTAATACAACCCAGCAGAACCGTTGTCTATCAAAAAGCTGGGATAACTTTCAAACGATGTGCTCATTTGAAGCTGTTGCCTGGCTTATTCATCGATCATTTGGGTGAATCTTGGTTAGAAGTAGTTAGGACTAGGAAATAACTTCTCCAACTGTTACCATTCTAAGTTGAAGTTTTGTTAAGTGTCAGTAAAATATTTGATTTTCTGTTTAAACGTTTCGTAAATGTGCCCACATTGAGCAGCGGTATATATTGTTGATGAAAAGTCCAATCAAATATTTTTTAAATATCCATGTTTGGATGATTGATAATGTAAGCTTATACATTATGCTGGATTAAATCTGTTTGGCATGATGTTCAGGATGGTACAGCATTCAGTATAGTAGAGGATTGATAATGTAAGTTTATACATTATGCTGGATTAAATCTGTTTGGCGTGATGACTAAATTAACGAACATCTGGCAATCTCAAGACCTTAGTCACAAAAGTTAAATTATTTAGGTCATGTGTGATTCCTGTACTGACCTACGGTTGTGAAAGTTGAAATCAACAAAGAAAATTGATAAGAAACTGGACAGCTTTGAGAATAAATGTCTCCGAAAATTATTAAAAGTAAAATAGAGTGATTTCGTTTCTAACAACACAGTGAGAGATAGAGCACACCAACAACCCGTATCAAATATTATAAGGAAACGAAGGTGGAAATATTTAGGTCATGTTCTTAGATCAGACGAAAAGAGACTAAATCGACAAGTCCTTATGTGGTCACCAGTTGGGAAAAGAAAACGTGGAAGACTAAAGACCACTCTTCGAAGAACCATCCAACAAGAAAGTAAACTATTGGGATGTAAAACCATACAAGATCTCCAACTGCTAGCAAAGAACCGCATCACATGGAGATCTAAAACCTCTGCCCTATGTGTCGCCTTTGGCACAAAAGGAACAAACTAACTAATGATGTTCAGGATGGTACAGCATTCAGCATAGTAGAGGATTGGTTCTGTACAAGTTGTTTGTTGGCACCTTTGTTAAACAGTGTGGTGTGGACCTATGGGATTGGGAGGGGGTGTTATAATGACAGTGTGCTAGACTTGTATACAATTAATTGTATGCTGTTGATTTCTCCGTAAAGTTACCAGCTGGAATTGAGTTCCTGAACTTTCTTAGTAGGAACTTGGAATGATTCATCTTTGACGTCTTTCTTATGACCAATTAGATCTAACATCACGCTAAAGTATAACCCAGTTGGTAGCACTATAAAGTGTGATTTTATGTAACTCAAATTTTATTAGTAACCGATCTGTACACATTGTTTCCTTCTTTTCTTTTGTTCCCTTAAAATATTGTTTATATATTCAATGTTGTCTCTTGTATAAACTTCACTGTCTTTTATAGTTCACGAAGAGGTACGTTTAGTTTTTAGTTTGTCTCTAGTGTTGTTTAAAGATGTTTTATAAGGTGAGTGAGTTTGTCCAGAGCCAACTATAAACTTATCTAGAGATGGATGTGGTTTGTCTCACTATATCATATTTGGCTAGTGTTGAAATACTCTTTTTTTTCTTCTTAACTTCCCGACCCTTTGATGTTCATCGCTGCTGAGATCACCCGCCTCCATTCATCTCTGTTCTCGGCCTTTTCTTCCCAAATGTTGACAACAAGGATTTCGATGTGTACTTCAATGTTATCTATCCATCGTTTTCTTGGCCTGCCTTATGTTTTCTTTCCTTTATCTTTTTTTATTTGCACTTTCTAACTCTATTTTCTATAATTATATACTTATTTGTGATTGGTTTCATATGCTCATTATAAAATATGATGTGGGTTGCATCTATGAAGCTGCACGTCAGTTGAAGTGCTACGTCCGAGTGGTTACCGGGGCCCAAATTTGGGGTGTAAAGAATAGAACCACTGTTACCTGCCACGCATGTCGTAAGAGGCGATTAAGGAGTTTTGGCTGAAATCGGATGCACATGTCCTAAACGTGTAGAAGTATATGCGTTTAGGGGCCTACCAAACCAATCTGCAACGTATACACGTTCTTGGCAAAGATCAAACATATCACAAAGAGTGATTAAAATTGGTGGTAAAGAACGAATGACAGAAGAAGAAGAAGTTGAAGTCCTTTAATTGTTTCCTACAGCTAGATCTGTAGGCTTTGATCGTGAGGCCATGTTTCATTTCGTTGGTATCGATAAAAATGAATATATTGTGCTCTGGAGACTTTGTTTCTGTCTGCCATTCTATAAAATATTCGCCTTTTGTGTTTGAATAAATGATGTAGAGAGTAACGTTATCGTCAACGTTTACTTCTCTAACACAGCGAGTCAGTGACTTTTTTTTTCTAAGTTGACTGATGTGTGTTAAAACATTAGTCAAGCCAAATGCACCAGATGTTAATAATACAGCCAGGAATAGGAGCTCCGGCATAAATGACACGAAGACTACGTTATACCTTGCCCCCTGCTTGTAACAGATAGGTCTACATATTCATGACTTATCCAGACCCATGCAACACCATCAACCATCTGGCAAGACTAGATCACAACATCAACCATCTTACAACCCCACAACATTATTTTTGTGGGGGCACTGAATCCGACACATATCACACAATAATCACAAGAACATAATCTAACTACATCATATTCCTATTTCTGACGGTTTTAATACTTTCTTTTTTTTGTCTTTTCTCCAATCCTGCTTTGCCTCACAGCGTCAAGTCAAGAAGAGATTTCTAAAACGGGTCTTTGTGTGCGCTTCGTAGATAGTGTCTTTCGTTGCCTCTGTTATCTCTAAGGTCCATCTTTTGCGTGACCGGCCTTTTGATTTGCACCCATTGTATCGTAGCACCATTGCTCTTTGAGGTGCACTGTCTGGTGGTAATCTGCTTACGTGGCCGAAGCATTTAATTTGTTGTTTCTTGATGAAGTCTAGTAATGATGTTGTACCCACTTTTTTCTGATGGTTTTAATACTATCATGATTCAATGTAGGATTAGATAATACTGTCAAAATTCAATGTAGGGTGATTTAATACACTCAAAAGTTAAAAGTAGATTGGTTATTGGTTACTAAACTGACGTCATTGCACTCCGGGCAGACCCATAGGTGCTCAGTCTCCCCAACAGATATCGAAGAGTATGCATACTGAAGGTTCCTGTGGCTCGCTGATTAAACACACCTCTCACTCTGCCTCTCAGACATCCAGTTCGACTTGAACAACGGGTAACTCCAAACTGCTTAAATCGCTTGATCGATTCAACATCGATTTTAGTGTCCTCATCCAACAGAGAGTCGCGAAGAGACCGAAGAATATCCCCTTATCTATCTTCAACTTCCCAACAATCGATGCTGTTGATGCAAGCCTGTCCGCTCTCTCATTACCGTAAACACCCGCATGCCCAGGACAGTATATCCACGTAAGCCGCTGGAGGTTAGAAACTTCTATAGACTAGTTTAAATAGTAGAATGGTTTAATACTGAAGCGACATCAAGTTATATGTGTGTATATATAAGTGTGTGTGTGTGTGTGTGATACACAACTGACAGGTGTGACTCTCTAATGGTAGTCTATGTGGTGTGAAGGAAAAGTGTTCGCTTCTTGCTCCAAAGTACTCGCTTCGTTCACCGCGGATATCATTTTTGTTTAAGGATCACTGATTTCAATGTATGTAGGTGAGATCGAGTTCTTAGTCCTATCGGAGACAGACGATAAAAGGCAGGCCCCGTGTTCAAATTTGAGTCTGTCCGTGCAAAATTCATGAAAAATATTTAAATAAAATAGCAATAAAAAGTTTGACCATCTTCAAAATTGCATTGGATCCCTCGGCGGTGCTACCGAGTTTGCGCACTGAAATTTTACTGTTCAATGAAGAATACACATGGTTATTCGTTGAAGTGCAATGATGATAGTCGCATAAATCAATAAACTTGTATTAAATACCTTCCCATTAGTTTTATTTCTTATAGTAGTAATCTCGTCTCGTAATGCATACGCGTACACCGATCTGGGCACAAGCGGGTTGTGGATTCAGTTCTGCACTCGACGTTCGAAACGCGAGGAAAGGAATTGGTCCTTCTACCTCCTACACACTACGGGTAGAAATGTGAAGTGAACTGACTGCATAGCCTATTGTCTGAAAAGGCAACGTGAAATGTTATTTATATTAGTAATCTGGTGGAATGTTGAACAAACGAGTACCAGAAATTAATAGTTAGACTGACAGGATACTTTATGACTGCGTTTTGTGGATGTTACAGAACAGTTTTAATAGACAATTATATAAACTCGTTATCTTCAAACGATGATGTTCTTTGTTTTGTTGACTGTTTCATTACTTCCTTCACTGTTTCATTACTTCCTTCACTGTTTCATTTCTTCCTTCGCTGTTTCATTACTTCCTCACTGTTTCATTACTTCCTTCACTGTTTCATTACTCCCTTCACTGTTTCATTACTTCCTCACTGTTTCATTACATCCTTCACTGTTTCATTACATTCTTCACTGTTTCATTACTTCCTCACTGTTTCATTACTTCCTTCACTGTTTCATTACTCCCTTCACTGTTTCATTACTTCCTTCACTGTTTCATTACTTCCTCACTGTTTCATTACTTCCTTCACTGTTTCATTACTTCCTCACTGTTTCATTACTTCCTTCACTGTTTCATTACTTCCTCACTGTTTCATTACTTCCTTCACTGTTTCATTACTTCCTCACTGTTTCATTACATCCTTCACTGTTTCATTACATTCTTCACTATTTCATTACTTCCTCACTGGTTCATTACTTCCTTCACTGTTTCATTACTTCCTCACTGTTTCATTACTCCCTTCACTGTTTCATTACTTCCTCACTGTTTCATTACATCCTTCACTGTTTCATTACATTCTTCACTATTTCATTACTTCCTCACTGGTTCATTACTTCCTTCACTGTTTCATTACTTCCTTCACTGTTTCATTACTTCCTTCACTGTTTCATTACTTCCTTCACTGATTCATTACATCCTCACTGTTTCATTACTCCCCTCACTGTTTCATTACTTCCTCACTGTTTCATTACTCCCTTCACTGTTCCATTACTTCCTCACTGTTTCATTACTTCCTTCACTGTTTCATTACTTCCTCACTGTTTCATTACTTCCTCACTGTTTCATTACTTCCTCACTGTTTCGTTACTTCCTCCACTGTTTCATTACTTCCTCGCTGTTTTATTACTCCCTTCACTGTTTCATTACTTCCTCACTGTTTCATTACTTCCTCACTGTTTCATTACTCCCTTCACTGTTTCATTACTTCCTCACTGTTTCATTACTCCCTTCACTGTTTCATTACTTCCTCACTGTTTCATTACATCCTTCACTACTTCATTACATCATCACCGTTTCATTACTTCCTCACTGTTTCATTACTTCCTCACTGTTTCATTACTTCCTCATTGTTTCATTACTTCCTCATTGTTTCATTACTTCCTCACTGTTTCATTACTTCCTCAGTTTCATTACTTCCATCACTGTTTCATTACTTCCATCACTGTTTCATTACTTCCTCAATGTTTCATTACTTCCTTCACAGTTTCATTACTTCCATCACTGTTTCAATACTTCCTTCACTGTTTCATTACTTCCATCACTGTTTCATTACTTCCATCACTGTTTCATTACTTCCATCACTGTTTCATTACTTCCTCACTGTTTCATTACTTCCTCACTGTTTCATTACATCCTCACTGTTTCATTACTTCCTTCACTGTTTCATTACTTCCTCACTGTTTCATTACTTCCTCACTGTTTTACTACTTCCTCATCCAGACAAAATACTAAACGCCATCAACAAGAAGACGATAAAAAAGGAGACATCGTCAAATTAATCTCCACATATGAGCGCTGGGGTGCGAGGGTCAACTAGGGAACGACACGTGGCAAGGGTAAAACGTGTCTCTATTGGATACCCACCAAATTTCAGAAAAGTTTCAAGCAAACAAAACAACAAATGTTACCAAACTGGAGCAGCAGTAAAGCAGAAACAGAGATGATGTCGTCAACGGTTTACTAATGAAACATTAGTCCGTTTTACCTTCGTTCTAACCTTCTTCACAGTTGATTGAACAAAAGTGGCGCGTGTTCTGGGATGTTTGTGTGTGGGTTAGTTGTCTTGCCGGCACGTGGAAGCAGTTGGAGGGCGACCCTCAGACCACAGTTGTTAACGAATAATAAAAGAAATAGTATCTCAACGAATGTGGGTCAGGATCTTACTGTCCATATCAACACTCATTTTTTCTGAAAAAGTTAACGCGTGCTGTGACTATGACAGCGCGTTGCGAGCTCACTGAAAGGCTCGAACCTTCAACATTAACAATCGTTTTCTGACTATTCATTCTTCTTCACCACTGAGCCCAGTCGTCTTGTCAATGTACCAGGTGATAGTATCAACCGCCACTCAGACAATCAGTTATACGTGCCCTGTTATACGTGCTCTGTTATGAATTAAACCACACACCCACCCCCTCTCCTTTCCAGTTACTTCAGCAATGAGATTTGTCAGCATCGTTTGAACATGTACATGGGCGTCCACATACATTTTTTTGGTGTTTCAGGAAGGGGCAAAATTAATTTTTAAATCTTAGTTGGTAGGTTATTCACGGAAATGGAAACTCGACAATCCAGATACTTACATTCATCTTTGCCCCTGGTCACGCTGGGGTGAAGGGCAATGCTACGATTGAGAATGGGTCTTATATGGACAGAAGCGACATCATCAACGCTCTCAGAGAAAACATACGCTCTGAAGATTTCAACGATGAAGATAAGGGGTATTCTCTATCTCGGTTGCTCAAGTTGTGCATGCTGATAGGTGCGGCAAGACGGGAAAACAACGAGAGAAAACACAGTAAATACATCAACCAGCACAGAACGGGAGTTGTTAGCCTAAACACACTGAAGTACATGCTTGGGAGGAGATCGGAGCAATTATGAACATGTCCGATGTGCGATGAAGATGATCCTCAAATGAACAATGAACGGAAATAGAGAAGACCAGATTCGCATAATACTGTGTTATCAAAAGTTATTTTCCAGGGGGTACTAGGTTCCCCCGTCCGTCTCCCCGTCCGCCCCTCACACTCCCTGCTTGTCTTGACGTATGGACGGCCATGAGCATGTACTAGAATATGATATAAAAGAGACAACCCATAATAATACATGTATTTGTTTCAGTTTCAAATTCATTTTCTTTTGATGTCGAAGTCAAATTACATTGAAAGTTGCCATCTGTCACTTTATATCTTCATTATGTTAAGTATAAATGCATGGAATTACTGGTTTACTTCCAATGACTTGTCACGATCAAATGTCAAGAATATTTTATTTGACAAATCTTGAAATGTGCTAACACCTGTTGAAGCCTGCTGTCACTGTTCAGTTTTCGAGCTGTGAAAATATGATATAAAAGAGACAACCCATAATAATACATGTATTTGTTTCAGTTTCAAATTCATTTTCTTTTGATGTCGAAGTCAAATTACATTGAAAGTTGCCATCTGTCACTTTATATCTTCATTATGTTAAGTATAAATGCATGGAATTACTGGTTTACTTCCAATGACTTGTCACGATCAAATGTCAAGAATATTTTATTTGACAAATCTTGAAATGTGCTAACACCTGTTGAAGCCTGCTGTCACTGTTCAGTTTTCGAGCTGTGAAAATATGATATAAAAGAGACAACCCATAATAATACATGTATTTGTTTCAGTTTCAAATTCATTTTCTTTTGATGTCGAAGTCAAATTACATTGAAAGTTGCCATCTGTCACTTTATATCTTCATTATGTTAAGTATAAATGCATGGAATTACTGGTTTACTTCCAATGACTTGTCACGATCAAATGTCAAGAATATTTTATTTGACAAATCTTGAAATGTGCTAACACCTGTTGAAGCCTGCTGTCACTGTTCAGTTTTCGAGCTGTGAAAATCAATTTGTGAACAGGGAGAAACCATCTCAATAAGAATACAGTTTACAGTTGAATATAATCTACATACATGTACTCTTGTCGTAATCATTTTTGGCGCACAGTCCCTTCCAGCAAGTTGTAAGTATCATTGGCAAATCATTTAAACTGTAGACAGGTGGATGATTCGAAAGTTCACTTTAACTCTAAAAGCTCGGGTGCTGAACTTCAGCTGTGTAACTGGAGAACTAGTTTACCAGGAAATGAACACCGTCCACTAAGGCAGAAATTAAGCTGGACGTCACAGTGGATATTTGTTCTTATTTATGCCGTATCATTTCATGCAATGTCAATATTAATATGTGCAATCGCGAGAAACGTACAATCTGAAAATGGAATCATCAAGAGGAAGGAGCAGACCAAGAAAAAGATGAAATAATGGAGTTACAGACATCTTAAAACTTCACATTACCACACCATATCAAACGAACGAGCGTGCATTATCTCGGAAACCGATCATCAGTTAAACCTGCTACTACGCCGTCTAGCGGCAAAAAAGCAGAGAAGGAAACAAGAAAAAGAAAGCGAGAATGAATGCCTCCAATGATGCATCTTATTTTGTTTTAAAAGATCTTCATTTGATATCATATTTAATATCATTACATATGCAAGATTCTTCATTTGATATCATATTTGATATCACTACATATATAAGATTCTTCATTTGATATCATATTTAATATCACTACATATGCAGGATTCTTCATTTGCTATCATATTTAATATCATTACATATGTAAGATTCTTCATTTGATATCATATTTAATATGATTACATATGCAAGATTCTTCATTTGATATCATATTTGATATCACTACATATGTAAGATTCTTCATTTGTTATCATATTTGATATCACTACATATGTAAGATTCTTCATTTGTTATCATATTTAATATCACTACATATGCAAGATTCTTCATTTGATATCATATTTGATATCACTACATATATAAGATTCTTCATTTGATATCATATTTAATATCACTACATATGCAGGATTCTTCATTTGCTATCATATTTAATATCATTACATATGTAAGATTCTTCATTTGATATCATATTTAATATGATTACATATGCAAGATTCTTCATTTGATATCATATTTGATATCACTACATATGTAAGATTCTTCATTTGTTATCATATTTGATATCACTACATATGTAAGATTCTTCATTTATCATATTTAATATCACTACATATGCAAGATTCTTCATTTGCTATCATATTTGATATCATTACATATGTAAGATTCTTCATTTGATATCATATTTAATATCACTACATATGCAAGATTCTTCATTTGCTATCATATTTAATATTATTACATATGCAAGATTCTTCATTTGATATCATATTTGATATCATTACATATGCAAGATTCTTCATTTGATATCATATTTAATATCACTACATATGCAAGATTCTTCATTTGCTATCATATTTAATATCATTACATATGCAAGATTCTTCATTTGATATCATATTTGATATCACTACATATGCAGAATTCTTCATTTGATATCATATTTGATATCACTACATATGCAAGATTCTTCATTTGCTATCATATTTGATATCATTACATATGCAAGATTCTTCATTTGCTATCATATTTGATATCACTACATATGCAGAATTCTTCATTTGATATCACTACATATGCAAGATTCTTCATTTGCTATCATATTTGATATCATTACATATGCAAGATTCTTCATTTGATATCATATTTAATATCACTACATATGCAAGATTCTTCATTTGATATCATATTTGATATCACTACATATGCAAGATTCTTCATTTGATATCATATTTAATATCACTACATATGCAAGATTCTTCATTTGATATCATATTTGATATCACTACATATGCAAGATTCTTCATTTGATATCATATTTGATATCACTACATATGCAAGATTCTTCATTTGCTATCATATTTGATATCATTACATATGCAAGATTCTTCATTTGATATCATATTTGATATCATTACATATGCAAGATTCTTCATTTGATATCATATTTGATATCACTACATATGCAAGATTCTTCATTTGATATCATATTTGATATCACTACATATGCAGGATTCTTCATTTGATATCATATTTGATATCATTACATATGCAGAATTCTTCATAAACATTTTTGTTAGAATGTCTCCAATTTGTGTAGTCTGTTGTGGATCATTGTCCAGCATGCACTGCTGTATAATAACACTCACGGGACACTGCTTCTATATATTTCAAGTTTTGTTTTAAGATTGTATCCTTTGACTTTCCAGATTTTGTTGAGCATGGCAGAAGTTTGACTTGTTTTATTGATTTTTTCAATATGTTCTTTCCTGGATCATTTTCTTCTCTGTGTGGTGCTGGGGCCCGTAAGGGAAGCAAAGAATAGTACCACTGTGGCCTACAAGGAATGTCATAAGATGCGACTGATGTAGGACCTAGGGAAGCTACCTAGTAAATAAAAAGCATTGCAGATATCGGATGTGCTTCCCTACTTGTAGGCGCATAACTGGTACAACATACAATCGCTTTTAGGTTCAGATCACATACAAATCACACAGAGTGGTTAACATGTGGCCAATATGTAACGTTCGAAGAAGAATCATCTTTCTGTGAATTTTCTAGGTATATCAATTCCTAAACTTTTTTATGATTTCATTTGTAACATAATTGGGTTTTCTTACGTTTGGTTATTGCAATCTAAATATAGACAAAACTATTTAAAGACTTACAATGACTTGTCGCAGACCCCACCAATTTTATAGGAACCCTTTCATACCTTGTGGTATATAGGTCAATACAGTGTTAGGCCTGTATTTTTCATTGACCGTCGGCACACAATGGGTGATGTGGTCAGCATCATGCCGACCGCCTTTACTTTCCCAGAGCATGTCTGGTACCCATTTGAGGCTGGGTCGACCTGAGAGCCGTCGTGGTCGGGAAAATTCCACGCACATTGCGGGAGCTGAACCCAGACCACCAGCCTTGCCAAGCGAGTTCACTAACAACTGCGCTACAGCGGCTCTCACCAATTTTATGAAAAAGTTTAAATATAAATATTATTTCCTGTCTTTTTTGTGTGTCTGAAAACAGACATTTATTTGCTTGTATATGGTGCCTCTGCTTTCTTTATCACCAGTGTCCCTCACTATTCAGGAGAGTCTTACTCTGACTTCGGAGGTAGTTGTAATTTAGATTCACAAATAAAGGATTAGAACTCCTGTAGTCCAACTGCGTACTATGTGTCCATTAAGATGTTGACATTTTTTGTATGTGGTCTAGCAGGCCGTAAACTACAGATTTGTACGGCACATGATCACTAGTGCAGAATGTTACCAACTTCACTATCACAAACTCCGTAAGACAACTTCTGTGGCATCATAAGAAATGCTGGTCTTGTATCCTTCCTTGATTAATCAAAACATTTGTGATATGTTGTCATGTATCTTTACTTGAAAAATTAGCCCAGCAAGGTTTCTGCCAACTAGCAAGTTATATTCCAGTGGGTAACCTGTAGACAGTGGTGTCCTGGATAACGAGAATGCAAATAAATTCGCAAAGAAGGGAGGAGACTGAACAGGTTGAAAATGAAATAACATATTTTGAAAAAAACAAGTCTATCTTGGCCATTAGAAAAGAACCTATACTAGCCAGCAATGACTAGCACACACTCGACAAAACATCATCCTTTGTCTCAGGACAGGACATAACAGACTAAATAAACACTTGCACAGGCTACGATTGTCTCCATGTCCCAATTCTGATCAAACCCCAGAACATGTCCTGCAAGACTGTCCCCTGTACACCTTCAATAGAAAGGGATGCTCGCTCAACAACAACAACACAATACTACAATCAAAACTAAACAGCACCAGAGATGAGCTCCAGACAACAGCCAACTTCATCATAAGAATACATCTGAAGGTATAGTCATCCAAATAGCAATGAAAAAAAGAAGTATCCTTTCTTGATTAAACACACAACACTTATAAAATGGTGATCTTGTAAACTTCCTTGATTAAACAAAACACTTATGACATGCAGATATAGGATATTGTCACCGATATAGTCACTGATATTGTCACTGATTTAGTCACTGATATTGTCACTGATATAGTCACTGATATTGTCACTGATATTGTCACTGATATAGTCACTGATATAGTCCCTGATATTGTCACTGATTTAGTCACTGATATAGTCACTGATATAGTCCCTGATATTGTCACTGATATTGTCACTGATATTGTCACTGATTTAGTCACTGATATTGTCACTGATATAGTCACTGATATAGTCACTGATATTGTCACTGATTTAGTCACTGATATTGACACTGATATAGTCACAGCAAATATTACACAACAGAATCTCAAGGTCAGTTGTTTCAAGTATTTTATTGACATTTTGTTAAGACAACAGTGGTCTTGTATCATACAGACATTAGTGGTCTCCCATCATACCTTTATTGGTATTCTTCTACCAATGAGAGACATTAGTGGTCTACTATCATACACATGTTAGTGGTCTCCTCCTTCTCAGATAACCATACATGTTAAAGTCTCCTATCATACATATGTTAGTGGTCTCCTATCATACATATGTTAGTGGTCTCCTATCATACACATGTTAGTGGTCTCCTCCTTCTCAGATAACCATACATGTTAAAGCCTCTTATCATACATGTTAGTGGTCTCCTATCATACATGTTAGTGGTCTCCTATCATACATTTGTTAGTGGTCTCCTATCATACATATGTTAGTGGTCTCCTCCTTCTCAGATAACCATACATGTTAAAGCCTCTTATCATACATGTTAGTGGTCTCCTATCATACATGTTAAAGCCTCCTATCATACATGTTAGTGGTCTCCTATCATACATGTTAGTGGTCTCCTATCATACATTTGTTAGTGGTCTCCTATCATACACATGTTAGTGGTCTCCTCCTTTTCAGATAACCATACCTGTTAAAGTCTCCTATCATACATACAGACATCATATATCTCTTATCAAAGCACTACAATATCTCATATCATCAGACATTCAATGTATCTGGGAAAAGTGTATACTTGTGACTGTTTACAAACAATTAATGAAATTAATTCTGAATGGTACCATCTATGACATTTTATACAATTGCGATTAATTAATGTTCCTTGATTACAGCCCATATTGCTAGACTAACAAAGAATATGTCAAGACTGGGAATTTCAGCTGTGCTACGGAGAAGCATGCACTGGAGCCGGAACCTGTCATAATTAAAACACAGCTTCCAGCGATACCAACGGATGTGTCTGATTAATCAACATCGAACTGCTGTGTTGGGCCGCTGGACGCTGCTGGATTTGTTGAGGCGGGCTCGGAGCACATATGGACATGTCCAAGTGCTATGATGATAGTTCTCATATAAATAATGCCACAGACTAAGTACTCTAACTGTCTTCCATGATATATCCTAGACTTGCAGAGAAGGAATAGAACCATATCTAAGAACTATGTGGTTAAGGGGGGACTCTGGTCTGGAAACTATTTTCTTTGCTTTGGTATTAATGTAGAATTTGTATAACAATTTTGAAAGATTATGACTTAGAATAGTAGAAAAAATTAGAAAAAAAAAAGTCAACGCGTTGCCATGGAAACAATACAAAATGGCCTTAAGCACAAAATTTCAAATCCTAAGGCTCTGAAGTTAATGAATATAAATGAATTCTGTTTTCACTCTAAGGTCAATTGTAATATCTACAAAATTACAGATCCTTTTAGGATATATTAAATATTACATTTTTATGAATTTTTGTGTAAACACACCCTCCAAAACAGCTTTTTTTGACCACATTTTGAGGGAATTTTTACCAAAAATTTATAAAAATTAAATATTTAATATATCCTAAAAATCATGTGTAATATTTTAGATATTACAATTGGCACTTAGAGTGAAAACAGAATTCATTTACATTCATTAGATTCAGAGCCTTAGGATTTGAAATTTTGTTTTTGTGCATTTTGTATTGTTTCCATGCAACACTTTGACATTTTTTTTTTACTAATTTTTTCTACTATTCTAAGTCATACTCTTTCAAAATGCTTATACAAATTTTATATTAATATGAAAACAACGAAAATAGATTCTTGATTTTCAAGACCCGAATCCTTAAAGGCAACTAGGCAAGGTTAATGAATCTTCATCATATCAAACAAATTATCAACAATCAACAAATGAAAATGATCAGAGTTTTGTAGAAGTTCCAAGGTTAGAGAGAATAAATATATGATATTGAAACAAACAAAAGACAGTTATATGTTGGACTGATCAGTGTTTGATTTCAGGTAGCATCTTCCAGAATTTTCTTCTCTAATGTTTGGTGTATAAGTTTCCTGAGATCTTCATATACCTAGGATAACAGTTGTAGCATAGTGGTTAGTGCACTTGCTCTGTAGATGTGTGGTCTGGGTTAAACTCCTCAACTGAAATTTGTTCAGGCTCTCAGATCAAACCAGCCTCAATTGTATACCAGAGAAACAATAGGAAATAAAAGTGGCCACATTATCTTTAATTGATTAATTGCTCTGTGCCAATTGTCTAAGAAAAATATGGGCATAACATTGCATCCCACAATATACCTCAGTGTATGAAAACAGGTTCCTTTACGAACTTTTTTCCCGATACCTAACATTTGTTTAATTATTATATATTTATCTACTAACAACCATCATCGAGTCGCTGACAAGACTGAGAGAGATGGATGTCAATATTGGTACAGCCTGAAAAGAACAACATGCCAAATATGCACACAAAAAAGATTGAGTAATCAACATCAAATTGGCGTGTTGGGCCGCTGGATGCTGCTGGAATAGTTGAGGCGGGGGATTGGAGCACCTATGAACATGCCCAGAGTGCTACTATAAAGACAGTCCTCATATAACTGATAATTGTAAGCAAGAATAAAGGGAGACAAGAATACGAAATAATGAGACTGAATATTGGTGATAAAGATCTTCCCAAATGATATGTTTGTCTATTATTCCTCCGCCCAATGAAATAACTGGAGAATTTTTAATTAAAATTTATCCAATTTCAAAGTTAGTTGAGTCTTATCATTCACAAATATGTGATTAACCTTAGATAAAATCTTCACATACAATGCAATAGCTACTATGCTTTGAGTTGCTAGTCTAGTAATGAGTAATGGCAACAACTTAACTAATCAACACAAGCAACTTGCTATATAAAAATGTAATAATTGTCAATATTGTTAGGTGTCATTTAGTGCCTGTCACTCAATTATGTTAATTTGATTTTCATATTCATGACAAACTGCATAAAATGAACGCAAAATGAAAGATTTGAAACTAAACAATACAAATTTCAATGCAACAAGGCTGTAAATGGAAAACAAAATATTCAACTGAATCTGTCAGCGGTAAATGTATAACAAAAAAAAAATATGTGAAAGTTTAGTTGCAGCTAAGACTAAATAATCAAATGAAGTCTTTCATTTCTTCTTGTTGCTGCTAGATGTATATCGGCGTGATGATGATGATGACGATGATGAAGATAACTTTGGTCTTGAAGATGAAGATGATTTTGACTCTTCCTCATCTTGACCATCTCTCTTTGTACTCTACCAAAGAAAAATCAAGAATGATTAATCAGCAATTATCATGATATATTCCCTCCCAGAAATGTGTCAACAGATGATATCAGAAAGCTTGTGTTTAATGTGAGTGTTGTAAACTACTTCTTCTCCTCATTCACCTCTATGAATTCAGGCACAGTTAGGGCAAATAGTAAGGCAGTTTTTTTTAACTGATTTTTGCGTGAATACTTGCTTTCCTTATAGTGTCCATCGTCATTCAGGCAAGCTTTCGCTGACTTCAGAGGTAGCAGTATACTAAAAGGTATATGCTAGATATTGTGACTAATCAGGTTATGAGAAAGATGACAGACTTGCATCACTAGCACACATCATTGAGATGGCTAAAGGTTGATAAGAGAAATGTCTTTTGGTTACTCAACGAGTCTATTGGATGAGGACACTGCAAATGATGTTGAATCTAGAATCACACGTTGTATGGACAGGACTGGACATCTAAGGGGCAGAATTAGGAGTATTTAACCAGCAAGTCATAAGAACCATCAGTATGTATCTGCTGGAGACAAAGCACACATGGCATCTGCATAGAGTGTTATGATGTCAGTAAGTAATCACTATGCAAAGTATGAAACTACTTCATGAGTATGGTAGATCTTTTTCTTTGAACGCTCCATATCGACCACTTGTCAACCACTCTGTGTGATTTGTATGTGATCTGAGCCTAAGAGAGATTGTACGTTGTGCCAGTTATGCACTTACAAGTAGGCCAGCACATCCAATTTCTGCGCTGCTTTTATTTGAGGTCGACCTAAAGAGACCCTGAAACGAACTTTGCTGAGAGAGGCAGGAAATATCGGTCTCAGTTCCATGGAGGAGATTGAGCGAGTTGCCCAGGATAGAGCGGTATGGAGAAATTACACGCAGGCCCTATGTAACGTATAACGGTACGAGAGGAATTATTATTATTATTTTATTTACTAGGGTAGCATCCCTAGGGCCTACATCAGTCGTCTCTTACGACATTGCATTGTAGGTTGCAGTGGTACTATTCTTTGCTTCCCTTGCAGGCCCCGCACCATACGGACAGAATATTTAGTATGGTAGATAAAATCCTAACAAGGTAGATTCTGACATACTTGGCACTAACAACATACTTCAGTCTGAGAGATACGAGATTGAGGTAGTTACTCAAATCTGAATGTAACTGTCTGGAACCTACTTAACCAGGCCAACTGCCATCTCTTCAGTTTATTTTATCAGACGGTCCAGAAGGGATGGCTAGGACTGAGGGGATATATGTAGAGATCTCACAAGTAAAACAACTTCCATCTTTGGTGTCTAACACTTCTCCACCACACTCTTGTCACTCTCTCACTTAAGGGGGGATTCGGGTCTTGAAAATCAAGAATCTATTTTCGTTGTTTTCATATTAATATAAAATTTGTATAAGCATTTTGAAAGAGTATGACTTAGAATAGTAGAAAAAATTAGTAAAAAAAAATGTCAAAGTGTTGCCATGGAAACAATACAAAATGGCGGCCAAAAACAAAATTTCAAATCCCTAAGGCTCTGAATCTAATGAATGTAAATGAATTCTGTTTTCACTCTAAGGTGGCAATTGTAATATCTAAAATATTACACATGATTTTTAGGATATATTAAATATTTAATTTTTATAAATTTTTGGTAAAAATTCCCTCAAAATGTGGTCAAAAAAGCTGTTTTTGGAGGGTGTGTTTACACAAAAATTCATAAAAATGTAATATTTAATATATCCTAAAAAGAATGTGTAATTTTGTAGATATTACAATTGCACCTTAGAGTGAAAACATAATTCATTTATATTCATTAACTTCAGAGCCTTAGGGATTTGAAATTTTGTGCTTAGCGGCCATTTTGTATTGTTTCCATGGCAACGCGTGACTTTTTTTCTAATTTTTTCTACTATTCTAAGTCATAATCTTTCAAAATTGTTATACAAATTCTACATTAATACCAAAGCAAAGAAAATAGTTTCAAGACCAGAGTCCCCCCTTAACATATAACTCATTTATCTTCTGAGACTGAGCATCAATGTTACAGATTGTTGACCAACCAACATTAAATTCTTCCATAAGCACTGCAAAGCTAGCACATTTTTCAAACCTCTTGTAATTAATTATCTTGCCTTGAACTAAGTCAAGAACAAAGTCACAACTAAATAATTTTTAAGAAATTGAGGTCTAACCGAAAAATTACAAAATGTGAATAAATATGGCAACGCTTGTTCAGCTTACAAAAATGAATAAAAGATGATAGATAAAGGCTACAAAATAATAATTCATGACAAAATCCTCACCTTTGAACTTCTCCTTGATGAATAATCCTCATCATGTCTATCCTCATCTCTACCTCTGTCATCATCTTTTCTACGCTCCTTACTAAACTCTCTGTCATGGCTTCTCTTTCTTTCCAACTTCTCTCCATCCTTACTGGAGCTATGTAGGGAGATCTTAATGTTACTAGGCTTTTCTTTACTTGACTCTGACCTGCAGACAAATGTACAAGCATATTACAGTACACATACGATTTGTTTCTTCTCATTTCAGCCAGGTCAAATCTTTTATGACAAAATTGATCATATAAACACCAAATTTTTCGTCTGGGAAGACAAGATACATATGAGATGACTGCTACATGTATGACATCAGGGCAGACAAGCTACATATGAGATGACTGCTACATAAATGACATCATGGCAGACAAGCTACATATGAGATGACTGCTACTTGTATGACATCATGGCAGACAAGCTACATATGAGATGACTGCTACATGTATGACATGGCAGACAAGCTACATATTAGATGGCTGCCACATGTATGACATCATGGCATAAAAGCTACATATGAGATGACTGCTACATGTATGACATCATGGCAGACAAGCTACATATGAGATGACTGCTACATGTATGACATCAGGGCAGACAAGCTACATATGAGATTGCTGCTACATGTATGACATCAGGGCAGACAAGCTACATATGAGATTACTGCTACATGTATGACATCATGACAGACAAGCTACATATGAGATGACTGCTACATGTATGGCATACAAGCTACATATGAGATGACTGCTACATGTATGACATCATGGCAGACAAGCTACATGTGAGATGACTGCTACATGTATTACATCAGGGGCAACAAGCTACATGTGACAATCACAGAACAACTTGATGGAAGAGGTACAACATTTTCTTTGCTGATGACATTCTGGTGTATAGACTGGGGAAAGACCAGAATAAGATTGCTGGTGGGATACAGAAGGAACTCGACCACATCACAGACTAGTGTGATGTCTCTGGAGCTCTAGTCAATCCTATAAAAGTAGCAGTAACGTGGTTCTCCCGTAATAATTACACTGTTAACGCATGTACGCCTGATGTGAGATGTTGCTATATTCGGAGATAAATCAATTGCAATTTCTGAGTGTTAAATTTGACCGCAACCTGTGCTTCAGTGACCACTTTGAGCATGTCATTCAAGATGCGTAAAGGCCTGAACAATGTTTGCTTGTTATAGTGTACCAGGCGTTGGTCCTTTCAGCAATTAAATATGCAGTGGCCACTGTTAGTAATATGCAAACTGAATGACTAAAGAGACTACAGAATGAAGCTATGCATATCATCCTGGGTTGCACTAGGGATACACCCTGCATGGCAATGAGGTTTCTCCTTGATTTCCCAACCATGGAGTATAGAATCAAGATAGCATGATTCCACTGAATGAAGTGGTCAGTAACAGAACTGAGAGCTCGGTTAAAGTGGGACAAATCAAAGGTTTTCTGTACTGCAGACACTGTTCAGCTGGTATTTGGACTCAAAAATATTGACCATGTGGAAAAATGGATATGGATACTCTCAATATTTGGGAGCACCTTTTCAACTAACATCAAATTCGACAAAGGGTGCAGAGAGAGGAATCATGTGGCGGTGAATGCAGATGCCATGGTAATCATTAATGCAAACTGTAATGAAGGCGACGTCGCAATCTACACCGATGGATAGGTGGTTTGCAACCAAAACTTCGTTTGGACCTTCTCTGCAAGCTCATACAGCAGAAAGATCGAGGAAGCAAGTGGTGTATTTAGTATGACAAGTAGCTTGACAATGGAGGTACTGGCAGTGACTAAGGCCCTACTCTGGCTCGAGTCCCAGAGCTACACTCACATGTACATTCTCAGTGATTCATTTAATGTGATCCTGAAAATGGAAACTGGTTTGATACGCAGACAATGAACTGAATCTCCACAAGAGTCAACAATTAACAGAATTACATTCATCTTCTTTCCGGGGCACATGGGTGTCAAAGCGAGCAAACAGGCTGGCTCTGCCATCATATCGCGGATGGGATGACAGCCAATGGATAGAGCTGACATTCTGAATGCCCCCATATAGAGTGTGGCTACAGAGAGCACTTTCATCTAAACCATAGATTCCCAAACTTTTTCGGCTCACCGCCCACTTTGCACAACATCAACTTTGTAACACCGCCAACTTTGCACAACATCAACTTTGTAACACCGCCCACTTTGCACAACATAAACTTTGTAACACCGCCCACTTTGCACAACATCAACTTTGTAACACCCCACTTTGCACTACATCAACTTTGTAACACCGCCCACTTTGCACAACATAAACTTTGTAACACCGCCCACTTTGCACAACATAAACTTTGTAACACCGCCACTTTGCACAACATAAGCTTTGTAACACCGCCCACTTTGCACAACATAAACTTTGTAACGCCCCTCTCACATTATAACAGTTTGCCTACTGGGAGGCGGTACGCCACTTTGCACAACATAAACTTTGTAACGCCCCTCTCACATTATAACAGTTTGCCTACTGGGAGGCGGTACCGCCCACTTTGCACAACATAAACTTTGTAACGCCCCTCTCACATTATAACAGTTTGCCTACTGGGAGCGGTATCCCAGTTTGCACAACATAAACTTTGTAACGCGCCCTCTCACATTATAACAGTTTGCCTACTGGGAGGCGGTACCGCCCACTTTGCACAACATAAACTTTGTAACGCCCCCTCACATTATAACAGTTTGCCTACTGGGAGGCGGTACCGCCCACTTTGAGAAACGCTGATCTAAACCAATTCATGTCAACTGTTAGATTCCAAATCTTTGATTAAAGATTGGAGTGGCCAGAAAAGAGCAGCACAACAGACATGTGATTAGGCTCATCATCAAACTGGTACGTCATTCACTGGAAGCTATTGGAGATATTTCAAGGAGGTTGAGCACCTATGGACATGTCTGAAGTGCAATGAAGATATCCAAACTAAAACAAGCTACATTTGAGATAACTGCTACATCTATTACAACATGGCAGACAATTTTCACTTTCTGTTATTGCCATATAAAGGTTACTCTTCCGACTCCCGCATCTTATTACTTTGGTGTTCATTAATTTGGTACAATAAAAGCAGAGAAGTCAAAACACTTATCTTAAACATATGGAACTACTTATTCATTTTAAAAAACATGGACAATGTATTCCTAAAACTTTCTTGCATCAATTGTTATTTGTGTTACTTACACTGAAGGTGAGTTCTCAACCGTTTTAACAACTGTCAGGGTGGACATTTTTTGATTGGGACATTCTGGCATGCTCTGAATCTTGTGCACTTCTTCCTTGTCTCTGTCTTTGCTCGTATTTACCTGGACAAACAACAGAGTCAAGGTGATAAGCTGAGCCAGTGTGATAAACAGTCAGTGTGATAAATATACGAAGACATAAAGATATGTGTGGAAGTATGTCAGTGTTGTAATAGAAATACAATAGTGAATCAAGTAGATGTGTTAAGGAATTAACTGTTTGCTAAGAAATGTCATGTACAAGAGATATAACTTAGTTAGAAATGTCATGTACAAGAAATATCACTTGGTTAGAAATGTCATGTACAAGAAATATCACTTGGTTAGAAATGTCATGTACAAGAAATATCACTTGGTTAGAAATGTCATGTACAAGAAATATCACTTTGAAATGTCATGTACAAGAGATATCACTTGGTTTGAAATGTCATGTACAAGAAATATCACTTTGAAATATCATGTACAAGAGATATCACTTGGTTAGAAATGTCATGTACAAAAGATATCACTTGGTTATAAATGTCATGTACAAGAGATATAACTTGGTTAGAAATGTCATGTACAAGAGATATCACTTGGTTAGAAATGTCATGTACAAGAAATATCACTTGATTAGAAATGTCATGTACAAGAAATATCACTTGATTAGAAATATCATGTACAAGAGATATCACTTGGTTAGAAATGTCATGTACAGTAGATATCACTTAGAAATATCATATCCAGTTGTCAACAATGAGGTAAACAAACATAAATGGAGCATGTTAATGTTCACAAATGCTGTCTTACATGATCACTTTTTTCAGTTTCTGCCATTTCTGCCATCATCTCGACATCTTCCAGCACAGCCATGACAGCTTTGTTGATGTGAGATTTCTGTCAATAAATATACGTAACATAGTTAACATTTAGAGAGTGTAACATCCCCTCAACAATCAGAGAATGTAATAATATTCATATGAACAATTTGTCTTTACCTATCTTCATTTCACTTACCAACAGACAACAAGAGAGAGAAAGACAAAAGCTAACCAACAAGACACACAAGTTATAGACATGAGAGTTTAGAACAAAGTGAGACACTTAAAGTGATAGAGAACAATGTCAAATGTATGTACAACAAACAAGACAACAAACATGATACTTATGTAATCACAATTCTACTTCTGTGTTCAGACTATTGCTTATGCTAGATTAGGGACGGACAATCCCTGGTGTTTTTATGCCCAGCCCACCAAAGGTACTCAGAAGTTCAGTACAGTCAGGCTCAGGAGATTATCGTTTATTCAACTTTCCACTGGACACCGATCGACAAAGTAGTTAGTGCCCAAAAAGCCTTTGATGTCTTGTAGTGCATCAACAAAATCTCTCCATCTTGATCGATCAGTAGCCATCCTTTGCAGGGAGTCACATGACTGGCATATACTTTGCATTTCCTACTCCACTGTTGTAAGCCAAGTTGTCATTGGTCTGTCCCTCCATCTTTCCTTTGAGGTTTAGTTTAGTTGTCGGATCATCATCACTGCAGGTTGAACCAATTAGTCCATAAGTGCTCCCAATCTCCCCCTTAGTATTTCCCTCAGCGTGTGGTGACTAACGACACTGGTTCTTTGTTGGTTTACTATTCTTCTTTGTCTACCAGCATAGCGTTCTTGTCTAGCTACACCTCACCTGACTTGGAGTTCTTTCAGTCTGGTTAGTGTTGTAAATTCACCTCTATTACTTAAATCATGTACACGTCATCTCTCCCTTAGGGAATTTATAATATCAGCCTGAAATCAAAGCACCTATGGACATGCCCGGGAATGCTATGATGATAGTCCTCTGATAACTGACATCTGATGTTCAGCCCAATTTGTTAGCTGTATTTGTGCAGCCTGCTAGATTTTTCCTGAATATATTGGTGGAACTGTGCCAGGATTGTGATGTCATCTGCAAATCTTCCAATGCGGAGAACACTATCATATTCCCCTAGATGTATCCCCTGTTGTCTGTCTCATCATTCAGTCTATAACAATGAAGAAGAGAATGGTTGACAAAGGGCACTTCTGTTGCACTGCAGATTATCTTCAAATTACATTATCGCCACCTTCTATATACTCCAAACAAATACCAAAAATTGACATCAAACTATTTTCAAATGAAAGTTCTGGAATCTTCTCATTGATACAAACTGCAGGTAAATATTTCCAATTTAAGATGCTTTCTTTCATAATAGATTCAGTATCATCTTGATATAATAATTGTTAATATTATGTGTAAGTAAACTTTTTGATCAGCGACTGGATGTGAAACCAGTCACACGATTCATAAAAGAATAACAGATTAAATGATTTGGATACCTGACAAGAATGCTCTGGTCTCATCTACCACAGAGAGCTACACTGAAAAAGTATGAGTACAGAGCAAGAGGAAGACCCCGCAAAAGATGGAGCAACGGCATCAAGAACAGCCTTAATAAAATGAATAATAGCTGACAAAGTGCCTCATAATAAGCACACACAAGATCACATCTTGCTGTTTGGTCCATGACTGTGTGTTTTTGTTTAGTATGAGACTGGTTTATATTTCAGATAGTATTCCATCCCTAAAATAATGTATGAAACAAATCAAGAAAACAACACAGACAACCAAGATAACTCACTAACTCCTTTCTACAGACGACCAGTGTCTAATACACGAGAGCGAACATAAACTTCAACAACACATAACTGTATTACATTCTACTTGTGAAAAATACAACAGGAAAATTAACACCAACAAAACAGAAGCCATGACAATAAGTAGATCAACCAAACAAATCAGCACACATGTAAACAATACAAACATCACACAAGTTCCAGAAATCAGATACCTGGGAAATATTTTTACAGAAGATGGTAAAATGGATAGAGAAATCGACACTAGATTCCAAAAGGATAATGCAGTGACATACCAACTGTTCCCACTGCTCAAACACACAAACACAGACATGGCAGTCAAGCGGCAGCTGATAAATTGCATATTTTATATCAATGTCAAACATATAATAATAATAATTCCTCTCGACTCTATATGTACATAGGGCCTGCAAGTAATTTCTCCATACCGCTCTATCCTGAGCAACTCACTCAATCTCCTCCATGGAACTGAGACCGATATTTCCTGCCTCTCTCAGCAAAGTTCGTTTCAGGGTCTCCCTAGGTCGACCTCTCTTTCTTGAACCCTTTGCATCCCACTTCAATGCCTGCTTTGATATTCGTTGATCATTTCTCCTCAAGGTGTGCCCAATATATCTCCATCTTCTCTTTCTTATAACAGTTGTCACTAGTGGTTGACCAAAAATGTCCCTGATTTCATCACTTCTCCTGAATTCGTTCCATTTTATATTCATTATTTTTCGAGACATCTATTTTCAAATGCATTCAACTTGTTTTCTATATCTTTAGTCATTTTCCAACTCTCACTAGCATATGTTAGGATTGATACAACATTTTAATTGAAAATTCGTAATTTAGTTTTAATACTATATAACTTGCAGTTCCATATTTTATTTAGACTTTTAAAAGCTGATGTTGCTTTGCCAATTCGTATCATAATTTCTTTTAACATTTCCTGTGCAATCAAAATTGCTACCTAAATAGGTAAACATGGTACAGGTATTAAGAGCTTCCGAAAAAACAAATAGACAAACACGGGACTCAACCACTTACCCTAGTCCTTACGACACCAATCGCCTAGCCTAGCAATACGAGCGTTTTACGTACACAACCAATGAGCCATTCAAAACGCTCGTATTGCTAGGCTAGGCGATTGGTGTCGTAAGGACTAGGTAAGTGGTTCGAGTCCCCTGTTTGTCTATTTGTTTTTTCGGAAGCTCTTAATACCTGTACCATGTTTATATATTGATCATATTCGTTACTTCCGTTGCTTCCTCTGGGGTTCTTAAAAACTCCGTGTGCTCATCTTACCTAAATAAGTGAACTGCTCTGTTATTTTTATCATTTTAGATTCCAGTGTGATATCTGCATTACTTGCCATAGGTGTCTTTATTATATTTGTTTTTTCATAGCTTATCTGCAGTCCAACTTTTGATGCTATAGATGACAAGTTGTATGTTTTTCTTTGCATATCTTGGTTGTTTCTACTTAACAAGGCAATATCATCAGCAAAATCCAAATCTTCTAGTTGACCATTATGTCAATGTCAAACATGGTTCTTAACTAAATCCCAAGAGAGAAATATCACAACATATGAAAAGAACGGTTTCAGAAAAGTCGTCAAAATTACAAGATGGAATAGATTGAGAAATGAGAACATTAGAAATGTTGTTGGAATCACACCATACATCAAATATATTAGAAGACAACAAATAAAATGGTTTGGTCACCTAATGAGAATGAAACCAGATCTACTACCATCTCGTGCCTATAACAACCGGCAACCAGGACGCAGAGTACAACCAAGAACATGATGGATAGATAATATCGCAGATATCCTGCGACATCAAAGCCTAACAACTATAGATATATATATATACCTGGCCCATGATAGAAAACTTAAAACTTACCACAACGTTACAAGACACATGTGGGTAAGAATAATGTTTTTGTCAGGATAGCAAAAACAACCAGAAAGAAGTGAAAAGAGAGCTGTGGTAAACAGACATCTTCTTCTTCTTCTTGCATTCGTGTAAACAGACATGAATAATGAAGCAATGAAAATTGAATGATGTAAAGTAAGGACGAAAAAATGGAGAGAATATAAATAAATAATATATTGTATAAGTTCAAGACTAACCTGGTTTTCAGTAAAGCCCTGGACATGGACCAATAGTGGTTCTCTCATGTCAGGACACACCTCAAAGACATCCTTAAGTTGTGTGGCAGGTAACTGGAGTAGGACCTGGAATGACTGTGGCTTAGCTCTTTGACAACATCTTATAAACCCCTCCCACACCTTTTTCTGTTTCCATACCTGAGACAGATGATAGGACAATAGTCAGTTTTGGGTTTGTACAACCTTGTCATTCATAATAGTCAAAATACATCTGATTATATTTGTGTTAATGTCTTTACTTGACATTTTACATAGAGCTGTAACAGAAATACATGCAATGCAGTAGACACCGCAGGGACAGTGGAAAAGGGGAAGCCTATGGGCACAGGAATCAAAAGATGTCTCTTTTGATTGTCAGGCAAGTTCTCTAACCTCATGACTCTGTTAGTGCTCAGCTTGCAAAGAATTGTCTTTAATAGTCAAACAGTGGTGGCGTCTGTGGCTTAGGGGATAGTGACTCGGTCTATTAACCCGACGTTCTAAGTTCGAATCACGCTGCGGACAGTTTGATTGCAAATTGTTTCGCGTGGATTCTTACAAAAGGAAGATGGTCCCACCCGTTCAGAAAGCAATGGCAAACTACTGAACGTAATAATGCCCAGAAAAATCACAAACAGCGTTAAAAAGCTGGGGATGATTCGCAAAGTCCTGTAAAGGATGTGCAATTAACTTTTAGTCAAACAGTACACATTTGGAGTGTTGTCTCTCATTTACTTCATCTTGATAAACCCTGTAAACTACATTGTTATATTATGCTATAGTTTACAGAAAGCCTGTGATATCTGACAGATCTGTCTTCAGTAGGGAAGTTTTAGGAACAGGTTTGCCCTCCATCTTCAATCCAAACTTGCTTGAATAGACAGCAGTGATTCAGATTGTTACCAAAATCACCACATGAAGGTGAAGTAGGGTCTTGATTAACTCTGATTCCCTGACTTCTGTTATCTCATTCACTGTCTTAAGTCCCACATCTTCATCGAATCTTCTTCTTTTCGTTCATCCACTATGAATTCAGATGTATTCACATGTAGTCAGGGCACCTAATATGGTACCTCTAATTGATTTTTGCATAAAGGCTTGCTTTCCACATCACCGGTGCCCCTTCATCTAATAAAAAGCATTTCGTGTTTAGATTCACTTATTCAGTTATGAGTTATATGAGGACTATCATCGTAGCACTCCAGACATATCCATATGTGCTCCGATCTCTGCCTCAGCAAATCCAGCAGCATCCAGCCACCCAACACGCCAGTCCAATGTTGATTAATCAATCTTTTTGCATATTTGGTATGTCATTCTTTTTGGGCTGTACCAATATCAACACCCATCTCTCTCAATCTGGTCAGCGACTGGGATTCACAACCCTAAAATCTAGTCTGTTAGGAAAGACTCTCTCAATGCATTATAAATGTCATTATGGTCTAATAAAGATCCTTCTGATATCATAGCCATGTCAGCCAATCTATCAGCTCGTTCATTACCCCTGACTCATTTATTTTAAACATGCAAATAAAAACATGCACAATGACAAAAGTTACCTTTTTGATAATAAGCCTTTGTAGTATATTGAGAACAAACCCAATCAGTCTTGGGTACATGGATAGGGACTGTATAACAGTCCGCATGAGGAGCGTAGGGAGCGGATCCTGATCCATCAATTGCTGCATCACTATAGCCAGAACTTCTTGAGTGTAGATGTTCCGCTCGCTAAAGCATAAGTTGGCAGCTACCAAAAATATAATCATTCAAGTTGATCAGTTGTGTTTACAGCTTACATTTGAGTAGTAAAAAAATTGTGTTTGCTTGTCTCTGAAAGCTAGTAGCAGGAATAGTGTAATTAGGCATAAACAATGCTGGTATATTTTGTTCACATTGTGGTATTAATGTTACACTTACACATGACAGATTACAGTTGGTGTATTCATACATTTGACTGTGGAATTAACTCCTTGTGGACCAAACGCCACACTAAAGGGCACTTTTATTCTAAAAACAAATGGCTTTAAAAACATGGCTTTGCCCTGGTCCACTAAGAGTTAATATCAGAAATGATTAAACAAATACTGTACATCCTAATTTGTTGGTTTGTCTGAATGAGCTACATACCTTTGATAGTGGTCTTTATGTCACACTTGGCAGAATCAATATTGTGTAAAGCCACAAGCAGCTCCACTGGTGTCAGTGGGGAGTGGTACACAGAATCACTGCTCACTGGAAGATTAAAGTGGATACGATATTAGAAAAAGTAGGTGGAAAATGTGAAACATATGTATGTAAAGAATTGCACAAGTAAAATCTAGACAGAATACATTGGTATCTTCTAATTCTTTTTTTTTTTTTAGATCCAGAAGCACTTTTCAGCTCTTCGGCTCGGTGTCATGGACATCGTAACCCTTTGGTTCGGTGCCACAAACACCATACATCTGGGGAATCTGCGGCTTTTTCTGCCATCCCACGGAATTGAACCGGCACACACAGAGGGATAGTCACACGTAGTCCAACGCGTTACGAACACGCTGGGCAGATGGGCTCTTATTCTTCTAAGTGTTCATTCTTTGAAAAGAATTTGATCATACTTATTGTGATATATAAATGATCTTTGACAAGAACGACTGCATGTTAACCCCTGGTTCTTAGGCCCCTACTTCTGTAAGGTACCATACACATGTAGCTAGGGGCTTCCAGTTTTATCCTACGGGAAATCTTTTGAGCCTGTCTCGCTGACAGTCAGTCCCCCACACTTTCTTTTCCTTCGTGTATTCATTGCTCTTTAACAGTAATTTTTCGTAGTATATTTCGGCTTTATGATCTTCGCCTAAGAGTATGTCTACACTATGCACCCTTCTCAGCAACGTAGACAAAGAGGGTGGAACAGATAGAGATGTTAAAATAAGAATACAGAAGGCAAGAGGAGCTTTCATTGCAATGGAAAACATTTGGAAGTCTAAAGAAATCAAATCTAGAACAAAAATTCGGATATTTAACTCTAATGTTAAAGCAGTCCTACTGTGTGGGTCAGAAACATGGAGAACTAAAACAATAGCGCATAAATTGCAAACATTCATCAATTGGTGTCTGCGCAGAATAGAGGGAATAAGATGGTATGATAGGGTCACAAATGAGGAACTTATGGAGAGAACAAGACAGATTCCAGTGACGAACAGGTTAAAAAAAGACCTGGCGCTGGATAGGACACACTTTGCGAAAACCGGAGTGGAATATAGCAAGAAGGGTCCTTGCCTGGAACCCGCATGGACAGCGAAAGAAGGGGGCCGAGAAATACATGGAGACGAGATTTGGAGGCGGAGATCAACAATATAAAGAAGAGCTGGAGGGAGCTGCAGGAGATAGCTAGAGATAGGAAGACTTGGCATGAGTTGGTTGAGGGCCTATGCCCCAATCCGGGGTAAAAAGGCAAAGAGAGAGAGAGAGAGATGCACCCTTCTGACTATGTGAGGTCGTTCCATACATTGGTATAAAACTGCACATTCTTATGTGTCGCATGCTTCTTACAAGTATAAGAGGACACCACACTAAGAACATCTTCTTCTTCATCTTTGCGTTCGTTCCTTACGACCAATTTTAATCACTCTTTGTGATATGTTTGATCTTTGCCAAGAACATGTATACGTTGCACATTGGTTTGGTAGGCCCCTAATTGCATAGACTTCTACACATTTAGGACACATGCATCCGATTTCAGCCAAACCTCCTTAGTCGCCTCTTACGACATGCATGGCAGATAACAGTGGTTCTATTCTATACACCCCAAATTTGGGCCCGGTAACCACTTGGGCGACTAAGAACATGTTTCAAATCATCTAAATATTGAAAGTAAAAATTAAAGAACCTATTTTCATGCCACTTGGTATATGGGAATACAGTGTTTAAGTCCTTAGTTTTGTTCATTCTAGCCTGGTTCTCAACAATGCTATTTATATCTCTCTGAATGATTCCAAATTTGTTGTCTACTTATATTTATCTCCCTTACCTGATTGGCTACTAAATTGAAACACAGGTTGTGGCTGAATTAAATTTATGTCCTATTTTCCCATTGCAGGTGTATGAACAAATTCAGTTGTAGTTTCCTTAATTATTAACTAATTTTTATGAGTAATATACCATTTTGTAGGTAAATGAATTTTCTTTAAGATAGGTCTAAACAAATACACAGTGGCGCCCCCAGCAGTTTAATGGAGCCAATCAGTTAATATTTACCATTTCATCCCTTTTGTGTCTAGGACTTGTTGATTTGTCTTAATGGACATTTAACGAGGCAGTGGTAAAACGTGTGATTTTTAATATAAGTGTTACAGAAGAGTACTCCGTATATCATGGATAGAGAAGAAAACCAAAAAAAATCTATCCATAAGGAACTCAAAATCAAAGAAAACCAGTTGATGCTGCAAATAAGAAAGTTCAAGTATTTTGGACATATGGAAACATGAGGGGTTGGAGAAGACCATTATAGAAGGAGGCATCACAGCAAAGAGGAGAAGAGGAAGACCACAGAGAAGATGGATTCATGATGTAACTGATGATTTGAGCATGATGGCTGCAGAGGCCTATCTGGCCTATGAGAGAGACATTCCAAAGGACTGTTAGGATGGCAAAATTCTGCTCAGGAAAGCTATTTGATGATGATAATGAGATGCTTGTTTACTTTCAAATGTCTAAATAAATAGTATCAATCTACTAACATTTTGATCACATAATAGCTAGGACCTTGCAGGTATTGTTTAAACTGAATTCTGTGCACGTTGGTTTATAATTTATTGGTGAGCATGTGACAAAAGTACAAAAAACAAACAAAATCTATAATAAAAAGACTACATGTTGTCAAAGTCTATTTACCATGACTTCCCATGAGTCGGTTAAACACTTCTTTCACAACCATTGGGTTAAGCTTGATTAGTTTAGGCAGAGCTTCCATTACCTCATTCTGAATAAATTACAAAACAGCATAATGTTATCAGTTACTAATTTCTTCTTCAGCGATCTCTGGTCATGCGCTTAATTTACTGTGGACCACAAACTGGGCAGTCAGCTTCAGGTCTGTCAGGTTTCCCCAAAGCTTAGTTCTCAGGTCGACTGGGTGTGGCCACATGTTGCTTCTCAGCTCACACAGGAGAGGACAGTCTTGCAGGATATGCTCTGGTGTCTGTTCCGCCTGCTGACACTGGCAGAGAGCTGTTTGACTTATTCTAGTCTATATAAGTGTTTGTTGAGTCTGCAATGTCCTGTGCTTAGTCTTAATATAATGACCTGGTCTGTTCTGTTTAGGTCTTTGAGGGAGTTACTAATTGACATCCATTATGCATGGACAATTATAAAAGAAAGTCATTGAATGTCTCTTTTCTCTAAATGTTTCTTGTTTGTTGTCTCAAACAGTGGCCACAACTAGTCATGTTGTTTCTACCTTCTATCTCCTCTTCTTCTTCAATAATCCAGCAACATTCAGGAATTTACTCTTCAAGTCAATGTCATGTAGTTGCATTACCGTCTCATAGGAAATGAAACAGCAGGCCGACTGGTCAAGGAAGGTGCTGCAGAAGAGCAACCGGATGCGCCAGTTACCTACCACCAAACGAAAAGAATGATTAAATCAATCAGAAAGCCACCAAAGCCAACACAAGACGACTACTTTAATATCAGCAGATTGGAGCAAGTTGACATTCTGCGCCTTAGAATAGGACACAATCGACTCCGCAACCACATGTATACAAAATTCAAGATTGGCAATTTAGCCATGTGGACAGGCATATCACTGCAGAGCACATACTTCAAGACTGCCTTAAATATGATATACTAAGGCAAACTAACTGGCCTAACGAAACAACACTCGACAGAAAACTACATGGACCTCTGTGTGAGCTACAAAAGACAGTGAAGTTTATACAAGAGACAACATTGAATGTATAGACAATGTTTCAAGCGAACAAGAGGAAAGGAAGGCAGGATGTAGTTGCATGTGTAAGTTATTGATTTTTATAAAGGAGTGTCTGGCCGAATGGATTAGAGTGCTGGCTCCCATTTGGGAGACCCGGGTTCAATCCCCAGTACGGTAAATGAGTTTTTTTTCTGTCAGGGGCATAAAGAAAAACTCCTAACATGAACAGTTTTGCAGTGACTGCACTAGCCATATGGCCATTAAATTCCTCACGCTCATGTCCCCACTTTCCTACACCAGCCTTTTTTTTTTTTTTTTTTTTTTTTTCTTTCGTCCGCTTTCAACTCAGGCGAAGTTTCATCTCTGAAACTGATTTTTGCGTGAAAATCCGTTTTCCAATTTCTTACAATGGCAGCAGCGTGCCCATTGTAAATTACTTTCACTGGCAGCCGTGTGCTCAATGTACTCGTAATTAGTATTCCCTCGCCATACAGGCAGATTTTCTCCGACTTCAGAGGTACTCACGTTATCGTCCTGAGTAAGACCAGGGACTCGAACAAATGCCGGACAGTAGGATCGAACCCGAGCTATGAGGCGTCTCACAGCTAGCAGGCCGAGTTACTATGAACTACTCTAGGCAGTCCCCCCCTACACCAGCCTAAAAAGCGGCATTACAGACAGTAACTATAGTTTTGTTTTAGTCTTTTTATTTAATGCTTTTTATTGTACATGTGTTCCATTTGTTGGGCTTTAACACTTTCGCTGCCACCGACGACAAAATACCAACTGCGGTTGTCGACTTTTGTCGGCCGACATGTGCCGCCGCCGATGTCTTTTTTAAACGGGAAGTATCGCTTGTCGCGGGGTCCCGTGGCGTACTATTTCCGTATTGTTCCGCGAGCTCTCCAAAATGGCTGATCTAACACACACGCGTAAATGTCGGAATAAGTCAGATTTTTCGTAAGTAAATAAAAATTTTCAAAATGGATGACGTAGCTGATGAATAGTGACGTCCAAAATGACTCTTTTCTGACTTTTTAGCCAGTGATAGTGTTAAAACGAACTCTGAATGTGATATGAATTTGAACTGTGATTCACGTGACGATGTTTATAGATCGATAGCAGACATTCCCAGGGGTACAGGAGTAGGTGACGGACACCCAACTCGAAAACGTCTGCAAATCATACCGTGGATAGGTATGTGGATATCAGTTATTACAATAGCTTGTGGATTATAAAGAATATATTCCACATATAGACAGGTTAGTAGCTCATTAATATATGAACACTATTCCATAGTTTAAAAGTCCTAAGTTTATTAGTTTATTTTTACGATTTTTAAAACTGTCACTCTGAAAACTGATTATGCCGAAAAATAGCGTGGCAGTGAGCCAGACTTTGTTGAAAAATGGCTGGCAGTGAAAGTGTTAAAGGGTGAATAATTTTCTGGACAACATCAAGTACTGGGCACTCGAAGAGTGTGATCTAGTTGGATTCTGTTCATGTGAGTATTAATAAAGGTACATTGACTTTTAAGCAGAAAAGTTGTGCTCTGATTTCTTCTTGTACAGCAATTGATGTTGTCATTGGGGGGTTAGGATTAGTTACAGTCTTTAAGATCTGTCAGGTTTCTTTCTATTACTTCTTATAAGCAGAATCTTCATACCTCTGAAGTCAGAGAAGGCTTGCCTGAATGGAGAGAGACACTGCTGATAATCAAAGCAAATCTTGATGCAAAAATCAGCCAGAATCAACATGCTAGACGTCCTGACTATGCCTGAATTCATAGCAGGCGAATGAGAAGAATAAGCAGATTCTTACAGAAAATAGATGAGTGACCTGTGGTGCCTTTGCATGGCAGACAGGATACTTCCTTACAGCTTCCATACAAGTTAACTGACTGGTTCATAGTTTTACCCCCTAATTCCTTAGATACACAGAGCACTCAGATCTAGTCAGAATCCATCCTCCTTTCTCAGTTAGGTTTGAGATCGTACATGTTACAGTTTAGAGGGTTTTACAATATTAGAAATTATTTATATTACTTTCATAAATTAACTGGTAGAAAGGCAACAAGTTGAATGTGTTACAACTGTGCAGTCCAAAGATTTATTATATTGGGACACATCTGACTGATAATTGTGGAGGTGTGGGCGGCACTTTACAATTGCAATACTACTACTAATAACAATATTAATATTGTTGAAATGTCAACGCTTTCTCTAGTGAAAAAGCAAATGGTGGCAGTAGAATGGTTACAAAATAAAACAAGGTTGCAAAAGTGGGAAGATCTGGTTCATGGGCGTGCTCCAAAAAGAAAAGTTGAATAATGGTTTGTTTTCTTGAAATTTGATTAGATCTAAATCTGGCGGAGTAAAATAGGACATCATGGCGCCTGCTGCATCGCATTGGACAGCGCTATGTTACAATATCTAGTTAACGTCACATTATCAGTTCCTGAATTCATGCACAAACATATAAGCAAATATACATACCTTTGAAAGACCATTAAGTACTGGAATGAGGAATCGAACATCAGGTACTCTCTTGTGATATAAATCTCGTATTCTCTCAACAAGCTCAGGGGATGGAACAGCTGAAAACAAAATAGCAAACTTTTTTTTTAAAAACAAGTTAGGCAATAAAAAACTTCCATTGCTAAACAATGCTGTGATAGGAGAGCAATTAATCAGGTGCCTCATAATTGGAATTTGGCTCCATATAGCACTGGGTCACATGAGGATTTCCTGCCAACTCCAGTTAGAAGTCCAAGACAATTAATTCTATTACTAAAAGGGTTGGCAAAGATCAAACATATCACAAAGAGTGATTAAAATTGAGTCGTAAGAAACGAAAGCAAAGAAGAAGTATCTTCTCTGCTCAAAGATAATGTGGGTCAAGGTAAAGTTTATAGTGCTCATTTCTCACCATCAAATGACTGTGTCACTAGAGTTCTCTTTGCTTATAAGTAAAAGTCAGTTGCAAAAAGATCACTTGTGCCTCAACGCGTTTGATGGTATAATCATTCAAATAGTGATAGCAAGAAGAAGAACGTGTAGTCTCATCATCAAGGAGGAGTGCATGATGATCTCCCTTCCTCTCCTATTGTGTGAATTTTTTTTTCTCACTGAGGTTTGCTTCTGATATGTGCTCTTTAGTGTGAAAGTTAGCATGTTCAGTTGCCAGGTTCACTTCCAAGAGGATATAGCAATTTATCATACACTTGTATATACAATACAGCTATATATCAAACAGAAAATATCAAAAAGTATCTGGAAAAATGGTGTTTGTTACATTGCATCATAGTTTATAGAGCGGTCACAATATCTGTGCATTTGGCTATACACACCATTGTTCAGTTTCATAATTTTAGGTGCAAAGTTACACTTCCTTCTTTGATCCCTGATTGCAGACTGTTATCATGACCACCATTTGAAAGTGGAGTCGAGTTTTGATCAGTGTGAGAAGTTTCATATCCACCATGGAATCATCCTTCTACTCCTTCTTCTAACCTAACCAGGCTGCAAGTGTTCACTCTTGAGCAGTCAATACCAAATTGTAGAATCTGCATGTTTTCTGCAGTTGTATGTAATCATTCAAAGTTAGCCCCCTGAGACAGATCACACACAACATTTTGATGATGCAGATGACAATTCTTACCTCTATCTGTCAGAATATGAATAACCCTCATCACTAAAGTTTCTGATCCTTTAGGGCAGTTTTCTACAAGGGTCAGCAGCTCAGGTGAATCCATACCCATTCCTTTGACCTGTTGATGAACAATCAGACAAATAACACTTTGCGAACAAAGATGAAAAACTGGTTCAATATGGAGAAATAAAGAGTGCAAGATAGCCAAACGAATTATTACAACTATTGCAACTAAGAAACGATCAAAGAATATCAAAGCAGGCATTGAAGTGGGATGCAAAGGGTTCAAAGAGAGGACGACCTAATGAGACCCTGAAATGTACTTTGCTGGGAGAGGTAAGAAATATCGAGAAATATCAGTCTCAGTTCCATGGAGGAGATTGAGCAAGTTGCCCAGGATAGAGCGGTGTAGAGAAATTGCTTGCAGGCCCTATATAGTGTATAATGGTACGAGAGGAATTATTATTACAATACAGACTAAAATCTGAGTTATAAAAACTGAACATCAAATATGAAAAAACAGACCCAAAAAATAACCACAAAATAACTGAAATATGGGCAACATATACAACGTACATATATTATGATAAAACATAATACATATAACAGTAGAGACTATCTAATAGAATCAAAACATTAACAAAATATGAGACAACTAATAAAAGAAAATGAGTCAATATGGCACACAAACATACAATAAATATAAACTATGATTATTCACATACTTTAAAAATGAATGAATACAACAAAACATAACATAATATGCAATTTAATGAAGACTGCAGAATATACAATAATAAAGTGTTGCTTAACTATGAAGAAGCAGACACCAAATGCTTGTCTGAATGTAATGCATAGTTGAATACATTATTGCATTTGACAACAGACATTAAGTACTTTCAAAAACAATAGCACAATAAATCAATATTTATCTGCAATAATTGAAAACTTCAATACATCTACCAATATATGCTGTTGCATGAGCTATAGATTATTTCCTGACAAATATGTGCAAACAAGTGTCTTGCTAGCATTGTTGATGGACACACACACTTGCCCTTCCTTCAAGGGAACATTATTCTAGAGTCAACAATGACTGAAGTAGGCTTATTGCATCAATCAATAAACTAATAATGTTCTTTGGTCAAATTATACAAATAAAGATTTATTATATTTGGCTGACATGACAAACCAACAAAATAGTAGAATAAAACTGTACACAAATCAAAGAACAGAACAATATAGAAGGTAACAACACAAAGATTATATTAAATGAATGAATGGGCAAAGAAAACATTTGCTCTGAACATATTATCAAGGTAATTCCACTGTTAATCAATATTTCAAACTACTAGTTGATCAGTTAAGAGGTACCAGTTTCATTATGGCACATTGCCATCAATAACCATGCTGGAAAATGAATATTGGACTATGAAATTGTGACTAAAATATGTGGAGAAACAGAAAATAAAAGGCTATCTTATAAGAATGAAAACTGGTAACTGCCACTTTCCGTCCACAATAGTAAAAGATCTGGTCTGAGACCATGAGGAAGGACAAGTGTTCAATGGATAGACATCACAAAAAAAGGCAACATGGGCTCACAACAATCTCTACAACACACTAGCTTCAACAAAAAGAACTAACTTTCCCCACCATGCTTCACTGCATACTGGCTAGACAAGATAAAAGAAGACACTGGTTTTATCTGACAATAGACATAAAACAAAATAAGTGAAATTAATGAGGTTATGAAAGAAATTTATGATGCTTCATAAAGAAAAATATAATAAGAATACGACAAAATATTCAAATGGAAGTGAGAATAGAATATCTAAAAATGGGTCTAAAGCCGAAATATTGACTTCATTGCACAAAGAGTTACCCCATATGGCTCTGCCCCTCTCTTAAGAAATGGCACGCAACTTGTGAGAGTATTGCATAAAGCATGAGCTCCTAGAGGTCTCAGGGAAATATACACATGTGAATAGAATGGTGCAGTCTGTATTCAAACCCACAACCTTCTGAATGCATGGCAAGGGTGTAACCACTTAGCCACAGAGAACAGAATACACAGAGAAGTAGTGAAAGAAAGATAAGTCTGAATAAATTTTTTTTAAATGATTAACTGCCACTGGAGTCAATGTGTTCAAGTTGAACAAGTAAAGTAGACTATGAAGAAAAGCAAAGCCATGTGCGTTAGTTTGACAACAACTTGACTAAGTAGTCATATGTGTAGTCTGAGCTTACAATTGAGACAATAACCCTTAGCAAAATTATTCAATACATTGTGTTGTTGGTAAAACTGAAAATGGTGGACAGAATGTCAGTGTCACTTAGAAATGAACTGGGAACACAATTATTACATCTAACACTTGTTTATATCCAATACAATATGGAACATGGGCAGTGTATCAATGTCATAGCAAGAAACGAAACTATTGTCAGTCTTTCTAGTATCTACACAATTTTGGTGCAATCACAGACTCACTGGTCACATTATGTAGTCTGTATGCCAGACATCGGCTACCTAAAAAAGTCTTATTTGTTAAACCACAGAAAGATAAAAGCTCCTATGGCTGCCAAAATAAGTGTTTCAAAGACATGCTCAAGATGCTGCTGCACAAGGCCTAACTATTTGACACACAACTTGGCCACAGTACAGTAGTTTGTGAAACATCCAGAACTACACTAGCAAAACAAATGAGATAAGTCAGAGAAGCAATATAACATCCAACAATTGAAACAATTCCTGCCCAGGAACCTTCTAGGCCCACATCTGGCACATCAGTCATCACCCATAGACTGACCCGGACATGTCATTTTTTATATCAGTTGAATGATCAGTGGTCTTCATTACTTGTGATAAACAAACAATAACATATAAGAAGATGTAAATGAGTCAGTGGACCAGAACTGACCAGGACCCACTACTACAACATCTGGACATTGTCAACAGACTCTCTGAATCAGAAATGGTTCTCTTCTTCTTTGCGTTCATTCTTTACGACCAATTTTAATCACTCTTTGTGAAAGGTTTGATCTTTTGCCAAGAACATGTATACGTTGCACATTGGTTTGGTAGACCCTAAACGCATAGATTTCTACACGTTTAGGACACATGCATCCGATTTCAGCCAAACCTTCTTAGTCGCCTCTTACGACATGCATGGCAGGTAACAGTGGTCCTATTCTTTACACCCCAAATTTGGGCGCCGGTAACCACTCGGGCAAGAAATGGTTCTAAGAAATGAGTTGATTCTGATTTTCATATTTGTTGGCTTATATGCTCTGATATAACTAAAACAAGGTTCATCCTTAAGTTGAAATGAGCTTGCCTCAGATTTAATCCATATATAACAAGACAAAGAACTGCACACTGCATTATGGCAAAGCAAACAGGATCAAAGAGTGACGGTGAACACGTAGTCAAAAAAAAAATACAAGCTGAAAATGGATGTTGGGTCAAAATGAGCATCATACATGACATTATAAATCATTGAAAGATCAAGGAGGGAAGAGCAAAATAACAAGGAGAGAAGAGCAAAATAAGAACACATAAGCTGCAATAAATGTTCAGGTACTCACTGGAACTTCCAGCACTCGGAGGATTGTACGTTTGATATCTGCAGTTGTGGCTGTGTAGACGTTAGCTAACCTGGCAACAGATACAATAATAGAATTGGGCCAATGCACACTAATAAAAGACCAAATATAAATATAGAAAGATTCAGTCCAAATTAAATCTGGTTTTATTTATCTATATCATAAAATAATTCAGTGAACTATTAACAATTCTGATGGTTACACTACAGAAGTAAATCTAGGGTTATTTTGAATGGTTTTTCTTGACATTCAGGAGATTGCTGATATGGAACTTTGAGCCTCAGGCCCTTTTCTAAATATACTATCCCGGCTGTGTGTACAGTGAGAGAACATTTCATCCTGGCTTTGTATATACTAAGAGGACATTCACCTCTGGTAATCAGTTAGATACAGAAATAGAGGATGGAAAACTGCATTCCCTGTCATCCTTAGAGTGCTAGCATAAGTAGTCATATGTGTAGTCATATGTAACTACCTCTAAATGACCCCCACCCCCAAACCTTCATCCATCATAGAATCCTCCTGCTATTGCTTTCTGACTGGTGGGGTCTATTTTTACCGTTTTTAAAATCCATCAGCAACAAATTTGCTTCCAAACTGCCTGCCGCGGAGTTTGAATCAGGTACTCTTGGGTTGTGAGCGAGCTCACTACCGCTTAAGCTACAGACGCCCACTTCCTAGTAATTAATGTGTAAGAATTGCTATAGTTTCACCACTGACTTGATGTAATTATAATACAACAGAAACAGTCAATGTTACTTACTCATGGATAAGTTTGTGATTGGTAGGCAAGAGTCCCAGGTGCAGGTATAGATGAGCCTTTATCAAATCTTCTGTCCAAGTCTCTGGTGTACCTACAGTTACTAGAACCAACAAAAATTATGTTATTATACTATTTACAATCACAAAAGCTACATTTACTTCCATGACCAATATTAAAAAATGTTCAAATTAATTTGCATTGCTAAATCAAAAAAGGAAATACAAGAAATAACAGACATATGAATCCCCTGAAAGAATGTTGGATTGAGCAAGTTACATCTGAAAGTCTTTCACTTAGTATTAAACAGTATTAACAGTATAAACAGTGTAGTACATCCAATCGCTGACTTCAATCGCTCTTAGGCTCAGGTCACACACAAATCACAAAGAGTGGTTAACAAGAGGTTGATATGTAGCATTCTAAGAAGAAGAGAGAAGATTGGAACATGACCATGTCTGAATTACATCAACATACAGAATGAATCAGTTTAACCAACTAGTAAGAATGTAGACAGATCACATTGTATATAAAGCCTCAACAGCAGAACATCAGGAGAGAAAGACCAAGGAGGTCTAATAATGAACATCAGGAGTTTTTACGCCAGAAGAAAAGAAGAGGCATTAAAAGACAGATTATCTATGCCAGTACATCTACAACAGAACATTAGGAAAGAAGGCGAGAGGAAGACCACAAAAAGATGGTTAGATGGCATAGCAGAATCCTGTGAAAGAGCAAAAATAACAATCACCCAAGCCACCAGAACATTGCAATACAAAAACAGAAAAACACGACACTGGGCAACAATCCAGTAGCAGTGTGGCGATAAAAGAAGAAGAAGTACATCTAGTTTTCAATAAACACATCATGTATCATTAGCTACCTAGTATTTAGTTTTGTTGAATTTGTTGAAATCTTAAGCGAAACAGTTCACAAACCTTCTGGTTTAACAGCAAGTCCTGGGGGCTTAGGTTGCAGCAGTTTCTTGAGTTGCAAGTTGGCGTATCTCTCAATCTCTACTTGCATTTTACCATTGGCATGAAGACTTTGAACTGATTTAATGGCAACATTTCGGACCTGGAAAAAAGTTCCATTACTTGTCTTTGTGTTAACTTATCCATATTGGAAATAATAGATACATGGACAATAAACAAGCATTTGGAAGACAGAATGAATGCTTTTAAAATGATAGGTAGCTAGTGACAGTTGTAGTACTATGGAGAACCAATGAAGAGTAAGCATAAAGTGCATCAATCTAGGGCAGTGTTTCCCAAACTATGGTCTGCATACTCCCAGGCGTCTGCTAGGTATTCACAGGGAGTCCTCAAGCGCTTGAAGAAATATTATCATTTCTGACATTTCAAAAATAAATTTTTAAAACGTATAAAAACAGCGGTAAACTGGTTCTACTGCGAAATCAAAGGACCCGGACCAGACCGGAGTCTAAATGTCTGATAGGACAAAATGAAAGATATTTGAAGTTTGCCGCAGTCTGAGAAATTGGAGCCAGCTTGACTGTTGGTGTGGTGTAATAATAACTCCATCGCTAGAAGATTTTCCTATATAGAAACTTTTTGGGGTCCATGCAGCAAAATGTATTAAAAGGGTCCAATGTAATGCAAAGTTTGGAAACCTCTGATCTAGAGATTTATCTAAATTACCTCAGATTTATCAGTGCTTGTAAATTCCAAGAGTAGTTCCAATATCTTGGGTCTGCAAGAAGGTCGGTTGTTTATCAGCTGTGCCAATGTCTTCATACCTGCTTCTATGTGTTTCTGTTGTAATGTAATATTCAAATAATCATTTATGCTGATGACAAATAATATGTAGACACAATTCACTGATAATATGTGCATATTAATCAAGATGTCATCAATATGTAATAAAATGAAAATGAAAAATAGTGGCATATCCTTTACAGGACATAGCCCTCAACCACAATAAACGAGTCATCGGCACAACTTATTCATTCAGTAGTTTGCCATTACATTCTAAACGATGAGGTCTATTTTTACAATTCGTAACAATCTACGGGAATGATTTTGCTTCCAAGCTTGCCTGCCACAGAATTTGAATCAGGCATGCTTGGGTTGTAATCAAGCTCACTACCACTTAATAAGAAGACTGCTGTAAATGTAGCAAGATACGTAATATTGTACATTGCTGCTGCACTAACACATATCTCATTTTATTTGATTATACAGTCATATAACTGTCATGTAAATGTGTCAAGATCAAACATTAAACCAGTTCTACGGGCAATCTAAAAATCTTTTCTTCTTCTAACGCTCCGTATCGACAACTTCTTAACCACTCTTTGTGATTTGTATATGATCTGAGCCTAAGAGCGATTGTACGTTGTGCCACTTATGCGCCTACAAGTAGGACAGCACATCCGATTTCTGAGACGCTTTTTATTTACTAGGGTAGCTTCCCCAGGCCCCTACCTCAGTCGCCTCTTACGACATGCCTTGTAGGTCACAATGTTACTATTCTTTGCTCCCTTGCGAGCCTTGTTAACACATGTGCGCTGTACATACAATTTGTGATATTATGCTTGTCCGACTACGATGGACAAGAATACACAGGTGTTGTCATATACTTTGCATACAGAAGGCTTTTATTCGTTATCATCAAGTTGCATGTCCCTTCTGGAACTTGGCTGCCATGACAGCAGTCCTGATAAGCTCTCTATTCTGTGCAAGTTGACCGGCATCAGCAGCAGTCATTCTCAGATCGTCAATGACATCTTGCACCCATTGTCTTCTTGGTCTTCCTCTCATTCTTCTTCCAGGCACCATTCCCTCCAAAATTACCTTCTCTAGGCACTCATGTCGTTTGATGTGCCTGAAATATTTAATTTTCCTTGATGTTAGGCTTTTATTAGGAAACAGAAAATTTTTTTCCTCTACTTTCTATATTTAGATTTCTCTAGAAACTTGTTTGTATGTTTGCTGCAAAGAAGTAAAGTCTTATCAGATGGTAATACAGATATATAACATACAAGATCACCAGAGGTTTCAGATAAGACAGGTTAGCTCTATTATAACAGCAACATGTGTGTGCATGTATATGTATGTGTATATGTGAAATAACACTCACTGGGATAGTGCAGTATCTTTTCACCACAGCAATAGCATTGCTTGTGATTGCTGGGGCTTCCAGAACAAGGCGGTGGAACATACTGGAGAGATAAGTAGAAATTATGACCAAGTCAAATCACTGTTTGAATGTAATGACTGGTAACACACACAGTAAACACACTGCAACTATTGAATATAATAACATACACAGTTAACACACTGCAACTGTTATTTTTAATAATAAAAGACAAACAGAACATGATAATGTTTTACATTTTTACCAAGGACAGCAAGAACTAAAGTTGATGTTTCTATAAAAGCATGGCATATGTGAAAAATACACATTTAAAATTGATCTATGAAATAATATCACAAGTTCCCCTACTATTGTCTTGAGTAACATTACATCAGATAACCGGGGGACTGCCTAGAGTAGTTGATAGTAGCTCGGCCTGCTAGCTATGAGACGCCTCATAGCTCGGGTTCGAACCTACTGTCCGGCATTTGTTCGAGTCCCTAGTCTTACTCAGGACGATAACGTGAGTACCTCTGAAGTCGGAGAAAATCTGCCTGTATGGCAAGGGAATACTAATTACGAGTACATTGAGCACACGGCTGCCAGTGTAAAGTAATTTATAATGTGCACGCTGCTGCCATTGTAAGAAATTGGAAAAAACGGATTTTCACGCAAAAATCAGTTTCAGAGATGAAACTCGTCTGAGTTGAAAGCGGACGAAAGAAAAAAAAACACATCAGATAACCATTGATGCTCAGAGAAGGACATATACATCACATATACACCTGACAACAACAAACGTATACCTGTCCCCATGATGGTCATCCATGTCCAAAAGGCCAACCAACAACTTGGTCAAACACTCATCGTAATTACCCAGTATAGGCTGTGTGTTCTCACCAACAAGATTGGCACTATAGCCCTGACAGAATGCATACTCCTGGTATAGCCAAGAAAATGCCAGATCTTGACGACTACGAAGATCATTAAAGATGTTTTCCCCGCAGATCTGAAGCAAGAATTATATCTGAAAATGTTGTCTAATAATAACAAATTCATCATCATGTTATTTTCTAAAGCAATAATTAAACAAGTTTCTTTAAGTCCAATTTGGCAATAGTTGTTTATCAAATGAAAACAAGCCTCTTGAAAAATACAGCACTTTTTTTTTTAAACTGACTGTCGAAACAACATTTTCACACTTTTTTAATGTAATGCACTTATTTATTTCTCGCCACTCTCTGTAGCATATGAGACTTCTATAACAACTCTTCATGCTCGCCTGTGTTTTGTAACTAGTACCACAGTGTTTCATATCAGAGATAAACCGCACATTCCTTCTTCCATCAAGTTCTTGATGTTTCTTTCCCTTCTTGTTGCCAAGTGTTGGCTGAAAAAGATAACTGCCGTAGTCAAATATTTATGTATTAAAATTAGTTGGCTGTGTCTCCCTCCCTGTTGTCCCACAACAATGTGCTGGAAATGCATCATTGTTTGGTCCACAGCTGCTTATTCGTCCATTCAGCTAAAAAAAGTGACAGTTAACAGGATAGGGACAAGTTAGAGACAGGGAATTGGTGAACTCAAATCTAAATGCATCAGCCTAATACTATGAGATTCCAAATACTTCACAACTATACTTCATTTTACACAAAGAAATTACCTTTTTAAAAAAAACATAGTGGAACAAAATATTTTAAAAGCTAGAAATGAAGAACAGAATATAATATTGCATTCTCCTGTTTCGCTTTGGATTCCAGTCATATGTTGTTTCTTGAAGGAACAACTATCTTCTTCCATTTACAATCTTTACATGTATTAGTTGCTGCCGAGGGCATATCATGGCATTCAAGTAATGGTGAATCTACAACCCAAAATATATTAACCAGACTGCAAGAATACCAAGTCACATGTGGTGTAGCTAGACAAAAGCACTATACTGGTAGCCAAAGAAGAATAGTAAACCAAAAAAAAACCGGTGTCATTAGTCACCTTACGCTCAGAGTCATACTGAGGAGATCAGAGCACTTATGGACTAATTGGTTCAATGGGCAGTGATGATGATCCAACGATAAAGCTAAACTAATATGATAGCATAGATTGTAATGTGTAAATGTTCGGTTTCTAGTTCTACTGCACACTTGGATCAGCATCTTTTGGCTCTGGTGGTTGAATTTTCTTTTCCAGATGCCTTTCAATCCAGCAGACGAAATGTCTTTTCGGCCTATGAGCTCAGCATTTCCCCATACTTCTGTTGGACTTTTATTGTCTTAATCTTTCATGATAACATCCTCTTTGTCTCAGAAAACAATAGGTTTAGCATCGCATAGTGTGTTTTGTGCTGAGTAACATTGTTGTGACTGTAGTTGTCCATTCCTTAACTTTAATCTTTCATTTACCAGAAACTCCACAAAGCACCTCAGGCTTGAGACTAAGTGTGACCATCATGTAGGAGGATTGTCTTTTGGGGTTAACTAACTCCATCTGTGAATGAACTAGCATTTGTTTAACTACTACCTAATGTATTCAAGACTGCAAGTGAAAACAGGCATTGTTTCAGAGGGACAACTACAGCAATTTGTTCCTAGGAGAATTATGAGAAGTATTAGAACATTTAAAAAAAGAAATCAACAAAAGAAAGAGTATTATATTCATGATTCTTTCTTCTTGTTTTGTTGTCACACTGTTACCGGGTTGTTGCCCAGTGTGGTGGTTTTCTGTTTTCACCTTGCATTGCTCTAGTGGATAGTTATTTTTGTTTATTTTACAGGATTCTGTTATGACATCTAACCATCTTATTCATGGTCTTCCTTCTATATTCATGAGTGTCCACGTTAAAAGTCATGTCTCATGTTCTGTTGTTTACCCAATAAAAGATACTTACTTTTCTTACAAGCCTGTCCAAATAATGTAGTGAGGGTTGCAAGAAGCTTTATCCTGTGATGGTCCACATGACCAACGGAGGCTGCTTCTGTCAAGACATAACATCAAATCAGTATTTATGTAGGCCCTTATAGAAGTATACCTTCTAGTTTGAAAGAGCATTAGTACATAAAGTGGTCAAGTGTTTGCATTGCAACCAAAAGATATCAGAATCACTACCTTTGAGATACATTATTCCTGTATAATCTCCATAATTTGATTGATTTATTGATTGATAGGACTATCATCATTGCACTTTCGGTGAGTAACCATGTGCGCTCCTATCTCTTTCTTACACAGGAAGATCTCAGCGGCAGTGCACAAAATCTGTCACACCAGCGAGGGTCCAAAATCTAATTTAGAAGATAGTTAAAATATTTTGCAAAAAACTTGCATTTTTGAATCTTTCTAATGAATTTTGACCGTCAACCGATATCCAGCCTGCTCTTCTAGATTTTGAACTGTTACGGGTTCTTTTACTTGCTCAACTTGAACACGGGCCTACATTTTATTGACTGTTTCCAATAGGACTAGGAACTTGATCACAACTACACTGAGATCAGGGATCTCTGGAAAAAAATCCCCATAGCTCTACGAAGGAGCAAACTAAGTAGCTTTGGAATGATAGCCGATCACCTAACTTCTATGTCACTAGATGGAGTAGAATTTTTCATACCAAACTAAGACTATTAGGTTTATCCTAGCCTCAACTTGTTTATGTGTTGCTGATCAAAGAAGATTGGAGATCTGGCCAACAGAAACAACACTACAAGACAAACTATGGGGAACCGGTGAAGACCTCAAGCGCACCGCCCTGTTTATGACACATACCGAAGTAGTCGCATAGTAAAAGTTGATCGCAGAAGAAGAAGAGCGGATCAAAGAAAAATACAAGTCTAACACTGTATTCCCTAATAAATCACATGGTATGAAAACAGGTTCTTTACTTTTTAACACAGACACCAAAAAATCGCCTGTGTGGTGCCGGGGTCCGCAAGGGAGCAAAGAATAGTACCACTGCGACCTACAATTCATGTCGTAAGAGGAGACTGATGTAGGACCTAGGGAAGCTACCCTAGTAAATAAAAGCATCGCAGAAATCGGATATGCTGGCCTACTTGTAGGTGCATAACTGGCACAATGTACAATTGCTCTTGGGCTCAGATCACATACAAATCACACAGAGTGGTTGACAAGTGGTCGATATGGAGCGTTTGAAGAAGAACACAGACAAAAAAATTGTCTGCCAAATGTTCTAAGTTAAAGTGATCTATAAATATCAAGTGTATATTAGTATCCTACTTTCAGCATGTAGTATACGTTCCATAGTCTGGTTATTCACAGCCTCCATAGTTTTATCTGCTAGTTTCTTGGTCACAGTTGACAACTGGAACTGTCTAATCTTTTTAACTGTCTGTGGAAGCTACAATAAAAAAAAGGAAAAATCATATTTATACAAATTTTAAATGATGTCTACTTGGTTAATTCTTCTGCAACTTCAATAATTCAAGTGTACAGGTCCTTGCCATTACCTACCATACTTCAAGATCTGCGTTGGTGTCCTAGATTCATTCATATCTTTACGCCAATGTGGTGCCAGGGCCTGTAAGGAAAGCAAAGAATAGTACCTCTGCGACCTAAAAGGCATGTTGTAAGAGGCGATTGATGTAGGACCTAGGGAAGCTACCTAGTAAATAAAAAGCATTGCAGAAATCGAATGTGATGGACTACTTGTAGGCCCATAACTGGCACAGTGTACAATCGCTCTTAGGCTCAGATTACATATAAATCACAAAGAGTTATTAACAAGTGGTCGATATGGAGCGTTCAAAGAAGAAGAATTCATATCTTTCTCAAGGTGACTCTGGTAGCTAGCAAAACCCCCAGGTAGAACATCAACAGATATTGACAAACAATTCATCATTCACATAACTAGAACACATCATGTGGACAAAGTGACTTCGAATTTTGTGATCTTTAATGATGCACACAAGAGAAGATACTGAGTAGACAGACTACATGGAATGAAAGAATGTCAACAGCTGAGATGATCATCAATGCCAATAGGTACAGTACTGATCATGATGATACTATAAGCTTATTGTCATATAACTAGAGGCATAAGTACAGCCAAATCAGTTATTTTAAAATATATTTCATGTGAAAAGATGGAGCATACTCTGAGAAAAAATGATCAAAGATTCACTCATAAAGCAGGCATTGAAGTGGAAGGCAAAAGGTTCAAGAAAGACAGGATACCCTAGGGAAACCCTGAAATGGACTTTACTGAGATAGGCGAGAAATAGCAAACTCAATTCCATAGAAGAGATTGAATGAGTTGCTCTGAATAGAGCGATATCGGGAAATTGCTTGCATGCCTTACGTAACGTATAATGGTATGAAAGGGATATAATAATATTTCCTGTAAATCCTAGGGTTGAAACTATCACTCTCTTCCATCAATATCTAAAAGATTTTGTGATGAATTGATGACACATACAAGTAAAATTCACAAATTAATGTAAACACTTACTGGAAGCTGTGTTATTTTTAGTTTTTTATGTGTTTCTTCTTGCTCCTCAGTTTTGAGACCTAAAGTACATAATAAAATAGAATGATTGAAAGAATGATTGAAAAAAAGCCGCACAATGCAAGCTTTCTATTGTAAAACTCATCAATTAATACTAATAAAAGTGTTTACACATTATACAATTACTCTTTCCTACATTCGGTAGAGAGGAAAACACTACCAATATCTCCATCAACACACTCCCATTAAAACAAGTCAAGAACTTTACGTATCTGGGGAGCATTTTTTCAGCAAATGGAAGAATAACTAATGAAATCCAACATATATGCAACAAAGTAAATCAAATAATAGGTCAATTGGTGTCAATTTTAAAATGCAAACATGTCAACATGAACAGAAAAAGAGCATTTTTTAACATTATGCTATCAGTGCCAAACCTGGATGCTGACATCAACTGATACACTACAAATGTGAACAAAACTGTACGTACACACATATACACTAGACATATGCATGTAAATATTTAACATACACATGTGAAAGGATATCAATAGAAGAGGTGTTAAAAAATTATAATGAACATACCTACAACAGTCTGGATCGACTGATTTGGAATTGATGGTTGATCAGAGATGCTTGAACTTATATCAACTTTCATTGCCTGGGATTAAGAACACACTAAGGTCAACAACTAATTTTTATATAAATTATATGCATTTCCTTTCGTGCAGAACATACTCATATTTTTAATCAACATGGTGTTTGCAAAATGACAATATGATTCTGCTTTTTTGGTGTGTTATTTGTGGGTCAGCTGTTGTCGACTAAGACAACTTTATTCCGGTCATGCTAGATCATCAAGCTTGTCATCAAAACAGTCTTCTCCAGGTCTAGATGTCAAGTCTTGTAATGGCTTCTACCAGGTTGTAGCTGATATCTTCATCTTCTTCTTTGAACGTTCTATATCGATTACTTGTTAAACCATTCTTTGTAATTTGTATGTAATCTGAGCCCAAGGGCGATTGTACGGTGTGCCAGTTATGCGCCTACAAGTAGGACAGCACATCCGATTTCTGTGACTATATTTATTTACTAGGGTAGCTTTCCTAGGCCCCACCTCAGTCACCTCTTTTTTTTTTTTTACTCCGATCCAGAAGCACTTGAGCTTTTCAGCTCTTCGCTCGGTGCCATGGACATCGTAACCCTTCGGTTCGGTGCCACGAACACCGTAAATCTGGGGAATCTGTGGCTTTTTCTGCCATCCCGCGAATTGAACCCGCACACAGAGGGATAGTCACCCGTAGTCCAACGCGCTACGAACACGCTGGGCAGACGGGCCAGTCACCTCTTACAACATGCCTTGTAGTCTGCAGTGTTACTATTCTTTGCTCCCTTTGCAAGTCCCGGCAACACACACGTGGTACCTGATACGAGCAATGTGATGACAATGGATCTAATTGTTGCAAGTCCATATCGCTGTAAATGTATGTGTACCTAATTTATTCTGCTATATGCATCATGGTTGACACATGCTGTCTTCGACAGAAAGAGTTAGAGCGTTACAATGTTACATACAAAGTAGAAATGGCTACTTTCATGTATTCATAAAGTATTTATTTTACTATTTCTAACTTTTCGCTCATTCTATATATTGCAAACACAACTTTAATCTGTCTCTTCGTCTTCACTGTGCTAATTCTTTAATATGGCATTTTGTATACTAAAAAAAAACTGTTGTTTAGCTTATACCCACGGTTAGAGGTTTAACTAGAGGGTTCTCTATAGGCTGGAGATTTTGGCCCGCTATGCCAAAGCTGCCGCCATGCAATTTACAAGTAGTAATATTTATTTCTTACCCTCGACAGAGATATACCCCAGACCTTATCTGGGATTCGAACTAATGTCCTCATAACTGAGAGATCAGTGCTCTTATCTACTCCATAATGTTTGCAATTCTTATTTTATTTTCTTGATCTAACCATCTGAGAATTTATTATTCTTTACATTGTTAGTTAATGAAGATCTACAAACCTGCATTTCTTTTCCTATCCTATATACACTTGTTTAAAGACAAAGTAATCACATTTTTTGTATCTAATAAAAAGTAAGACTGCCCCATTAACTTACATGCAGCTGTAACTCTCCAAGACCTTTCCCCATTCCAGCCATAGTCAGTTGAGTGGATAGTAGGCGAGCAATATGACTGATTTGTGTCTGAGTACCTGCAGCTGCTATTGGGGTATAGGTAGATTGGAATTGTGCTGGCATAGAATCTGGAAGCATTACCTGGAAACCAAATACAATGTTAACAACAGACAAGCTGATTGCCAATGAAAAAACAACAACTAAATAGAATCTACATCTCTACATTTAGGACGGCCCTAAATATCATGTAGGTGAAGGTGCCAGCGACACTGAACTTACACAGTAAATCTTCTGAGAAAGTCTGCGCACCCATCTTCAACTAGGTGACTAGAGAACTGATTGCGCTGAGAATTGGACACTGTATTAGTGCACAAATCCATTTGTTTCTCACTGAGTTACACTGATTGTCAATGACAAGAGTTTAAAAAAATCCATCTGAATGTAAGTTTCACAAAGTACAGCAAAAGACAATCAGTGTCTTTATCCAGCACAGCATTTTTAAAACATGAAATTTTATAAGCAAAACTATTCTAGCACAATTTCACATGGATATTATTCTTCTGTGATCAGGTCTGTGGTCATGCTATAGCTTTTATTCTGTAGCCAGGGTAAGCCCATTGTCTCTTCCAGGTAGGAGTAGGAGTGGTTGTCATGTAGCTTCTGCCTCAGCTTTGCATCCTCTGGCCATATATGTTATCTTTGGTAATTGTAGACTAGACTCGAATACCTGGGCTCAACAGTTAACAATAACGAAGACTGCTCCAAAGAAATCTCAAGAGGATTGGCAATAGCAATCAAGAAGTTAAACACAATGTAGAACATGTGGGAAAGCACCAGCAAAATATTAAAATTAAAAATATTGAGAACATGCATTTTTCCAGTGGCTACTTATGGTTGTGAATCATGGATCATTTCACAAAAAAACAAGAACGAAAATCCAGTCCTTCAAAAGTAAGTGCTACAGAAAGATCCTACGAATACCATTGCCAGAAAAAAGAAAGAACACTGATGTCCTGAAAGAACTGAATGTTAAAGACAATTGGCTGACAAACAACATACTATACAGAAAAATTAGATACTTTGGTCACATCAAGCGTCATGATGGCCTAGAGAGAACAATATTAGAGGGCAGGGTCCCAGAACGCAGAGGCAGACCAAGAAGAAGAAGATGGCTACAAGATATTAAAGAAACCATGAATATGACCATCGACAAAGTGGGTGAACTAGCTAGAGACACAGAGTGAATTTCAGATGCGCTGTAAAGAATGTCCTATAAAGCATACACACCTTGATGATGATGAGACTAGACTATCCTGAAGTATGTGTTCGATTCTGGTTACACATGGATATTCCTTTGTGAGGGAAGTCCAAGTCTATAAATGCCACAGCAGTCTGCAGTGGCCGGTTCTTAAGCTGGTCTGTCTGTGTCTTTGTAAAGTAGTGGATTGGGTCAAATCTATCGCCCACACGCTTCTTCCACTTTGAAGTGTATTGGTTGTGGATTATGGTTTTGGCTTGCCTGCAGAACAGTGGATGACTGAGTTGCTCCATTTGGCTACCAGCTCTGGACAGAGCATTAGCTCTCTCCTTTCCTGTAAAACAAGGAAGTCCTGAAACGAATCAGGAGTTGTCTACATGCCAATAGGCCCAGATTAGGCCATACCTATTGGAAGACTTGCTCTACCAGAGTTGAATTTCTATTGATATTGAACTGTTGATATGGAGATTGATTGCCAGCATCATGCTGGTACTGTTCTCATATATTAAAAATAATGCAGCTCACACATCATTCCAAAGAAATATTTTAAAATAATTTTATGACTAAACATTTGTATTTTTTCTGTGTAAAGATGTGCTGTTGCATTTAAGAACAGATAATAGCACATTAAGAGCAAACATCAAACTAAATTACCATGCTGAGAAGAACCAAATCCGTGACATTTTGAGGGGTCAGTCGAGGAAGGATATCGTCTGCAGTCACATCAATTGCTGTCTTACTTTGTGCTGGCTCCATCTTACTTTTCCTACTGGTCCTGTCTGTCCAAGGAGTGACACCATCATCATCATCATCAATCTGCAATAATATATCATTACCAATATATATTTAGCAATGACATTTTCCTAAAATTATTACTAATTACTACAATAGTGAGCAACAATTATTACCACAGCAACATCAATTGAGATGTTTTCATCTATGACTAATAAATAGGAAATGTGGTGAATAGAAAATGTACTGTCTAAAAGTATAACGGGATCACCTGTTGTCAACTTTAGAATACATGTCACAAGTGAAAGCTGTGATAGCACAGTGGTTAAAGCACTTGCTTCATAGACAAGTGGTGCCAGGTTGAAAATCCAGTTAGAGTGGGATTTTTTTCAACTGTACGGCTCTCAGGCTGACCTAACCTTGATTGGGGACCAGAGAAACAGTCAGTGATGTTGACATTACTTATTGTGTGTCGTTGATAAAAACAAATATGGGTCCAACATTGTATTTACCAATATACAGGGTGTTTGTAAAGTTTCACTACACTTTACATGTACAGCAATTGTGAAAAACAAAGTACGCGACGTCATCAAAAAATGTACTCCATAGTCAATTTTGACACAATATGTATGTAGTGAATGACTATTTGCTGGAGTCATTCTTTTCACTCAAAACATAATGGTGTTTTCAACAAAAGAAATTATATCTTTGGTTGAACAAGTGTTTCAGAATAGCGGTTGATACATACGGAATATTGTTCAAAAATTTATAGCAAGATTTCCAGATAAACCACATCCTCATCACATACGTTTAGAAATTTGTTGAGTATGTTTCTTGATACCACAGATGTGGAAGATGCTCCATGATCTGGTAGGCCTGCTATGTCTGAAGAAGCAATCAAAATTTACATTCAAGAAATCGCCCGTGTGGTGCTGGGACCCACAAGGGAAGCAAAGAATAGTAACACTGCGACCTACAAGGCATGTCGTAAGAAGCGATTGATGTTAAGACCTAGGGAAGCTACCCTAGTAAATAAAAAGCATAGCAGAAATCAGATGTGCTGGTCTACTTGTAAGCACATAACTGGCACAATGTGCAATCGCTCTTAGACTTGGATCCCATACAAATCACACAGTGGTTAACAAGTGGTCGATATGGAGTGCTCTAAAAATATCAAGAGCCACGTTGCAGAAGGTATTTGACAACATGAAGAAACGTGTACGATGTGTCTTGAAGCCTGTGGTGGATACTTCCAACATATGTTATAATTAATATTTCATTGGTTCTTTCCAGTTTACCAATAACAACAGTTGCCCATAGCAGCTACTATTTTAACTAATTTCACTATTTTGTTTTAGCACATTTTTTAATGATGTCATGTACTTTGTTTTTCAAGTTGTTCTATGTATAAAGTGTAGTGAGACTTTCAAAACACTCTGTATCTCATAAGATGAAAACAGGTTCTTTATTTAATTTCACTTGTTTGTTTTTTTTAATGCTAGAGTAGTCACCTTCATTTGCACTCTAAATCTGTGACAACACATAAATAAATATTGGACAAGCCCTTGCAATCGTTAGATAAACCTCTGCAATCATGTATAAACCTCCGCATTATATTATAGTGGTCATTTTTACACAGAAATGTGACAATACATATATACATACCTCGGGTTTCATTCTTTTGTTTGATGAACTGGCACTAGATTCCATTGCTTTTCTCTTGCGGCTTTCACTGTCTTTAGGCGTATTTTTATTAATCTGTAAAAGATCAAAATCGAAAAGGTAATTTCAACATAGCTGTAGCACACCATGTTAAGTAATATATTATACGTTGAATTGTTGATAATGTTGCGCCTCAGAACAGTGCGCATGTCAGACTGAAACACAGACTCCAGTCCTGCCCATCATACATACACCAGCGAAATGAAACATGGCCTCATGAACGAAGATTATAGAGCAAGCTATGGGGATCTCAAGAGGAATTACAACTGACATGCAGCTTCATAGTGTCTCATGGTTTAGACGAGCATATGAAACCAATCGTGATGAAATCAGAGAAATGTCTGGTCAACCATTAGTAACATCTGTTACAAGAAGAAGATAGAGATATGTTGGACATACCTTGAGAAGAAATCATCAAAGGATACCAAAACAGGCATTGAAGTGAGAGTCAAAGGGTTCAAGAAAGAGAGGACACCCTAGGGAAACTCTGAAACGAATTTTGCTGAGAGAGACAAAAAATATTGGACTCAATTTCACAGAAGAGACTGAGCGAGTTGCCCAGGATAGAGCGGTATGGAGAAATTACTTGCAGGCCCTATGTAACGTATAGAGTCGAGAGGAATTATTATATATATATATATATATAATAATAATTATTATATATATATATATATATATATATATATATATATATATATATATATATATATATATATATATTACTTTGGCTATAATAAACTTATACTTACTTTGACAGTATAACCTAGACTTTCTTTAAGGAGGAAGATGGTAGTGGTTGGACATACAATAAGAATGCAGAAGACCAGACACTCACATGTGGCTCTGAACTAGAATCCGGGAGGTAAATTGGCTAGGGAAAGACCTAGATAGACATGGAGACAAACTGGAGACAGAGAAGAGGTTGGAAAGACCTGGAATGAACTAAGCTGGCTTGCTCAGACAGATCTGGTTGGAGGAAATTTGTTGATACCTTATGCTTCAAGGGAGTTAAGAGAAGAAGATATTTGTCTATTGTCTATTCCCAGGTGGAAGATGTAGTTGGCTGTCCACTCTTGCCGTTAGCGTAGAGATGGGAGCTTTAATTTGCGTTCTAGGGCTAGATGAGTTGCCCTTGTTGTGTTGTATCTGTGTTTAGGTAGTGTGGTCTTGATATTATCTATCCATCTTTTGCTTGGTCTTCCCTTAGCTCTAGTACCCGATCTCTTTTTATTGTACGCTGTTATTGGTGGTTGGTTGTATTTCATTCTCATTAAATGTCCAAAGCACTGTATTTGTTGTCTTTCGATGAAGAAGATAATAAACCTAGATTTACTTACACTACAACAAACCTGGATGTTGACAGTATATAAAATTTGAACTTTCTTCAACTGTATGACAAGTCTGAACTCACTTTGAGAAGATAGTACATCTGGACTTACCTCTGACTGGCTGGCTCCCAGATCGGTCAGTAAAGTAGAGATCTGGGGAATGAAGTCCACTGATGCTGGGTGCCTTAGCAAGCTCATCATTTGGGTTTTCAGATTCTTACGAACACTGCTAACCTGAGACTTTGCTAGAGTGGGTGGGAGATTAACTGGAGAAGCAAACATACATGAGAGATTAACTGAAGAAGCAAACATACATGAGAGATTAACTGGAGAAGGAAACATACATGGGAGATTAACTGAAGAAGCAAACATACATGAGAGATTAAGTGGAGAAGCAAACATACAAGAGAGATTAAGTGGAGAAGTAAACATACATGAGAGATTAACCGGAGAAGCAAACATACATGAGAGATTAAGTGGAGAAGCAAACATACATGGGAGATTAACTGGAGAAGTAAACATACATGAGAGATTAACTGAAGAAGCAAACATACATGAGAGATTAACTGAAGAAGCAAACATACATGGGAGATTAACTGGAGAAGCAAACATACATCAATTATTTAATTAAATATTAAGTTTATTTAAAAAACAATATTAACAGGAGGAAGGATCCGTCTTGAAGATGTACTACTACAGACAGATGAGACTCTTTCCAGTAGTAAATCAAGGGGTCCAGCTCAATAGATGTTGAGAAGAAGACAAAGATGGTTGTATGCTGCTCAATCTAGACTTGAGATAGTGAATCAGATTACAGAAGACAGCATCAGGGAACCAAACTGATCAAGATTCTACTCAATCTCTAAATTGTGTGGCTGAGAAAAAAGCGGAACAGATTATTCAGGCTGAAAGATGCAGATATCCCAACTAAGCTGCAACACTGTATTAAAAGATATTGTTCAAATCATATTCCAGTAACAATGTATCACAATAAGCACTGCTCACAAGGTCAAAAACTAAAAATATTAAACATGGTAGTTGAAAGATGTTGCTCAGGTAACAATATGGGACAAAGTCAAAAGCAAGAAGGTATATCAGGACCTGAAGATTCAACCAATGCAGATCTGAATAAATAGTTGATAGTTTTGTGTGACATCTCTGGTCAATCACGTTCCTCAATGCAAGTAAACTTGACACTGAATAGATAAATAGTTGATAGTTTCGTGTGACTAAATTATCTCTGCTCAATCAATCACTTTCCTCAATGCAAGTATTTCTGATTTTTTTCAATGTCAGTACAGTTATATATACATTTATGCTCTGCGGTCATTGATTTAAAAACAATGCTTAATAGTATTATACATCAATTCCCTTTCTGCAGTCCTGTCCATCATACCTACACCAATGAAGCTTACAGAGCAAGCTATGGGGAACCCTTCCTAACATAAAGGCAACCTACCTCATCGGCTGAGCATATGAAACAGATCGCAATGAAGATACATCAGAACAAAAATGCTTTTCTTCTTCTTCTTTGCGTTCGTTCTTTATGACCAATTTTAATCACTCTTTGTGATATGTTTGATCTTTGCCAAGAATGTGTATACGTTGCATATTGGTTTGATAGACCCCTAAACGCATAGACTTCTACACACCTAGGACACATGCATCCGATTTCAGCCAAACCTCCTTAGTCGCTCTTACGACATGCGTGGCAGGTAACAGTGGTTCTATTCTTTACACCCCAAATTTGGGCCCCGGTAACCACTCGGGCGAAAAATGCTTTTCATAAATGCTAGTTCAAGTAGACAATTTTCGCCCATGTGCTGTTGTGGCCCACAAGGGAAGTAAATAATAGTACCACTGCGACCTACAAGGCATGTCGTAAGAGGCGACTGATGTAAGAGGCGACTGATGTAAGAGGCGACTGATGTAGGACCCAGGAAGTTACCTATTAAATAAAAAGCATCTTAGAAATCGGATGTGCTGAGCTATCTGTAGGAACATAATTGGCACAAGGTACAATCGCTCTTAGGCTCAGATCACATACAAATCATACAGAGTGGTGAACAAGTGGTCGATATGGAGCGTTCGAAGAAGAAGTAGACAATTTCAAAACTCTCAAAATAGAGAAGTAACTGCTTAGAAACAAGTTTTATAAATTATCTAAAGTTTCTTTTGTGTTCTGGTGTGAAAGTGTCCATCATACGCTATGGTCCAAATTACTTGAAACTTTTTAATAGGGAAATTAATATTTTATTGCACAGTTATGAAGCACAGTTATAAATGATTATTACCATGAAGAGCTTCAAAACTCTGGACAACTTGATCAAAGAACTGAGGCCTCTGTCTGGCAATGGTGGCCAGGGCATTCATAACTGTCATTAAGTTGATACTAGGAAACAGACAATCAAGACATATAAATATCATGCTCAAATCAAATAAACATATACATTGCATGTTATGTATATAATCTTAAGAATATCTATATGGCATTATATCTGCATTATTGATTAATAATGATCACTGATATGGAGTACTCCTTTAAATTCTTATTTTGCATTCATATATCGCTGCTTATACTATATTTTAGTCCTATCACAAAAATTACTATCAATAATGAAGACATTGAGAACGTCACATATTTTGAATATCTAGGCTCTATAATTACCAACAATGGAGATTGTACGAAAGAAGTTAGAAGAAGACTAGCCATGGCTTTCCAGATTGTGGTCAGCATGAAGAAACTATGACACTAGCCATGGCTTTCCAGATTGTGGTCAGCATGAAGAAACTATGACACTACACAAGCAAAGAAACAAAAGTAAGACTTCTGATAACATGCATATTCCCTGTGACAACATATAAATGCGAATCGTGGACCATAACATAAACATTAAAAAACAAATTGAAGCTTTTGAAACAAGGTGCTATAGAAAAGTTCTTAGAACATCCTGGACAGAGAAGAGAAGAAACAAAGACATCCTAAAAGGCCTGCATATCAAGGAGCATTGGCTCATAAATAACATTATGTCACGGAAGATGAAATATTTTGGCCACATTAAACATCACAGCGGTCCGGATTCGAAACCACGACCTGCTGAAGCATAAGGCAAAGGCTTAACCACAAAGACTCCTCACAGAGACATTTATTTGCGTGATATTTTAAGCCTACTTTTAACTACAACTATGAGTAAACCTCTCTAAGAAGTCCTCTCTAAACACCAATTAGATAAGAGATGCTATAAACTTATATATATATATATATATATATATATATATATATATATATATATATATATATATATATATAAATAAACTCTCTTTGCACATGATCACCGCTTAGACTTATGTACCAGATTTCCCCATAAATTTTGCTGTCAAATTTGTAGGGACTCCGTCCCTCCGTACAGCTTCTCATTTAACTATTTTGTCTTATTCATGGGGAAATCTGAATCATGCAACCTGCAGCCTTAGCATGGGTGTGCTTCGTCACATCTTTAGCACCATTTGGCGCTCTGGTGCTTATCCTTGGCAATGTGTCGGGTTTTAGCCAGAATTTACTGGGTTCGCTCTCCGTCAGCTTTGGGCTGTTCCCAGCCGACCTGAAAGGCAGCAGGTTGCTATTTTCTTTAAGGGTAGCTACCCTTAGAAAACCTTCCCTCCCGGGTTGTTGAGTGGCATCTGTCCAGGTTACCAGTCTTTTTTGGACTACTTGGTTTGCCTGCCGTCCAGTTTTGTGTACGGTTTGCTCTGCTAGAACTATATAAACTAATTATATAATGGACATATCCAAATAAACACATACAACAACTATTAAAAAAAACAGTATATATAAATAATGCTATTGTCACTTACCTAGAAATATGTGGAGAGCTCTGGAACTGTAGAAGACTATTAAATGCCCTCTTTCCTTCATCCTCCAGTTGGCTTATCTTGACTATGCTATTTGACTCTGGCACCTGCTCTAATGACATATCAATGTCATTCTTCTTGTTAGGCTCCGAGTCCTATGTAAGTGATAAAGTAACATTTAACAATAGTACAGGTTATTACTCCTCTGTAAACCAAATTTCAATAGCAATGTTTGACTAGAATTCCGCCTGAGTGGTTACCGGGCCCAAATTTGGGGTGTAAAGAATAGAACCACTGTTACCTGCCACGCATGTCGTAAGAGGCGACTAAGGAGGTTTTGGCTGAAATCGGATGCACATGTCCTAAACGTGTAGAAGTCTATGCGTTTAGGGCCTACTAAACCAATGTGTAACGTATACACGTTCTTGGTAAATATCAAACATATCACAAAGAGTGATTAAATTTGATTGTAAAGAACGAACGCAAAGAAGAAGGAGAAGACTAGAATTCTTTAACTGATTCTTCTTCTTCGATCGTTTAATATCGACCACATGTTAAACCACTATTTCTGATTTGTATGCGATCTAAGCCCAAGGGTTACTGTACGTTGTGCCTACAAGTAGGCCAGCACATCGGATTTCTGTCTTTTTTTTTACTAATGTAGCTTACCTAGACCCCTACCTCAGTCGCCTCTTAAGACATGTCTTGTAAGTCGCAGCAGCGTTACTATCGTTGCTCCCTAGTGAGCCCCGGGCAACGCACAGCCGTAAATGATTCGCTACAAAATTAATTAGCCCCTGGATGGAATTATTATTTTTGTCTCAAAAATTGCTGACAAATGTTAATTGACCACTTCATTTCAATTAAAGTATGACTTATTGTATATCTAATTGTATATCTTATTATATATCTAATCTAAGGGAAATGGATGATCTTAATAGATATGTCAACTACATTAGCAAATGTAATGCAGAGATATCTCTGGAATAAAAAATACAAGTATGATGCCCCAAAAAATTAGAAATTGGTGATAAAATATTTTCACTTACCAAAGCCTATATTTTGGTTAATAAACTCTAACTGCTATTTTCTTCCACAGGTAATCCATTTACAAATAAGTTACAGATAAGTTACAAATGACTTATTATATACTGGACACAATATGTGTTGGTGGCACACAAAGTTGCAACATTAGTGTCCGATAAAAATTCTACTGAAAAATGTTGAAATTGAAGTTCATTTGGCATATTCTGGCATCCGTGTCGGTCAATAAAATGACAAAACCACACCGAATATCTGAAGAAAATCTACTTCCTGTAGTAATTTAATTCCGGTTAATACCACTTATAAAAGTTTTAAAAAAGCTACGGAATTGTTAGCGTCTATTATTGGAACATGCATCAAAACGACTGGCAACAGAGATACCAAAAAAAAAAGATATTGTGTAGCAAATCAGTTGTGTTTTTTTAAGATCCAGAAGCACTTGAGCTTAACGCTCTTCGGCTCGGTCCCATGGACATCGTAACCCTTCAGTGTGGTGCCACAAACACTGTAAATCTGGAGAACCTGTGGCATTTCTGCCAGCCTGCGGAATTGAACCCTCAATCACATGGAGCTTGTCACCTGTCGTCCAACGTGCTACGAACATGCTGGGCAGGCGAGCAATCAGTTAAGTTATAGAAGTCCCTACAGAAGAGGTTCATGATGTTGCCCATCTTATGTGATAGTCTGTAGTGAGCTATCTATATTATGTCTCAATTCTTGAATTGTTTTCATTTCTAAATTTATTTTAACCATTTTATTACTTTTAAAGCAGTGAATTTAGCTACTTCTTCTTCTTCGATCGCCTGCTGTCAATTCAGGCGGATGTCATGATGTATTGTGCTTTGACTGATTTTTGCGTGAGGCCTACTTACCATTTGACTGGTGTCCCTCGCCATGTGGTGGGCCTTCGCCGCCTTCAGAGGTATGGTGAATTTAGCAATTGCTAACAAAACAGAAAATGAATGACATAACTATGACTTACTGTAGTTTTTCTTGAAAAGACAAGTGTTAGACCTTCAAGAAACTTGACCACATGCGTTCGAATGCTGAAATATATATAGAGTTATGTTAGAAACTTGTTGACTAGACTTGAATCTTTATGTTATCTTAACTGTTCTCTTCTCTACTTTGTTATGTGTTCAAATTTTTTCCAAAAATTGTTGTTTTAAGCATTGGCCAGAACAACTGGACAATCTTTTTAATCATGGCAGACTTTGAAGATCTGTTTTGGCATGGTAGATTCTGACTTGGTTGGTCAATTGAAACTTAACACTTTGCTGCAATGTTTTATCCCTCATATCAAGATGGACGCTCCTATACTCTGTACTCACTCTGACACTTTTTCCCATGTGTGAGTTTCTAAAGTATTCTTTTAAATTCAAAAGAAATTAAATTGACTCAATGCACAAGCTGGACAGTTCAGGGGGTATTATGCTGTGATGCTTTCACAACATCTAAGACGTGCAGAAGTGAATTCCCACTCCAGCAGACTACATCACAGCAGAAAACATGTCGATCCTTGTTTTGTTAACCAGAACAATACTTTTCAAAGTGACACTCGTACAACCACCAGACATGTGGAAGATGAAAGGGTTGACTCTTTTCTAGCAGATATGTTTTCAAACTTCATCAGAGACAAGGTGTTAATCCTTACTTTCTCATCCAGATCTATATGTTTACAAGGCACCACACTATGGGGAAGTGAAACAAGATCCTAACCAGCATATTCCAAGATCCTGACTGCTTGTGCCAAGTACAAGTTGTGTCTCAACAAAAATAAATATACTTGACAACAGCTAGAAAAAGGGTCCGGACACATGCCTTAGATAATATGATAGGAACAATGTGTTATAACTTACCCATCATTAACAGACTCCAACAGCTCATACAGAAGATTTTTCAGCTCATTCAGGCGATTCCATACTAGGCTCATCTCTGGTCTCGTCTTGGCTTTGTTGATCCACTGTATAAAAAAAACCATCAGAGAAGCTGTTTCATTCATTATTTGTGTGTGTTTTGTTTGTATGTGTGTGCATGAATGTGTGATATTAATTCATATAAATACATACTCATTCTTCTTCTTCGTGTTCGTTCTTTACGACCAATTGTAATCACTCTTTCTGATATGTTTGATCTTTGCCAAGAACGTGTATATGTTGCACATTGGTTTGGTAGGCCCCTAAACGCATAGCCTTCTACACATTTATGATACATGCATCCAATTTCAGCCAAATCTCCTTAGTCGCCTCTTACAACATGCGTGGCAGGTAACAATGGTTCTTTTCTTTACACCCCAAATTTGGGCTCTGGTAACCACTCAGGTGACATACTTATTATATACTGTTATTTGCAACACTTTTTTTAAAACTTCAATTATTTCCAACTCTCATTACTGGCACAACGTACAATCACTTTTAGGTTGAGATCACATGCAAATCACAACAAGTGGTTTAACAAGTGGTCGATATGGAACGTTCAAAGAAGAATGATCATGTGCACATAGCTGGCACTCTGGAGTGTGTTGTGGTTGAATTTTGTTCATGTGATTATTAAGTGGTATGTGTCCAGAGTCTAAATATTTTGATTTTGGCTGTCTATGATAATCTGATCTCTGAAAGGATGTAAAGAGTGGATGAAATATCAGCACTGCAGTAAATGTGTCTTTTTCAGCACTGTTATATTTTAGTCATGAAATAGTGTGCACGCAATACCTAGACTAATGGTTCCCAAGCTTTGCATTACTGCAGACACCTTTTTAAATACAATTTGCTGCCGCGACACACAAAAGTTTCTATATATGAAAATGGACAGGAATGAATTATATGTGCATTACAATAATAAACAATGTCTGCAATTTAACATTTTTAATAAACAGGAAGAGGTTTCCTTTTGCCTTGAACAAGACATGCCATTATTAGCATCATCAGTACATTTGCGTACATTTCAGCCAGCGATCCACCCTGAAGCTCAGCCAAAATGTATTGTAGCAAAATTCAATGCATGCCAACGTTATTTATCCTATCTTTCCCAAGATCGTTTCAGCCAATTACTTACTTAAATGTCATTCTTCTAGCGATAGTTATTATTGTTGTTTGCGACGTTCTTCTGACCATTTTGATCATTCTTATTGTCAAAGGTCTATATAATCAGACCTTTGCTAAAAACGCTTAGAACGTTCCGCCCCTACTAATGTAGGGCGAGAGCATCGAAACCGAAATTTTTGGCCTAATTGTCATCGTCTACCTACGTGTAACGTCTTGCTAGTCGGCGTCCCATTTTAATCTTATTTTCCACTTACAATCTATTTTGAGTTATTTTTATACCACACCAACAGCCAAGCTTGCTGCAATTTCTCAGATGCTGTGAAACTTCAAATGATCTTTCATTTTGTCCTGTCAGACATTTAGATTCCAGTCTGGTCCTTTGACTTGGCATCGGAACTAGTTTATGACTGTTTTATACATGTTTTTAAAATGTATTTTTCTTTTCTTCTTCTGCATTCTCACTAGATTGGGATTTGGATTCTCTAATAAAGGCAGCCGTCTGCCTCAGATTATCAGCCACGCCATAGATAGAATTTGTCTTGGACGCTAGCGTAAGTGGGCCACCTCTTTCTTCTCAAGTCTGCATACTGGGGACAGTTCTGTAGGATATAATTACTATGATTTGTTTCCCCGTTTGTGCCGACCTCTTCACGCAGTAAGTTTTGGCCACCCTCATGATGGTAGGTCTGAGATTCTTACTGCGTGGCTAAATCTCCGAGGCAGATTGGCAACCTTAGAATTCGTTATCCCATTCCTCATTGTGAGGGTCGTTGCACCATGTTATGTGCCTTACGGCCTGGTGCATCCGTTTCTGCAAGCATTTATTTCGGGTTAGCATTCCTAGCGGACACATGCATCCGATTTCAGCCAAACCTCCTTAGTCGCCTCTTACGACATGTGTGTCAGGTAACAGTGGTTCTATTCTTTACACCCCAAATTTTGGCCCGGTAACCACTCGGGCGATTTTTCTTTTCAAAATGTCACATTTCTTCAAGCACTTGAAGACTCCCTGTGAGGAGTCCGCGGACCCCAGTTTGGGAAACGCTGACCTAGACAACAAGAATCAAGAACTTACAGCCAAGGTTAGCTTGAACAAGTTACTGACAGTCAGGATGACTTTCTTCTGTACATTAACATCATCATCACCCATCAGCAGAATTATACTTGGCAACACTTTGGGCAGGCACTCAAAATCAATTTTGCTAAAAATAAAGTTGCACAATAAACAAGCAAGAACTCATAAATATTTAGTTTTGTCATTTTTCAAACTTCTGGTGCGCAACTGTGACACTAATAAGATGACATCTGAACACCTGCTACAAAAATGTGTGATTTGTTTGCATTGTGATTCTTCATTACTAAATGCTCTGGCTAACTTCCAGAGTTTTGTTTTTTCTCTGTTCAAGTTTAGATTTTTGTGTTTTTCCTTCCAGCAGTTCCTTGTCTAGTTTTACGTTTTTCCTGTTTTTAACAGTGGTAACTTTGAGTGTGATGTTCATTTCTATTGATTCTTTCTGCTGTGGATTTGGCACAAATTACTTCCTCTTCCAAGTCTCTGCAGTTCTTTTGACGAATATAGTTTGGAAATTGTTCTTGCCACCTAGGGGAAGGTTTCTGTTGCAACTTATAATATTGCCTTATTTAAACATTATATAATAATAATAATAATAAAGCCCATAACCTATTAGGGACATAGCGGTGTCACTGTGAAGACATCAACACAAAAAGCACGCCATGAATCTCTGTCTTCAACTCCTCGAGCGAGTGTGGAAAAACTCTGCCCTGACCAGCTCTTGATGTTGTCAAACCAGGATTTTCTCTGCCCTCCTTTCTTTCTTCCATCCTCAACTGTTCCATGTAGGATAGTCTTAGAGTGAGCTATGTCTCAGCACATGCCCAAACCACGTAAGTTTACAAAATTTCTTGTATATTTTTATTGTGTCTTAATTGTTTTGCAGTATCTGTCTGTCAGTTTTGTAAATCTATCCCAGCCAACACACTTGGAGTTCCAGTGGTGGAAGTGATTTCAGTTTATGTGGGAATACTCTATGTCTATTACCAACTTTGTTGGTCTGCAGTCACTACCAACCAGCAGATCAAGTAATTGCAGGCCAATTTTATGAAGCACATTTCCTACAGAGAATGCCAAATGTGAAGTGGAAGAGGTATGCTATGTCATCTTCCTCAGTAGAAGCTGAGTCCGTTCTCTGTGTTGTTTATTAAGTACATATTTGTATTGTCTAATATTACCGTAAATATAGCATTAATACTACTATAAACAAAGCATTAATACTACAGTAAACAAAGCATTAATGCTACAGTAAACAAAGCATTAATACTATAAATATAGCATTAATACATTTAAAATGCAACATTAATAAATTGATTTACCACAAACCAACCAAAGAGAATAAAAATATAATAATAGGGTCAGAGACAGCGGTTATCCTAAGTTTTATGTTTTAATTATCCACCTACTATCCTCATCTACTCCCATACATTACATTAAAGAGAGTCCTCATCTACTCCCATACATTACATTAAAGAGAGTCCTCATCTACTCCCATACATTACATTAAAGAGAGTCCTCATCTACTCCCATACATTACATTAAAGAGAGTCCTCATCTACTCCCATACATTACATTAAAGAGAGTCCTCATCTACTCCCATACATTACATTAAAGAGAGTCCTCATCTACTCCCATACATTACATTAAAGAGAGTCCTCATCTACTCCCATACATTACATTAAAGAGAGTCCTCATCTACTCCCATACATTACATTAAAGAGTCCTCATCTACTCCCATACAGTACATTAAAGAGAGTCCTCATCTACTCCCATACATTACATTAAAGAGAGTCCTCATCTACTCCCATACAGTACATTAAAGAGAGTCCTCATCTACTCCCATACATTACATTAAAGAGAGTCCTCATCTACTCCCATACATTACATTAAAGAGAGTCCTCATCTACTCCCATACAGTACATTAAAGAGAGTCCTCATCTACTCCCATACAGTACATTAAAGAGAGTCCTCATCTACTCCCATACAGTACATTAAAGAGAGTCCTCATCTACTCCCATACATTACATTAAAGAGAGTCCTCATCTACTCCCATACATTACATTAAAGAGAGTCCTCATCTACTCCCATACATTACATTAAAGAGAGTTGACTATTACAAGAAAAATTAAATAATTCGGACACATCAAACGACATGAGTGCCTAGAAAAAATAATTTTGGAAGGAATGGTGCCTGGAAGTAGAACGAGAGGAAGACCTAGAAGACGATGAGTGCAAGATGTCATTGATGATCTGAGAATGACTGCTGCTGACGCCAGCCAACTTGCACAGAAGGGAGAGTTTTTCAGGACTGCTGTAATGGAAACCAAGTTCCAGAAGGGACAAGCTACTTGATGATGATGATGAGTCCTCATCTACTCACTTTATGTCAGTATAAGAAAGAACCCTGATATTTCTGCATAATAAAGATTATCCCCTGTCACTACTTTATTCTATTCCTCTGAATTTTCCTCTCCAGAATCTTCTCTAACGGATGTTTCTGTATTAAAATGTGACCAAGTCATGACAGTCTATATTTTCAAATGCAAATGATGTGTCCAAAAGCAACTGGGAGTATGTTCTTTATCGGGAAGGATCTCCCAAAAGAGGCTGGTCAGCACTATGGGTTTGCGTTTTGACTTGGAGACTAAGTCTCAAACAAACGCATTAGAGGTAAGTGATCTCTGCCACAACCAACTGGTGGTGATCCTTAAACTTAACAATTTCCGATGGCTCAGTGTCTGGATCTGCACTATAACCAGCTTCTACCAAGAAGAACCACAGACCCTGTGGGATGTGCTAAGTTAAGAGGTATAACATATCTCAGCGTAACCGCTGTAAACTACAGTCCTGTAAACTTATGTTCTTTGGCCCAAAACACAAACAGAACAATTGTTTATAAATTGTTATTCTAGAATGAATGCAAACAAACAAACAAAAAACATAGTTCAGAGGGCAGTCAAAACAAACATGTTAATATTTACCAAGCTTCCTCCATGAACGCTACAATAAATTTCTTCACATCCTTCGAAGTATCAGACTGATATGCCAGCATTTCCTGTTTCAAAAAATATAATCATTCTTGTAGATAGAGTAAAATGCATAGATTTTGCATGAAGCATTGATTTTTTTCCTTAATGTATTTGTGAGCCACCTCTTGACATCCCTATCATCTATTAGAGTGTTTTATTATTGTGTAAACTTATTTCAATAACGTATCTTACAATTTGCATTTATAAATATAATCATTGTTAGACAAGTATTTTTTCTGATAACTTCCTTCTATGTAAATAGACTTGTTCTATGTAGAATGGGTCAATTCTTCAAATTACATGTCTGAGGTATGGTGCTCACATAATGCTATAAGAGTACTGAGTTTGAATCCTATGTAGAGCAATCATACTATTTTTAAGTGATCCCTGTTTCCAGGGTAGGTGAGATTGAGTGTCTAGTACTATCGGAAATGAGTGATGAAATATTGGTTCTATGTTCAAGTTTCGATATTTCTTTTATGGTTTGCCTGCTTTGAATTCATGTGTGGGTGTTGAATATAATGCTTCTGACTGATTTTTGTGCAACTGCTTGCTTTCCTTATCAACAATGTCCCTCGCCATTCAGGCAAGTCTTACTCTGACTTGAGAGGTACTTGTTACTTATATAATGGCCTTTATTGCCTATACAGACTATTGACAAGTGTTTTACTGTGACAATTTCTGAGTTTGCGTTTGTCTCTCTTACCTTTTAGCTCATCCCTAAGTCTCTTTTCAAAAGATTCTGCATCTTTGCCTACTGTTGTTTTCCTCATATGTTGGGACCGATAGAAAATTTTGTCATTGAGGTTTTGCAGACATCATTATATCTATCTGAGCAGTGGTCTGTCTTTGAGTCTCTACTCATCCGAAAGTTCAAAGAACAACACCTATTGAAGTATGTGGCTTTTTTCCATTCTTATTACATGTCCTAGCCATCTTAGTCTTCTACTGCTAAGCATTCCCATGAAAGAAAAGCAGGTTTGCATGTCACATTACTTAAGAGTTATTTATCTTGTCGCACCATCTGATATCCATAATCTTGCAGAGACCTCAAAGGTGCTAAGTTTCCTCTCATGCCTTGAGTAGGCTGCCCATATTGTTGAGCCATAATAGTAAAGAGCTAATTACACTTGTTATTTAGATCTCCAAGTAAAGAATCAGGGTTTCCTGTAGTCCAATGTACCATGTGCACACCGATAATTTTTCACCCAAAGCTGACCTCAAACCCAGGACTTTCCATGACACATAGTCACTAGTGCAACATGTTATCAGCTTCACTATCATAGTTAAGCATATTCTTCTCCGCATGCTCCACATCGACCACTTGTTAACCCCTCTTTGTGATATGTATGTGATCTGAGCCTTAGAGCGATTGTACATTATGCGCCTACAAGCAGGCCAGCACATCTAATATCTGTGACGCTTTTATTTACTAGGGTAGCTTCCATAGGCCCCTACCGTATTCATCTCTTAAGACGTGCCTTGTAGGTCAAAGTGTTATAATTCTTTGCTCCCCTTAAGAGCGCCGGCAACACACTGGTATAGTTAAGCATATAAAAGAACACAGAAAATAGTAGATTATAAAGTCGCTGCCTGACTAAACTTTTAGACATTACGAAAAAATGAAATCCACCATTATGAAACAAACGGAGAGCAAACGCAAAGTGAATGTTCTTTGCGTCGTCTTTACAGCCAAATTTTAATCACTCTTTGTGATATGTTTGATCTTTGCCAAGAACGTGTATACGTTGCACATTGGTGTGGTAGGTCTCTAATCGCCCAGGATGTCCATCCTGGATTAAGGATGTCCATCCTTAATTTAAAAGTCTGTAACGGTAAGGGAGGCGGATGAATCAACGGCTCACAAAGCGAAAACAGCAAAGTGTGGGGCACACATGAGGCGCTTTCAGGACATATAAATGATTTGCGGCTGGCTCTCGTGGAAGAAATTGGGACTTCACCAGGTACAACCAAAGACGTAGCAATGAAGCAAAAACATCCATCTGAAGACAAACAATGTATGAAAACAAGGAAAAGACACATTCGATTTGCAACATGGAATGTTAGAACCTTACACAAAGAAGGAAAACTAGACAATTTAATACTAGAGACAACAGATATGAAGGTAGATATTATGGGAGTCGCAGAAACAAGATGGAAAGGCGAGGGATACACAAGAAGAGATAACTATATATTTATACATTCAGGAGGAGAAAATCATGAGCGAGGAGTAGGTATACTAATAAAAAAGGAAATAGAAAAATACATCAGTGATTATTGGACGTATAATGACAGAATGATGCTTTTAAAGATCAGAGCAAAGCCATTCGATATAACAATTATCCAAACATACGCTTCAACCTCAGACCATGCAGATGAATAAATCGAAAAATATTATGAAGATTTACAACAAATTCTCAAACAAGTAAAGACAACTGACATACTAATTATAATGGGCGATATGAATTCAAAATTGGCAAAGGCAAATACAAGAACATTGTATGACAATACGGACTAGGAACAAGGAATGAACGAGGAGATAGGCTTATCCAGTTCTGTGAAGAAAATAACATGGTTATATGCAACACATTTTACCAACAAGAATCTAGGAGATTATACACATGGAAAAGCCCAGGAGATAGAAAAAGGAACCAGATAGATTTCATCATGATTAGGAACAGATTTAAAAATAATGTAAAGAACACCAAAACATATCCAGGAGCAGATATAAACTCTGATCATAATCCAGTGGCGATCAAATTAAATAAGATAGACCAACCAACAAGAAAGGAGTCAAATATATATATATATATATCAGCACTTAAACAATCAGAGATACAACAGAAATATTGTGTGGAAGTAAAGAAAAATCTGAATGCCTAATGACAGAGTGCTTAGAACAATACAGAAGAGAGAATCCTGAAGAGAAAGTAACCAATAAATGGGATTGCTTAAAACAAAGTATACAAACTGCAAACAAAAACCTGCCTGTAAAAGAATCCACACAAAAATCAAATGTGGATGACTTATGAAATCTTAGAAAAAATTGCAGAACAAAAGAAAGCCAAGAACCCTCCAAAGTATACAATTTTAGACGAAATACGCAACATGTGCAGAACCACAAAAGTAAACTGGTTAGAAACAAAATGCAAGGAAATAGAAGATATGGCAGAAAAACAAAGGACCAGAGATATGCACAGAGAAATAAGACAAATGACAAGTAAGAAAATACTATAAAAGGTGGAGGATGTAAAAACAACAACAACCAACTTTTGTTTGATAAAACAGAAATATTGACAAGATGGACAGAATATGTAACTGCTCTATTTGATGATCAAAGAAGCAGTAAACTCAGTATAAAGTGCAATGACAGCCCAAGAATATTAAAATCTGAAGTTATAAGAGCAATCGAAACAATGAAACGAGGAAAGGCTGCAGGATTAGACAATATAACTGTGGAAATGTTAACCTCCTTAGAGGATTTTGGTATTGCAACTTTTACAGATCTGTGCAATGATATATATAACACAGGATATATACCAAGAGACTTGAAGACATCAGTATTCATACCACTACCCAAAAGCCCAAAGCACATGAGTGCTCAGACTATAGGACAATTAGCCTGATGAGCCACATAACAAAAATACTACTCAAGATCATACATGAAAGAATTAAAAGAAAGAATTAAAAACAAGATAGACACAGAAGTAGGAGAAGAACAGTTTGGCTTTATAAAGAACAGAGGAACAAGAGAGGCAATACTTAGTATAAGACTACTCGCTGACAAGTATATGAAGTGAAAAAGTATCTACTTGTGTTTCAATGATTATAGCTTTGACATGACAGAGTCCAACATGAAAAGCTAATCATATGTCTACAAGAAATAGGCCTAGATGGGGATGATATCAGACTAATAAGCAACATATACTGGGAACAGACAGCAATAATAAAATATGAAAATAGCTGCTCTCCATACATAGACATAAAGAGAGGAGTGAGACAAGGATGCATTCTGTCACCAAGCCTATTTAACATCTACACAGAGAATATCTTCAAACAACTAGAGGGAATACCAGGACTCAAGATCAATGGAAAAATAATAAACAACTTAAGATATGTAGATGACACAGTATTGGTAGCAGAAAGTGAACAAGAATTACAAGAATTAGTGGACCAATTGGACAGAACTAGCAAGGAATATGGATTAGACATTAACATACAGAAAACAAAAACTATGGTGATCAACAAGGAAATGGAGAAACCTAAAATGAATATAAAAATACATGGAGAATTACTACATCAAGTGGGGGACTGCCTAGAGTAGTTGATAGTAGCTCGGCCTGCTAGCTGTGAGACGCCTCATAGCTCGGGTTCGAACCCACTGTCCGGCATTTGTTCGAGTCCCTGGTCTTACTCAGGACGATAACATGAGTACCTCTGAAGTCGGAGAAAATCTGCCTGTATGGCGAGGAATACTAATTACGAGTACATTGAGCACACGGCTGCCAGTGTAAAGTAATTTACAATGTGCACGCTGCTGCCAGTGTAAGTAATTTACAATGTGCACGCTGCTGCCATTGTAAGAAATTGAAAACAAACGGATTTTCACGCAAAAATCAGTTTCAGAGATGAAACTTCGTCTGAGTTGAAAGCGACGAAAGAAAAAAAAAAAAAAACTACATCAAGTAAAAGTTTCTTATATCTTGGTCAGATGATAACAGATGATGGCAGATGTATAATAGAAATTAAAAAGAGAATAGGAATGGCCAAGGATAATTTCAATAGTATGAGAAAGTTACTGACATCCAAACAAATTACATACAGGCTAACAATGAGAATGATCAAATGCTATATATATCCTATATTAATGTATGGCTGAAACACGGACAATGAACAAGCAGTTAGAAGACAGAATTGATGAATTTGAGATGTGGATATATAGAAGAATAGGCAGAGTTTCGTGGACAGAAAAAAAGACAAATAAACAAGTTTTAGGAAAACTAGGCATGAAGAAACAATTATTAAGAGAAATAAAATTCAGACAAATAAAGTATTTTGGGCACATAAAAGACATGACACCATGATAAAACATTTACTAGAGGGGAAAGTTGAGGGGAAGAGCAAGAGGAAGACCGAGAGATAAGTGGGAGGGAAACTTTAAGAAATGAACAGGTTACAGTCTGGCAGTGTGCAACACCAAGGTGGAAGACAGAGGATGCTGGAGATTCATTGCAGCCAACCTTCGATGTGGAGACGGCAACTGATGATGATGATGATGAATCGCCCAGACTTCTACACATTTAGGACATGTGCATCCGATTTTAGCCAAACCTCCTAGTCGCTCTTATGACATGCGTAGCAGGTAACGGTGGTTCTATTCTTTACACCCAAAATCTGGGCTCCGCAACCACTCTGCAAGTGAATGTTAAATTTGGATGTCTTCTTCTTCTCTTCCACCATTGACTTCTTTATAGAAGTGTTGGGGTGAAACGAAGTGATCTTGTGTGTGCTTGTTCTTCTTCTCTTCCACCATTCACTTCTTTATAGAAGTGTTGGGGTGAAACGAGTGATCTTGTGTGTGCTTGTTCTTTCTTCCACCATTTACTTCTTTATAGAAGTGTTGGGGTGAAACGTAGTGATCTTGTGTGTGCTTGTTCTTCTCTTCCACCATTTACTTCTTTATAGAAGTGTTGGGGGTGAAACGTAGTGATCTTGTGTGTGCTTGTTCTTCTCTTCCACCATTTACTTCTTTATAGAAGTGTTGGGGGTGAAACGTAGTGATCTTGTGTGTGCTTGTTCTTTTCTTCCACCATTTACTTCTTTATAGAAGTGTTGGGAGTGAAACGTAGTGATCTTGTGTGTGCTTGTTTTAAGGCACTTTGTAAGCTGATATTCATGTTTGTAAGGCTGTTCTTGATGCGCGCTCCATCTTTGCGTGGTCTTCCTCTTGCTTTGTACTCATTATACTTTTTCTGTGGTAGGCGATACCAGGGCATTCTGGTCAGGTGTCCAAACAATTTAATCTGTTGTTCTTTTATGAATTGCATGACTGGTTTCACATCCAGTCTGATTTCTTCATTTCTAATTTTGTCTCTTATTGTCACACCTGCAGTTCTTCTAAGACACCTCATCTCTGTCATTATGATTTTCCGCTCATTAGCTGCTGTTATTGGCCATGTTTGACACTGGTAACATAGTGTTGGCCAGAAAATCGTTTTGGATGTATTGTGCCCAAAACTTTGTTGCAACTTTTATTAGTTGTTGAGAACGAATACTACATTAATCAAATATTGTGTGTGGTCAAATTGGAACGAACGGGACATAATTATGGACACTTTCACACAATTCAGATAGATAAGTGGTCTTAATCACCCTCATATCTTCTTCTTCTTGCATTCGCCCGCTATTTCAGTCATAGTCAGCGTGCTGTTATGGTCAGTCATAGTCAGGGTGCTGTTATGGTCAGTCATAGTCAGGGTGCTGTTATGGCACTTCGGACTGATTTTTGCATGAAGGCCTACTTTCCTTTTTATCAGTGCCCCCACCATACAGGCGTGCCTTCTTCTACTTCAGAAGTAAATCATCCTCATATAATGCAGAGTTAAATAAAATACATGTCTACATTTGTTACGACAAAAAATTTCATGTACTAAAAATTGAGAGTGCCAAAACAAAAGTCTGAATTAGGCGCTGAGCAAACATTTTATAAGTAAAAGACATGGAAATAAAACTATCAATAAAAAAAACTTACATCCATAAAATTATCCAGTAAATCTGGAGACTTGTGTATGATAAGTTCCCGGACCTGTAAGCAAGGAAAATGAAGTTATTGTACACATATTAGAAATTTCAGTATACCAGTGCATGTGAAATTTGAAATAATTCTTCCCTTCTGTTTGATTTATATTTCTCATTTTTGACTATTAGTTCAATTTATTTGACATTTTCTCCTGCTCCGACATACTATTTATTATTGTTCTAATTACTACATATGTTGTTTTATTACTGCTCTACCATTTCATGCAATACCTGGCATGATATTTTGCTTTTAGTATATAGTTTTACTGAAATCTTGCACATTATCAATAACAATCAAACCAAACAGTATCACATTTATAAGCTTCCATGATTAATTGCAACCTGGCACAACAAAACAGTTTATAACTACTGGATACCTTCCAATGATAATAAGGAAGACTGCTAGAAAACTTATCAATAATGGGGAAGATTAATTTTTTTAAAGTGTATGCCCTTCACCAATATTGGGGGAAACTGGTAGAAATTTTTCAGTTGATCAAGTGGAAAATAGTAGAAAACTGATAAATAAATTATGTTAAGTGATGATACTATCAGATACGTTGAAAATCGAGGCATATCCTTTAAAGGACTGTTGAAGGATGGAGATGATGGAGTTGAAGGCTGGTAGTAGCATTGTTGTAGTTTTGATGTTCCTGATGATGATGGTGTTTTCTTTACAATGGCTGTGACACAACTACAATATATTGAACGACCATGGGTTTTTGTGGAGTCATATACACATATTTATTTGATGTTAGGATACATGTGTGTACAACACACCAAGAACACGTCCATCTGTATCCTATGTTTCCGTTCGTCTTTCATGTTTACTAAAATGTTCTTACTTTGACCGTCACTACACAACTATGCCAATTAGTTTCTCTACGTTGATGTCTCGTTTTAGTGTTGCCATCTGCTTAGAGAGTATCTTTGGCTTGTAAACACTACAGTCTGCTAATAAACTGTCTAAATATATACAAGCTACACACTAAAGCTAACTGTCTGGTTCATCAGCAGCCACCTGGGGGCGCTGCACTACAGGACGAGCCATCAACCATAGTAAACGAGTCGATTTTCTAGGCACTACTAGTTTGCCAATGCTTTCTGAACCGTGAGCTCTATTTTTACCTTTCATCCCACGGAAGCGAATTTTCTTTCAAGCTGCCTACCGGGGAGTATGAACCAGGTATGCTAGGGTTGTGATAGAGTTCACTACCGCTTAAGCTACAGACGCTCACTCATAAGATACATACAGTATCAATTTTATTGATATGAATTATTATTATTCTTGTGTTGGCCCGCTATGAATTCAGGCATAGTCTCTGGTATGGCAGTTCTGACTGATTTTTGCATGAAGGCATGCTTTCCTGTTTAGGAGAATGACCACATATGTGCCTGCATGGAGACTAACATTCTATGGATCTGCATTGAGACTGTACACATATGGGTCTGCATGGAGAATGACAACCTATAGATCACATATGGGTCTGCATAGAGATTAACATTCTGTGGATCTGCATTAAGACTGACCACATTTGGGTCTGCTTTAATAATCTCCATATATGGGTCTGCATGGAGACTAACATTCTATGGATCGCATTGAGACTGCATGGAGAATGACAACCTATAGACCATGCATGGGTCTGCATGTAGACTAACATTCCATGGATCTGCATTAGACTGTCCACATTTGGGTCTGCATGGATAATGACAACTTATGGACCTGCATTGAGACTGACCACATATGAGTCTGCGTGTAGACTAACATTCCATGGATCTGCATTGAGACTGTCCACATATGGGTCTGCATGAAGAATGACAACTTATGGATCTTCTTCTTCTTCTTCGCGTTCGTTCTTACGACCAATTTTAATCACTCTTTGTGATATGTTTGATCTTTGCCAAGAACGTGTATACGTTGCACAATGGTCTGGTAGGCCCCTAAACGCATAGACTTCTACACGTTTAGGACACATGCATCCAATTTCAGCCAAACCTCTTTAGTCGCCTCTTAGACATGCGTGGCAGGTAACAGTGGTTCTATTCTTTACACCCCAAATTTGGGCCCGGTAACCACTCGGGCGACTTATGGATCTGCATTGAGACTAATCACAAATAGGTCTGCATGTAGACTAACATTCCATGGATCTGCATTGGGACTGACCACATATGAGTCTGCGTGTAGACTAACATTCCATGGATCTGCATTGAGACTGACCACATATGGGTCTGCATGTAGACTAACATTCCATGAATCTGCATTGAGACTGACCACATATGGGTCTGCATGTAGACTAGCATTCCATGGATCTGCATTGAGACTGACCACATATGGGTCTGCATGAAGGCCTGTTGTTTAACCAATAACAAATTTATGTGAATACTAATGAGATACTAATATCTCTTGTGAGTTACTAATATCTCTTGTGAATGACTAATATCCCTTGGCAGATGTTACCTTTACGAGATTTGCAATTTTATCAGCACCTTTTCCCATTACTGCTGCAGTGTTGAGTAGGTCGACAACCTGCGGAGAATGATAGTCAATAGTATAATATTTAGTGAGATCACAAATATACAAGCATTATTCTTATCAATAGAGAAGTAAAACTACAACCTGATAATGTGGATGATGTTTTATTTTCAGCCAAATTAACCAGAACAAGTGCAGCAATAATTGTAATGCATTCCTCATCTACCATATACACTACATAGAACCTACAAACAATTTCTCCAACCCGCTCTATCCTGGGCAACTCGCTCAATTATTCTATGGTATTGAGTAGATAATTCTCGCCTCTCAGTAAAGTTCATTTCAGGGTTTATCTTGGATCTTCTTTGCGTGCGTTCTTTATGACCAATTTTAATCACTCTTTGTGATATGTTTGATCTTTGGCAAGAACATGTATACGTTGCACATTGGTTTGGTAGGCTCCTAAACACATAGATTTCTACACGTTTAGGACATGTGCATCCGATTTGAGCCAAACCTCCTTAGTCGCCTTTTATAACATGCGTGGCAGGTAACAGTGGTTCTTTCTTTACACCCCAAATTTGGGCCCCGGCAACCACTCTGACAATTTATCTTGGATGACCTTTCTTTCTTGAACCATTTGCCTCCCACTGCAATGCCTGTTTTGTAATTCCTTTATTATTTCTTCTCAGAGTATGCCGAACATACTCCATCTTCACTTTTTTTAAAACAGTTACTACAAGTGGTTGACCAAACGCTTTTCTGATTTTATAAGTTTCTGTAGCTATTATAATTATGTGTGGTGACATAGCTGGACTCCTGTACAGCCCTCCTTTTTCATCTGTGCTTGAGACTGGCAATAATAATGACATACTAATATTTAACATTATGGAAAAATTAGGAAATAACAATCGTATAAAATGAAGTTTTACATTACATAAAAAGTACTTCTTTGCTATTAAAAGTTAGTAAAGGACTCATTATCAAACTATGTAGCATATTGGGTGAATAAAGTGTTAGGGCTGCATTTTCTACCCAACCAATGGCACATGATCGGTGAAAATGATTCCAGTCCCATTTACTATCCAGTGTTACCTGGGCACCCAAATGAGGTTGGGTTGATCTGACAGTTGTTGTAGTCAGAAAAAATGCCATTACAACTGGGAATTTGATCCTGGAATCAAGCGCACACAAAGCAAGTGTGCTAGCAACTCCTCTATAGTGGTTTACTTTTACTACGGCAAATATTAACTGCTTTCCGTAGCAATCAAAATGACATGTATATTATTATAACAAATAAACACTGAAAATGGATATACCATGTCTTCAGAAGAGATAATGATGAAAGACAATTTGGAAACTAAAATTAATAATCACAAAATTATAACAGGGTAAGGACGCAGGAATTTGATACAAGGATGCTGGAGTCCTTTACTGATGTAGACAGAATGCCAACTCTTTCAAATCTAGACATAAAAATCATGAAGTAGGGTTGAACACTGTACTACCCCTGGCCCTTTACTTTAACAAATAATGTCAATCGGTGTAGAAACCAAAAATGTAAAGAATGAGTACATAAATTATTTTAAAACAGGATTTTATAAACTGTAACAGTAGTTTGATGAGCATAAAGTAAGTGGACAGGATATTAATGTTAAATATAAACTGCAGCTTCTGAATTGAGATAAATCTTGTAAATGATTGAACAAATAATGCACATCTTAGCTTCTATTAGCCAGTACTCAACACTAAAATTGTAAAATATAATTTGATTTTTTAAAACATATAATACATATTTATAATACATATTATAATTTTAGAGAGGCTTAGCTTCATTAGTAACTTAAAATAACCTATAACATTATATATATATATATATATATATAAGACATAAGAACAGCCTGATAAGCACATTTTGATTTGTTTACTTTTTTAAAGTAAAAAATAAGTTTCAGTTGTCACTATTTTTTAAAAATAGTCACAAAAACTATCACTTTGAACATGTCATATTTAATATAAATTACTTACTTGAATTTGAATGCACTTTACTTTACCTCTTCATTTATTTATTATTTTATATTTTTATCTTTAAATCTAGCCATTTTAGTTTTTACCACTAATGAAATGCTAATTATTGTTATCTTGGACATAGTTTATGTCAGGCCCAGATCATAATATTACAGAAATGATATTTAAATAACAGCTTTGACGTCTTGTTAATTTTCATGCATATGTCAACAAAGCTACTTGGTGTGCAGTTGAGTGTCGCTGTCAGCCGTGAAACTCAAACTGTGCTAGATTTTTTTTCTCCTTTATTATTCGTTTCTATAAAAGTTTCGTAGTCCCAAAATATATCCTTTTGTATAACGTAATTTACAATCACAACAAATTATCTCACAATATCATATGTAGTAGACGGTGGATCTTTAACTTTCTCTGGTTCTTCATCCTTGTTGAAGAAGTTGGCTGCTGTTGATCGGTTCATAATTCCTGATAATTTCGATGATCCGCCATTGGCAGTTGACGTACTATTACTAGTACTCGGTCCAGCGCCTCCAGTTGACGCCATACCGAAAGCTCACTCTATGTTTGTCTCTTTTTTTCTCTAGCAATACATTATTTGAAAAAAAAATAAACACTAATTAGACTAGGGGATGGGGTACCGATCATTTGGGACATTTAAATCGCTTGTAAAAGTGCCATGCTGTACTTCAGCAACGAAGCCATCTTGAAAAGTCAAACACACCAATAGCACAGTGACCTCATTCTGTAGGTCGCAATAAATAATAATAAACTGTTTGTACGCAGGTCAATATATTCTTAGAAGATTAAATCGAAATTAATTACTACATACTCGAACTAAGAAAATAAAACAAAATCTTTGAATTAAAAATATAATTTTAATATGTATTATTTGCAGATTATATCTAAAGTATGTCGTAAAATATATTGGGCCTATCATGACAAATATTTGTACGAATAAATCTTGTTTTGTTTCACGTGTGTGTTCTATATTATACCATGTACATTGTTTTATTTTCGTCATTCGCGTTAACATATCAATCAGTTAGCAGGTATAAGGAAAGAGTCATGGTCACAACACATAGAGCTTCTGAAAAGCTGTACGGAGGAATGGAGTCCCTTAAAATCACAGTAAAATTCATGATAAAAATTGGTTCATCAGTCTAGGCCGGGAACGCAAAGGAAAGGATATCAATCAAGTGCCATGCCTACCGGCGTAGGCGATCATATCTCTCCACAACGCTCTCTCTCCTTGGTGGAGTTAATTAATTCCGACGTCGATCTTTGTCGAACCCCGATGTCAGACCATTCACATCTTCTCCCTGTGTCTTCCACGATCTCTCCTTTCCTGAATTTTACCTGTTGTCACCAATTGCTCTAAACATTCTCTTCGCATTGTATGCCCGAAGCACCTTGATGGTCTGATTCTTAGTTTTTTTAAATAAGTTTTCTTTGTGTGCAGGCCTGTTTTAAAACCTCATCATTTGTTTTCTTCGATGTCCAATGTATTTTCAGCATTCTTCTGTAAAACCACATCTCTGTGGCGTCCAATGATCTTACTGACATGCTTGTTTCTTGTCCATGATATACTGCCATGCATAAGTATTGGCTCAATATAGCACTGGATTATCCATGCCCAATGTGTCATTTGTAGTGAATTCACGCTTAATCTGTTTTGCATAAAAGCTGCTTGTGCTATTCTACTCCTAATCTCTGTTTTACATCTTCTATCTGATGTTAGGAATGTTCCTAGATACTTGAATCGCTGGACTTGCTTCAGTGTTCTGTTATTTATTTTGATATTGCATTGTGGTGTTTCCTGGAGATAACAATTGATATATAGACGACACTAACATGTTAAACTATTAAAGATAGACGTACACGTCTCTGCTCTAGCTCTTTAGTCAACCTGATACGTGCAGTGTCTCTTTCAGCTAGTTGGAAATACAGTGGCAGTAGTAACGGCCTCAATCTCCATCCTCATATCGGAAGTAGTTGTCATGTATGTCATGTGACAAGTTGTGTGGAAAGTTTGAATGTATTTTGTTCTGTGATTCTCCAACATTCTTATTTGTATGAAAATCGTGGTATATCCTTTACAGGACGTAGTCATCAGCAACAGTAAAGAAGTCGTCGATTTTCTAGGACTCACTTATACGTTCAGTAGCGTTCCATTGCTTTCTGAACGGTGAGGTCTACTTTTACCGTTTGTAAAATCCAAGGTAATTAATTTCCTTCCAAAATTGCCCGTCGCGGAGTTTGAACCAGGGTATGCTTGGGTTGTGATCGAGCTCACTACTGTTTAAGCAACAGACGCTCACATTTCGTATAGTAAAGTATTATTCGTATAGTAAAGTATTATTCGTATCGTAAAGTATTATTCGTATAGTAAAGTATTATTCGTATAGTAAAGTATTATTCGTATAGTAAAGTATTATTCGTATCGTAAAGTATTATTCGTATAGTAAAGTATTATTCGTATCGTAAAGTATTATTCGTATAGTAAAGTATTATTCGTATAGTAAAGTATTATTCGTATAGTAAAGTATTATTCGTATAGTAAAGTATTATTCGTATAGTAAAATATTATTCGTATAGTAAAATATTATTCGTATAGTAAAGTATTATTCGTATAGTAAAGTATTATTCGTATCGTAAAGTATTATTCGTATAGTAAAGTATTATTCGTATAGTAAAGTATTATTCGTATAGTAAAATATTATTCGTATAGTAAAGTATTATTCGTATAGTAAAGTTAATAGCACATATCTGCGGTCGGTATATATTAATCTTGGCTCTGATGCTGTATTGGACTGATTTTCAGACCACCTGAATGATCGTGAGTACACTTCTTGTCTTACTTAGTCTGCCTTTAACGTCATATCAACCGTCTCCTTTGTGGATAATAACACTTCCAAGATATGTGTAAACAGTTTCCGTTTGAAAGATTTTATCTTCTGGTTTGACTGGTGCTGGGGTCAACATATTCAGAGTCAATATTTCTGTTTTCTTTCTATTGATTTTCAGCACCTCTATATGGCTGTACTTGGTTATAGCGGCAAGATTTTTCTTGGATGTTTTTACTTTCTGTCTCATTTGATTTGTGCTCCGTATCACCATTCTTTCTCGAAAACTACGGAATAAAAGGAACACTGCTGGACTGTGTTAGAGCCATATATATGGAAAGTGAAAGTGCCATACGAACAAGCGCCGGACTCACAAATTGGTTTCCAGTAACATCAGAGTACGGCAAGGATGTGTATTATCACCTCTTCTCTTTATTATATACATGGATAGTATCACCAAAATAGATGAAGCATCACTCAACGCAGACCAACAAAATGAACTGCTCTTTGCTGACGACCAGTGTATATTCCATAATAATATTGAACAGCTTCAAGAACACATAAACTTACTCAACAATAGCTGCCTCAAATACAACATGAAGATCAATATTCAAAAGACAGAAGTCATGACTATAAGTAGAGAACATAAAGATATCAACATAAAAATAAATGACCAAACGCTAAAGCAGGTGAGAGAATTCAAATACCTTGGAAGTATCTTCACATCTGATAGTAGACTGGACAGAGAGATCGAAACTAGAATCCAGCAAGCCAACAACATTACATACCAGCTTACCCCAATTTTGAAACACCCAGCTATTCCAGTAGTGACTAAAAAACAGATTATAAATTCAATCTTTCTACCAACACTGTGCTACCAGAGCCAAACATGGGCACTGACAAAAGAACAAGAAAGGAAAATTACCACATGCGAAATGAGATGCCTGAGGAAAGCAGTAAATAAAACAAGAAGAGACCATATAAGAAATGAGGAAATTAGAAGAACAGTCGGAACAACACCTGCTATTAGATTTATTGAAAAACAGAGACTCAAATGGTTTGGCCACTTGGTCAGAATGAACCCGAATACACCAGTTGCAGAGCGTACAACCTGAAAATGGAATCATCAAGAGGAAGGGCAGACCAAGAAAAGATGGGTTGATGGAGTTACAGACATCTTAAAACTCCACAATACCACACCATATCAAGCGACCGAGCGTGCATTATCTCGGAAACCGATCATCAGTTAAACCTGCTACGCCTAGCGGCAAAAAAGCAGAGAAGGACAAAGAAAGAAAGATCACCATTCTGAAATATGAAAACTTAAGTGCGTCCCTATTTGTGATAGTTTGTCATTTCATTGTTCAATAAGAGCATACATAAAAACCTCGAGTGAAAGTAGAGCGTGAGTATGATGTGTATATGAATGAAGAAAACATGGTCGGACTTCCCAATTAGTATGACAACACTGAGCAACGACCATGTGGTTATGCAGCCATGCGGTGCGAGGGCTCATGGAACATTACGATAATTGACTAACATCCAGTCACTGACAAGAATGGTCACTACTATTGCTATGCGCGAGGTGTTAAACGTCACCTGTCCAAAAGTAAACCAGTGACAAAAGACAGGAAACAATTGTCATGAGTAAGTTAGCACAAAAACAAGCGTACGAAATATATCTCTTGTTATATTTAACAACTTATCTCTGGATTCTCCAAAAGGAGTTAAATCTTATTTTTCACGTTTGTTGGCCTACACACTCTGATATAACCAATAAAAGGTTCGTCTTAGGTTGAAAGGATTTGATTTGTGCTCTGTGTCTCTATTCAGGTGAATGAATAGAAATTAAAATTCGTCTCTATTCGTGATAATGTGTCCTTTCCTTGTTCAATAATACAATGTGCGAAAACCTACAAATCTAGTCTGGTCAGAGCGGATCAGATCAGATCGCGAGGAAACCGAGGGAGGTTGCGGTGATACGTAATAAATTGGCTACTTCCCATTTAGTATGACAACACTGAGCAACCACCAGGGATGATTATATCAGCACACGGTGTGATCGTTCAAGGATCAGGACGATAATTGACTAACATCCAGTCACAGTGTCTACTGACAACAATCGTATCTGCCATTGTCGTGCGCGAGGTGTTAAACGTCACCTGACCTAGAGTAAAGTTAATTGCATATCCTTTACAGGACTTTGCGAATCAACCCCAGTTTTTAACGCTGTTTGTGATTTTTCTAAACGCTTTCTGAACGGGTGGTGATATCGTCCTTGTTAAAATCCACGTAAACAATTTGCAACCAAACTGTCCGCAGTGTGATTCGAACTCAGAACGTCGAGGTTAATAGACCGAGTCACTAACCCCTAGGCCACGGACGCCACCTAAAGCAAGCCAGTCACAAAAGACAGGAAACAGTTACCATGGACAGTAAGTTTGGGTTATTTTATTTTTTTTTTCCGATCCAGAAGCACTTGAGCTTTCAGCTCTGTGCCATGGACATCGTAACCCTTCGGTTCGGTGCCACGAACACCGTAAATCTGGAGAACCTGCGGCTTTTCTGCCAGCCCGCGGAATTGAACTGCACTCACAGGGACTTGTCACCCGTCGTTCAACCTGCTACGAACACGCTGGGCTAGCGGTCTTTATTTATTTATTAAACCCAGCATTTATTTATTTGGTACCTGGCACCAAAAAAAAAAAAAAACAGTGCGATGAACTTTAGTTTACTTCATCTTTTTCAATGATCCAGCCTCGTCTGGGTTGTGCACTTGGGCCCAATTCTAAATAGCTAGGGGTATCTGTATGTGGTTGATAATGTAATAGCTTATTTTCTACTACACATAAAAAATGTCTCTAGCCTAAGTATTTTCTAAGTAAGTTTCCCATATACATTATTCTCTACACAAACGTTTCTATAGGCCAACCCTAACTTATCTCCACTGGAAGTAAGACACACCTTGATTTGGCTAGCTGGAGAGTCTCAAAATTATCTCTTCGATGATGATGGAAACTTTAAAGTCATTGGGAGACAGTTGTCTCAGATCGATGGTATAAGTCTATGTTCTCTATATGGGTGGATTATTTGGTGAGGTTGAAGACTTCGGAGTGAGTAAGGAGATGGTTGCCCCTGACTATACCATAAGTGTCTTCTGTGATCAGATTTCTAGCCTCTGTGATCAGATTTCTAGCCTCTGTGATCAGATTTCTAGCCTCTGTGATCAGATTTCTAGCCTCTGTGATCAGACTTCTCTCTGACGGACACTGGGTATCTATGTCTCTGTGACTGTCTCAGACTACCCTCACTGACTGTCCCTGGGTCTGTTTCTCTGAATGCTTCTCCGTCTGATGTAATCTGTCCCTGAATCTCAAAATCCATTCTATTTATCGTATGGCATTTGCCTTTGTTTATGGGACTTCATTTACTGGGGCAGTTGTTGTATCTGACTCTCAGTCGATGCTTCACAAGATCCAGAAGGGCAGGTTTCGGTATGAGTAGATGTCGTCTATGGAAGTTTCTAACCTCCAGCGGCTTACGTGGATATACTGTCCAGGGCATGCGGGTGTTTACGGTAATGAGAGCTGACAGGCTTGCATCAACAGCATCGATTGTTGGGGAGTTGAAGATGGATATTCTTCGGTCTCTTCGCGACTCTATGTTGGATGAGGACACTAAAATCGATGTTGTATCGATCAAGCGATTTAAGCAGTTTGGAGTTACCCGTTGTTCAAGACGAACTGGATGCCTGAGAGGCAGAGTGAGAGGTGTGTTTAGTCAGCGAGCCACAGGAACCATCAGTATGCATACTCTTCGATATGTTGGGGGAGATTGAGCACCTATGGGTCTGCCCGGAGTGCAATGACGTCAGTTTAGTATCCAATAACCTTTGTTTACAATCGGTCATTGGCCTGTATGTACTGCCACGGTCGAATCTACTTGTTGGTTGGAAAACCCCAGTCTAATTGACATTCTGACCGGACAGTCACCTAAGCGTTTGTTATAAAGAATATACATGTAATTAGCTTAAACTTGGCTGCAGGGGAAAGAAAACAGGGTAAAAAGCTCAACTAACAATCCTTTGCTAATATCTCTGCTCTGTTACTGTACGCTCACAGACTTGGTATACGGTTACCCTTGTTCTATTGTCAATACATGCCTAGTTGGAGCTTGTGACTAAAATAAAGGAAGGGAAAAAACCTGGTAACCTATTCCACTGTTACAATAAGTTGTTTTGTTTCATAAAATATATAACATTTTGTTGGCCTTGAATTAAGAAAGATTTTCTTGATATCATCCAGTGCCTGGCACCTGAAGGGGTGGTGGTGAACAGTTGCATGATGATTTGCACACAGCTGGTACTCTGGAGTGTGTTGTGGTTGAAATCTCAAGTCAGAAAAGGATTTAAAGAAACAAAATAATACACCAGAACTTTAACTATTGCTACAACTGGTACAATTAATGGGAGACAGAGGAAGATATTGAAACAAAATATGAACAGTCTGCCTTTATGGCATGGACAATTGTCAACATCCAAACTGATAGTTCAAGGACATATGCTTGTGGATATCCATGATCGGATACGTCAGCCCGCATGACACATGATGATGAGGAAGCTAATACTAACGTACCCTTGCTTAGAACCAACTATAAACTTATGGGACTTTGGACTCAGGTAAGAATTATGGGAAATCAGACCCCCAACTGCACCACATCACCTCGCATTCCAGTATTGGTGTATATAGACGAATTCATTTTAAAATCAACACAAAATGCTAAATTGAAGTCATAGTAAAGTTTAAACACGTTAAGTTTAAGAATAAGGAATATCAATATTATGAATATTTTTCACCAACAAATATCCATCTCTCTCTCTCTCTCTCTCTTTGCCTTTTTACACCGGATTGGGGCATAGACCCTCAACCAACTCAAGCCATGTCTTCCTATCTCCTGCAGCTCCCTCCAACTCTTTTTTATATTGTTGATCTACGCCTCCAAATCTCGTCTCCATGTATTTCTCAGCCTCCCTTCTTTCGCTGTCCCTGCGGGTTCCCAAACAAGGACCCTTCTTGTTATAGTCCCTCCGGTTTTCGCAAAGTGTGTCATATCCAGCGCCAGCGTATTTTTTAACCTGTTCGTTCACTGGAATCTGTCTTGTTCTCTCCATAAGTTCCTCATTTGTGACCCTACCATACCATCTTATTCCCTCTATTCTGCGCAGACACCAGTTGATGAATGTTTGCAATTCATACGCCATTGTTTTAGTTGATCTCCATGTTTCTGACCCATACAGTAGAACTGCTTTAACATTAGAGTTAAATATCCGCATTTTTGCTCTAGATTTGATTTCTTTAGACTTCCAAATGTTTCCCAGTGCAATGAAAGCTCCTCTTGCCTTCTGTATTCTTATTTTAACATCTCTATCTGTTCCACCCTCTTGTCTACGTTGCTGCCCAAATATGTGTATGATTCTACCTCTTGAAGTGGATTTCCCCAGGAGATCGAGTTGTTGTTTGCTTGGTTAATTCTCAATATCTTTGTCTTTACCTAATGAATGTTCAGCCCTAGTTGCTGGGACCTTTGATTCAATGTGTTTAGCTTATCCTGCATCTGATTTCGTGTATGTGACAGAAGGGCTATATCATCAGCGAAATCCAGATCATCTAGTTGCTCTGTCAGAGTCCATTGGATTCCATTTCAGGTGTTAGTTACTGTGGTCTTCATAATCCAGTCTATTGTCAGTAAGAACAATAAAAGGTGATAGAAGAAATTCCGAGGTTCGAGGAGAGTTTAGACTAAAAGAAATCCTCGTTGCACAATATTGTACGCGTTTGAACTACATGAAACATTGATCCTTGACTTGGAGATCTTCTTCTTCTTCTTCCAACGCTTCATATCGATCACTTGTTCAATTACTCTTTGTGATTTGTATGTGATCTGAGCCTAAGAGCGATTATGCCAGCACTTTGATTGCATTTTTTACAAGCATAGCTTCTAAAGGCCCCTACTTTAGTCGCCTATTACGACATGCATTGTAGGTCGCAGTGATATTATTCTTTGCTCCCCTCGCTAGCCCCGGTAACCACTCGGGCGACTTGGGAATCTTCTTCTTCTTCTTCTTTGCGTTCGTTCTTTACGACCAATTTTAATCACTCTTTGTGATATGTTTGATCTTTGCCAAGAACGTGTATACGTTGCACATTGGTTTGGTAGACCCTAAATGCATAGACTTCTACACGTTTAGGACATGTGCATCCGATTTCAGTCAAACCTCCTTACTCGCCTCTTACATGTGTGGCAGGTAACAGTGGTTCTATTCTTTACACCCCAAATTTGGGCCCCGGTAACCACTCGGGCGTTTGGGAATCTAAGTTACAAGGACATGTGAAGTCCGAGAGATATTTTCGGGACTAGACGCTCCACCTCCCTTCAGTGGACTATATATACAAGCTGCATGAGTTTGTAGTAGTCAGCGACTTGTAGCTGAATGCTAGCTTCAGGGTCAGAGTAAGAACAAAGCTGACCAAGATTCCACTTTGTTCCCCCACGACGACTCAGGAAACAGACGCTGACCCAGATATCTGGCTAAGTTTGTGGAGATCAAAGAAAGAAACTAACCTGGTAACAAAACAAAAAGGCTATGATAAAGTCGGACCGAAAGGTGCAGATAAAGTCAGTATTGGCTTTATGAAGAAATAAAGAAGAAATATCGAATTACCCGCCAAATAACATATGACACTTTTGTGTTCCAGTTCCGTATAGATCAGGTACACCTTTCTTTCTTGCGCGCGCTCTCTCTCTCTCTCTCTCTCTCTCTCTCTCGCCTTGTACATTCTTAACCCAAGAAGAACACATGCCATGTTTTCTTATCTAGCTATCGTATATCGTTAATTTTTCTTTTCTGCAATATTGTTTGCCTCACGGCGTCAGGTCAAGAAGAGATTTCTAAAACGGACCCTTGTGTGCGCTTCGAAGATAGTCTCTTTCGTCGCCTCTGTTATCTCTGAGGTCTATCTTTTGCGTGGCCGGCCTTTTGCTTTGTACCCATTGTATCGGAGCAGCATTGCTCTTTGGGGTGCACTGTATTTTGATAATCTGCTTATGTGGCCGAACCATTTAATTTGTTGTTTCTTGATGAAGTCTAGAACTGATGTACCCACTTTTTTCCTGATGTCTTCATTTCTCAACCGGTATCTTCTTGTTACACCCAGCATTCTGCGTAGACACTTCATCTCTGTCGTGACTAGTTTTCTTCTATCATTTGTTGTCAGTGTCCAGATTTGGCACTGGTAATATAATGTGGGGAGAAAGATTGTGTTGAACATTGCTCTTTTTGTGTTCATGTTGACATGTTTGCATTTTAAATTTGTCCTATCATTTGATTTGCTTTGTTGCATCTGTGTTAAATTTCATTAGTTATTCTTCCGTTTGCTGAACAAATTCTCCACAGGTATGTGAAGCATTTTATTTGTTTTAATGGGCGGTTGTCGATGTAGATATTGGTAGTGCTTTCCTCTCTGGCAAATGTCATTACTTCTGTTTTGTCGATGTTTATTCTCATGTTGTATTCGTTACATGCTAACTGGAATCTGTTATTGTATTGTTGTAACTGTTCTTCTGATGTTGATATGATCATCTGCAAAAATAAATTCGTTTAAGAATCACCAGTGTGGTGCCGGGGCCCGCAAAGAATAGTACCACTGCAACCCTACAATGCATGTCGTAAGAGGCGATTGATGTAGGCCCTAGGGATGCTACCATAATAACAAAAGCAGCGAAATCAGGTGTGCTGGCCTACTAGTGGGCGCATAACTGGCACGACGTAAAATCGTTCGGGTGTGGCTGACAAGCGGGTGGCTGACAAGTGGGTGGTTGACAAGTGGGTGGTTGGATGTAAGTGGGTGGGTTGACAAGTGTGTGGTTGACAAGTGGGTGGCTGACAAGTGGGTGGTTGACAAGTGGGTGGTTGACAAGTGGGTGGTTGACAAGTGGTCGATGATGTCTAAGAAGAAAAGTTTAAGAGTTCTCCAGGCTGTTTCCTGCTGGTGTTAGCTATTTGACAGATTTGATCAATATAACGTTAATCTCTGCATCAAAAACTCTAAAATTGTGTCATGTTAGGTTCCCCTTGTTTATTTCACCCGGTTTCCATAAATAGCCCTTCTTATTATATTCGCCGGGATTTTCTCTCAAATGAACTCGAGTTAGTGGCAATAAATAAACATATTTCAAAATTCCCTGGGAGGTCATAGAGATGCTGTTTTACAGAAAAATATTAAGGACTCCCAGACTGCTTCTTCTTCTTCTTCCGCCTGCCTCTTACGACCAATTTTAATCACTTTTTGATTTCGCCAAGAACGTGTATGCTGCACATTGGCTTAGTAGGCCCCCAAACGCACAGACTTCTACACGTTTAGGACACATGCATCCGATTTCAGCCAAACCCCCCAGCGTCGCCTCTACGACATGCATGGCAGGTAACAGTGGTTCTATTCTTTACACCCAAATTTGGGGGGCCTCTGCAACCATTCGGGCGCTTAGACTGCTAAAATGACTAATCTTAATGCCTACCATTTTACGACTGTATGTTAAGAAAGGGAGGTTTAGAACATATTGTGATAATAAATAAAAATCAATGAGATGAGGTGGAGGAAGGCGTTGAAAAAATATGGACAGTCTGCCTTGGACACGGAAGATTTAAGAGCACAACGTTCGAACTGATTGTCAGCCTCAATGACAGAACTTTGTAGACACCTGCAATCGGGTATGCCAGCACCTATGGCATGATGATGATGATAATGAACCAACACTAATGTACCCTGGTCCCTGAAAATTATATAGTCTTCCCTCTCCCTCCTCCATCCACCTGGAATCTAGGATGGAGAGATCAGTATCATGTCTTCACCAAAGCAACAACACATCGCCATTGATTTATTGCTGTGATAGCCTGAGGCTGTTAAAGGTGCTGTCTACTGGTCGAAGTTTCGAACCATTCTGTTACAGGTTAGATAATAACACAGTCTCCCTGGACTAGGACTTTACCATAACGTTGTTATTTCATTGTGCCTCGCCAGGTACATACGGTGTACAGTGAGACGCTTTCCTTAGTTGTTCCTGGACCAGATTACACGCACATCGTGACTTGTCATTTGCAAATCACTTTCTAGCGGATATACCTGGTGTGTTCAGTCAGTGTCGATCATAAACTTATCTAGAGTTGGGTGTGTTCAGAGAGGTAGAGAAACTATAGATATTTGTGATTCCAGATTATTACATTGACAAACAGGGCAAATATGGCACAACAAGAAAGCAACAGAAGTTCAAGTAATCACTCAACAATGCTGGGACAGAGCGACCCACACAGCAAGCGTAAGCAACAATGCTTCTACATGCGTCTCACAACATATCATAAGTAGTCTACCCTGTACATAATATCACAAATGCATTTGTCACGTTAAAATTCTGGTCCAATTTCTCATCATCATCAAGGTGTATCCTTTATAGGACGTTGCTCTCTTTGCAGCACATCTGAAATTTACTCCGTCTCTAGCCTGTTCACCCAATTTCCCTGCTCGATGGTCATGGTTCACAGTTTCAATATCTTGTAGTCATCTTCTTTAAACTTCTTGGTCTGCCTCGCGTCCTGGACCCTGCCCCAGTACTGTTCCTTTCCAGGCTATCGTGGCGCCCAATGTGATCAAAGTATCTAATTTTCTGCATAGTATGGGTTGTTTATCAGCACCCCTTTTAACATTTAGTTATTTTAGGACATCAGTGTTCATTCCTTTTTCTGTCCATGGTATCTGTAGGATCTTTCTGTAGCATTTAGTTTCGGGGCTGACTGGATTTTAGTTCTTGTTTTTGTGTAATGGTCCATATTCACAACCATAAGTAGCCACTGGAAAATGTATGTTCTCAATACTTAATTTTAATATTTTGCTGGTGCTTGCCACACGTTCTTCACTGTGTTTAACTTCTTGATTAAATGTTACCTACTTGAAACTATTAGGTTGCCTCATAACAGAAGCACAGAGAAGACATTGCCATTTTAATTAATGGTGAGGATAGAGAACGAAAACTCACATTAAATTATTTTTAAGTAGCCAGCAATTATAATAATAGTACGCAGCACACATTTCCACAAGAAGTGAATACAGAAGAATTCACACTAAAGTTTTACGTAAATTAACACTATAAATTATAAAACTTGTGGAAAGCTGCTAGAACAAAAACTAGGTTTTGCTCCATGCTTACTATTGTCTTAGCTTAGGTGGTATAATCTTGAAGGGAAACGATGGTTTGCCAAACTTGCAGTTTAAAAATATTTTTGCATGGCATGGCCTATGTAAATGAGGCAGAGAACGATAATGTATGGCATGGCCTATGTAGTACGGAGCAGAGAACGATAATGCATGGCATGGCTCATGTAGTAATGAGTGCAGAGACAATGCATTGCATGGCTCATGTAGTACGAGGTAGAGAATGATAATGTATGGCATGGCTGGTTCATGTAGTACGAGGCAGAGAACGATAATGCATGGCTGGCCTATGTAGTACGAGGCAGAACTATAATGCATGGTATGGCTCATGTAGTATGAGGCAGAGAACGATAATGCATGGCATGGCCTGGTGTAGTACGAGAGAACGATAATGCATGGCATGGTCATGTAGTACGAGGCAGAGAACATAATGGCGGTATGGTTGGTCTGGCGTATTACGAGGCAGAGAACGATAATGGCACATCATGTAGTACGAGGCAGAGAACGATAATGCATGCCATGGCTCATGTAGCCGAGGCAGAGAACGGTAATGCATGCATGGCTCATGTAGTACGAGGCAGAGAACGGTAATGTATGGCATGGCTCATGTAGTACGAGGCAGAGAACGATAATGCATGGCATGGCTCATAGTACGAGGCAGATGAATGATAATGGGCGGTATGGCTCATGTAGTAACAGAGAGGCAGAGAATGATAATGCATGGTATGGCTCATGAAAAGGAGGCAGAGAATGATAATGCATGGCATGGCCTATGTAGTACGGAGGCAGAGAATGATAATGCATGGCATGGCCTATGTAGTACGAGGCAGAGAACGATAATGCATGGCATGGCCTGGCAGTACGAGAGGCAGAGAACGATACTGCATGGCATGGCTCATGTAGTACGAGGCAGAGAACGATAATGCATGGCATGGCTCATGTAGTACGAGGCAGAGAATGATAATGCACGGCATGGCCTGGTGTAGCACGAGGCAGAGAACGATAATGCATGGCATGGCTCATGTAGCACGAGGCAGAGAACGATAATGCATGGCTCGCCCATGTGGTACGAGGCAGAGAACGATAATGCATGGCATGGCCTATGTAGTACGAGGCAGAGAACGATAACGCATGGCATGGCCTGTAGTACGAGGCAGAGAACGATAATGCATGGCATGGCTCATAGCACAGAGGCAGAGAACGATAATGCATGGCATCGCCTGGCGTAGTACGAGGCAGAACGATAATTCATGGCATGGCTCATGTAGTACGAGGCAGAGAACGATAATGCACGCTGGCTCATGTAGTAATGAGGCAGAGAACGATAATGCATGGCATGGCTCATGTAGTACGAGGCAGAGAACGATAATGCATGGCATGGCATGGTTCAGTGTAGTACTATAGAGAACGATAATGCATGGCATGGTTAATGTAATACGAGGCAGAGAAACGACAATGCATGGCATGGCTCATGTAGTACGAGGCAGAGAATGGCATGGCTCATGTAGCATCGAGGCAGAGAATGGCATGGTTCATGTAGTACGAGGCAGAGAACGGCATGGCTTGGCTCATGTAGTACGAGGCAGAGAACGGCATGGCATGGCTCATGTAGTACGAGGCAGAGAACGATAACGCATGGCTGGCTCATGTAGTACGAGGCAGAGAACGATAATGCATGGCATGGCTCATGTAGTACGAGTCAGAGAACGATAATGCGCGTATGGCCTATGTAGTACGAGGCAGAGAACGATAATGCATGGCTCGCTCATGTAGTACGAGGCAGAGAACGATAATGCATGGCATGGCTCATGTAGTACGAGGCAGAGAACGATAATGCATGGCATGGCTCATGTAGTACGAGGTAGAGAACGATAATGCATGGCATGGCTCATGTAGCAGAGGCAGAGAACGATACCGCATGGCATGGCTCATGTAGTACGAGGCAGAGAGCGATAATGTATGGCATGGCTCATGTAGTACGAGGCAGAGAACGATAATGCATGCATGGCCTAGTACGAGGCAGAGAACGATAATGCATGGCATGGCTCATGTAGTACGAGGCAGAGAACGATAATGTATGGCATGGCCTATGTAGTACGAGGCAGAGAATGATAATGCATGCGGCTCATGTAGTACGAGGCAGAGAATGATAATGTATGGCATGGCCTATGTAGTACGAGAGAATGATAATGCATGGCATGGCTCATAGTACGAGGCAGAGAATGATAATGTATGGCATGGCTCTGTGAAAAGGGAGGCAGAGAACGATAATGCATGGGTATGGCCTATGTAGTACGAGGCAGAGAACGATAATGCATGGCATGGCTCATGTAGTACGGAGGCAGAGAATGATAATGCATGGTATGGCCTATGTAGTACGAGGCAGAGAACGATAATTCGCGGCATGGCTCATGTAGTACGAGGCAGAGAACGATAATGCATGGCTGGCTCATGTAGTACGAGGCAGAGAACGATAATGCATGGCTGGCATGGCTCAAGCAGTACGAGGCACAGAACGATAACGCATGGCATGCATGGTTCATGTAGTACGAGGCAGAGAACGATAATGCATGGCATGGTTAATGTAATACGAGGCAGAGAACGATAATGTATGGTATGGTCATGTAGTACGAGGTAGAGAATGGCATGGCTCTATGTAGTACGAGGCAGAGAATGGCATGGTTCGGTGTAGTACGAGGTAGAACGGTATGGCATGGCCTGGTAGTACGAGGCAGAGAACGATAATGCATGGCTGGCTCATGTAGTACGAGGCAGAGAACGATAATGCATGGCATGGCTCATGTAGTACGGGGCAGAGAACGATAATGCATGGCATGGCTCATGTAGGCACGAGGCAGAGAACGATAATGCATGGCTGGCTCAGTGTAGTACGAGGCAGAGAACGATAATGCATGGCATGGCCTGCGTAGTACGAGGCAGAGAACGATAATGCATGGCATGGCCTATGTAGTACGAGGCAGAGAACGATAAATGCATGGCATGGCTCATGTAGTACGGAGGTAGAGAACGATAACGTGCATGGCATGGCTCATGTAGTACGGAGGCAGAGCGATAATGCATGGCATGGCCCATGTAGTACGAGGCAGAGAACGATAATGCATGGCATGGCTCATGTAGTACGAGGCAGAGAACGATAATGCATGGCATGGCTCATGTAGTACGAGGCAGAGAACGATAATGCATGGTATGGCCTATGTAGTACGAGGCAGAGAACGATAATGCATTGCAGGCTCATGTAGCACGAGGCAGAGAACGATAATGTATGGCATGGCTGGTTCATGTAGTACGAGGCAGAGAACGATAATGTATGGCATGGCTGGTTCATGTAGTACGAGGCAGAGAACGATAATGTATGGCATGGCTCATGTAGTACGAGGCAGAGAACGGTAATGCATGGCATGGCATGGCTCATGTAGTACGAGGCAGAGAACGGTAATGTGGCGTGGCATGGCCCATGAAGTATTGAGGTAGAGAACGATAATGCATGCATGGCTTATGTAGTAATGAGGCAGAGAATGATAATGCATGGCATGGCTCATGTAGTACGAGGCAGAGAACGGTACTGCATGGCATGGCATGGCTCATGTAGTACGAGGCAGAGAACGGTAATGTATGGTATGGCTTGCGTAGTATGGAGGCAGAGAACGATAATGTATGGCATGGCCTATGTAGTACGAGGTAGAATGACAATGCATGGCATGGCTCATGTAGTACGAGGCAGAGAACGATAATGTATGGCATGGCGTAAAGACGAGGCAGAGAATGATAATGCATGGCATGGCCTATGTAGTACGAGGCAGAGAATGATAATGTAATGGCATTGCTCATGCAGTACGTGAGGCAGAGAATGATAATGCATGGCATGGCTCTGCGTAGTACGAGGCAGAGAACGATAATGTATGGCATGGCTCATGTAGTACGAGGCAGAGAACGATAATGTATGGCATGGCTCATGTAGTACGAGGTGCAGAGAACGATACGCCGGTACATGGCCTGTGTAGTACGAGGCAGAGAACGATAATGTATGCATGGCCTATGTAGTACGAGGCAGAGAATGATAATGCATGGCATGGCTCATGTAGTACGAGGCAGAGAATGATAATGCATGGCATGGCTCATGTAGTACGAGGCAGAGAATGATAATGCATGGCATGGCTCATGTAGTACGAGGCAGAGAATGATAATGCATGGCATTACCATGTAGTACGAGGTAGAGAACGACAATGTATGGTATGGCTCATGTAGTACGAGGCAAGAGAACGATAATGCATGGCATGGCTCATGTAGCGCGAGAGAACGACAATGCATGGCATGGCTCATGTAGTACGAGGCAGAGAACGATAATGCATGGCTGGCTCATGTAGTACGAGGCAGAGAACGATAATGCATGGTATGTGGCCTATGCAGTACGAGGCAGAGAACGATAATGGCGAAGGGCTCATGTAGTACGAGGTAGAGAACGATAATGTATGGTATGGCCTATAGTAAAGAGCAGAGAATGATAATGGGCGTATGGCATGGTTCATGTAGTACGAGGCAGAGAACGATAATGCATGGCATGGTTAATGTAATACGAGGCAGAGAACGATACCGCATGGCATGGCCTATGCAGTACGAGGCAGAGAATGGCATGGCCTATGCAAAGTACGAGGCAGAGAATGGCATGGTTCATGTAGTACGAGGCAGAGAACGGCAATACATGGCTCATGTAGTACGAGGCAGAGAAACGATAATGCATGGCTGGCTCATGTAGTACGAGGCAGAGAACGATAATGCATGGCATGGCTCATGCGTAGTACGAGGCAGAGAACGATAATGCATGGCATGGCTCGTGTAGTACGAGGCAGAGAACGATAATGCACGGCTGGAAGCCTGGCGTAGTACGAGGCAGAGAACGATAATGCATGGCATGGCTCATGGAGTACGAGGCAGAGAACGATAATGCATGGCATGGCTCATGTAGTACGAGGCAGAGAACGATAATGTATGGCATGGCTCATGTAGTACGAGGCAGAGAACGATAATGCATGGCATGGCTCATGTAGTACGAGGCAGAGGTGAGCGATAATGCATGGCATGGCTCGCGTAGTACGAGGCAGAGAACGATAATGTACAAGTATGGCTCATGTAGTACGAGGCAGAGAACGATAATGCATGGCATGGCTCATGTAGTACGGAGGCAGAGAACGATAATGCATGGCATGGCCTGCGTAGTACGAGGCAGAGAACGATAATGCATTGCATGGCCCATGCAGTACGAGGCAGAGAACGATAATGTATGGCATGGCTGGTCTATGTAGTACGAGTGCAGAGAACGATGCAATGCGGCGGCTGGGCTTCCTGCGTAGGGACGAGGCAGAGAACGATAATGCATGGCATGGCTCATGTAGTACGAGGCAGAGAACGGTAATGCATGGCATGGCATGGCTCATGTAGTACGAGGCAGAGAACGGTAATGTATGGCATGGCTCATGTAGTACGAGGCAGAGAACGATAATGCATGGCATGGCCTATGTAGTACGAGGCAGAGAATGATAATGCATGGCATGGCTCATGTAGTACGAGGCAGAGAATGATAATGCATGGCATGGCTGGTGTAGTACGAGGCAGAGAATGATAATGTATGGCATGGCCTATGTAGTACGAGGCAGAGAATGATAATGCATGGCATTGCTCATGTAGTACGAGGCAGAGAACGATAATGCATGGCATGGCTCATGTAGTACGAGGCAGAGAACGATAATGCATGGCATGGCTCATGTAGTACGAGGTAGAGAACGATAATGCATGGCATGGCTTATGTAGTACGAGGCAGAGAACGATAATGCATGGCATGGCTCATGCAGTACGAGGCAGAGAACGATACCGCACGGCATGGCTCATGTAGTACGAGAGGTAGAGAATGATAATGGCATGGTATGGCTCATGTAGTACGAGGCAGAGAATGATAATGCATGGCATGGCTCATGTAGTACGAGGCAGAGAATGATAATGGTATGGCATACTATGTAGTACGAGGCAGAGAATGATAATGGGCGGCACTGCTCATGTAGTACGAGGCAGAGAACGATAATGCATGGCATGGCTCTGGCGTAGTACAGGCAGAGAACGATAATAAATGGCATGCCTATGTAGGTACGAGTGCAGAGAACGATAATGTATGGCATGGCTTCATGTAGTACGAGTAAGTAGAGAACGCTAATGCATGGTTATGGCTTCATGTAGTACGAGGCAGAGAACGATAATGGCGGTATGGCCTATGTAGTACGAGGCAGAGAATATGATGTTGGAGAAGGTGGGAGAACTTACTAGAGACAGAGTTTTTCAGTGAGGCTGTAGTCAGGCTGTAGTCAGGCTGGTAGCCAGGTTGTAGTCAGGTTGTAGTCAGGCTGTAGTCAGGCTGTAGTCAGGCCAGAAATAGGCTGTAGTCAGGTTGTAGTCAGGCTGTAGCTGTGGCTGTAGTCAGGCTAGTCAGGCTGTAGTCAGGCTGTAACGAAAGTGACGTTCCGCAAGAGACATGCTGCTTGGATAAGATATATATATATATATATATATATATATATATATATATACACTCGCATGTTGCGGCGGCTCGTCATTAAGGCCAGTGGGGCCTGGCCCACCAAAATAATGTATAACGTGTATTTATTATTTTATAAATTAAAATATAGCAACCAAGAACCATGATTTATCCGGAAAAAATGTCCAGCCCCACCAACAAATATGATCACGAGCCGCCACTGTTCGTATATAATATAACAATTGAAAGCTATCTAATTCATCATCAAGGTGCGTATCCTTTATAGGACGTTGTTCTCTTTGCAGCGCATCTGAAATTCACTCTGTCTCTAGCCAGTATCACCCACTTCGTGGATTCATTCGCATATTCATGGTTTCTTTAATATCTTGTGACGCCCGAGTGGTTACCGAGGCCCACATTTGGAGTGTAAAGAATAGAACCACTGTTACCTGCCACGCATGTCGGAAGAGGCGACTAAAGAGGTTTGGCTGAAATCGAATGCATGTGTCCTAAACGTGTAGAAGTCTTCGTTTAGGGGCCTACCAAACCAATGTGCAACGTATACACATTCTTGGCAAAGATCAAACAAATCACAAAGAGTGATTAAAATTGGTCGTAAAGAACGAACGCAAAGAAGAAGAATATATTGTGGTCATCTTCTTCTCGGTCTGCCTCTGCGTCCTGGGACCCTGCCCTCTATTATTGCTGCCTCTGCGTCCTGGGACCCTGCCCTCTAATATTGCTGCCTCTGCGTCCTGGGACCCTGCCCTCTAATATTGCTGCCTCTGCGTCCTGGGACCCTGCCCTCTAATATTGCTGCCTCTGCCTCCTGGGACCCTGCCCTCTAATATTGCTGCCTCTGTGTCCTGGGACCCTGCCCTCTAGTATTGCTGCCTCTGCGTAGTAGGACCCTGCCCTCTAATATTGCTGCCTCTGCGTCCTGGGACCCTGCCCTCTAGTATTGCTGCCTTTGCCTCCTGGGACCCTGCCCTCTAATATTGCTGCCTCTGCCTCCTGGGACCCTGCCCTCTAATATTGTTGCCTCTGCCTCCTGGGACCCTACCCTGTAATATTGCTGCCTCTGCGTCCTGGGACCCTGCCCTCTAATATTGTTCTTTCCAGATCATCGTGACGAAAGTACCTAATTTTCCTGTGACCAAAGTATCTAATTTTCCTGTATAGTATGTTGTTTATCAGCCAATTCTCTTTGACATTTAGTTCTTTCAGGACATCAGTGTTCTTTCTTTTTCTGTCCATGGTATTCGTAGGATCTTTCTGTAGCCTTTTAGTTTCGAAGGACTGGATTTTTGTTCTTGTTTTTGTTAGTCCATGATTCACAACCATAAGTAGCCACTGGGAAAATGCATGATCTCAATATTTTAATTTTAGTATTTTCTGGTGCTTTGCCACATGTTCTTCATTGTGTTTAACTTCTTGATTGCTATTGCCAATCTTCTTGAGATCTCTTTGGAGCAGTCACCGTTATTGTTAATTATTGAGCCCAGATATTCGTAGCTCTCTACACACTGGAGTTCTTCATTGTTTACTTGGATGTTAGGTGAGCCTTTTGATTTGTCAGTTGACATGATTTTTGTTTTTTGTGTATTCAAATATATATGAGAGTGCTGATGTCTTAGCTAAGGAGGGCAGTGCCAAAGAGCAAATTTGCCAACCCTTGTCTTTTCAAGAGGTCAAAACTCTCATACAGAGAAAATCTGCAGTAGACTGGAAGACAAACACTGGATATGATTATGGAAAAGACTCCCTCAAAGACCTAAGCAGAACAGACCAGGTCATTATATTTCGACTACGCACCGGACACTGCAGACTCAACAAACACTTATACAGACTAGGAATAAGTCAAACAGCTCTCTGCCAGTGTCAGCAGGCAGAACAGACACCAGAGCATATCCTGCAAGACTGTCCTCTTCTATGTGAGCTGAGCAACATGTGGCCACACCCAGTCGACCTGAAAACTAAGCTTTGGGGAATCCTGACAGACCTGAAGCTGTCTGCCCAGTTTGTGGTCCACAGTAAATTAAGCGCATGACCAGAGATCGCTGAAGAAGAAATATAGATGTTGGTCTTCACTATGTTTCTTGGTCGTCATGATTAGGTTTTCCAAACCTTCTTTGCTGACCTAATGCTGTCTAATTAGCTGGATAGATATATGAAGGGATGAAGGGAATACATAAATACAAGACAATGAGTAACATAACTTCAAATAAGTTTATAGACAATATTACTAGCCAATGATTGGAGGCAAATGCTTATGTGTCAAAGTTAGCCACAAGTTAGTCGTGGGTTCGAATCCGAACTGCGTCGTTCTGTTCACAAGAGCACTTTTCCAGTGACCCTTAGGATTGTTGCCGGAGCTACGGAATGCGTGCTTTGTTCAATACTCTCGGCAGGGGGCGTGCCATTTCTGCGGAGAGGGACCGAGCATATTGTGTAAAACCCGGTGCAATGAAGTCAGTCCTTCGGCTTTTAAACCCTTTAGTAAGCCCAAGTCATTGTAGAGAAGAAATAGTTGTAGGACTGAGAGAAGATATGAGAACAGAGACAGATTCAAAGTTCTGGAGTCAGGATGTGTGAAAAACAAACACAAGCACCTTTCCAACCCTGACAAACGTTTCCACAACTTCTGTGTTCGAGTTAAGTGTCCCGAGAGACGAGTGACGAAACGTCACTTTGAAAACCAGATCATAAAATATAGAACAGATTAGACGACCCAGATCTCAATGTCAACAAATATCTCATGGACATGATGTACGAAACAAAGTGTCTTTAGAATGTTATCTCCTGTACACAAATATCTCATAGACATTTCAAGAGCACATAGATTTCATGAGATTTGTTGACAATATTGTCTATTTATATACAAAGTTTCGCCTACAACTCCTCACAGATCGAGATCAACATCTATCAAATAGCTAATCAAGAAAGAAGATGAAGTTGAACATTTGGATATGTTTTTGTGGAATATGTATACATGTTCTTTCTAAATTCATTTTTGATCGATTAGTCATCACAATAAATCAAATGGAACACAGAGGTGGGCTATTGGGATGGGAGGGAGGGAGGGGGTGGACACAACTTACTGTGTTAAAATTGACAAAGATATCATCATCTTCATTGGCCTCTTTGTCTCAGGAGACAATAGGTCTTGCGTCACGTAGTATGTTCTGCGCTGAATCGCAACGTTTTTTGTGGGTGTAGTGGCTTATTCTGGAGTGGCACTCATTGTCACAGTTGCTGCAGGTAAAACTGGAGACTAGAGCTGATATATGTCAGGATACAAAGATATCAGAACTAAATAAATTCAGCAAAAATAAAATATCTGCAATAAAAGTTTGGTGACAACATACATCAAATATCTGCAATAAAAGTTTGCTGACAACATACAGAAAATATCTGCAATAAAAGTTTGGTGACAACATACATCAAATATCTGCAATAAAAGTTTGCTGACAACATACAGAAAATATCTGCAATAAAAGTTTGCTAACAACATACAGAAAATATCTGCAATAAAAGTTTGCTGACAACATACAGAAAATATCTGCAATAAAAGTTTGCTGACAACATACAGAAAATATCTGCAATAAAAGTTTGCTGACAAGATACAGAAAATTTGGACTCATTTTTGAAACTGATTCGCTACTCATCATTCATTTTTGTTTTAGTCTCTCTGAGTTCTGTTTTTTTGATGCAAAAATTGTATTTTAGACGAACTATTTTGTAGCTTTTTTGTTAACTTTTGTAATTAATATTAACCAGAATTACAACGTTCGTTCTTTACAATCAATTTTAATCACTCTTTATGTTTTGTTTGATCTTTGTCAAGAACGTGTATACGTTGCACATTGGTTTAATAGGTCCCTACGCTTGATTACGACATTCTACCTTTTGATCCATGTTATTTGAGATGTCATCCAAAACTTGTTTGATAGTGGTAAAACCACATAAAAGTGTCTTTGTCGCATCAGCTCAGGCAGACCATCTGGTGTCCGACAGTCTCTTCAAAGTCGGGAGTTTTGAACCTGTATCTTCCAGTGCTTTTGTAAGAATGTCCCATCAATAGGTAGAAGCGGAAAATAATGTATAGAGGCTTTCAACAAAATCGAAAAATGGATGCTTCTATACAACATTCTGCTGCATACTTAGCAACCAAATTCAGTGAATTTACAAACCAGGGAATGTATTCTGCTTACTTATTTATCTCCTTAATGTGTGCTTGTAAGCTGTGGTATTTCCCACTCATGTTGCTGGCATTGTCATAGCTTTAACCAATGATATCAATGTAATTTTTGTTTAAAAAATCAAGTAAACTTTGGGCGAGTTGTTCAGCAGTATGACCTTCCATATCCAAGAACTTCACAAACCTTTCCACTGGTCCAGATGGTAATACATAGGGCACTATTAGAGTGAGTTGGTCCACATGCGTAATGTCTGGAGTATAGTCCAGTGATACGGAATAGTACTTCTTAATTTCGCAAATAATATGATCCAGTAAGCTTGATGCAATTACATGTATAAATTCCTAGCATGTTTTTTTAATAAATATGATGTATGTCACTTTCCTTTGTTTGCATAAGTATTTATATGCTGAGCCAGAAAAATGTCAAATTTGACTATTAATTCCAACAAACCTAAATAATTTCCATTATGAGGTGAACCAATAGTTTCATCCCTACCCCAAAATGCAAGACCTCGTTCTGCTAAAAATTGGATAACTGAAGTAATTCACTCTAAAAGTGTCCGCCAATATGTTTGTTCGGTCTCAATTTGGCTTACAAGTTGAGAATCGACACGTGCATCCATCTTTTTGCAAACTAACAGCGAAACTATCGCTTGTTTATGGAAGGTGCTTTCTTCATGTATTTTCAACAAATTATTTGCGTTTTTCCAGTCGTCAAATCCTTTTTCGTAAACCGTGACGAACAGCCTGAATCAGTAACTTTGCAAACAAAACAGAAAAGTTGCCCTTTAGTTTCTGAATAACACAAAACCAATCTCTCACATGAGTTTTGTTTGATGGTGTATGTGTATATGTGAAAAACGACTTTCGACAAAATCGTGGATTGTTTAGTTTTGTTTTTTTTTCTAATACAAGAAATAACTGTTTATATGTTGCACTTCGCTACTTCCTTTCGCAATCCAATAATCTCGATTGAAGTTGGTTGGCCATTCACCAAAATCGTTGGAGTACATTTTACTTTCGTTGTGTTTTTGGCTTGTGGAAGATGTTGCTACATTGGAAGCATGTACTGTGCTTTCTGCCTCTCTTTGGCTTGAAGATGATATGGCTAAATTTGGAGTACGTGCTGTACATTCGACTTCAGTTTGTCTTGTGGAAAATGTGGCTAAATCGTGAAGAGTTACTGATCTTAATGGTAATATTGGTAATGATGATTCTTCTATAGCACTGCCTTCATCTACCACACAGTGAGACGCGACTTCTGTATTTTCTGCTTCGATTTCTTTGGATTCAGCACTATCACAAACGACATTAAAAAATTCAGACAGCTTTCGTGTTTTTGATATGGCATCTTGGTTATATTTTTCATCTGAATATGACCGCCCACATAAGTCCGAAATTGAGTAAACATGACCTTGGCCCTAACCTAAATAAGAAAAAAATGAAAGGAGGATATTATTACCCACCTCCCAACCTTGGTTCCTTGTTTATGACTAGTGACAGCTTAGCTCTGTTACAAAGGCGCGGGGCCCCAGAAGCGCGGGTCCGTAGCATTTCTACTTCTGCTACTAGGCTAATGCGTCACTGGGTGTAATAAAGTCAATCCTTGGATCCTCCTATTTAATTAATATTTCTACTTCTGCTACTAGGCTAATGCGTCACTGGGTGTAATAAAGTCAATCCTTGGATCCTCCTATTTAATTAATATTTCTACTTCTGCTACTAGGCTAATGCGTCACTGGGTGTAATAAAGTCAATCCTTGGATCCTCCTATTTAATTAATATTTCTACTTCTGCTACTAGGCTAATGCGTCACTGGGTGTAATAAAGTCAATCCTTGGATCCTCCTATTTAATTAATATTTATTTTGAAAATATCAAACGACTTCAAGGTAGAAATATATTGTAATGAGGGAGGGGGCGTTACAAAATGTATGTCTTGCAAAGGAGGCGCTGGCCTGAAAAAGTTTGGGAATCTATGCTCTAGAGCAAGCACAAACTATGCTTGCACGCACATGTGGTACCCAATATTCATTGCTAATACTGTCACGACATGTGGAGATAAACACCAATACCACACATACCCAATGCGCATATGCTGGTCTTAAGAGAACACATTTAAAACACTATCACAAAATGTTACACTCTGGGATACAAATCTCCTACATTGGAGACACATATCTCAAACAGTGGTTAGCATGTGGATGTTGTAGATCGAATCTCTGGGATACAAATCTCCTAGATTGGAGACACATATCTCAAACAGTGGATGTTGTAGATCGAATCTCTGGGATACAAATCTCCTAGATTGGAGACACATATCTCAAACAGTGGATGTTGTAGATCGAATCTCTGGGATACAAATCTCCTAGATTGGAGACACATATATCAAACAGTGGTTGTTGTAGATCGAATCTCTGGGATACAAATCTCCTAGATTGGAGACACATATCTCAAACAGTGGATGTTGTAGATCGAATCTCTGGGATACAAATCTCCTAGATTGGAGACACATATCTCAAACAGTGGTTAGCTTGTGGTTGTTGTAGATCGACAAAACACACAAGAAGAAGAAATCTCAAGCTTAGTGGACAGGGTACGTCAATGACCACTACAGTTTAAGAGACATATGATAATGATGATACCCCAGACGTCTATTTAATTTGATTTGAAAGGGATCAGGAGTGGTGTCAGAGATGACCATTGCAATTTTAGCCTACACAGACTAGGTAGTACGACTACGTTACAAATGTTGATGAGTTAGGTACAAGACAACTTATGTTTAAGACAATAACTTATGTGTAACGACACGTTCTGTTTAAGGAACAGGATAATTGGTGATATAAACCAACCGAACACTCAAGACTAATAGACATGTGATGATAAGTGACACCCAACGATGACATATGGACAGACACGAGACAGCTGATGATGCGGTGATTGCATGGTTTGAGATGTCAGTGGTGTATGAAGTGTTAGAGACATCACAAAATAAGTTATTGACATTTCAAGACCAGTTGGTCATTGTGCTTCCTCTCGATTCTTCCTCGAAGATCCATCTTCGACGAGTTAGTTTAAATTATATAGATCGCCGGAGTGGTTACCGGGGCCCAAATTGGGGTGTAAAGAAGAATAGAACCACTGTTACCTGTCACGCATGTCGTAAGAGACAACTAAGGAGGTTGGGCGTGGGGCTAGCTACCCCACACTTTAAAAAAATAGTAGATGGCTACAGATCGGAGAGCGAACCGAGTAAACGCTAACTGAAACCGGACACATCGCCGAAGGATAAGCAGCAGAGCTCCAAATGGTGATGAGAATGTGACGTAAAACACACAAATTCTAAGGCTGCATGAATCAGATATCCACATGAATAGAATTTATAGCGAGGGCTGGTACATCTGTCTGGGCGGTGATCGCAAGAGAGAGAGAATTATGTAGATGATTGAAGAACCTCAATATTTAGGAGCATACCAGATGCATGTCGATTGATACAGAAATCTAGAACATGTGGAGCATCAGTTATCTATTATTGTTCATCAAGTATTTGAGTAAATCAAATTAATCAAGTATTTAACAAACGGAATGTGTTTGTACTCACTGCGTGAGAAATACATCGAAACAATGTTGCTGGATATTTCAATGTTTATCAATTTCTTTAAATATAAATTCTATAGAATAATCATACAGTTATCATAGGCAGAAAATAGGTAATACAATAGTAAGACATTGAAGAACTTTGAACACGATAGAACAACGGAAATTGAAGTCTTTCTTTTGTTATATAAAAAGCTTATGACGGCCGACAATTGTGGATATATATACCAGTACATGGTGGCGTCTGTGGCTTAAGGGATAGTGACTCGGTCTATTAACCCCGACGTTCTGAGTTCGAATCATGCTGCGGACAATTTGGTTGGAAATTGTTTCTCGTGGATTTTTACAAAAGGACGATGGCGCCACCCGTTCAGAAAGCAATGACAAACTACTGAACATAATAATGCCTAGAGAAATCACAAGTAGCGTTAAAAAAGTTGGGGTTGATTCGCAATGTCTTGTACAGGGTTTTGCAATTAACTTTAACTTTATACCAGTACATGACGGCAGACAATTATGGATATATATCCAGTACATGACGGCAGACAATTATGGATATATATCCAGTACATGACGGCAGACAATTATGGATATATATCCAGTACATGACGGCAGACAATTATGGATATATCCAGTACATGACGGCAGACAATTATGGATATATATCCAGTACGTGACGGCAGACAATTATGGATATATACCAGTACGTGACAGCAGACAATTATGGATATATACCAGTACATGACGGGAGACAATTATGGATATATCCAGTACATGACGGCAGACAATTATGGATATATATCCAGTACGTGACGGCAGACAATTATGGATATATACCAGTACGTGACAGCAGACAATTATGGATATATACCAGTACATGACAGCAGACAATTATGGATATATACCAGTACGTGACGGCAGACAATTATGGATATATACCAGTACGTGACAGCAGACAATTATGGATATATACCAGTACGTGACGACAGACAATTATGGATATATACCAGTACATGACAGCAGACAATTATGGATATATACCAGTACGTGACGGCAGACAATTATGGATTAATACCAGTACATGACGACAGACAATTATGGATATATACCAGTACATGACGACAGACAATTATGGATATATACCAGTACGTGACAGCAGACAATTATGGATATATACCAGTACGTGACGGCAGACAATTATGGATATATCCAGTACGTGACGGCAGACAATTATGGATATATCCAGTACGTGGATTAAAGGCTCTAAAGAGGGAGGATTGACTTCATTGCACTGGGTTTTACCCCATAGTGCTCTGTCCCTCTCCGCATAAATAGCACACCACCTGCCGAGAGTACTCCATATTGCTCTGTCCCTCTCCGCATAAATAGCACACCACCTGCCGAGAGTACTCCATATTGCTCTGTCCCTCTCCGCATAAATAGCACACCACCTGCCGAGAGTACTAAACAAAGTACGCAATCCCAAACAATCCTAGGGATCTCTAGGAAAAAATACAATCAGAAACAAAACGGCTCGATCCGTATTCGAATCCACGGCCTTCAGATGGGGCAAGGCCACGGCTTAAGCACTTAGCCACAGAGACCGACAGAGTGGAAGACAAAGGAAAAAATGATGCGGTCTAAATATATTTTGTTCACCCGATTGTACTCATTTGGTGTTGCTAACTTGTTCTGTTTGAAATCATCTGTACTATTGTAACTTAACTTATCCTTAATGTTGTTGATTATGGTAGCGGTTATGACCTGAACAATTGTTGTACAAGTAACAAGTTGTACAAGTAACAAGTTGTACAAGTAACAAGTTGTTCCTGCGAATGTGTGCACAGTCCCACAAGTGAACATATTCCTGCATAAGCTTAGCAACACACAGCTTGTTGTAGTAGTCATTTATTATTGCTGAAAGTGGCTTTAATGATCTGTTTTTTGGTGTTAATCTCTTCTGTATGATGCTCTCACAATCTGTTGACTGAGCTGACAAGCTTACCGTTAAATCATCCAACCACTCATTAAAACAAATATCAATGAAAAAGACTTCATTAAAATAAACCATCAAGTTTGATAATGAACTAGAAATAGGAAGATTATAGTAAAGCCCGTTCAAATAGTGGTCGGAAAATGTGATTTATTCATGGTTCATAACTCGTCAAACGTTAACATTTAAGTGTTTATGAATATATATCTGCATAAATAGCAGCTAGGCTAACAACCATCAAATATTCACTTAATCACAACCGGCATATTGATAGAAAGTTGACATTCAGGTTACTCCATCTATATGCATTGACTTGACTGCAACACCATGAATCACACATTCGCTTTCTAACTAGTATTGCTAAGCCCATGATATCTCATACATATGTTATCTGGTTAATATGTTAGCTGGAAAACGATCGATGATATAAAGTATGATGTAACCAACAATCACGCTATTAACCGAACGTTACATTATGTGTGACATTGAATAGTAGATCAACTGTAATGAGACAGTAATGTACGCAATTTTAGCCTAGAAAATAATTTCATGTCAAAAATATTCTCCAGCTTTCTGAATGAGATTATGTATACTTGGAATATCACATCACATATCACATCGAATATCACATCGAATATCACATAAAATATCACATCGAATATCACATCGAATATCACATCGAATATCACATCGAATATCACATCAAACCAAAGAATATTTGAAAAGTGTATCACGGTGAAAGGATCACAGAACCAACGGTTATAAACAGTTATATTGTAGAAGTAAACAAGAGTACTCAACAGTTATATTGTAGAAGTAAACAAGAGTACTCAACAGTTATATTGTAGAAGTAAACAAGAGTACTCAACAGTTATATTGTAGAAGTAAACAAGAGTACTCAACAGTTATATTGTAGAAGTAAACAAGAGTACTCAACAGTTATATTGTAGAAGTAAACAAGAGTACTCAACAGTTATATTGTAGAAGTAAACAAGAGCACTCAACAGTTATATTGTAGAAGTAAACAAGAGAGTACCCAACAGTTATATTGTGGAAGTAAACAAGAGTACTCAACAGTTATAGTGTAGAAGTAAACAAGAGTACTCAACAGTTATATTGTGCAAGAAAACAAGAGAGTACCCAACAGTTATATTGTGGAAGTAAACAAGAGAGTACTCAACAGTTATAGTGTAGAAGTAAACAAGAGTACTCAACAGTTATATTCTAGAAGTAAACAAGAGTACTCAACAGTTATATTGTAGAAGTAAACAAGAGTACTCAACAGTTATATTGTAGAAGTAAACAAGAGTACTCAACAGTTATATTGTAGAAGTAAACAAGAGTACTCAACAGTTATATTGTAGAAGTAAACAAGAGTACTCAACAGTTATATTGTAGAAGTAAACAAGAGTACCCAACAGTTATATTGTAGAAGTAAACAAGAGTACTCAACAGTTATATTGTAGAAGTAAACAAGAGTACTCAACAGTTATATTGTGAAGTAAACAAGAGAGTACTCAACAGTTATATTGTAGAAGAAAACAAGAGAGTACTCAACAGTTATATTGTAGAAGTAAACAAGAGAGTACTCAACAGTTATATTGTAGAAGTAAACAAGAGTACTCAACAGTTATATTGTAGAAGTAAACAAGAGTACTCAACAGTTATATTGTAGAAGTAAACAAGAGTACTCAACAGTTATATTGTAGAAGTAAACAAGAGTACTCAACAGTTATATTGTAGAAGTAAACAAGAGTACTCAACAGTTATATTGTAGAAGTAAACAAGAGTACTCAACAGTTATATTGTAGAAGTAAACAAGAGTACTCAACAGTTATATTGTAGAAGTAAACAAGAGTACTCAACAGTTATATTGTAGAAGTAAACAAGAGTACTCAACAGTTATATTGTAGAAGTAAACAAGAGTACTCAACAGTTATATTGTAGAAGTAAACAAGAGTACTCAACAGTTATATTGTAGAAGTAAACAAGAGTACTCAACAGTTATATTGTAGAAGTAAACAAGAGTACTCAACAGTTATATTGTATAAGTAAACAAGAGTACCCAACAGTTATATTGTAGAAGTAAACAAGAGTACTCAACAGTTATATTGTATAAGTAAACAAGAGTACTCAACAGTTATATTGTAGAAGTAAACAAGAGTACTCAACAGTTATATTGTAGAAGTAAACAAGAGAGTACCCAACAACTATATTGTAGAAGTAAACAAGAGTACTCAACAGTTATATTGTGCAAGAAAACAAGAGAGTACCCAACAGTTATATTGTAGAAGTAAACAAGAGTACTCAACAGTTATATTGTAGAAGTAAACAAGAGTACTCAACAGTTATATTGTAGAAGTAAACAAGAGAGTACTCAACAGTTATATTGTAGAAGTAAACAAGAGTACTCAACAGTTATATTGTAGAAGTAAACAAGAGTACTCAACAGTTATATTGTAGAAGTAAACAAGAGTACTCAACAGTTATATTGTAGAAGTAAACAAGAGTACTCAACAGTTATATTGTAGAAGTAAACAAGAGTACTCAACAGTTATATTGTAGAAGTAAACAAGAGAGTACCCAACAGTTATATTGTAGAAGTAAACAAGAGTACTCAACAGTTATATTGTGCAAGAAAACAAGAGAGTACCCAACAGTTATATTGTAGAAGTAAACAAGAGCACTCAACAGTTATATTGTAGAAGTAAACAAGAGAGTACTCAACAGTTATATTGTGGAAGTAAACAAGAGTACTCAACAGTTATATTGTGCAAGAAAACAAGAGTACTCAACAGTTATATTGTAGAAGTAAACAAGAGTACTCAACAGTTATATTGTAGAAGTAAACAAGAGTACTCAACAGTTATATTGTGCAAGAAAACAAGAGAGTACCAAACAGTTATATTGTAGAAGTAAACAAGAGAGTACTCAACAGTTATAGTGTAGAAGTAAACAAGAGTACTCAACAGTTATATTGTGGAAGAAAACAGAAGTACTCAACAGTTATATTGTAGAAGTAAACAAGAGAGTACTCAACAGTTATATTGTAGAAGTAAACAAGAGAGTACTCAACAGTTATATTGTAGAAGTAAACAAGAGTACGCAACAGTTATATTGTAAAGTAAACAAAGAGTACTCAACAGTTATATTGTAGAAGTAAACAAGAGTACTCAACAGTTATATTGTATCCTGAAAAAGCGTGTATGTTGTGGTGCTCGTTGAATAATCACATCGTCAAGGCTGACCTACTCTGTGTAATCTTTGACGAACATACCATCGAGCGCAGAGACAGGCTGCGCTATCTTGGAATAACCTTTGATCGTATTCTATCTTTCAAACACCACATTGAACAGACGATACAACGGTGCAAGCGTGGTATGGCGGCTCTCAAAGTTATGGTGGCCGCACAACTTGAGCAGAGACTACTTGTCATTTTGTTCGATCGACTGGTAATGTCAGTGGTAGATTACGGACTCGGAATTCTTACGATATCAAGATCACAATGTGAACGACTCGAACGGGTTCAGAATGAAGGTATGCGTATAGTTCTGGGCTGCACTAGAGATACCCCCATTGTGAAGATGAGATATATGCTTGGCCTTCTGTCACTACGCTCCCGTCATGCAATCGTCCAAACCAAGGCATATATGCGGGTTACTTCAGATAAGAGACATCCACTACACAAGAACACTAATGATGTTAAGGGCACGAGAATCAAGCGTGGCATGTCGTTGATGGCCCAAGCTGAGAGAACAATTAGCCAGGTGACTACGGTTCCTACCAAAAGGGAAGAATGGATCCCAACAGATGGTAGCATGATGAACTATCTCAACGTTATCATTACTCTTGGAAGAGAATGTAGAGATTTGGGCAACATGAAGGCTGATCTCGCAGTTAAGCAGCTGATAGAAAATAATGCAAGGGATGATGATGATGTTGTTGTATATACCGATGGGTCGGTTCAACGTGGTGAGAAGTCCGGCTGGGGTTTCTTGGCTAATACGCATGGTAGGGTTGTTGCAGAGCGAAGTGGGGCATACAGGACAACTACTTCTAGTATGAGAATGGAGGTTGAGGTCGTTACTGCTGCCCTCCATTGGATTTCTGGGACTTCATTTACTGGGGCAGTTGTTGTATCTGACTCTCAGTCGATGCTTCACAAGATCCAGAAGGGCAGGTTTTGGTATGAGTGGATGTCGTCTATAGAAGTTTCTAACCTCCAGCGGCTTACGTGGATATACTGTCCTGGGCATGCGGGTGTTTACGGTAATGAGAGAGCGGACATGCTTGCATCAACAGCGTCGATTGTTGGGGAGTTGAAGATGGATAAGGGGATATCCTTCGGTCTCTTCGCGACTCTGTTGGATGAGGACACTAAAATCGATGTTGAATCGATCAAGCGATTTAAGCAGTTTGGAGTTACCCGTTGTTCAAGTCGAACTGGATGCCTGAGAGGTAGAGTGAGAGGTGTGTTTAATCAGCGAGCCACAGGCACCATCAGTATGCATACTCTTCGATATCTGTTGGGGAGACTGAGCACCTATGGGTCTGTCCGGAGTGCAATGACGTCAGTTTAGTAACCAATAACCAATAACCAATTGTAGAAGTAAACAAGAGTACTCAACAGTTATATTGTAGAAGTAAACAAGAGTACTCAACAGTTATATTGTAGAAGTAAACAAGAGAGTACTCAACAGTTATATTGTAGAAGTAAACAACAGAGCACTCAACAGTTATATTGTAGAAGTAAACAAGAGAGTACTCAACAGTTATATTGTAGAAGTAAAAACAAAGAGAAGTACTCAACAGTTATATTGTAGAAGTAAACAAGAGTACTCAACAGTTATATTGTAGAAGTAAACAAGAGAGTAATCAACAGTTATATTGTAGTAGTAAACAAGAGTACTCAACAGTTATATTGTAGTAGTAAACAAGAGTACTCAACAGTTATATTGTAGAAGTAAACAAGAGTACTCAACAGTTATATTGTAGAAGAAAACAAGAGAGTACTCAACAGTTATATTGTAGAAGAAACAAGAGAGTACTCAACAGTTATATTGTAGAAGTAAACAAGAGTACTCAACAGTTATATTGTAGAAGTAAACAAGAGTACTCAACAGTTATATTGTAGAAGTAAACAAGAGTACTCAACAGTTATATTGTAGAAGTAAACAAGAGAGTACTCAACAGTTATATTTGAGTAAGTACTCAACAGTTATATTTTCAGGAAACAAGAGTACTTTGGCATTTGCAGATATCTTAATATATAGGACTGGGTCAGATAGACGAGAGATGGTTGACGACATTCAGAAAACATTGTATACCATCTCGGGTTGGTGTAGAGCCCTGTTTCCCAACGTGGGGCACACGCCCCATGGGGTTGCATTTTCATCGTTTAGGGGGCAATGGACTCGTTCGGAGTTTAACTAATGTTCATGAACTCGTTCGGAGTTTAACTAATGTTCATGATGTTGCAAAACCGATATATTGGCTTTTGGATGTCTGTTGACAAAAACGAATTTTGCTTCACAATCACTTTACTGAAGTTTAAAACATCTTCAATAAGTGAAAAGTACTTATATCTAGGTACATTTTTATCTCCTTTTAACAATGCTTTGAAAGCGGGAAAGCATGTGTTATTGTGTTAAAATCGAGTCATATTTTTTAATAAATGTAATGTGTCCGTTTGCCAACCTTGTCATGAAGACCAAAATGAGTTTGTACAGTGCAATCTTGAGTATGTAATCGCATTGGACAGAGCCATGCATATCATATTTCCGCCACAGAAAGTAGGTTCGAAGTTTGATTTTGCTTTGAATGTTCGGTACGATGGGAAAAGGAACCAAGAAACATCAAGGTGGTTTGACTCAAATACAAGTTATGGGCCATTAGTTTGATTACCAGAGTAATGGATACTCACTGTACAGCTGGATTATACAAGTGTCCTTAGAGTTCCATTTTGTAGTTGTATAGTTAATGAAGGAGCATTTATATATGGATTACAGTAGAATGTCATGAGATCTTGTTTTCCATGTTTAGCGACAGATTGAGAAGGTGTGGTTGGGATATACATTTTTAGACAATGATAGAAGAATGTCGTTAGTCGAGGTAAAATGAGTCTTTTCCAAGAGAGTAACAGATGTGGGAAACCATAGTCATGAGAACAAAGTTTTGGAATAGTAAAGTAATAGACTATTCCCCCATATATATGGACTTTAGACTTTAAGAAGAGGGAATAATAGAGCAGATAGAGAGCCAAATACAGAACAGCTATGAGGTAGCTAGAATAAAAATAGAGAACTAGACACAGAAAAGCTAAAGTACAGGACTGTTAGGCAAGATTATACGAGAAAAGCAGAAGAGAACCGAAGAGCTTCACGTAGAAGATAAAACTATTGGAGGTTAGAATTTATCAGAGCTAATTAGAAGAGAACACCACATACTTTTTCAGAAGAGCAGATTTTACCACATAAATGTGAGTATAAATATTGTTAATGATTTGTTGTATTTTTTTCTTTCAAATAGTCATGCTACAATTATTGAATTTTCTCAAACGTATATCATCTGATGTGAAATATTATTATATTAATGCATTCCACATTAATGTCTTTTACGCCAACAATGCTTGACCAACGAATCAATGAAATGAGCTCGTCTTGAAGAGCATTTGAAGGCGAAACATAGTGTTCATATTATGTCATATTTGAATTACTTTCAAACTTTAAAGACAAATTTTGAAAAAGAGCAACATTAAAGTCCCTGTTTACTGCTCGTACTGCAACTGTCAATTGTAATCTTGAGGTTAGTTATCAAATTTCCTTGCTCATTGCTAAATGCGAGAAAAATCTTACTATAGGAGAGAATTTAATAAAACCATCAATATCAGCATTTCTTAAAAACGGTTCTGGAAAAAGATGACAAAGAGGTGAAAGCTATGCCACTCAGTAACAATACTGTTAACAATAGAATAGACGAAATTAGTGAAGATATTGAAATACAACTTGTTAAAAAGCTGAAAATAAGATAATTCTCAGTGCAAATGAATGAATCAATGGATGAGAGACATTGCTGATAAGTAGTATTGATAACTTACGCAAGATATATTCATAATGGGGGTTTTGGTGAAGAGATGTTGTTCTCTAAATCATTAGAAAGCACCCTACCTCCAAAGATGTATATAATAAGCTAAAAATTACTTAATTGTCAAAAATATACCAATGAAAAATATAACATCTTGTGCCGCAGATGGTACTCCTAAAATGATAAGCAAGAAAAATGGCTGCTTAAAATTGCTGAAAGATGAGAATCCAGAAATGCTTCTTGTACATTGTGTTATTCACAGGAAAATTTGGTAGCTAAAAATATTTCGCCTGTTCTAAATTAATTCAATTATAAAGTGTATCACCGAAAAGCTAATGCCAAATGTAAGCGTCTCTTCAAGCTATTTTGTAAAAAACAAAATGCAGACCATGTGAGACTTTTACGTTACACTCAAGTAAGATGGCACTCGAAAGAGAACTGCGTGACACGATTTATGGTACTATTTGATACTCTTAGTGATTTTTAAGCGACAAACCTGAAATGAAGTATCTGTTAACGGTCGATAGTAAAGTATTTGTGAGTTATCTAGCCGATATCTTTGAAAAACAAAAATATATTAAACAACCACATTCAAGGAAGAATAAAACTCTTGTTGATGAAAAAGCTAAGATATTTGGTTTTATTACCTTTATTGAATTATATCATAAATATATTTGCAACAAACATTTTGCGGAGTTTCATTGGCTCCAGAAATGTGAAGTGACTGATACCGCAATACTAATACTTGTTATTGTCCTGCGACCTACAATGCATGTCGTAATAGGTGACTAAAGTAGGGGCCTATAGAAGCTATGCTTGTAAAAAATGCAATCAAAGTGCTGGCATAATCGCTCTTAGGCTCAGATCACATACAAATCACAAAGAGTAATTGAACAAGTGAAGCGATATGAAGCGTTGGTAGAAGAAGAAGAAGATCTCCAAGTCAAGGATCAATGTCTCATGTAGTTCAAACGCGTACAATATTGTGCAACCAGGATTTCTTTTAGTCTAAACTCTCCTCGAACCTCGGAATGTCTTCTGTCACCTTTTATTGTTCTTACTGACAATAGACTGGATTATGAAGACCACAGTAACTAACACCTGAAATGGAATCCAATGGACTCTGACAGAGCAACTAGATGATCTGGACTTCGCTGATGATATAGCCCTTCTGTCACATACACGAAATCAGATGCAGGATAAGCTAAACACATTGAATCAAAGGTCCCAGCAACTAGGGCTGAACATTCATTAGGGAAAGACAAAGATATTGAGAATTAACCAAGCAAACAACAACTCGATCTCCCTGGGGAAATCCCACTTCAAGAGGTAGAATCATACACATATCTGGGCAGCAACGTAGACAAAGAGGGTGGAACAGATAGAGATGTTAAAATAAGAATACAGAAGGCAAGAGGAGCTTTCATTGCACTGGGAAACATTTGGAAGTCTAAAGAAATCAAATCTAGAGCAAAAATTCGGATATTTAACTCTAATGTTAAAGCAGTTCTACTGTATGGGTCAGAAACATGGAGATCAACTAAAACAATAGCGCATAAATTGCAAACATTCATCAACTGGTGTCTGCGCAGAATAGAGGGAATAAGATGGTATGGTAGGGTCACAAATGAGGAACTTATGGAGAGAACAAGACAGATTCCAGTGAACGAACAGGTTAAAAAAAGACGTTAGGGCTGGATAGGACACACTTTGCGAAAACCGGAGGGAACTATAACAAAAAGGGTCCTTGCCTGGAACCCGCAGGGACAGCGAAAGAAGGGGTGGCCGAGAAATACATGGAAACGAGATTTGGAGGCGGAGATCAACAATATAAAAAGAGTTGGGGGAGCTGCAGGAGATAGGAAGACATGGCTTGAGTTGGTTGAGGGTCTATGCCCCAATCCGGTTAAAAGGCAAAGAGAGAGAGAGAGAGAGATGGATATTTGTTGGTGAAAAATATTCATAATATTGATATTCCTTATTGTTAAACTTAACTTGTTGCATAATATGACTTCGATTTAGCATTTTGTGTTGATTTTAAAATGAATTCGTCTATATACACCAATACTGGAATGCGAGGTGATGTGGTGCAGTTGGGGGTCTGATTTCCCATAATTCTTACCTGAGTCCGAAGTCCCATAAGTTTATAGTTGGCTCTGAGCAAGGGTACGTTAGTATTAGCTTCCTCATCATCATGTGTCATGCGGGCTGACGTATCCGATCATGGATATCCACAAGCATATGTCCTTGAACTATCAGTTTGGATGTTGACAATTGTCCATGCCATAAAGGCAGACTGTTCATATTTTGTTTCAATATCTTCCTCTGTCTCCTATTAATTGTACCAGCTGTAGCAATAGTTAAAGTTCTAGTGTATTATTTTGTTTCTTTAAATCCTTTTCTGACTTGAGATTTCAACCACAACACACTCCAGAGTACCAGCTGTGTGCAAATCATCATGCAACTGTTCACCACCACCTCTTCAGGTGCCAGGCACTGGATGATATCAAGAAAATCTTTCTTAATTCAAGGCCAGCAAAATGTTATATATTTTATGAAACAAAGCAACTTATTGTAACAGTTATTTTAGTCACAAGCTCCAACTAGGCATGTATTGACAATAGAACAAGGGTAACCGTATACTAAGTCTGTGAGCGTACAGTAACAGAGCAGATATAATAGTAAAGGATTTTTAGTTGAAATTTTTACCGTTTTCTTTCCCCTGCTGCCAAGTTTAAGCTAATTACATGTATATTCTTTATAACAAACGCTTAGGTGACTGTCCGGTCAGAATGTCAATTAGACTGGGGTTTTCCAACCTACAAGTAGATTCGACCGTGGCAGTACTTACAGGCCAATGACCGATTGTAAACAAAGGTTATTGGATACTAAACTGATGTCATTGCACTCCGAGCAGACCCATAGGTGTTCAGTCTCCCCAACAGATATCGAAGAGTGTGCATACTGATGGTTCATGTGGCTCGCTGATTAAACACACCTCTCACTCTGCCTCTCAGGCATCCAGTTCGTCTTGAACAACGGGTAACTCCAAACTGCTTAAATCGCTTGATCGATTCAACATCGATTTTAGTGTCCTCATCCAACAGACAGTCGCGAAGAGACCGAAGAATATCCCCTTATCCATCTTCAACTCCCCAACAATCGATGCTGTTGATGCAAGCCTGTCAGCTCTCTCATTACCGTAAACACCCGCATGCCCTGGACAGTATATCCACGTAAGCCGCTGGAGGTTAGAAACTTCTATAGACGACATCCACTCATACCGAAACCTGCCCTTCTGGATCTTGTGAAGCATCGACTGAGAGTCAGATACAACAACTGCCCCAGTAAATGAAGTCCCAGAAACAAAGGCAAATGCCATACGATAAATAGAATGGATTTTGAGATTCAGGGACAGATTACATCAGACGGAGAAGCATTCAGAGAGACAGACCCAGGGACAGTCAGTTAGGGTAGTCTGAGACAGTCACAGAGACATAGATACCCATTGTCCGTCAGAGAGAAGTCTGATCACAGAGGCTAGAAATCTGATCACAGAGGCTAGAAATCTGATCACAGAGGCTAGAAATCTGATCACAGAAGACACTTATGGTATAGTCAGGGACAACCATCTGCCTACTCACTCCGAAGTCTTCAACCTCACCAAATAATCCACCCATATAGAGAACATAGACTTATACCATCGATCTGAGACAACCGTCTCTCAATGACTTTAAAGTTTCCATCATCATCGAAGATATAGTTTTGAGACTCTCCAGCTAGTCAAATCAAGTTGTGTCTTACTTCCAGTGGAGATAAGTTAGGGTCGGCCTATAGATACGTTTGTGTAGAGAATAATGTATATAGGAAACTTACTTAGAAAATACTTTAACTACAGACATTTTTTATGTGTTAAATGTTTGTTTATATATATTAATTTGGTTGTGTTTATGTTATTTGTAATAATATATTCTTTTGGAAAAAAAGAACAGATTTAAATAAATATATTAAAATTGATACAGACAGTAAGGTAAAAAAGTAAAGAAACCCTTTCATACCTTGTGGTATATAGGTCAATACAGTGTTAGGCCTGTATTTTTCATTGACTGTCGGCACACAATGGGTGATGTGGTCAGCATCACGCCGGCCGCCTTTACTTCCCAGAGCATGTCTGGTACCCATTTGAGGCTGGGTCGACCTGAGAGCCGTCGTGGTCGGGAAAAATTCCACGCACATTGCGGGAGCTGAACCCAGACCACCAGCCTTGCCAAGCGAGTTCACTAACAACTGCGCTACAGCGGCTCTCAGACTTGGGTAAGACATATGGAGAATGTGTGGATATGAATGTTCAGATTGATATGTATGAATGTTGAGATAATATTAGTGACCAGGACACAGACCTCTTACTGGTGGTACCGTGACCAAAGGATAGAACTAGCAAGCATATAAAATACGCGTCTACAAGTTGATGCCGTGGCCAAGAAGAGCAGGAAAATAAACTATTACAAGTTGGTATACCGCGACCAGGACAATAGGGATATAGAAGAAGAGGTTAGAAGAAGTGTAGTAGAAAATAAGCTATTACATTATCAACCACATACAGATACCCCTAGCTATTTAGAATTGGGCACAAGTGCACAACCCAGGCGAGGCTGGATCATTGAAAAAGATGAAGTAAACTAAAAGTTGCTGGAGATGCTGACAACAACACAGAATACTGTTAGTTTGCTATGTATGTTATTAAAGCTGAGGCACAATCTTTTCAACCAAAGGTCTAATCTTGTTTTAGTTATATCAGAGCATGTAGGCAACATACATGAAAAATAATAATTAACTCCTTTTGGAGAATCGAAATTATTTGTATATACTATATCTGCACACCAAGGGATATACAGGGTGTTCAAGATAAAAGCGGCCTGTGAATGGAGCCAATCTGGCATATAATTATGAAAATGCAAAGTTCAGTTATGACGTAGTATAGGTCAAGGTTGTGTGACGGTATGTAATTGTAGTGCGGAAGGGGCGATGAACAAATGTAACGTAGGGCGAGCTAGTCAGAACCAGTTCAAATAGTAAATAAACACCACACAATATGTAAATGGTAACTTTCGATTTGTCAGTGGGGCTGCTTTAATCTTGAACACCCTGTATATTTCGTACACTTGTTTTTATATTAAACTTTGATAACTGTGCGAGCGGGAATCGCATTGTTTTTTTTTGGTGCCAGCTGGTTTAAATAAGTAAATGCTTTTTTTAATAAACAAATGCTGGTTTTAATAAATAAGTAAAAGACCGCCAGCCCAGCGTGTTCGTAGCACGTTGGACGACGGGTGACAAGCCCCCGGTGAGTGCGGTTCAATTCCGCGGGCTGGCAGAAAAGCCGCAGGTTCTCCAGATTTACGGTGTTCGTGGCACCGAACCGAAGGGTTACGATGTCCATGGCACAGAGCTGAAAGCTCAAGTGCTTCTGGATCGGAAAAAAAACAACCTAAACTTACTGTCCATGGTAACTGTTTCCTGTCTTTTGTGACTGGCTTGCTTTAGGTGGCGTCCGTGGCCTAGGAGTTAGTGACTCGGTCTATTAACCTCGACGTTCTGAGTTCGAATCACACTGCGGACAGTTTGGTTGCAAATTGTTTACGTGGATTTTAACAAGGACGATATCACCACCCGTTCAGAAAGCGTTTAGAAAAATCACAAACAGCGTTAAAAGCTGGGGTTGATTCGCAAAGTCCTGTAAAGGATATGCAATTAATTTTACTTTAGGTCCGGTGACGTTTAACACCTCGCACACGACAATGGCAGATACGATTGTTGTCAGTAGACACTGTGACTGGATGTTAGTCAATTATCGTCCTGGTCCTTGAACGATCGCACCGCGTGCTGACATAATCATCCCTGGTGGTTGCTCAGTGTTGTCATACTAAATAGTAAGTAGCCAATTTATTACGTATCACCGCAACCTCCCTCGGTTTCCTCGCGATCTGATCTGATCCGCTCTGACCAGACTAGATTTGTAGGATTTCGCACATTGTATTATTGAACAAGGAAATGACACATTATCACGAATAGAGACGAATTTGAATTTCTATTCATTCACCTGAATAGAGACACAGAGCACAAATCAAACGAGACAGAACTCACACACATATACACATATCCAGGAACAAATGAGCCGCTATAACCAAGTATAGCCATATAGTTGTACTGAAAATCAATCATAAGAAAAAAGAAATAATGACTTTGTTGAAATAATGGTAATGTTGATCCCAGCACCAGGTAAACCAGAAGATAAAATCTTCCAAATGGAACAGTTTACACATATCTTGGAAATGTTATAAGATAAAATCTTCCAAATGGAACAGTTTACACATATCTTGGAAATGTTATAAGATAAAATCTTCCAAATGGAACAGTTTACACATATCTTGGAAATGTTATAAGATAAAATCTTCCAAATGGAACAGTTTACACATATCTTGGAAATGTTATTATCCACAAATGAGGAAGTTGATCAGACGTTAAAGATATAATCATATGCCAACAACATATCGGAATTAATATTTATTTCTGATGACGTTCTCGAAGATGGAGTAATGCACCGACAAGGAACTTTAGTCTTGACCGTTCACGGTCATTTGTACAGACGGGAAACTACAATTTTATATTTGTACAGACGGGAAACTACAATTTTATATTTGTACAGACGGGAAACTACGATTTTACATTTGTACAGACGGGAAACTACAATTTTACATTTGTACAGACGGGAAACTACAATTTTATATTTGTACAGACGGGAAACTACAAGTTTACATTTGTACAGACGGGAAACTACAATTTTATATTTGTACAGACGGGAAACTACAAGTTTACATTTGTACAGACGGGAAACTACAATTTTATATTTGTACAGACGGGAAACTACAATTTTATATTTGTACAGACGGGAAACTACAAGTTTACAAACGGAAAAAAGCTAGCATTAAAGTACCACAAATGAAGTTATACTGTCGTAGGATATCAGATTTGATTGGTCCTGGGAAGGGCGTCAGAGCTGACTCATGCCAAGATGACATAAGTGAACCCTTCCTTGGCTGTTGTTTCATTGGACACCACAGAGAGTCCTTAGGTCCCACAGTTCTCATCATTAGCAGGTGCCGTCTCCACATCGAAGGTTGGCTGCAATGAAACTCCAGCATCCTCTGTCTTTCACCTTGGTGTTGCACACTGCCAGACTGTAACATGTCCATTTCTTAAAGTTTCCTCCCACTTATCTCTCGGTCTTCCTCTTGCTCTTCCCCTCAACTTTCCCCTCTAGTAAAGATTTTATCATGGTGTCATGTCTTTTATGTGCCCAAAATACTTTACTTGTCTGAATGTTATTTCTCTTAATCGTCCGAGTGGTTACCGGGGCCCAAATTTTGGGTGTAAAGAATAGAACCACTGTTACCTGCCACACATGTCGTAAGAGGCGACTAAGGAGGTTTGGCTGAAATCGGATGCACATGTCCTAAACGTGTAGAAGTCTATGCATTTAGGGGCCTACCAAACCAATGTGCAACGTATACACGTTCTTGGCAAAGATCAAACATATCACAAAGAGTGATTAAAATTGGTCGTAAAGAACGAACGCAAAGAAGAAGAAGATTTCTCTTAATAATTGTTTCTTCATGCCTAGTTTTCCTAAAACTTGCTTATTTGTCTGTTTTTCTGTCCATGAAACTCTGCCTATTCTTCTATATATCCACATCTCAAATGCATCAATTCTGTCTTCTAACTGCTTGTTCATTGTCCATGTTTCCAAGCCATATATTAGTATAGGATATATATAGCATTTGATCATTCTCATTTTTAGCCTGTTTGTAATTTGTTTGGATGTCAGTAACTTTCTCATACTATTGAAATTATCCTTGGCCATTCCTATTCTCTTTTAATTTCTGTTATACTTCTGCCATCATCTGTTATCATCTGACCGAGATATTATAAACTTTTTACTTGATGTAGTAATTCTCCATGTATTTTTATATTCATTTTAGGTTTCTCCATTTCATTGTTGATTACCATAGTTTTTGTTTTCTGTATGTTAATGTCTAATCCATATTCCTTGCTGGTTCTGTCCAATTGGTCCACTAGTTCTTGTAATTCTTGTTCACTTTCTGCTACCAATACTGTGTCATCTGCATATCTAAGTTATTTATTATTTTTCCATTGATCTTGAGTCCTGGCATTCCCTCTAGTTGTTTGAAGATATTCTCTGTGTAGATGTTAAATAGGCTTGGTGACAGAATGCATCCTTGTCTCACTCCTCTCTTTATGTCTATGTATGGAGAGTAGCTATTTTCATATTTTATTATTGCTATCTGTTTCCAGTATATGTTGCTTATTAGTCTGATATTATCCCCATCTAGGCCTATTTCTTGTAGACATATGATTAGCTTTTCATGTTGGACTCATGTCAAAAGCTTTGCTATAATCAATGAAACACAAGTAGATACTTTTTTGCACTTCTATATACTTGTCGGCGAGTAGTCTTATACTAAGTATTGCCTCTCTTGTTCCTCTGTTCTTTCTAAAGCCAAACTGTTCTTCTCCTACTTCTATGTCTATCTTGTTTTTAATTCTTTCATGTATGATCTTGAGTAGTATCTTTGTTTTGTGGCTCATCAGACTAATTGTTCTTTAGTCTGTGCACTCCTACAGTTCTAAGGAATTCTAATTCTGGTTTCTTTCACGAGTGGTTAGAAATTCCACAGACACCCTCAGATCTCCAATGCTATGTAGGATACAAATACGTAGGATTGGGTCGTTAGACAAGAACCCAAACACCGCTGGATCATTGAAGATGAAGACTGACAGATGTCCCAACCACATCAAATATCCAAACCGCATCAGATGTCCCAACCGTGCCAGATTTCCAAACGCGTAGGTGTCCCAACCGCATCAGGTGTCCAACTCCATCAGACGTCCCAACCGCATCAGACGTCCTAGCCACATTAGATGTCCCAACATCATCAGATTTCTCTACCGCATCAGATTTTCCAACCGCAACAGCTGTCCAAGCACCATCAGATGTCCCAACCACCTCAAATGTACCAACAGCATCAGATGTCCCAGTAGCATCAGATGTCCCAACAGCGTCAGATGTCCCAACCGCATCATATGTCCCAGTAGCGCAAGATGTCCCAACCGCAACAGATGTTCCAGCATCATAAGATGTCCGAACAGCATCAGATGTCTCAACCGCATCATATGTCCCAACAGCATCAGATGTCTCAACCGCATCAGATGTCCAAACAGCATCAGATGTCTCAACCGCATCATATGTCCCAACAGCATCAGATGTCTCAACCGCATCAGATGTCCCAACAGCATCAGATGTCTCAACGGCATCAGATGTCTCAACAGCATCAGATGTCTCAACCGCATCAGATGAACAAAACAGATAACAAGAACAGATTTGCACAAAATAATATTTTAAAAATACAGCCAGAAGTTAGAGGAAAAAAGTGGTGATGAATTGCACACACTCTCATAAAACAACATTAAACGTAACTAGACATGCATTTTACTGGAACCAACTGAGAAAGAAAAGAGTTGGATGGGCAAAGAATACCTGACGAAGAACAGTAGAACAAGTGGATACTAAATAGAGGTAGAGATCTCATTAGCAGCTTTGAAGAAGACTGCTAGGGACATAATTCAGTTATAGTTGTAGCTATAGTGATGGTGGTGGTGACAGTAGTAGTAATTGTTGTTCTGAGACACACTATAAAGAATGGTTACTGACCGAGAAAAGTGGATTCTGTTTTACAAGATGTTGCAAATAATAGTGATGGTCACTGACTTATTCCATTGAAAAACAAAAAATCACATCAACAGTTTTGAAATCAAATGTACAATTTTATTTAATACAATAGTATGACATCATTTTCAAAAACTCAGTGAGTGAGAAAGTAAGGTAACTACCTTCGAATTCTTCTTTATTTCCAATAAATGTTCGTAATAATTTTGTTACATTTCCCGATGAGTTTTTATACGACTAGGCCGTTATTCTATATAGTATGTGCAATGAAGACAATCCTTCGGCTTAAAAAACCTGTTTTTCTATATAGTATATTCAAAGATGCAACGTGGCTTTCTAGATCGTTCTGCAGTCTGATAACCGACATAGTATTTTTCAGATGCTTAGCTCTCTGTTGCCACTACAGAAATTGTTCTTTCTTTTCTAATATCACTTGCAGATTCTCTCGCACCTAACGTGTTGCTTTCTTTATTAGTGATGTCAGTGTTTTCAGCATACAGACCGTTTTCACTGTCAATTACTGATGACTTTTTCTTTTGTTTATCATTGTTTTTATTATCTTCAATGTTTTTCTTCATGTTAGGGGACAACAAAATCGAGGAATCTGAATCTGTCTTATCATCTTCGCTATCGCTTTCTTCTTCAGCAGTTTCTATACTATTCTTCATTTCAGATGGCAAAATCTTCACCTTGCCGGTTGAGCATATCTCCAGCATTTCTCTCAAGGTTCTGTTCTCTACTTCCAGACAACTAAGGCGCTCACCATCAGCACATCCCTGTCTGTCATCCACCTTATATGTCAAGAAATCATTTGAAAATAAGTGTTATGCGTCATGAAATACATATAACATATCAGTTATAAACAATACTTTTTGTTAAGTCTTCTTTCTTTAAGAAAAACAATTAAAAATCAGAAAATATTTTTTTTGCACAATTATTCTTTTTTTGTTGTCGTCACACTGTTACCAGGTTGTTCCCCAGTGTCGTGGTTTTCTATGTTTGTCTTGCGCACTGCTCTACTGCTATGCCATCTAACCCTCCTTTTCGTCGTCTTCCTCTCGCCTTCTTTCTTGATGTTCTGTTGTAAAAGACCAGTGGAGTTTGATTGCATTCTTATTAAGTGGCCGAACTACTTCATTCTTTGTTTCTCAATTTTATTCAAGCAAAGTTTTGTCCCAACTTTTTTTCTTATGCTGATGTTTGTGACTGTCTTTTCTGGTGTTGTTGGTAACTTTTTGTAGGCATTGCATTCCACATATCTTCTTCTCCTCTTCTCGCGTTCATTCTTTTCGGTCGTTTTTATCATTCTTATGTGATATATAAACAGCAAAACACAAAGAACTGGTGTACGTGTACGAAACCTTCAGTACCAATTAGAGCTTAGATGCTTATCCTTCGGTGGTGTGTTCGATTTCAACCAGCTGTTTATTTACTAGGTAGCTCGCCCTAGGGTACGATCCATTCTGCTGTATATTTCGGCCCAGATATACACTTTTTCGATCATCTCTGATCTCAGCCATGGTGCTTGGACGTCATCTCACTCTGTGTAGGATGATCGGCGTCCGAAAAGCATTGCCCTTAGCCAACATTTGGGTCAAGCTTTTGCATTATTGGCCTTACTTTTCTTTCCACTGTGAGTTTATCCTGAGTAGGAGTATTCTCAGCCGTTTCGGGACGTGCGTCGACATTTGGCAATTTGCAAGTGTTTACTCAGTATTTTCCCTGTCCCCGGGAAACACTAGACTGGGGCTACGCACATATATCTTCTTCTTTGCGTTCGTTCTTTACAACCAATTTTAATCACTCTTTGTGACCAATTTTAATCACTCTTTGTGATATGTTTGATCTTTGCCAAGAACATGTATACGTTGCACATTGGTTTGGTAGGCCCCTAAAAGCATAAGACTTCTACACGTTTAGGACACATACATCCGATTTCAGCCAAACATCCTTAGTCGCCTCTTACGACATGCGTGGCAGGTAACAGTGGTTATATTCTTTACACCCCAAATTTGGGCCCCGGTAACCACTCGGGCGGCACAGATATTCTAGAAGGTCGTTTCAAACGGCGCTATCAAAGCAACTGAAATTATTGCGCTCGCCAAACATCACCCATCTCAGTTCTTCCGGGGATGTTAGTTGTAATTGCAACAGTACCTTGCCCGGTTGTTCCATGGAGGGCTGTTTCGTTAGGCTATACAATCACACCGATTTGACACATTTTGAGGATACACGCTAAATTTGTGTAGTCTGTTTTGGGGAGCAAATAAATCTTGATCCGATTTTTAAATTGGCTGTGACCCGTGTACAAATTGTGAGGCTTGGGCCGAAACTCGGTTGCTCCTATCCTACATGCGTAGGTGCCTATGAACCGTGGCGCAACATATTCCTTTCTCGGCGCAAAGTACACAGATTACAAAGATTGATAAACCTAGTTGATAAGAATGAATGCAAAGAAGAAAATGAAATGATGTGCCTAAGTTTGCTGTGCATGATTTTCTAGTAATGATCTAGAAAAATATTTGATTGAACACACTATAAAATGTATACATTTAAAACTCACTTAATTAACTCATAACTCAGTAAAGAAACCACGTAAATAGTTTTAAAAAGTAGTCACGTTGGCCTACAAATTCTTGCAGAATAAGTTTTTCAAATTTAATGATTTCAGAATTTGACGTTCAAAAGTTTTGTTATGTGACACACAAACAAGCACAATGACAACTAAGCTTATAATATAAGATTACCTCAATAGCTTTCTGCATTACTCCAGCCATTTCATCAATTTTGTCCATAAGAAAACATACAGAATCCTGACCCCAAAAAAATGTGTAATATATTTTAGTTCAGTCTGCTTAAAGTAAGTTAAAGGATCAGTTTTAGTTCAGTCTGTCTAAAGTAAGTTAAAGAATCAGTTTTAGTTCAGTCTGTCTAAAGTAAGTTAAAGAATCAGTTTTAGTTCAGTCTGTCTAAAGTAAGTTAAAGAATCAGTTTTAGTTCAGTCTGTCTAAAGTAAGTTAAAGAATCAGTTTTAGTTCAGTCTGTCTAAAGTAAGTTAAAGAATCAGTTTTAGTTCAGTCTGTCTAAAGTAAGTTAAAGGATCACTTTTAGTTCAGTCTGTCTAAAGTAAGTTAAAGGATCAGTTTTCATACCATGAGGTATATTGAAAAAATACGTTGTTGGGCCAGTAATTTTCTTTGACTAACGAGACACGATGTATGATGTTGTTAACATCCCATCCATCTCTTGTACTTCCCAGTGTTTGTCATGTACTCAACTGAGACTGTGTTAACATCACATCCATCTCTTGTACTTCCCAGTGTTTGTCATGTACTCAACTGAGACTGTGTTGTTAACATCCCATCCATCTCTTTTACTTCCTTGTGTTTGTCATGTACTCAACTGAGACTGTGTTGTTAACATCCCATCCATCTCTTGTACTTCCCAGTGTTTGTCATGTACTCAACTGAGACTGTGTTGTTAACATCCCATCCATCTCTTGTACTTCCCAGTGTTTGTCATGTACTCAACTGAGACTGTGTTGTTAACATCCTATCCATCTCTTTTACTTCCTTGTGTTTGTCATGTACTCAACTGAGACTGTGTTGTTAACATCCTATCCATCTCTTTTACTTCCTTGTGTTTGTCATGTACTCAACTGAGACTGTGTTGTCAACATCACGTCCATTTCTTTTACTTCCTAGTGTTTGTCATTTACTCAACTGAGACTGTGTTGACCTAAGAGATATTTGTCATGTACTCAACTGAGACTATGTTGACCTAAGAGATATTTGTCATGTACTCAACTGAGACTGTATTGACCTAAGAGATATTTGTCATGTACTCAACTGAGACTATGTTGACCTAAGAGATATTTGTCATGTACTCAACTGAGACTGTATTGACCTAAGAGATGTTTGTCATGTACTCAACTGAGACTGTATTGACCTAAGAGATGTTTGTGGTCGGGAAAAAGTTCACTTCAATGATGATCAAACTAAGATCACCCGGCTAGGAACCAAATATATTAACCACTATGCTAACTCAGCTATCAGTCTAGTAGTTATATTTAACTGTACCTCTGAGGGCCGGAGAAGGCAAGCCTTTATGGCCCTGAATTCATATCGGATGAACGCAGAAGAAGAAGAAGATATCTAACTGTAATTGAAATTGATTTAGCATATTGACAATGAAGTTGGATTTGGGCAACAGTGAACGGTGTTCAAATCCTTACAGAACCATTTCTCAAGTCACACAGCTGCAGACCCAGACTTTCTGAGTACAGTAGCTTTACGATAATAAGGAATTTTGCTCAAAACAAAACAAGAAAACTCGGTTATCCATTTTCAGGTGAGAAAAAGAGGAAGTCATTTGCAAGTTTTATCATACCTGCAATGTTTATACATTAACTGGAAACCCCGTTAATTCTTGATCCATTCGGCTGTAGATAGCTACATGACCGAACACTCACATAGGGATGCATTGGGGACATAGATGGATATTTCACCAACATCAGAACTAAGAACTCTACCAGGAGCTTTAGGAGTGTCATAGTTCCCCAGATGGCAGCGGAGGAATGGACAGTTAGCCATATAGTTAGTGTAGTATGTAATTAGATTATTTAATAGTTGAGACTATGTGTTGTACTCTATGCAGAAGTACAACACATGACTACAAGACACGACGTTTTTGTGTAGAAAAATAGTGACGTGTTAGTAACGTAGGGGAGATGACGAAAACATTGGACACGATCAGATGTGTTCATGCATTGTCCGCAAGTAATGATAATAAATACAGATGAAACGATTCCACCTTGTTTGTTGGTATGTCAGCCTGTGTGAGGCCATTAGAAAGTACTGTCACTACTACAAAATACTACGACCAAAAATGACATAGGGCATGACAGTTTAGGACTAGCGTTGGGTCATCAGGTTGATTGAAGAATTATTAATAAGATCACTCAAGTCCTTCCCTGGGAACGATGACCAGTACATTACCGTCAAATGATGCAGGACAGGCGTTGGGTCTTAGTTAACCATCAAATAATGAAGGACAAGCGTTGGGTCCTCCGGTTGATTGAAGAATTGTTAATAAGATCAATATAGTTCATATTTGTGGACAATACACTAGACGTTATCGTCAATAGATGAAGGACAGGCGTTGACTCTTTGTTCACCTTCAAATAGTGGAGGGCAATCGTGTGGTCTTCAAGTTGATTGAAGAGTTATTATTAAGAGCAATATAGTTCGTATTGGACGTTATCGTCAATGGATGAAGGACAGGCGTTGGCTCTATGTTCACCTTCAAATAGTGAAGGACAATCGTGTGGTCTTCAAGTTGATTGAAGAGTTATTATTAAGAGCAATATAGTTCGTATTGGACGTTATCGTCAATGGATGAAGGACAGGCGATGGCTCTATGTTCACCTTCAAATAGTGAAGGACAATCGTGTGGTCTTCAAGTTGATTGAAGAATTATTATTAAGAACAATATAGTTCGTATTGGACGTTATCGTCAATGGATGAAGGGCAGGCGTTGGCTCTATGTTCACCTTCAAATAGTGAAGGACAATCGTGTGGTCTTCAAGTTGATTGAAGAATTATTATTAAGAACAATATAGTTCGTATTGGACGTTATCGTCAATGGATGAAGGACAGGCGTTGGCTCTATGGTGCTCTTCAGGTCCGATAATGTCGGACTGTACGTACAATACATCGGTTGTCACCTTCCGGTAACAAAGGACAAATGCGGGACAAACACAATCATCCCAGGTTGGTTAAAGAACTAGATATGATCGATATAGTTTGACCGAAAGTATAAAGCACTGGTTGTCACTTCTAATAAACGGTGAACACATATTTGTGAAGACTCCTACAGAGGTGGTCATATGATTGATCACCGTTGAAAAACGTGCATAAAGTAGATGATAAATGTATAAAAATCTAGAAAACCAGACTCACAGATCCACAAATGTACCGGAATGGGCAGATCGTGTTTTTCTTGCTGACACCATTGTAGTAGTGACAGTACTTTCTAATGGCCTCACACAGGCTGACATACCAACAAACAAGGTGGAATCGTTTCATCTGTATTTATTATCATTACTTGCGGACAATGCATGAACACATCTGATCGTGTCCAATGTTTTCGTCATCTCCCCTACGTTACTAACACGTCACTATTTTTCTACACAAAAACGTCGTGTCTTGTAGTCATGTGTTGTACTTCTGCATAGAGAGTACAACACATAGTCTCAACTATTAAATAATCTAATTACATACTACACTAACTATATGGCTAACTGTCCATTCCTCCGCTGCCATCTGGGGAACTATGACAGGAGGCTTGGGCATTCATAGCAGATTGGGCCCTCACAGCAGATTGGGACTCTAGGTTTGGACATTCATAGCAGATTGGGACTCTAGGTTTGGACATTCATAGTAGATTGGGACTCTAGGTTTGGACATTCATAGTAGATTGGGGCTGTAGGTTTGGGCAATCATAGTAGATTGGGACTCTAGGTTTGGACATTCATAGCAGATTGGGGCTGTAGGTTTGGGCAATCATAGTAGATTGGGGCTGTAGGTTTGGACATTCATAGCATATTGGGGCTGTAGGTTTGGGCAATCATAGTAGATTGGGGCTGTAGGTATGGACATTCATAACATATTTTGACTTTGTAAGGTTTGGATTTCATAACATATTGGGACTGTGTAGATTATCTCCCAAATCTCTCATTATATATGTCTTTTCCCATGTCCTGTTTGACACACAAGGCACCCAGAAGAGATTTTCATTGCTGCCGTTCTGTCTCATTTCTATCAATTGATTCGCACAACTCTTTCACGTGTTATTCTCCGTATTTTCTTTGGATATCTTGTTTTCTTTTCCCATCCGCTATCCATCGAAGAGCTGTCCAAGTATATGACCCGACTGACATATGATACACATGTCTATATAGTACATGTCTATCTTCGTCTTGTAATGATGGATTCTAATAATGCACAGTTTGATCGTTTCAAAAGCTCTTAATTTCCTTTAGTATTTGGCCATACAATTTGAGGGAAAAATTCTTTCATTAAGCTAGCATTCTTCTTTTTTGCATTCGTTCTTTACGACCAATTTTAATCACTCTCTGTGGTATGCTTGGTCTTTGTCAAGAACGTGTAAACGTTGCACATTGGTTTGGTAGGCCCCTAAACGCATAGCCTTCTACATGTTTAGGACATGTGCATCCGATTTCAGCCAAACCTCCTTAGTCGCCTCTTACGATATTCGTGGCAGGTAACAGTGGTTCTATTCTTTACACCCCAAATTTGAGCCCTGGTAACCACTCGGGCAAAGCTAGCATTAATCTGTGGCTTCTTGTGAGAGTAATTTTTGAAAGCTGAAACTTATACAACACTATTTTTACTGTCTACCATAGAACAATCAATGCTCACTGATCTTACGAAATGATTAAATTGAAAGTGAGTTGGTGACAAGCATTCATTTCGATAACGGCGATTCACAAGTTTCCAGTTTTGAAGAACATAAAAAGGACAATTCTAATTTCACAGAAATGGTCACCAAGTTATGCAATTCTGGTGTATCTATTGCTGTATGCTACGGAATGTGGGCGTCTGTGACTTAGCGGTAGTAAGCTCGATCACAACACAAGAGTACCTGGTCCAAACTCCGCAGTGGGCAGTTTGGAAGCAAATTTGTTCCGGTGATTTTTAATAACGGTAAAAATAGACACCACCTTTCAGAAAGCAATAGCAAACTACTGAGCGTATAAGTGGTGCCTAGAAAAATCAACAACTCGTTTACTGTGATTGATGGCTACGTCCTATAAACGATAACCACGATTTTCATGTCATTTTTCATGCTGTGAAATATGTATGGTCTAGTATAGATAACAATTCTGAGAAAGGGAAATAGGTGTGACATGAGTTACCGCACTTGATGCCACCAGCCCTAATGACGTCACTAACAAGAACATATTGTTTACAAACACAGCAAACCTTGTTTTTGATATCTCTTTCCTGAATAGTCTTCTCAACAGTATTACTTTGTAACAATCTCACAGTATGCTCTCTGTATTTCTGCATGATAAGTTCCAGTGCCGACTGATGCTCTTCTAATGCTGCTTGCAATTCCCTGTTCTCATGCTGAAGATCACGTATTTGGCGGTTTTCTTGGGCTAAGCCCAAAACCATTGTTGATCGAGGTCGATGATTAGCAATTTCATTTAGTTCAGTGATGTCATCCTCATACTGACAAGTAGACATGTAATATAAAATACACAATAATAAAATGCAGCAGAAAAACTTACAGTAAAGTTTTAACAGTAGCAGACAAAAGTACATCATGTAGCATGACGTTTCCAGAACTTCGTTTTCAGAACAGACCGTCTGAAAGATTTGATCCCCAGACGTAGTAATGGCGATAATATGTCGCCTCTGATTTTGGCGTGAATGCTTGCTTTCACATGTATCCCTCGTTATTCAGACGACTCGTGCACCTACTGCAGATGTACTTGTAATTCAGATCCTCAAGTTAGGATCATAGCTTCCTTTAGTCCAACTGCTTGCCCGTGTGCTTCCTTTAGTCCAATTGCTTACCGTGTGTTTCCTTTAGTCCAACTGCTTACCGTGTGTTTCCTTTAGTCCAACTGCTTACCGTGTGTTTCCTTTAGTCCAACTGCTTACCGTGTGTTTCCTGTAGTTCAACTGCTTACCGTGTGTTTCCTTTAGTCCAACTGCTTACTGTGTGCTTCCTTTAGTCCCAAATGCTTACCGTGTGTTTTCTTTAGTCCAACTGCTTACCGTGTGCTTCCTTTAGTCCAACTGCTTACTGTGTACTTCATTTAGTCCAATTGCTTACCGTGTGTTTCCTTTAGTCCAACTGCTTACCGTGTGCTTCCTTTAGTCCAATTGCTTACCGTGTGTTTCCTTTAGTCCAACTGCTTACCGTGTGTTTCCTTTAGTCCAACTGCTTACTGTGTGCTTCCTTTAGTCCAACTGCTTACCGTGTGTTTCCTGTAGTTCAACTGCTTACCGTGTGTTTCCTTTAGTCCAACTGCTTACTGTGTGCTTCCTTTAGTCCAACTGCTTACCGTGTGTTTTCTTTAGTCCAACTGCTTACCGTGTGCTTCCTTTAGTTCAACTGCTTACCGTGTGTTTCCTGTAGTTCAACTGCTTACCGTGTGTTTCCTGTAGTTCAACTGCTTACCGTGTGTTTCCTGTAGTTCAACTGCTTACCGTGTGTTTCCTTTAGTCCAACTGCTTACCAGTGTGTTTCCTTTAGTCCAACTGCTTACTGTGTGTTTCCTGTAGTTCAACTGCTTACAGTGTGTTTCCTGTAGTTCAACTGCTTACCGTGTGTTTCCTGTAGTTCAACTTCTTACTGTGTGTTTCCTGTAGTTCAACTGCTTACCGTGTGTTTCCTGTAGTTCAACTTCTTACCGTGTGTTTCCTGTAGTTCAACTGCTTACCGTGTGTTTCCTGTAGTCCAACTGCTTACCCGTGTGTTTCCTTTAGTTCAACTGCTTACTGTGTGTTTCCTGTAGTTCAACTGCTTACAGTGTGTTTCCTGTAGTTCAACTGCTTACCGTGTGTTTCCTGTAGTTCAACTGCTTACTGTGTTTCTGTAGTTCAACTGCTTCATGTGTTTCCTGTAGTTCAACTGCTTACTGTGTGTTTCCTGTAGTTCAACTGCTTACCCGTGTGTTTCCTGTAGTTCAACTGCTTACAGTGTGTTTCCTGTAGTTCAACTGCTTACCGTGTGTTTCCTGTAGTCCAACTGCTTACTGTGTGTTTCCTGTAGTTCAACTTCTTACTGTGTGTTTCCTGTAGTTCAACTGCTTACCGTGTGTTTCCTGTAGTTCAACTTCTTACTGTGTGTTTCCTGTAGTTCAACTGCTTACTGTGTGTTTCTGTAGTTCAACTTCTACCGTGTGTTTCCTGTAGTTCAACTGCTTACCGTGTGTTTCCTGTAGTTCAACTTCTACGTGTGTTTCCTATAGTTCAACTTCTTACCGTGTGTTTCCTGTAGTTCAACTGCTTACTGTGTGTTTCCTGTAGTTCAACTTCTTACCGTGTGTTTCCTGTAGTGCAACTGCTTACCGTGTGCTTCCTTTAGTCCAACTGCTTACCGTGTGCTTCCTTTAGTCCAACTGCTTACCGTGTGCTTCCTTTAGTCCAACTGCTTACTGTGTGCTTCCTTTAGTCCAACTGCTTACCGTGTGCACATCGAGAATTTTTGGTCAAGCTGACATCGAACCCCCAAATGTCACGATCACTAATGCAGCGTGTTACCAACGTCGCTAGCGTGGACACCAACCGTGGCTCTTAATGCTAAAACAAGGATAATATTAGATGTTGATGTCAAGAGGCAAAAAAAAAAATTTAACATGTCAAATGTGCACAAATATCAATGTATGATTAAAAAAAAACAAAGTTTAGTTAAAAAGTTTCGAAAACCGCCCAAGTGGTTACCGGAGCCCAAGTTTGGGGTGTAAAGAATAGAACCACTGTTACCTGCCAGCATGTCATAAGAGGCGACTAAGGAGGTTTGGATGAAATCGGATGCACGTGTCCTAAACATGTAGAAGTCTATGCGTTTAGGGGCCTATCAAAACCAATGTGCAACGTATACACGTTCTTGGCAAAGATCAAAGATAACAAAGAGTGATTACAATTAGTCGCAAAGAACGAACGCAAAGAAGAAGAAGAAGAGTTTCGAAAGCTACAGTGTTTTAAATATGTAAAGAAGCTGTAATGTGTGCATGTGGACATGTACCCCAGACTGCAGAACACTCAAAACTGCTCCGAATGTGATATAATGAGGCAAACTCCTTGCCACAGAGAAACAACCATGCAACAAAAAAGCTTCACGACCTTTGTATGATCTACAAAAGACAGTGAAGTGAAGTTTATAAAAAAGACAACATGTTTACTAAGTTATTTTGTGGGGAAAAAAATAATGGAGGAATGATAAACGATGCAGTTGCAAGTCAAGTTTACATATTCGTATGTTTAGAATACGTATTTTTCTGCTAAGTGATATTTTTCATTCAATTCTAAAATATGATGTCTGACCTCCAGCGCACTAAGCACACTGTGCCATGTCTAAAAGTGGTCTAACTCCGAAGAATTACCCAGTATGGTTCAGTCCCTTTCTGTAGAAATGGCACGCCACCTGCTGAAAGTATTGCACAAAGCACGAATCTCCGGTAACAATCCTAGAGGCTCGATGGAAAAAAATGCACTCATGAACAGAACAGCGCGTTCCGGATTCGAATCCACAACGGGGTCAAAGGCGCATGGGGACAACGCCGCGCCAGAATTAGTGAGCTGGCACTAATCAAGATCCTACCCCACCTCCACGTGGTGACACTGGTAACAGACAAAGGTTCCTGTCTGGTTAAGCAGGTAGGGATCGAGGGAGAGCTACTCTGATGATGGTAGAGATGCAGACACCAAGACAGAGCGAGCACGCATGCGGACGATGCACAGGTGGGCCCACCGGTGAGCAGACGTGCACGACGCTGATGGTGTAGCAAAGAGGGGGCGTTGCAGGTGCGAGGGTGAGCGGCCAACCCAAATGTACAGAAATACTATAAAGTCCAGCAGAGGTTGAATCCAGTGCGCGTTTCCGCTCGCATAGAACTACTACTGCCTTGTAGTTTGCTTGGGAACAATCAAAGGCTAGAGGAGTAAACCGTACACAAAACTGGACGGCAGGAAAACCAAGTAGTCCACAAAAAGACTTATTTTCTGGGCAGATGATGCTCAACAGCCCGGGAGGGTAGGTCGTCTAAGGGTCGCTACCCTAAAGAAAATAGCAACCTGCTGCCTTGCAGGTTGGGTGGTGACAGTCAAAGGCTGACGGAGAGCGAACTCAGTAAACGCTGGTTGAAATCGATCACATTGCCGAAGGATAAGCACCAGAGTTTCAAATGGTACTGAAGATTGTGAACGTGCACCCGTTCTTGGTGTTAGGATGTTTATATATCACAATAAGAATTATTAAAATGGCCATAAAATATCGATCGCGAGAAAGAGAGAGAGAGAATCCACAGCTTTCAGAACGCAAGGAATGAGCTTAATTTAGCCACAGAGACGCCCATTGTGTCATGTAAGATATGTGTACTAAACGATACACTGTATCACACATCATATGTACACAACATCACAGTTTCTATTTTTAATACTCGTTCGCTCTACATCAACCACTCTTTGTGGTCTGTATGTGATTTGCACCTTATGACGTGAGCTCGTTGCGTCAGTTAGGCGTCTATAGACCCGTAGATCAGCATATCCTGGTTTCGGCATGCTTTTAATTCGGGTTCGCCTTCCTAAGGTCGACATTCAAACGACGCGTATAAACAATATTACGTTATTCAGTTTTCTTATAACATACGAAAATATACCTGCTTCATAGCTTCCATTTTATTATGTAAAGTCTGCGTGGCAGTAATGATGTTGTCATACATGGTGTCATGATTTCTTAAGTGTACAACAAGAGTGTGAGCATCTGTCAGCAACTTTTCTACCGACAGAGCCATGATGTGGCAATAACCTGCAGTGATGAGCAAACAAGGAATATACACATCTCAAACATGACATTCACTGACGGTAACAGATTCGTGATTGAAGATTGAATCTTATCAAATAACAACAACATATTTCAATGATAATTATCTGATCACATTTTGGTAGAGTTGTACCACCATGATAAGAGATTACAAGATAAGACTACCATGATAAGAGTATAGAAGATTAACTACTTTTGGTAAAAAGTACACTCATGGCAAGAGACTGGGGGTGTTTTAAAAAAACTATTTATCTTCTGTTCTATCGGATGATCTGTCCCCCTTCTAAATTTATCACATTGTCTCCCCTATCTTCTATTAGCTGAAAGTATGTGATTTTTTTTCTAGCTCTGTAATTGGAACTTCTTTCCCTCTGTAATAACTCTCACTGTTTTGGTTTTTCAGCCTGTTTATTCTTTAAGAATTTGACTTTGCTAGTTACCTGTGATACAATTACATATTCTATGACATGTACTCATCCGTTCAGTATATAAACTTTTTAGTACGCTCCCATCTGCTCTCAAATTTGAGCATGCAAGTTTTTTCATAATTGCCTTGCTTGGAAACTGCCATTCTCTTTGTGTGGTTTCCATATAAAAATTACAATTATATATTTTGTTTCTCCAATCGTATATATTGATCATTTCAGACTAATTTTGGAATATGTGGCTTGTTTGAGAGGGAGAACGCTGTACTCGATCTTTTCTCTTCATTCATTTTTATTACCCATTCTTTGCTCCCTTCTTCTAGTGTTAACTGAACATGCTGGATTTTTGTTGTTTACAATTGTGACCTCGCACCCTGAAGTATCTCATTAGGTATTCAGCTATTAACCTTTCTACAACGAACTTCTCAGTTCTTTTAATGTCCCCTTTGATTTCACCACTCCGTGCACTGCTATCCATAGCCTCCAGTTCGCATTAATCAAATTCAACGTCTGTATTATACACCCTTATAAATTGGGCTGTCCCAAGATCTGCAGCCTGTCTGCAATTCCACATAGAGAGAATCTTGTATCCTTCCACAATACTTTAAATGTACCTCAACTATCTATGAAGACTGAACATCAAAATATCATTGAAATAACACATCATTTTTGGTGATCTTATCTTTTCATCTACTGCCAAAAAAAAAGTTAAAAAGATATCAACGTTTTCTAGTTTATTTCAATGTTATATTGTCACCCATTATTTTATTGCTGAAAATACAGTACACGTACGTACATACATAACACCTTGTGATTTCAACGAGTAAAATAAAATGACTATTCTGCCATGATGTTCTTGTTAGTGTGCAAACGACAAGCAGCGGTGCTTTTTGGTGCAAGAATGTTAAGCGTAAAATTCGATGCCTACGAAAAGTTACCAACAACACAAGAAAAGACAGTCACCAACATCAGAATAAGAAAGAAAGTTGGGACAAAACAAACTTGGCACTTATGGGTCTAAGTGATATAAGGTGTGCTAAATAACCAAATTAACTGTGTCAGTAGCCTATAAAAGACCGAGACAATATTAGATATTCGAGTAATTATCAGATACTCTTCTGACGGCATTAATCTTTGCACTAAGTGCATAGACTCTACCTGAGTAGGAGTCTCCGCAACACTAAGCATAGAACTACACGCTTAGAGTTATTTGAGGCTTAATTCTGGGTCATAAAAAAGGCCAGGTACTTTCCCCCGCTCAAATATAAGAAAAAGGATGAAAACATCACTACATGTGCCAAGTCCCATCTTAAACCGCCACGATTCCGAATTTCCCCCAAATTCAGACGGTCTTGTTATCTTTCTTCAGCTGGGTGGTCTAAGAAATCGACCGTACCAGGCATTGAACCTCTTCTTATAGTGATGATTGAATCTAGCCGTTACCGCGTATGCTGCCCGCGCCGCCGAATCTCTAGCAGTGGTGCAGTAATTTTTTTAATAAAGTTATTTTTAAAGAGACACAAATACAAATCTGACTAAGTATGTAATATTAACATTGCCTAGGTATCGATACCTGCCTGATATGATGAATACATCTGGAGTAGTTAATAGGAACTAACTAGTAGTTAAAGGAACTACCGCCTTTTTAGCGCGTTCCAGACATGCCCAGAGTTTACAATCATAAAATGGTGTGCAATGTAAGTGTAGATGGCGGCTATGTGACTATGGTTACACCACTTTCTTATCTATCCTAGTAGGACGTTCTACTGCCGTGTACGTGTGCGCTTGTTATTTCAAATTGTAAGTCTAATGATCACTGTCTCATCAATTCAGATTATCTACCACCTCCACATCTTCTTCTTCTGTGTTTGCTCGCTACGAATTCAGGCGTAGCCGTAGCGCCTGGTGTGACGCTTCTGACTGATTTTTGCGTGAAAGCCTGCTTACCGTTTTATTGGTTACCTCGCCATACAGGTGGGCCTTCTCCGACTTCAGAGGTATCTCCACATCAAAGGTCAGCTGTAATAATGATGATGATGGTCCTTCCTTCCTTTCTTTCGTTCGCTCGAAATATTGTCTATACGTTCAATGTTGTCTCTTGTATAAACTTCACTGTCTTTTGTAGCTCACACAGAGGTCCGTGTAGTTTTCTGTTCAGTGTTGTTTCACTAGGCCAGTGAGTTTGCCTCAGTATATCATATTCAGGACAATCTCTAAGTATGTACTCTGCAGTCTGCTGTGCCTGTCCACATGTACATTTGACTGAATTGTCAATCTTGAATTTTGTATACATGTGGCTGCAGAGTCGATTGTGTCCTGTTCTAACGCCCAGAATGAGAGAGAGAGAGAGAGAGATTGAGAGAGTCGAGAGAGTAACGACACTTGTGGGTTTTACTTCTGCTTTTTCATGCACATGTAATTTGTCAGCAATTTGTTTTTGTCCTGTCTTAGTTAGTTCTCAGGTCCATTTTCTGTGTTTGTCTCCAGCTGGATCTGTCCATGGATAGCTTCTCACAGTCTTGTGTATTCATGTTAAGCGTATTCAAGTCAGATTTGTATACGCATTTCAAACAAAGAACCAATATTAAAGGAGAGCAATCCTACCTATCTGAGAATAAGATTTGACAAAACACTAACGTAGATTACATCCAAGGGAAAGCCACACTAGGACTAAGATTTATAAAAAAAACTAACAGTAACCAATTTGGAGGGAGGGGGCGGAGAAGCAAACACTACACGCCAAATGTATACAGGATATGTAAGTCCAAAACGGTGGCATACGCAACCACATCCCAGACAAATGTAAACAGATTGGACAAAATACAGAACACTGGCATCAGAATCATCACCAGAGGTACATCGATAAGAGGTCTAAAGACAACTGTTGACATCGAGAGCAACTGTCGATGTCACAAAAATACTACAAAGAAAGAAAGATACAAATTAGCAAACTTAGCTTCCGGTGCGAACACATATCAGTCCTGCAGGACACACAAGATAATATGGAGAGAGAGCTGCCATTCCAGCTAAACAATCTCTCAGTACATAACCAAATTACAGGTATTCTCCAGGGGTTACCAGCTCACTGTCATGTATCAGGAAGTGAGAGAGCAGACAAGCTGGCGAAGGAGGGAAAGAATGGATACAACACAAATACCCAGTGTCACTACCGGAGATTAAGACATATATCAAAGAAAAACATAAACATATGTGGAGCCAACAAACCCACATCAAACATCCACACGACTCTATCAGCAGATACAACAGCACATAATAATCTTCCATCTCAGAACAGGACACCACAGGCTCAACCACCAATGGCACAGAATGAAACCTACTCAGACTGTACAGTGTGCATGTCAGACTCAAACACAGACTCCAGGACACATCATACCCATCATACATACACCAATAAAAAGAAACATGACATCATGAATGAAGCTTACAGAGCAAGCTATGGGTACCCAACAAGGAACTCCAACCGACGTGAAACTTCATTGAGACAGCTCATCTCATAGTTTAGACCGAGCATATGAAACCGATCGTAAAGAAGAAACGAAGAAAGTGCCGCAATTCAGATGTAATGGATCTTCAACATTTCCAATCTCTTGCCATTGTGTCCAATGGTACCTTCTCATGACCGTGCGGTATATTTTCTCAGTATGATGCGAGTCTTCGAAATGCCGCCTCTTAATTTTTTTTTCTTCCTTAAAATAGCTTATGCTATGTCGCTGCGAATGCCGACCCTTACAGTTCCGCATGATGCGGCCGCCTCTCTGTATCATAGCACAGCCCTGTACCTTCAGCTAAACTGTTAGATGTCCACCTCTTAATGTTTAATTAACACTTCTATCATTTATTCCTCTTGCCTGCAAATTTTACTGCTGATGTAGTTTTATCCAGGATTTGCGACCCATAGCTTGAGTTTGAATCAATAACACCAAACAGAAATAAAGAATATGGGAAGAAAACATAATAAATTAGATATCCATGTCAATGGCACTACAATAAACCAAGTGAAAGAATTCAAATACTTAGGAAGCATATTCACAGAAGACTAGATAGAGGCTAGAGCGCAGAAAGCAAATGCTGTAACCTACCAGCTAGCCCTATTGTTAAGGCACCCAACAATTTCACTGACAACTAAGAAACAGATGATCAACAGCAATTTTATACCTACTTTGTGTTACCAGGGCCAAACATGGAGAATCACAAAAATAACTACATGTGAAATGCGCTGCCTGTGAAAAGTTACCAACAACACCAGAAAAGATGGAGTCACCAACATCAGCATAAGAAAGATAGTTGACACAGAATCTTGCTTGATTTACATTGAGAAACAAAGAATGGAGTGGTTTGACAACTTAATAAGAATGCATCCAAACTCCATAGTATACAGTCTTCTACAGCAGAACATCAGGAAAGAAGGCGAGAGGAAGTCCACACAAAAAAATGGTTAGATGGCATAGCAGAATCCTGCCAAAGAGCAGAAATAACAATCACCTAAGCCACCAGAACAGCACAAGACAAAAACTGAAAACCACGACACTGGGCAACAACTCGGTAGCAGTGTGACGACACAAGAAAGAAGAAGAAGCTTGAGTTTGTTGTGCCATTTAGAAGCCTACAGACCCATAGACCACCACATCCGGTTTCTGCATACTTTTTATTCGGTTCGTCCCCCTAAGTATCGGATTAAATAAACAAACAAAAACAACCTGACCAAGGGAGTCCATCACCATAGGCGAGCCGTAACCCCGTTAGTCTCGTACTTCGTTGTCCAAGTTTTATGGTCTACACCACTGAGTGTTCTAAGGGTCATCAGCAAGCAAAAGATTAACCGACCACAGCTCTGCTAAAGTCAGACGCAGAGCACACATTGTAGATCATCATCAAGGTGCGTATCCTTCATAGGACGTTGCTCTCTTTGCAGCACATCTGAAATTCACTCTGTCTCTTGCCAGTTCACCCACTTCGTCGATGGTCATGTTCATGGTTTCTTTTATATCTTGTAGCCATCTTCTTCTTGGTCTGCCTCTGCGTCCTGGGACCCTGGCCTCTAGTATTGTTCTTTCCAGGCCATCGTGACGCTTGATGTGACCAAAGTATGTAATTTTTCTGTATAGTATGTTGTTTATCAGCCAACTCTCTTTAACATTTAGTTCTTTCAGGACATCACCATGTAGATCACTAAACAAAAAAATAATGTAATGCAAATATTTCTTGTGCGAATACTCAAAAATACGACAACATGTAAATGTTTGGAGTATCGAATCGTAAGACTCAGTATCGAAAATATATCGCTGAACTGAAAGCGGCAGTAACATCGGTCATGGCGCAAGAAAGCAATAATAATAATAATGTTCGTCGTTGTGGTCAAATTGGAGACGGAGAAGACGATGAGCTATCGATGGTTGATGTCCTCAACGAGCAAACTCGTCTACAAGCAGATGCAGATGCTGTTCTTGGAGGAAGCGATGAAAACAATTGTACTTACCCACAGGTGACAATTTTTGAATTTAAAATTGAGCCTGATAAGTCAGCAAGCAAATTATTCAGTTAATTTTTCATACAAAGAAAGAAGAAATCATCATGTGCATGACATGCAGACATGTATCATTTGACCTTTGCATGACGTTAAAATATATTCTTGTAGAGTTAAAATTTACAATCATTGCACATTTTAGTTACAAAATTATCATAGGGATAACAGCAGGTTTTGTTGTAAAATTTGAAGTAAGAATAACCAATGATTGAATAATCAAATGAGACAAAAATGTAATTCTTCTCAAAATTCAATTGCAGACGATTTGATTTAGTATACTTCTCATTAGTCTAGGTTACTGCTAAATCATAAGTATGAATCTGTATGAATCAGCAACTTCTGAGTCCCTTGCAACATTTATCTTTATGATATTAAATATTACTACTGTATAATGATACATTATTAAGAGCCCAGACAGTTGTTTCTTCACTTCTTGAGGTTTACCTCCAAAGCCAAATGGTCTCTCTGTTGTCCATTTACTATCTCATTTTCCAGTCCTCTTAGACCATCTAGTATTTATGAAACAAGTTGCAGTAAAGATATACAAAGTAATGAACCATTACTCAAATACGTATTATTCTCTGGATTCAAAAGTAATGCATACAATCCATGAAAAACATATAATTATTAAATACGTTACTTTACTTACTTATGTGCTATTCGTTTGCCGCTATTTGTTCTGATGCATAGTATTTCACTATTTGTGATTAGCTTTATCAGTTGGGGAGATTAGTTTTCTTTAATTCTGACTTCTCCTTCTTTGCGTTCGTTCTTACGACCAATTTTAATCACTCTTTGTGATATGTTTGATCTTTGCCAAGAACATGTATACTATTGTATACGTTGCACATTGGTTTGGTAGGCCCCTAAATACATAGACTTACACATTTAGGACACGTGCATCCGATTTCAGCCAAACCTCCTTAGTCGCCTCTTATGACATGCATGGCAGGTAACAGTGGTTCTATTCTTTACACCTCACATATCGGCCCTGGTAACCACTCGGGCGTAATTCTGGCTAATATGAATGAATATAAACATTTGTTACCATATTATGGAATTGTATACTTGGCAAAGGGTTCCATATTGACCTTTTTGTCAAATTTCAGAATTCTGACTCTTAAGAAAATCAGTAATAATTATTATCATGGTTTAATACTTTGTTTATCTGTACTAAGATGAACATTAAAGTTGCATTAATTTTTATTGACAGGGTTACATCAAGCGACAAGCTTTATATGCATGTGCAACATGCACTCCAGATGGCAATGCTGGAATCTGTCTAGCATGTAGTTATGCTTGTCATGAAGGTCATGATCTGTATGAGCTCTACACGAAAAGGTTATTACCTTAATCTTTGCTTATCTAAATATTGAATGCTAAATCTGTTTTCAGCATTAGTATACAATAGTACATTTGCTTACTTTTTGAATTGTGTCAAACAGTTTTATATGTTTAGGAAGTAACCTTGATGAAGAAAGGGAGGAGACCAATGTCAGAATTAAAAACAACTACAAAAGACAGTAGAGTTCATACAAGAGACAACTTTGAATATATAGACAATATTTCATGCGAACGAAAGGAAGAATTAAAAACTAGATTAGTATTAAAGTCTGCATCTTTCTAACATGAAAATTAGTTTGGACTGTTAAATGTAAGAATATTTCATAGTCTGAGACTCAAAAATATTAATAAAAGTATTGCTTCTTCTTCTTTGAATGCTCCACATCGACCACTTGTTAACCACCCTTTGTGATTTTTATGTGATCTGAGTCTAAGAGCTATTGTACGTTGTGCCAGTTATGCGCATACAATTAGGCCAGCACATCTGATTTCTGCGCCGCTTTTTATTTACTAGGGTAGCTTCCTAGCCCCCTACCTCAGTCGCGCTACGACATGCCTTGTAGGTCAGAGTGTTACCATTCTTTGCTTCCCTATTGTGCCCCTGCAACTCACGGGCGGTGCCCAATGGCTAAACTCACACATAAAATAAATCACTGTAGAAATATATGAGTGAATAAAGAATGAATTTCAAGTTAAAGACATTAGAAGATGGTCCTTGTACATTTTGTAAGTGTGCTGTAAATGTAGTTTTATTTTCATAATTTTTGTTCAACACTGAAAAAATGTATATTTATGATCAAAATATTTCTTTGTCTGCCTTCTTAGTTAAACAGAATCGACACCACTATAATCTCACGATACTCAGTATCTTTCAACAGATGGTGAACTGTATGCACACTATAGTTTCCATAACTTGTTGCTTATGCACATTTCCCCTCCGTTTTATCACTGTTTACCCAGACCATGCTTGAAGTCAAATTTCTCATTTCAGGATTACATCCTCACCGACGACCAATTCAACTTACTCCTGTCTCTAACTAATGCACACGTGAATATAATGAGTCATCATCAGGTGCCATGCCGGCTGGTATAAGCGATCATGAATCTCCACAAATCTCTGTCTCTGGTGTTTGCTATTATCTCAGATGTTGTTGCTTTTCTGTGTCATGAAGTCAGACTATCAATGTCTCATCTCCCCTCAAATTTAACCGGTTCTTACAATGTGTTCTAAACCTCCCTTTCTCATCACGTTTGAAAAAGTATGACTGGGTCTTTCTTATTTTGATAATAAGCTTTCTCTGTGTTTTGACCTCATTCTCTCTCGCGATCACGCCAGACGATGTACCAGATCTCCTCATAAATTCTATTCATGTGGAAATCTGATTCATGCAGCCTTAGCATTGGTGTGTTTTACGTCACATCTTCAGCACCATTTGGAGCTCTGGTGCTTATCTTTGGCGATGTGTCCGGTTTCAGCCAGCGTTTACTCGGTTCGCTCTCTGTTCTGTAGCCATCTGTTTTTTATGGTGGTGGGGTAGCTAGTCCCACTCCCAACCTCCTTACTCGCCTCTTACGACATGCATGGCAGGTAACAGTGGTTCTATTCTTTACATCCCAATATGGGCCCTGGTAACCTCTCGGGTGGACCTCATTCAACACCTCCACATTAATGATTTTAGCAGTCCATGGGATTCTCATAATTCTTCTGTAAAACCACATCTCTCTGGCCCTCAGAGAATTTTCAGTCTGTTTGTTGTCCATGACTTGCATTCGTATATCAGTATCGGCTCTATGTAGCACTGCATAACTCTTCCGATCTCAATTAACAATGGCCTTGTTGCTTATAATATAACGAGTATTGACAATTAATAATAATATATTTTAAATTTGTTGATTTAAAAAAAAATTCTATATTTGTCACCAGGTACTTCACCTGTGATTGTGGAAATGAAAAGTTTGGTGGCGCTGGCTGCAAATTGTACAAGGTAAGTCCCTTGATATCATTTTCATTTCATATAACTAGGTTGTACTATTGAGCTGGTGTAGTCTTTCTTTTAATTTGTTCACCCCGACAAAGGAGTTTACTATGTGATGTTTTAGTTTACACTGAGACTTGGACAATAAATACTTTTTCATGATTGCGTGATTTTGGACTGGGTTTCCATTCCCTTGTTGATCCCTAATCATTTATCGAAAGAGTTAAAAGTAAATCTGTATTGCTAATCCTGACATTGACATCTTGACATGTTCCTCCGTCATTGCTACTAAAACTGTTAAATAGACTCCTTTTCTTCACATATTTGGTCGGCAGCATTAATAGGACAATTTGTTTACTATTTTATTGATAACTTTTTTTATAAACTCATGAAGCTAATTGATTTTCTCGTTTGCTGTTAACATCTACACAATGAGTCCGGTTTTCTGGATGTATGTTGCTGTGTTTGTTAGTTCATCAAGGACCTCTGAAGGGCCAGCCTGCATGTCGAGGGACACCAGTCAAATGGTAAAGCAGGTTTTCACGCAAAAATCAGTCAGAGGCGCCATGGCTAATGCCCAAATTCACAGCTGGCGAATGCAGAAGAAGAAGTTCATCAAAGCTTCCAAACAGCTTTGTATGTATAGTAATTGATATTTAATAATGTATTGCGTAAAAGAAACATCAAAAGAATAAGAATCCGACAATCAAGGTTCTTTGGACATATAATGCGAAGAGGTTTAAAACATTTGGTGACAATAGGTAAAATTCAGGGAAGGAGAGATCGTGGAAGACAATGGGAGAAGATGTTGGATGGTCTGACATCATGGTTCCACAGAAGATCATCAGAACTGATTAACTGCACCAAGGAGAGTTGTGTAGAGACATGATACATATGCCGGCAGGCATGGCACTTGATTGATTGTGTAGAGGTTAAAATCACACATTCTAAATTAAAGGTAAACAACGGTCAACATCATGGGTAGTTGTTTAAATGCATTGGTGGTTTTTTTTTTATAGGAACTTGTTCACTCCATGAGATACTGCTAATATTTTTGGAGCAGTTAAATATCTATTGTGTATCATCATCATCAGATAGCTTGTCCTGAGCAGAACTTTACCACCCCAACAGTCCTCTGGAACTTCTCTCTCTCATAGGCCAGATGTCCTGCTTCTGCAGCCATCATGTTCAAAATATCAGTTACATCCTGAATCCATTTTCTCCGTGGTCTTCCTCTTCTTCTCTTTGCCGCTATGCCTCCTTCCATGGTGGTCTTCTCCAGCCCTTCATGTCTTTTATATGTCCAAAATATCTCAATTTTCTCTTTCGTATTTGTAGCTTCAGCCAGTTTTCTTTGATTTTGAGTTCTTTCTGGATAGATCTATTTGTTCCTCTGCCCAAGATATACGGAGGACTCTTCTGTAACACTTATATTCGAAAACACGTATATGTTTTTCCACTGCTTTATTAAATGTCCATGCCCGCGTGTTCGTAGCGCTTTGGACTACGGGTGACTAGTCCTCTGTAAGTGCGGGTTCAACTCCGCGGACTGGCAGAAAAGCTACAGGTTCCCCAGATTTATGGTGTTCGTGGCACCGAGCCGAAGGGTTACGATGTCCATGACACAGAGCCGAAGAGCTTTCATCTCAAGTGCTTCTGGATCGGGAAAAAAAAATTTAAAAGTCCATTCTTCACTCCCATACGTTGCCACTGGGAATATGCATGGTCTTAGTATTCTGATCTTTGTTTTCTTATCAGTTCCGTTCCATACTGTTTTTAATTGTTTAATTTTTGGTAAAGCCATGTTTGTTCTTTTAATTTCCTTCATCCCATTTCCATCTGTTGTTAGCAGTGAACCAAGATATTCAAAACTGTTCACATTTTCTACTTTCTCTCTGCTGATTAAAATATAATTTGTCATGTTCGTTTTATCTGTTATTATTTTTGTTTTTACCACGAGATATAGATTTTATTTTTCGCTTTTATCTTTCATCTATTATGTATTCAATATCTAATTATAGTGTATGGTTCCATATTGCTTCACCAGCTAATGCCCTTACCGAATAATACAATTAATTTTGTTCCATATATCTTTCTTCTAGTACTTATAAGATTTTTGTTTCACTTAATTGTTCATTGTTTATGATATTTTAGATTCAGAAATAGTTCTTGCCTGTGTCATTTTCTTTACTACTTCTCATTTTCTTTAGTTCTCTTGCTTTCGAAGTCCATTAGCGAGATGGTTTACAGAATTCTCTTAGTGGCTATAGAAAAAAAATCATGCACTAAAGTTGCTTTCTTGAGAAGAAATGATCAAAGAATACCAAAGCAGGCGTTGAAGGCAAAGGTTAAAGTAAAGAGGACCTCTAGGAAACCCTGAAACAAACTTTGCTCAGACAGGCAAAAAATATCAGATTCAATGACATGGAAGATATTTAGTGAGTTGTCCAGGACAGAGCAGTATGGAGAAATTACTTTAGTTACCATAGTTGCTTTACGTAATGCGGTATAATCTTACTGTATAAATTGAATTGTTGGTGTTATGAATTTATAATTATTGTTTAGGGTACAAAAGGGTTGAATGCAGATAACCACTACAATCACAACTTTAAAGGTCTTTATTGCTCCTGTACCAGACCGTATCCCGATCCTGAAGACACTGTAAGTTCTTGCTATTTTTCTGCTAATATTTTAACTTGCTGTAAAATGTGTAGGTTAGCTACTTTACTGAAATTTAAAATTAATTGGACCTGTCTGTAATGACTTTTTAAGAGCATAACATCAAATAAAAATTAAATATTTCGGACACATCAAACGACATGAGTGCCCAGAGAAGATAATTTTTGAGGGAATGGTGCCTGGAAGAATGAGAGGAAGACCTAGAAGATGATTGGTGCAAGATGTCATTGACGATCTGAGAATGACTGCTGCTGACACCGGTCAACTTGCACAGAACAGAGTTTTCAAAACTGCTGTCTTGGGAGCCAAGTTCTGGAAGGGACAAGCTACTTGATGATGATGCTTGTAATGTTGGTAAGTTAACTGTGCTCAACTGAAAACATTAGCAATTAAGTTGACTATTCCGTAGTTGTAAGTTAGCTTTACCTTTCTATTTGTCATCAAGAATTTGCAGATGGCATTATATATCTCTCTCTCTCGCCTGTGACGCCCCTGGCACTTAGGACAACAACAAATGCACACAATTCTATTATATATACAGTACATTAAAAACCTTGAGGGCAGTGCCAGAAAAGGGTAGGATATAAAAACATGGAACAGATAATAATCATACAGCAGTCATCTAATGTATATAGGACTTTAACGTCATTAACACTTATGTTGATAACAGATAGGAACATATCATGACTATCACATTTTGCTGCAACCTTTCAACTCTTGCAGGTTGAAGATGAAATGATTCAGTGTATCCTGTGTGAGGACTGGTATCATGGAAGGGTAAGTTTCACTTGTTGTTTTGTGTCCTCTGAAATGCAGTCCTTCAGTTAAACTTTAATGAACATCTCTAGTATATTTATTCTGGATAAAACCTCAAATGGAAATCTTGAAAGAATCTACATCTACACATTCAGATTGTTGCTCTTTGTAGAGTAGAAAGATACACACATTCTACAAAGTATTGCAGCCTTACTGTAATGCAGCATATCAAATGTACTTTTCAGGACAAACATAGAAGAAACAGTTGAAAAACTGGGCTGGAAGTTGTGCAACCATATTTAAAAAATCTTTATTCATTATATGTATTAATTTTTGTATATTTTTCAGATCGTCTCCGTTCTCGATTCAGGTATTTAAATGAAAGCAATACCGTTTGTTTTATTTACATTGTTCAGTTTGTGTGTTCGTGTGTATATGACCATTTTCATCTTTACATCTGTAAACAGTCATTTGGCAAGTGTATAAGTATGATGACTTCTGAGTTTGCATTTGTTTCTCTTGTCTTCACATTCATTCTTGCCTTCAAGTTTTTCTTCAAAAGATTCTGTACTTTTGCGGTGTTGTTTTCCACATAACTCGGTCATCTGCTATTTTTTCCCATTTATTGGGACAGATAGAAACGTTATTAATTGAAGCATTGAGTTATCCTTATATCTAAGCAGGGGTCTGCCTTGGAGCCTCACAGAACATTATTTGTTGAAGAATTCATCTATTATCTATTCTTTTCACATGTCCCAGCCATCTTAGTCTTCTACTGCTGAGTATTCCCATGATGGATGGCAAGTTAGCACATTGTAGTACATAAGAGCTGATTATCTTGCTATATCAGCTGATGTACATAATCATGCAAAGACAGCGAAGGTAAAAGATAAGTTTTCTCTCATGTCTTGAATAAGCTGTCCATGTTTCTGAGCATTATAGTAAAAAAATAATTACACTGATCCCATAGATCTGAATCTTTGTTCGATTAGTCTTATCTTAACCACATTTGCAGTAAAGCGTCGTGGGGAGAGTTAGTTTTCTATCTTGTGAAAGGTGTGTTGCACTTGAACCACATTTGCAGTGAAGCGTCGTGGGGAGAGTTAGTTTTTATCTTGTAAAGGTGTGTTGTGCTTGACGTCAGTCCATGCTTTGGATTAGTAGTTTACAAATAATGATTCTACTGATGATTCATCTATTTCTAGCATTTAAAGGCCCCAGTTCCAGACAGTGAAGATTTTCATGAAATGACCTGTCCAGGTTGCATGTCCAAATATGCATTTCTGTGGGCTTACTACACCTCTAGGCCGGGTGAGTAGTTGGATATTTGGTTATCATGTGTGGATTAATTATTTAATGTGACTTTTTTGGAAGAGATTTGCCAAAGCACATGCTTTTGTGAGCTTTTGGCATGAGTTGACAAACACATCTGTGTGAGACAGATATAGCTGCGTATAACTAACACGGTAAAGAAACTTATCAGCATGCACAACCGTTGCCTTCTGATAATAGAAACTGAGCATCTATAGGTCTTCCTGGAATGCAGGTCTTCACGCAAAAAATCGGTCAGAAGCGCCATACCAGGTGCCCTGACTATGCCTGAATTCATAGCGGGCAATCACAAGAAGAAAAATAGTGTGTAAAATTGTGCTGTATTGGAATTTAATGGCAGGAACAGTCTAGTTTCTCTTTCTTTTACCTTTTGTATTGTGTTTTTGTTTGTATAATTATCATAAATTCTTCTTGTTAGTGAAACTCTGTGAGGATCCTGGAATCGCTTCAGAAAAAGACATTGATGTATCTGGTAGTTCAGGGACAGAGAATCATGGTTTGAACAAACAACCAACAGAAGATTGTGACATAAAATCTACAGAGTCTTGTCAGAAAGATGAAGAGACTTGCTCGGTAACTCCTGACACTATAGACTATACCATTAAGAAACAAGACTCACTGTCACCATCTCTGGATCCTATCAGAAAGAGACAGACAAATGACAACAATGGAATTGGCTCAGACGAAGATGTAAGTATTAATTTTTATCTTCTTACAGTTAGAAGATGCATTATTATTCATCAACGGTATAAACTCTATAGTTTCAGGCAGAATTGTAAGCACTATAAATGCTTTCTTTGTTTAAACTGACATTTACTTTCAAATACAAGTGTTTTCTGGGTAATATCAAGTATGATACTGTACAACTAAATTAAAAATGATGATTACTGAAATGAGTTTGTGGCAGGAATTGTACATACAGCCACTTTGGTGACATTGCATACAGAATTAGTTCAAGACAAAAGCAAAAGAAAGGAAATTAATAACTTTGAATTGTGCCCCATTGCTTCAATCCAGTATCGGCTCATGATCATTTTTGTTGGTATGGCCAGACATTTTTTTCTGGATAAATCATGGATTTTGGTTGCTATATTTTAATTTATAAAATAATAAACACACATTATACATTATTTTTGGTGGGTACCGACCCCACAAGCCCTAATAAGTGAGCGGCACTGCTTCAATTTGTATCTTGTGTTTATGAAGAACCATAGCTTGCATTGGTGTGTAAGTTTCCTGGTTGATCAGTGTTTATGAAGGAACATAGCTTGCATTGGTGTGTAAGTTTCCTGGTTGACTAGTGTTTATGAAGAAACAGCTTGCATTGGTGTGTAAGTTTCCTGGTTGATCAGTGTTTATGAAGGAACATAGCTTGCATTGGTGTGTAAGTTTCCTGGTTGACTAGTGTTTATGAAGAACCATAGCTTGCATTGGTGTGTAAATTTTCTGGTTGACCAGTGTTTATGAAGAAACAGCTTGCATTGGTGTGTAAGTTTCCTGGTTGATCAGTGTTTATGAAGAAACAGCTTGCATTGGTGTGTAAGTTTCCTGGTTGACTAGTGTTTATGAAGAACCATAGCTTGCATTGGTGTGTAAATTTTCTGGTTGACCAGTGTTTATGAAGAAACAGCTTGCATTGGTGTGTAAGTTTCCTGGTTGATCAGTGTTTATGAAGAAACAGCTTGCATTGGTGTGTAAGTTTCCTGGTTGATCAGTGTTTATGAAGGAACATAGCTTGCATTGGTGTGTAAGTTTCCTGGTTGACTAGTGTTTATGAAGAACCATAGCTTGCATTGGTGTGTAAATTTTCTGGTTGACCAGTGTTTATGAAGAAACAGCTTGCATTGGTGTGTAAGTTTCCTGGTTGATCAGTGTTTATGAAGAAACAGCTTGCATTGGTGTGTAAGTTTCCTGGTTGATCAGTGTTTATGAAGGAGCATAGCTTGCATTGGTGTGTAAGTTTCCTGGTTGACCAGTGTTTATGAAGGAGCATAGCTTGCATTGGTGTGTAAGTTTCCTGGTTGACATGTGTTCTGTACATATAGTATGTTAGGACAAAATACCTAACCTTTGAATTGAACACATGTACTCAGGATTATCTTCTTCTTCTTCTTCAGCGATCTCTGGTCATGCGCTTAATTTACTGTGGACCACAAACTGGGCAGACAGCCTCAAGTCTGTCAGGTTTCCCCAAAGCTTAGTTTTCAGGTCGACTGGGTGTGGCCACATGTTGCTTCTCAGCTCACACAGAAGAGGACAGTCTTGCAGGATATGCTCTGGTGTCTGTTCTGCCTGCCGACACTGGCAGAGAGCTGTTTGACTTATTCCTAGTCTGTATAAGTGTTTGTTGAGTCTGCAGTGTCCGGTGCGTAGTCGAAATATAATGACCTGGTCTGTTCTGCTTAGGTCTTTGAGGGAGTCTTTTCCATAATCATATCCAGTGTTTGTCTTCCAGTCTACTGCAGATTTTCTCTGTATGAGGGTTTTGACCTCTTGAAAAGACAAGGGTTGGTAAATTTGCTCTTTGGCACTGCCCTCCTTAGCTAAGACATCAGCACTCTCATTGCCTGCAATGCCACAGTGAGATGGAATCCACTGCAAGTCTTTTCTGAAAGCTGAGCAAGTTCTCTTTGTAGTTTTGTACTGTGCTGTCAGTGGATTTAGCCTCCAGGGCTTGTATAGCTGACAATGAGTCTGTAAGAAATACCATCTTGCTTGCAGCTGCTTGCAGCTTATTCATGTGCTGTGCTGCCATCAGAAGGGCTATGAGTTCTGCTTTGTAGTTGGAACATATTCTTCCAGTAGGAGCCGCTAGAGACACAGTGGTAGCATCTGGGTGCCTAATGTACCCTCCTGCTCCACCATTCATGGTTGCCTCCATTGCCGATCCATCTGTGTAAATTCTTATCCAGCTGTCTTTTGGAAACATGTAATGGAGATGTTCCATTGTAATTGCTTTTTCACTAGATTAGGCTCGGCATCTTTGCTTAATAATTTAGGGATGGAGGTTGAGAAGTTTAGTGGTACTGAGTCTGGTTCCCAGTGATCAAAAGCAATTCTTCAGGTATGGAATTACGATTTAGTAGTTCCAAGTATGACTTTCCTATTTCTTTTGCTTTGTGGTTTAGACTTGTGCGCTTTAGTCTGTTCTTTGTTCTAGCTGCCATTTTTTCATGCAGTGGATGGTGAGGCATTCTTTTGATCCTTTCAGTCTGTAGAATCACTTTTCTCCTTCTTCTGTCTTCCAAGGGCTAGATGTTGGCTGCCTTTTCCATTTCTACAATTGGTGTAGATTTCATGGCTCCCAAAATAGTACGCAGACACCTGTTTTGTGTTTTTCCAGTATCGATTTGTTTGAATGGGCTGCTGATATCCATGTCAATGATGCATATTCGAGGGTCGGTCTAACTGCACCAGTGTACACCTGACTCAGGATTCGAATATCAGCTCCCAGGTAGTTCCAGCCAGCTTCCGCATCACACTTTGTTTCCTCATAGCCTTTCTGTTTGTTTCCATTATGTGATGTTTCCATGTCAGACGACTGTCAAGCTTAACTCCCAAAAAGGTTGGAGTATGGGAGCGAGGAGCGATATCATCGTTAAATTTCAGTCTGAAGTGTTCTTCCTTTGTTGACAATGAGAAAAGCGTTGCTATAGTTTTGCTCCGGTTTTTTTCTAGACCCCATTTACTTGCCCACATTATGGCGCTGTTCAGGCTGGCCTGGAGTTTAAAGATGTCAGGACCCAGAAACTCGGAGGTGTACCACACAGCTAGATCATCAGCATGGAGAGAGTGTGATACATGTCTGGGCAGAGTTTGTGGCAGATCATTATTATATACCAGGAAAAGCAATGGGGACAGTACGCTGCCCTGTGGGACTCCTGCTCTTAATTTAAATCTGGGACTGTGCACTCCATCCAATTTTACAGATGCTTGTCTATGGGTAAGAAAGTCTTTTATCCAATAGTACATTCTACCCGTATTCCACTGCGTAAGAGCTTGAGTAGCAAACCATCTTTCCAGACTTTGTCGAAGGCCTTAGACATGTCGAAGAACACTGTGAGGTTTTTCTTCTTTTCTTGGAAGCCATTTTCTATGTCCTGTGCGAGGTATGCCACTTGGTCATCAGTGCTTCTATGCTGCCTGTAGCCTGTCTGGGCTGGATCCAGTTTATGGTTGGATTCTAAAAACCACTGGAGTCTAGTGGTTATCCCTCTCTCCAGCAGTTTTGCAGTGCAACTTAGCAAACTTATAGGTCTGTAGCTCTGCGGATCCTTTTGTCTTTTCCACTTTTGAAAATTGGGTGGATTGTGGCATTTTCCAGATGTCTGGGACTCTCCCCTGTCTCCAACTATTGTTAAAAATCTGGAGTAGAAGACTCTGTGCTATTGGGCCTATTTGTTTGAGCATGTCGTTTGATACTCCATCTGGTCCCGGGGCCTTTTACGATTGAGCTTTTCAGTGCTCTCTGCAGCTCAGTCAGTGTGATGTCTACCTCCATACAGGGTTCACTTGTTGCTTTTGAATGTAGCATTTATCTCACTTCTGACTTCTTTCCCTTGCTCCTGACTTATTGAGCATGAGCTTTCTTGCTTGTAACACTGGGCCATCAGGGTGGCTGCTCGCTTTCCTGTGAGAGTTGTTCTCCCTGCTGGAGAACTGTTTTCCCTCTAGATGGGTTGTCATCGTTCAGGGCTTTTGTAAGTCTCCACAACTTTTGAGTATCTTTTCCATGTTCAAAGAGGCTGTCTTTTCTTTCCAGGATTTTCTACACTGCTGGTTTCTTTCTCTAACATAAAGGGCCCTTGCTCTATTGTGTTGCATTACATTTTGGTCCGTTGGTGCGAGTTCCATTGTATTTCTGGCACTGCAAAGTGAGCTATGGAGAACTTCCATCTCTGGTGTCCAATATGGCTTGTAGTTTTTCTCCTCCCTCTGGGTATAGCCTTTTTGCAGCATCTAAAATGGCTTTATTGAATGACGATGCATCTCTGTCCACTTTTCCTGATTGATTAATTTCTTTACAGTACTTGTCTGCTAGTTCTTGGAATAGCTTCAAGTCTGCCTTTTTGTAATTCCAACTAGGGGCAGAGTTTGTAAGTTCCTCCTTGTTAATGTTATTTATGAGGAGTTTCACTGGTCTATGGTCACTACCTCCAATCTGGTCGCAGACTTGCCTTTCGGTTATCCTGTGAATGTCGTCTGTAGCAAAGCCAGATCTGGGGTGCTTGTTGTGCGCCACCGTCGTGAGTAACATGTGTGAGGATCATCTGGGTGGTTGAGAATGGTGAGACTGTTGGTGATCAGCCATTCTTCAAGGCTTTCACCTCGAGGATCTAGCGTGTCATGCCGAGCTTGGTGAGTGGCTGTTGAAGTCTCCTACTATAAGCAAGTTGTCATCTTGAACTTTGATAGCTTCCAGCTCAGTTTGAATGGAGGGTGGTGAGTATATATTGTATAGTGTCATCTTAGTGTTGTTGATAAGAAGTTGAACAGCTATGAATTCTGTGCTCATCTGATTGGACCTGTGAAGTTCAACTGCAGGTATGGAATTACAGACTAGTGTTACTACTCCACCCTTATGTCTATTTTCTCTATCCTGACGGAAGGTTTCAAATCCTCTAATGCTGAATCTATTTCCCGGATTAAGGTGCGTCTCTTGGACACAGCAGATGTCAATCTTTCTGCTCAGAGCGTTCCTCTAGCTCTCGTTTTTGTTGGTTACCCCTTCTGCATTCCATTGCATAATTGTGAGGGTGAAAGTTTGTCCTTGCTGCCAGTAGTAATACCCTGTCCTCCCCTGGCTTTGCAAGAATCAACAGGGCCGCCAGTAGCTAAGGGTGGACCCTTGAGGCAGGGGTCGGTCCACCACCACCTGGCTGTTTCCCATGGTGGTGGCACCACAGTTATATAAATATTTGCGCATGGCCATTTGAGTTGTTCGTATGTGTCGATTCCTCCCGCCAATAATGGCTGACACATTCCGTTTCTGAGGACATCTTTTTTTGAGGTTGTTCTCTAGACAGTTGCAGTCCCCTGCTGGCGAGATCTGTCTTCCCGGGTTTGTCTGGAGTCGTCCTACTCTAGATGACTTCAGCCTTCTGTTGCCGGCTCACCAACTCCAGGCTTTTTGCAGGTGTGCTCCTGGACACTGTAGTTTAATCCCTTATGCTTAAGGGAAAGTGTCATAGAAGTAGAAGACAAGACAAGAAAAGGATGTCCTCCTCAAGAGAGAGAGAGGACAAGTGCTATTTGTCCCATAGCTGGGGATGGGTTGGTTGCAGCCAGAGCATTTACCACTCGCGGTGGGTTCTGCACTGTCACCTTATGAGGCCCCATCCTGTTCCCCGCCTTTTGGTCTGGCCTTTCACCTTCAGTCTGTTCGGCTTGGTTAGACCTGCCAGGAGTTAGACTCCCTCCGACATAGCCTGAAGGATCCTAAAGGCACACAAACCCTCCAACCACGATAAGGTAGGCTAATATGGAGGGACTCAGGATTATAAAACCAATGTTTATATCAATGTATCACCAGTAATAGTAGCACCAGTAATAACAATGTATAAAACCAGCTTGACAAATGACCGTTCAATATTACATAGAACTAAATAATTTCTTTGTATTTTTGACAGGCTCCATCGCCCAAAAAAGTCAAATTAGAAGCAGATCAGATGCATCAGCCAACAAATGAGGGAACACAATCAGAGAATGATACTAGTGATCAAGAGTGCATTCTTAAATCTTTGCAAATGCGTGTTGTAGATTGTCCAGATTGTGCAGCGTTTGTGCCGTCTGGTTGGAGGTCTAAACTATGTCAATGTGAAGGTTGTTTGGTAAGTTGTACTTGTAATCTACATTCTTGTTTATTTATGACTTCCTTTTTCGCCTATCATATCTTGTATTGGAGTGTCGAACCTGAACATGTCGGCTGGGGACAGCCACAGGCTGATGGAGAGCGAACTCAGTAAGCGCTGGCTAAAACCGGACACATCGCCAAAGGATAAGCACCAGAGCTCCAAATGGTGCTGAAGATGTGACGAAACTCACCCATACTAAGGCGTCATGAATCCAGCATGGACCCACAGAATTTATGGGGAAATCTGGTACATCAGTCGGGTGATCGTGAGAGAGATAATCTGAACAGCTTCACTGTGACTGCACTAGCCATGCAACCATTAAATTCCACAGGCTCATGTTCCCCTATCTTACACCTCCATAAAAAGAGGTATTGCAAGCAGTCACACCAGTTGGTTAATCTGTTTATAAATTCTTGTAAGACAAGATTGTGCAGAAGGGGCATTAGACACGGGATACTTGTCTTATACTGCTTGATCCTGATGATGGATGTTGGGGTCAGCAGACAGTTGCTCCCCAAGTCTGAGTGGTGGCCGTGGTAAAAAATAATTCAGTGCTTCTTCTGCGTTTGCCCGCTATGAATTCGGCCGGTCAGGTCATCTTGTATGGCAATTCTGATTTTTGCATTACAGCCTGCTTTCCTTATTATCATTGTCCCCCGCCACGAAGCTTCTCCGACTTCAGAGGTAAATGCAGTACTATAACCGAATGCTTTGGTCTATCAAGCTTCTCGTAAACTACAACAGTTGAACCTATTATGAATGAAAAAGGAGGAAAATTGTGCAGATAAAAAGAATGAGGTTATAGGATAACCCAGCTAGCACTACATGCTCAATTCTTGATTAAAATTTATTAATATACCTAGTTTATATATGCATTTTGTACTGCTGAAACCCTGATTTGCTGGACCAAAAGATGTAATATTGCAGCTGTTTGACTATCACTGTAAACTAGCAGTCAAATGTACCCCCATTCTTTTGTCTAAGCCACAGAGAGAGATCAACAAGTGTTAAGAACAAATACATAAGAAAAATAGTATGTGTTTTGTGACACCTTTAAAACATTGTTTTTGTTTTCTGAAATTGGTTCTGTCTGTAGTTATATGTCAGAAATCTGTTAAGAATGTTGATAAATGTTTGCAGGGTTCTGTCTGTAGTTATATGTCAGAAATCTGTTAAGAATGTTGATATATGTTTGCAGGGTTCTGTCTGTAGTTATATGTCAGAAATCTGTTAAGAATGTTGATATATGTTTGCAGGGTTCTGTCTGTAGTTATATGTCAGAAATCTGTTAAGAATGTTGATAAATGTTTGCAGCAAATGTACAAGGATAGAGGTGTAGAGTTCTTGTTTGATGAGTCAGACACAGTTCGGTTGAAGAAAAGGGTAAAGACTCATTGAGAAGCAGCATGTCTGATGAGGATTGCACAGCCTCAGCACTGGCTGGTAAGAACAGGTACAGCAGATTGAAGTCGTTAGAGGTGAGCAATAAACAAAAGAAACTCTCATCTTATTCCTTTTCTGTTAAATTTTTATGACATTTATGAAATAAAAGAGTCACCACCATCAGCTTAAGAAAGAAAATTTGGACAGAACCTTGATTTAATTACATTGAGAAACAAAGAATGCAGTGGTTTGGCCGCTTAATAAGAATGTAACCAAACTCCACTGTAGACAGTCTTCTACAACAGAACATCAGGAAAGAAGCCGAGAGGAAGACCATGAAAAAGATGGTTAGGTGGCATAGCAGATTAATTTCAAAAAGGCTAAAATAACTATTGCCTAAAACACTATAACAACGAAGTACAAAAACAGAAAACCATAACACTGGGCAATAACACGGTAAGTGGGACACGAAAGAAGAAAATTATATTGAAATTGGTTGTTTTTTTTTTTTAAAATTCAGCGTTCTTAATAGAACATGTTGATATTGTTAGTAACACTGCTAGTTTCTCATTGCAGTTACTGTAAAAAAAAAAGCTGTTTTATAGATTTGGGTTGTTAGTCTTGACCCAACATCCGATAACGCGGCGAAATATTGTCCAATAGAACAGATATCTGTACAGGTGGGTTACTAATAAGATTTTGTGAACATAAACCCCCACTTTATGGTACCAAATCAGGGGGCAAAGGCTTACAGGGGCGCGCGCCAGGTTTAGTGAGCTGGTACTATTCAAGATCCGACCCAACCTCCACATGGTGGCCATGGAAACAGACAGGATCCTGTCCGGCTAAGTGGATAGGGATCGAGGGAGAGCTACAAGTAGTGGTAATAGTGCAAGCACGGAAACGTTACACAGGTCCAAAAACCTGAATAAAATGCACGCTCTCTTGGCGAGGTCTGATGAAAAGTTGAACAAATGCAAGGCAAATGTATGAAACAGTAGCGCACAAGAGCACATCCTGCAAGACTGCTCTAGTCTGAGTAGTGAGAGATTGGAGATCTGGTCAACAGAAACAACACTACAAGACAAACTATGGGGGAACCTGTGAAGACCTCAAGCGCACCGCCCTGTTTATGACACATACCGGAGTAGTGCATAGTAAAGTTGATCGCAGAAGAAGAAGGAGTAGGCACAAATCATCTGGAAACGAAACCAACCTCCTGAGTCAATGTCCGCACTATAATTGACAGCTGTGGGGCAAAAATCCATGAGAACGATGTGTAACTGATCGTGACGACACACTGAAGATTGCAGTAAACTTGTATCAGAGCGCAGATACATTTATTGGGTAAGGTAGGCTGAGCTCAAACCCTAAAGTCGCATTCTTTTGCTCTAACAAAACTGCTCCCAAAACAATCGGCAAGGTACTGTAGTACTAACATCCCCAGAAGAACTGGAGTGGGTGATATTGGCGAACGCAAAATTTCAGTTGCGTTGCTGGCGCGAATCCTTCCTTCCTTTCGTTCGCTTGAAATATGTCTATATATTCAATGTTGTCTCTTGTATGAACTTCACTGTCTTTTGTAGCTCAGACAGAGGTCCGTGTAGTTTTATGTCGAGTGTTGTTCGTTAGGCCAGTGAGTTTGCCTCAGTGTATCATATTCGGGGCAGTCTTGAAGTATGTGCTCTGCAGTCTGGTTTGCCTGCACATGGCTGAATTGCCAATCTTGAATTTTGTATACATATGGCTGCGGAGTCGATTGTGTCCTGTTCTAAGGCGCAGAATAACTTGTTCCAATCTGCTCATATTATAGTAATCGTCTTGTGTTGGTATTTGTGGTTTTCTCATTGATTTAATCATCCTTTTCTTTTGGTGTAGGTAATTTGGGACATCCGGCTGCTCTCCTGCAGCACCTTCCTTAGCCAATCGGTCTGCTGTTTCATTTCCTGGTATTCCACAGGAGAGGGTATCCTGCAAGACGACCTCGATGCTTGGACAATTTAGACAGTAGGGTCTGTAGACCTGGCAATTTTCTGGACTGAAGTGCTTGGAGTGCTGATTTTGCATCAGTCAAAATACAACAGGTTGAGGATCGAGTCTACGCCGTGTGCTGCGGGCCCGCAAGGGAGCAAAGAGCAGCACTGCGACCTACAAGGCATGTCGAGAGGCGGCTAAGGTGGGGTTTGGCGTAGGGCTGGCTACCCTATCCAGTAGAAAATTTTAGCCACAAAAACCAACCAACCATGAACAAGTCACATAAAAATAAAATAAAAACTGTGTCAACCAAGAGGAAAGGAAGCTCTTCTAGAAGAGGTATGAGCGATGCAGAGAAAGCCGCAAGGAATCTACACTAGATTATCTTCCTTTCACCTAGGAAAAGCTCCAGAATTGGCACCTGGAATGTTAGAAGTATGTATCAAAATGGGAAAGACAGCACAGGTTGTAAATGAGATGAAATTTCACGGATTGCATCTTGGGATATGTGAAACTGCGTGGAATGGTGCAGGCAAACAACGTCTAAACACAGGAGAAACAATGCTGTTCTCAGGCCATATGGAAGAAAATGCCCCCATAGTGAAGGAGTGACTTTAATGCTATCTAAAGAAGCGGAGACTGCACTAATAAAATGGGAAGCAGTGAGTCCTAGGATAATCACAGCAACATTCAGAACCACCAAAAAGAAAGTATTCTTGAATGTGACCCAGTGTTATGCACCTACCAATGATAAAGAGGAAAAAATAAAGGAGGAATTTTACATAAAACTTCAAAATACTATAGGTAATCAGAGAAATGGGAACATCAAATTCTGATGGGTGACCTCAATGCCAAAATAGTTGGGACAACATAGCCTACGAGAGATCATGGGGAAACACGGACTAGGAATAATGAACGAAAATGGAGAACTATTCACTAATTTCTGTGCAGCGAATCAATACGTCATAGGTGGAAGTGTCTTTCCACATAAAGAATACATAAAGCAACCTGGGTATCACCAGATCACAGAACAGAAAATCAAATTGACCACATATGCATAAACAAGAAATTCAGGTCATCTCTACAAGATGTAAGGTTCTAAGGGGGGCAGATGTAGATTCGGATCACCATTTGCTGATAAGTAAAATTAAACTGAAGCTTAAGCGATACATAACATCCCATGAACATAGACACCAATATAATGTAGGATACCTCAGAAGTCAAGAAACAAAGGAACAGTTCACAGTCACAGTCTCTAATAAGTATGAGGTGTTGAGGCAATTAGAAGATGAGGTGAGTGCGGAAGAATGCTGGCAACAAGCCAAAAATATTTGGAATGAAACATGCACAGAGGTATTAGGAAAGAAGGAGCGGAATCATAAGGCATGGATAACTCCAGAAACTCTCAAGGAAATAGAAAAAAGGAAAAAGAGGAAAGCAGATTTAAATAATAGCAAAACTAGAACTCCCAAAAGCCATAGCGGAAAAGTACAGAAGCTAGCAAGAAAGTGAAGCAAATAAAGTTAGATAAAAGACAATACGTAGAAGATCTAGCAAGAGAAGCAGAGGAAGCTGCAGGAAAAGGAAACCTTAGGGATCTTTACAATATCACTAGAAAGCTAGCAGGAAAATACAGACCATCAAATGGGTTGATCAAAAATAGTAGTGGGAAACTATCACTGTTAGAGACCAAATGGAAAGATGGATGGAATATTTAAAAGGAACTCCTGAACAGACCAGCACTACAAACCCCCAGATATCCAACTGGCAGAAATTGACTTGGACATCAACTGTGAGAAACCATCCAAGGAGGAGATTAGTAAAGCCATTAAACTTTTAAAAGATGGAAAAGGGGCCCGGTCCAGATGGTATTCCAGCAGAGGCAGTTTAAAGCCAACATAAACACATCCACATAAATACTGTATAAATTATTTAGCAGAATCTGGGAGACCAAAGAAATACCAGCAAACTGGGGAGAAGGATACCTGGTGAAGCTACCAAAGAAAGGGACCTTCAGAAGTGTGAAAACTATAGGGGAATAATGCTGTTGTCAGTACCTGGGAAAATACTAAGCAGAGTCATCCTGGAGAGACTGAGAGATGCCATCGATATAAAGCTAAGAGATGAACAGGCAGGCTTCCCACCAAATAGATCCTGTGCTGACCAGATAGCCACATTACTTATAATAATAGAGCAAAGTATTGAATGGAAATCCCCACTTTATATCGGATTTGTTGATTATGAGAAGGCTTTTGACAGTATTGATAGGAAAACCCTTTGGAAATTAATGAGGCATTATGGAATCCCACAGAAAATTATTAACCTAATAAAAGCAACATATACAGATATGAAATGTAGAGTTCTTCATGAAGGTAAACTAACAGATACTTTGGGAATAGAAACAGGAGTGCGTCAGGGGTGTCTTCTATCACCTTTGTTGTTCTTACTGACAATAGACTGGATTATGAAGACCTCAGTAACTAACACCAGAAATGGAATCCAATGGACTCTGACAGAGCAACTAGATGATCTGGACTTCGCTGATGATATAGCCCCTTTTGTCACATACACGAAATCAGATGCAGGATAAGCTAACACATTGAATCAAAGGTCCCAGCAACTAGGGCTGAACATTCATAAGGGAAAGACAAAGATATTGAGAATTAACCAAGCAAAACGACAACTGATCTCCTGGGAAATCCCACTTCAAGAGGTAGAATCATACACATATTTGGGCAGCAACGAGACAAAGAGGGTGGAACAGATAGAGATGTTAAAATAAGAATACAGAAGGCAAGAGGAGCTTTCATTGCACTGGGAAACATTTGGAAGTCCAAAGAAATCAAATCTAGAACAAAAATTCGGATATTTAACTCTAATGTTAAAGCAGTTCTACTGTATGGGTCAAAAACATGGAGAACAACTAAAACAATAGCATAAATTGCAAACATTCATCAACTGGTGTCTGCGCAGAATAGAGGGAATAAGATGGTATGATAGGGTCAGAAATGAGGAACTTATGGAGAGAACAAGACAGATTCCCGTGAACGAACAGGTTAAAAAAAGACGCTGGCGCTGGATAGGACACACTTGCAGAAACCGGAGGGGAATATAACAAGAAGGGTCCTTGCCTGGAACCCGCAGGGACAGCGAAAGAAGGGGAGGCCGAGAAATACATGGAGCGAGATTTGGAGGCGGGGATCAACAATATAAGAAGAGCTGGAGGAGCTGCAGGAGATAGCTAGAGATAGGAAGACTTGGCTTGAGTTGGTTGAGGGCCTATGCCCCAACCCGGGGTAAAAGGCAAAGAGAGAGAGGATCGGGTCTGGTATTCAACAGTTTTCAGTTGCCACCTTGATCGCCTGAATTTCTGCATCATAGTTGTGACAGAATTTCCCCTTGGTACTTTAATTGCATCTCTAGCGTTGTTTGGGTATTCTATGTACACTCCTGCTCCTCCATTCTTCACTGCATTTTTTGCTGACCCATCCGTGTATACCCGGACCTAGAGGTCATGTGGGTATTCTTCATCAAGTAAACTGAGAGTGACTGTCTTGCGTTGTATGCTGTTCTGCTCATCCTTGTCGAATATTCCTTTCACTTCTGTCTGGATACATACTTCTGGTTCAGTCTCCCTCTCCAAGGGGTTTGCTCTGGCACAGACTTTAGGGGAATGCCAACTTTGGTAGGTCTGAGGTTTGCCTTTTCAGTCTTTTAGCCTGGTGAATAAAGCTGCTTCTTTTCAGCCGCCCCAATGCTAGATTTTGGAATCTGTTTTCCATTGGGTGGCTTGGCATACTCAGAAACTTTTCTCCTGCATCATCACTTTTGTGTCTCTCTCTCTCAGTGCTTGTATTCCCCCACTCTTTCCATCTCCACTATTGGTGTTGTTTTCATTGTTCCTGTGATGACACGAAGCGCCTGGTTTTGCACCTTATCCAGTTCTCCTAATGTGGTATTTGATGCTGGACACCATGCAGCTGACCCATATTCCAGGTGTGGTCTTATGCCCTGCTGATAAATATTTTAAAGTATTTTTTTTGACTGGCGCCCCATGTGGTTCCACTTAATTTTCTCAGGATGGCTAACTTCCTCCTGGCCTTTGCTGCTGCTTTGTTGATGTGCTGCTTCCACGTCAGTCTATCATCGAATGTAACTCCGAGATAGGTGGGTTGCTTGTCTTCTTTTAGCAGTTCTCCATTTATTTTAATGGTGCCAGCTTTTGTTTGGGAGAGAGAGTAAAGAGTGTAGTGCTGGACTTATCTGTGTTGATGCTGACACACCATCTGTTTGCCCATGAGGTTAAGGCATCTACAGCTCTTTGTATCAATTTGGTGGCCACTGTTGCATACTCATTTGTGCACCATATTACCAGATCATCAGCGTACATTGCAACTTTTACTCCCTGTGGTAACTCAGCAACCAGGTCGTTGATGAAAATCAAGAAGAGTGTGGGGAACAATACTCCTCCTTGAGGGACGCCATGACGCAGTAGAACTTTTTTTACTCTTGAGTCCATCTAGATGCACTCTGGCTTTTCTGTTATGTAAGTATGCTTTATCCATCTGTACATCCTACCCTTTATTCTACTATTTCTCAGTTTCTTCAGCAGTCCTTCTTTCCAAACCTTGTCAAAGGCTTTCCTTAGGTCTATCGATATCGCTAGTACCAGTTTCTTATCTTGGAACGCATCCTCAATCTCCTGAGAAAGGTACGTTGCTTGGTCTTCAGTAGAGTAGCACTGCCTGAAACCTGCCTGCTGTGACACAAGAATGTTTTCGCTTTCAAGATACCACTGCAGTCGGAGATTGATTATACATTCCATTGTTTTGCAGAGACAACTTGTAAGACTGATCGGTCGGTAGCTGGAGGCAGAGGAACTATCTTTTCCAGGTTTCGAGAGCAGTATCATGATTGCTTCTCTCCAGGTCTGTGGAACTTGACCCAAGATCCAACAATTATTGTAAATCTGCAGTAACTTTGTTTTGCTGCAGTTCCTAAGTTCTTAATCATCTCATTGGACACTCCATCAGCTCCTGGTGATTTTCTCAATTTTAATTTGGATATTGCTAGTTCCAGTTCTTTAAATGTGATTGGGGTCTTCATCACTTCAGGTATTGTTTCGTCTTGTTCTACATTTTGCTTTTTCTCACGAATCTCTCGCTGTCTCGTTGTGCTAATTTCAATATTGCTGTCTTTAGCAAAGGAGTCTGCAAAATGATTAGCTGCCTGTTTTCCTGTGAGGATGTTTCCATCTTTGTTCAATGCAATCTTTGGATTTCTCCCTGTACCTTCATCATTAAGTTGTTTTACCAGCTTCCACAGCTTCCTGGTATCTCTTTCAAAGTTTAAGGACTCTGTTTTTTTCCTTCCAGCTCCTCCGCCTGGCCTGCAGTTTGGCCCTTTGAAATATAGCCTTGGCATGCTGATATTTGTGTGGTGTTCTTGGCATGGAGTGGTCTCTGCCTGTTTTCGTGAAATTTCTACATTATTGTGCAGTAGTTCCAATTCACTGCTCCAGTAAGGCATGTAGTGCTTTCGAGCCCCTCTAGGAATTGTTTCGTAGGCAGTCTGTTTTATGCATCGGCTGAACTCATCAACTACCTTGTTGATGTCCTTGTCAGTAGATAGACCTAGTGTCAGTATACTGGTGTGATGCTTATACATTGTCCAATCTGCCTTCTTGTAATTCCACCTAGATAGAGTGCTGCTCTCCCTGATGAGTTGATTTTCAACAGTGAGAAATACTGGCCGATGGTTGCTGCCTCCTAGCTGTTTCCCAACAACACGTGTAATGTTCCATTCCAGGTCTGAGGAGTGGAATGCCAAGTCTGGTGTAGAGGTGGTGTGCCATGATCTGGAGTAGAAGGTTGGCTGGTCTTTGGGCTGATTGACAAGGATTAGTTTGTTGTCATCCTGCCAGTTTTCAAGCTCCTCGCCCTACTGTCCATGTGGTCATACCCCAGCTCTGTGAGTGACTATTGAAGTCCCCGCATACTATGAGTCTTTCCTTTGTTGGAATTGTGACCAGTGCCAGTGGGCGGTCACTTGGACAGTAGTAGTTAAGTGAAACTCTGTACTTGCCGTCCTAAGATGCAGCATCTGATATTCTGCACCCTCCATGTACTCCTCAAACTGACATGTGGTGATGTTGTTTCTCACAAGTGTCAGTACTCCACCCTTTCTTCTATTTTTCGGTCTGATCGGTAGCACTGGAAGCCTCTGACTTTGAAGGCTACATCTTCATTCAGGTGGGTCTCTTGCAAACAGCATACATGTACTTGTTCTTCATTTAGGATGTTTTCAAGTTCTACTTTTGCTGTTCACACCCTCAGCATTCCAGTGCATTATTTTAAGAAATTGGCCAGTTGCTCTATTCCCATGCCTCCTGGCTCTACAGGGCAAATGAGAAGGACATCCAGTAGCTGGGGTTGGGCCTTTTCGAGGTAGAGGGCCCGGCACTGCACCTGCCTGAGTGTCCGTCACAGGGCGAGCACATCTTTTTAAATACATAGACATATTCATATGCGTTTATGCGTGACAACCTGATTGCTATAGTGCGCCTCTTGGCTGGTTGCCTCCGACTTCAGCACTCTTACTGCTAGAGAAGACTGGTCTAACTCGAGGGATAGAAAAATTGTAAAAGAAGTAGGAGATAAGACAAGAAAAAGATGCCCTCCTCAAGAGAGAGGAGGACTGCCATTTAACCCATAGTTGGGGGATGGGTTGGTTGCAGCCAGAGCATTTTCCACTCGCCGGTGGGTTCTGTGCTATCACCTTATGAGGCCCCATCCTGCTCCCCGCCTTTGGTCTGGCCTTTCACCTTCAGTCTGTTCGGCTTGGTTAGACCTGCCAGGAGTTAGACTCCGCCGACATAGCCTGAAGGATCACCAAGGCACGCAAACCTTCCAACCACGATAAGGTAGGCTAATCTGGAGGGGCTGGCGCGAATGAAAAGACCCCCTAGAATATCGGTGGGCAGCCCCAGTCCAGTGTTTCCCGGGGACAGAGAAAATGCAGAGTAGACATTGCAAATTGCCAAGTGCCAACACTTGCCTGAGAATACTCCTTTCATGAATAAACTCACCGTGGATAAAAAAGTAAGGCAGATAATGTAAAGGTACAATCCCAAACATTGGCGAAGGGCGATACTTTTTCAGGCGCTAATCATCCTACATCAAATAAGGTGACATCCAAACACCATGGCTCAGATCATATAAAAGCCAGAAAAACAGCCAAAAATGATCGTTTTGCGATGAGCACTTGTCTCTCCATTGACTGAGAATGTTCCTAATCCGGAACAACCTCACATAGTCAGAAAGGATGCATACTGTAGACATACTCTTCATAGGTGCAGATCATAAAGCCCAAATATACTGCGAAAATATAGTTAAAGAGCAATGAATACAAGAAAATTGGGACGTTCAATGACTAATCCTAGAAGGGTTGAAAATGCTCCTAAACCGGAACGACCTCACCCAGTCAGCAAAGTAGTAAATACTCTTTGGCGTAAATCCGAGCCCAAATATACAGCATTAACAGACCATTAAAGAGTGTTTTTGTACAATGTGTAAGGAACGCCCTCACCAAAGGCAGGAAATCCGATAGAGAAGTCGAACTTCACTAATCAACACTGGACATGAAAGTGCCGATGGTGGGAGGACTCAAGGTAAGTGTTTCGTGGACAACGGGTTTCCTGTAACAATCACATTTAAAGGATCTAATCTTCAAGTACCTCTGAAGACGGCGATGGCTGACCACATGGTGAGGGACACTGGTAAAACGGCAAGTAGGCCTCACGCAAAACTCAGAAGCGCATTCCAGGCGTCATTACTTTCACCTGAACTGACAGCGGACGTTCGCAGAAGAAGAAAATACCATATCTATTTAGTTAGACTGTAGTATAGTGTCAGATATTTTAAGCTATATTCTTTTTTAATTTTCTTCATTGAATAATATATAGTACAGCAGTTTGAGAGAGACCCTGTGACTTTGAAGAGATGAAACATTTTTAATTTGTGGTTGTTGTGTAGTTTTTTTTCTCACATTTTGTGAAGAATGTTCACAATGAGAGATATGCAATGAGAGATATGACCACAGTCTTCAGATTTAGAATGGGACACTGCGGTATCAGAGCATACCTCCACAGAATGAGTCTCAGGGACTTGGCTGCCTGCACCTGTGGAGCACCAAAGCAGTCTCCAGAGCACATCTGCAAGACTGCCCCAGCCTGAGCACTGTGAGAATGGAGATCTGGCCAACAGAAACAACACTACAAAACAAACTGTGGGGAACCGGTGAAGACCTCAAGCGCACCGCCCTGTTTATGACACATACTGGCGCATAGCAGAAGTTGAAGCGGAAGAAGAAGATGCTTATTACATAAATAAAATCGCCCGAGTGGTTACCGGGGCCCAAATTTGGGTGTAAATAATAGAACCACTGTTACCTGTCACGCATGTCGTAAGAGGCGACTAAGGAGGTTTGGCTGAAATCGGATGCACATGTCCTAAACGTGTAGAAGTCTATGCGTTTAGGGGCCTACCAAACTAATGTGCAACATATACACGTTCTTGGCAAAGATCAAACATATCACAAAGAGTGATTAAAATTGGTCAAGTAAAGAGCTAACGAAAGAAGAAAGAAGACATAAATAAAATAAAGGATGATAAATGGCTCATTATAGAATAGCACCCAATTCTCTGTAAGAAACAAGAACATGGAGACTACCACAAACAAGTCCATAATTTTTTTTGCATTTTTGTGTTTACCAGGTTTTATAGATCTCAAGACAGAACTCAATGAGTTTCTTCATGGCTTTGCACAGTGTGGAAAGGTAAGACCAACCAATACTCTACAGAACACATCTTGTATGGTTTATTCATTTGTAAATCTTGGGGATGGTGGTCATTCATTTACAAATCACATCCTGTGTGTTCATTCATCTACAAAGCTATCTTGTGTTCACTTGTTGACAAAACTCTTCTTGGGTTCTTTTTGCTTACTTAACTGTTACTATTCTCAGATGTTTCTTTGTTTATGTAGCTGTTTTTTTGGGTTCATTTCTTTACATAGTTATTCTTGGGCTCTAGTTTACAAAGCTTTTTTTTTAAGGTTCATTTCTTTACATAGTTATTTGTTTACAATGATCATTAGCTATAAGAATTTGTATTTTATGTTTGAGAAAGCTGTATGAAATTGTGCATCAGCGTGACAAATAACCAGAGGTAGCCTATTGGAGGTTTGATAGAGTAAGTTTCATATTGAATAGGTAAACAGCATTCAGTAATCTTCCCTCTAGAAAGTATGCCGACCTGAGCAGCATCCATTGAGAGAGCGAGAAAAATATAGACAAAAGATTGACACTTCAGCCATGTTTTCATGTGGTCAGACATCACAGTGGGCAGAACTGCCATGATTATGAATACCATGAATATGATATATTGAGACAAACTCACTGACCTCGTGAAACAACACTGGAGAGAATACTACACTGACCTCTAATGAACAACAAAAGATAGGAAAGTTTATACAAGAGACAACATTGAATATATAGACAATATTTCTTGCAAACTTAGAAAGATAGAAAAAGGGAAAAATTGTGGATAACAAAAGAAACATGACATTGGTGAAAATGATATTGTAAGGAAAGGTTGCAGTCAAGAGGAAGACATTGTTATAATTGGAGGAAACATTAAAAGAGAATTTAAGTACAGTTGGACAGAATACAGGACCCTGACAAGATATATGAAATGTTGAAGATCCATTGCAGTCTACCTTCAATGAGGAGATGGCACTTAATCAAATCAGTTACTGTAGTAAACTATATTAAATGAATGTTAGTATTTCCTATATTAATTGAGGAAGAAAGAGAGACAGGAAAATGAAAAAGTAGACATGTTTGCATTTTATGAATTCTATTTTATTAATAATGTTATTCTAATTACAGGTTGTGACAGAAACCGATATTCGCGAGTTTTTCCAACGCATGGACCAACGTAGAAAGATCGAGTGACACTTCTCAGTACACTTGTCGATAAAATATTTGATTGGTTGATTGCTAATTATAAGGGTCATCTGAAGAATAGTGTGTGAAGAAAATACATTGAAGTTTGTATAATTTTTGTGTGTGCAACAGTTGGTCTCATTAATTTCAAGGATCAATTTGTAAAGCACAAAATGTCAACACTCAATAATGATCTGATAAATATTTTAATACATATTGTATAATTGATTGATTGATAATAGAACTTTATAGTGTGCCATCATGTTAGGGCAACAGTAATATTTGTTGACCTTTCTGTGTAAATGTAAGTTACATCATTAGACTTGAAGAATGTTTCAGGATGTTTTATTACCATCATGTTAGGGCAACAGTAATATTTGTTGATCATTCTGTGTAAATGTAAGATACATCATTAGACTTGAAGAATGTTTCAGGATGTTTTATGACCATCAGGTTAGGTTAACAAATTTTGACCTTTTTTTTTGAATATCTTCTGCAATGCGTTTCTCATGCTGAGAAATCTGAACGTAGATATGAGTTTCCTCCATTAACCAAGTGATGTTTCACAGTGGCAACCATATTCTTTGTAAGATATCTGAACATAGAACATCTTTATGATGTGCAATACCCCATTTCTATTACTGGGTATTGTCATTTTTTTTTAGCTGACATGTTCCTTCTTCATCACAAAGCAGACATTGTAGAAGGGAGCAAAGGGTTCAAGAAAGAAAGGATACCCTAGGGAAACCTTAAACAAACTTTACTGAGAAAGGCAAGAAATTTCGGACTCAATTCCACAAAAGAAATTGAACGGGTTGCCAAGGATAGATCACTATGGAGAAATTGCTTGCAGGCCATATGTAATGTTTAATTGTACAAAATGAGTATTCCATCTTCAGTGAATATGTCGGATGTTTCATTTGACACACACACAGTGATTCTCTTAGTATCATTTAATTATTCACTATAAATATAACGTGTCAACATTGTACAATTCTCTGTGTTAACTTTGGCTGTTGTTATTACACATGTGTATTGCCAGTACACAACAATGTGTGCTTTCATAATTAAACATCATACACGTTTTTAGAAAAATTAAATGGTGTTTGTAGATATTTATTTCCTTGTTATGTGTTTGAGATATTAATCTTGGCTGTTATTTAAGTAATATCAAATCAAATATTGTATGGATAGAACTGGGCATCTCAGTTTTTATTCAGCGATTCACAGGAACCAACAGTATGCATACTATTCAACATATACTAGAGGAGGTTGAGCACATATGGGCTCAATTACTGGAAAGGGGTTGCGTACATGTGAAACCACAGAAAACCACACTTTAAAATACCACATCTGGAGTTATACTGTAACATGTGCTAGTGTGTTGTCGGGGCCTCGCAAGGGGAGCAAAGAATAATAACACTGCGACCTACAAGGCATGTCGTAAGAGCCGACTGAGGTAGGAGCCTAGGGAAGCAACCCTAGTAAATAAAAGCGCCACAGAAATTGAATGTGCTGGCCTACTTGTAGGCGCATAACTGCCTACCATCACTCCTAGGCTCATATCACATACAAATCACGAAGAGTGGTTTAACAAGTGGTTGATATGGAGCGTTCAAAGAACTGTAACATGTTATCAGATCTGATGGGTTATAAGGGGCCGCAGAGCTGACTTATGTCAATAAGTAATGATTTACTATAGAATAATGTGCCCTTCAAAGAATGAACAGTGTGACCTTTCAACTGTGTCTTGTAGTAATGGTATTCATCAATAATGATGTACTACAGGATTATGAGATTGTCCAGAAATGCAGTGTGTGACCCTTAACTCAAGCTTGTTCAGGAATGGATAGTGTGTGACCCTCAACTTGAGCGTGTCCAGTGATGGACAGTGTGTAACCCTCAACTCAAGCTAGTTCAGGAATGGACAGTATGTAACCCTCAACTCAAGCTTATCTAGGAATGGACAGTGTGTAACCCTCAACTCAAGCTTGTCCAGGAATGGAAAGTGTGGGACCCTCACCTTATGCTTGACCGGAGTGACCTCAACTAGGTCCTACGAGTTTAAAAAAATAAAATGTCTTATATTTTTTTACATGTTACAACTAACTTCATTCAGATTAAGATGTTGTTCTATGAAGTATCCCTTGATGTGATCGAAGGTAACATCTTCCCAATATGTCCACTATAAGTCCACTATATGTTCAATATGTCTTCATATTGACTGAGCATACATAAAGTAAACTTTAAAAAAAAACCCACCCAACTTAGTCCTAGCCAAGCCCATTGTAACATAATGGCGTAAGGTTGAGTGAAACTACCAGAATCGTGCTCACAACACTTGACATTTGCATTCCAGTATTGTAACATTATGTCCAAAATTCAATTTGAAACTAAGGAATATCAGTATTATTAGACAGATCAATACTTGAGCATCTAAACTACAAGTACCTCTGAAGTCGGAGATGGCATGCCTGTATGGCGGGGACATTGATAAAAGAAAGCACACCTTCACGGAAAAACCAGTCAGAAGCACCATACCAGACACACTGACTACGCCTTAATTTATAGCGGCTGGATGTTAAAAGAAGTCACTTCAAAAAGACGATGCTTTCAATATGCATCCTCATTACCGGGGGTCTGGTTTACTAATCAGCTGTACAATGAATATATAATTGATCATCATCATGTTTTCCACATCAAAGGTTCACATAATGGGTATCTTGAAAATTCTATCCCTTCTAATAGTACACTCAGGCAGGCTACTATCTGATAGCCTCTTTTTGTTTTCTTTCCCCACTCTCCTGTCCTTATCTTTGCCTCCAATGTGGTCTTTAACAATGTGTCATGTCTCTTCTTCTTCACCCTTTGTCCTTAGGGAAGCATAGGTCTGCAACCAAGGCCTTCCAAACCCGCCTATCCAAGGCCATCTTTTCCAGATCTCTCCACTCTCTCCCCATTCTTTTGCAATCCAACTCCCATCTCCAGTGTTCCTGGGTCTTCCCTTACCTCTATTGCCCTGGGGTTCCATCGGAGAGCCTATCTTGTGATGCTGTCAGGGGTTTCCTCAGTGTGTGTCCTATCCATCGCCACCTTTTGCTCTTTATCTCTTGTTCCACTTGCCGTTGTCCTGCTCTATCCCACAGTTCCCAGTGTGTGGTCCTGTCATACCATCGCAGATGAAGTATCCTGCGTAGGCATCTATTGATGAATGTCTGCAACTTTTGTCATGTCTCTTAATGTGTCTAAAATACTTTATCTAGCATTAATTTCTTTTTAGAGAGTACCTTTTTAACATATAATAATAATAATTCCTCTTGTACCGTTATACGTTACATAGGGCCTGCAAGTAATTTCTCCATACCGCTCTATCCTGGGCAATTCGCTCAATTTCCTCCATGGAACTGAGACTGATATTTCCTGCCTCTCTCAGCAAAGTTTGTTTCAGGGTCTCTTTAGGTTCTCTCTTTCTTGAACCCTTTGCATCCCACTTCAATGCCTGCTTTGATATTTGTTGATCATTTCTCCTCAAGGTGTGCCCAACATATCTCCATCTTCTCTTTCATATAACAGTTGTCACTAGTGGTTGACCAGACATGTGTCTGATTTCATCACTTCTGAATTTGTTCCATTTTATATTCATTATTTTTCGCAGAAATCTATTTTCAAATGCATTCAACTTGCTTTCTATATCTTTAGTCATTTTCCAACTCTCGCTGGCATATGTTAGGATTGATACAACATTTGAATTGAAAATTCGTAATTTAGTTTTAATACTATATAACTTGCAGTTCCATATTTTATTTAGACTTTTAAAAGCTGATGTTGCTTTGCCAATTCGTATCATAATTTCTTTTTAACATTTCCTGTGCAATCAAAATTTCCGTGCAGTCGTATATAAACTGTAAATGAAGAAATAAAAAATATATCTGTATATCTGTAATATAAATTAAACCAAGTTCCAAAAAATCAACATTTAAAAACCAGGCAAATGAAAATAACATGCTATATATATATATATGTGTGTGTGTGTGTGTAAGGAAAGGAACCCTTACTCATACCATGAGGTATATTGGGAATTTTTTTCTTTTCGATTCAGAAGCACTTGAGCTTTCAGCTCTTCGGCTCGGTGCCATGGACATTGTAACCCTTAGGTTCGGTGCCACAAACACCATAAATCTGGAGAACCTGTGGCTTTTCCTGCCAGCCCGCGGAATTGAACCCGCACTCACAGAGGGCTTGTCACACCTTTGATCCTTTTTTCTCAAGGTATGCCCAACATATCTCCATATTCTTATTCTTATAACAGATATTACTAGCGGTTGACCAGATATTACACTAATAAACATTTAATTATGCAGCCAATAAAAAAGAACAAATATGGGAAGACATTATGCATGAAAATAATTATTGAATTAAAAGATATATAAAAATGAAGAAATTATGACTTGTAAAATGAATAAAGAATTAAAATTTAGAATATAATGAACAACTTACGTTTCATCATCAGAGCTTGTCGTGCCCAAGGGTACATAAGCCAGAGACAAAAAAATGTCTATTCAAATGAACAGTGGGATTTTTCTGTCTCTCTGTAATTGTTTTTTTTTTTATAGTATGTAGTCACCAGCCCCATTCAACACATTTTAGTCAAATTTTACAACCAGTGAGAAGATACAGTAGTTCTATTCTTTGTTATCCTGGAAACCACATGGGAGGTGCTTATGTTTACAGACTTAAAAATAAAAGATGCTTAACTTAAAAATAAGTAAATGAAAGATTATGAAAATGATAAAAATAAAAAAAGACAAATATTCAGAGATTGGATTTAATTATTGACATGTAAATGTGACACATAATGGATGTATATAGCTATATACGTGTGTGAATATGGCAGGTTAATAATGAATATATTTATATAGATGTATACCAGTGTGACAGATGAATAATTAATACACACACACAATATATATATATATATATATATATATATATATATATATATATATATATATATATATGTATATATATATATATATATATATATATGTGTGTGTGTGTTGACAGATGGAAGATTAGTACATTTAAAAAAATGTGTCAGAAAAATGATTAACACTTAAAAAGACTTTTTAAAAACAATTACCAATTCATTTGGACATGCTAAGGTTCTTTTTATTTTTCAGAAAAAAATACATACACCATTAGGACTAATAAAATATGTAGCAAAAATGACACTTGTAATTACACATAATAGCCTTAAGCTAACTAAAAAATACATCTTCAGATTTATCAACTATTTTATAACAACATTTTTAATTAATGTTAAATAAGAAAGTAAAACTATTTTGAGAAGTGATGTTAGTATTGATGAATTGTGGCAATGGATAAACTTATTCTCCTTCTCTGATCTCAATAGACTGGGATTTTTTTTTATCTGATAAAGGTTTCCATCTGCTTCAGGTTGTTAGCCACATGATACAATGGATTGCTTGAATGCCTGATAAACGCATCCCAAAACAGTTGATGTATGGCGAGCTTGGGGGCAGACGCTCTGTTAGTGAACAGAAAAAAATGCTTCAAATGCAATCTTAAAGTGTCTCTGAAATGCTTCGATATAGACACCACGTGCTGGGAATTCCTTGCGCAAGATCGCCAAATGTGTGCTGTAACAATAAAAGAGGAACCTGCATAGCTGAGAATTATCATGCCGTTGAGGCACAGAAAACGAGCTGCCGAAGAGACAGAACACACAACATACACGTCTAACCTTGGACTCTACAGCCACCTCCGCACACACCAGAGGTGCAGCAGAACATGTCTGAGATTGTTGTCATCATCGCTTGCGATGGATGGCTATTATTACAGTGGATTGTCTTGGACTTGGCCACCTCTTATCTTACCATGAGTGTTGGCCCAGCATTCTTCCTGCATGGCTAGACCTCTCAAGCAGAGTGGCAACCCCAACATCTATTATTCCATTTCTCATTGTAAGTTGTTGTTGCGCGTTATACAATTTACGGCCTGGTGCATCTGGTTTCTGCAAGTATTTGTTTTGGGTTAGCTTTCCTAGGATATATCTATCATCGAATAGCTTGCCACCATAACAGTCCTTCGGAATTTCTCTCTATTCAGTTGCTCTATCTCAATTGCTGTTATATTTACATCATTTATCATACAATGTAGCTATCTTTGTTTCGGTTTTCCTTTGTTTTGCCTACTCCATTATGACTCAAGAATAAATAGGAAAAAAATAACATTGTCATATTTTTATTTTTTTTACAAGTTAAAAAATAGTCAATCAAAGTAGCCAATGTCTAATTTAATTAAAGTAGACATTTAATCAATTTAGTGAAAGTAGCTATCTTTCCATTGATGGTTGCCTGCAATGTAGTTACAGAAAATTATGTGAGTTTTCTAAACAAAACCAACACAAAATCCTGCATAAACATTGACATGGGTGTTCAGAGATAGTTCGCATGAATGCTATCAAAGGAGGCAGCAAATTCTATATCACATACTTTATCGGAAAACTGAGGTGCACTTATTCTCAGTAGAAAAACATGCACAAATTTTAGAGCAGAGGGGATGGCAAGACTTACAGCCATGCCATCTAAACAACAAACAGATGTCACTAACTAGACTGTGAGAAGCTAGACTGATATAAAGCATGCCAGAAGAAAGCAGCAACTGATACAATGTTTCTCCTGGATATTACATTCATTATCGTTAGAGACTAACTGGATGCCATCATTGCATAAATAATGTAGGGATTTGAGGTATAACAATAGATGTCATGTGTGATCTGAAGTAGCTAATGTTTTCATTGTTAATTTAACAATTTTGACTCTCAGATAGAAGGAGAATGTCTTCAGATACATTTCTATCAATAACAAGAGCAAAAAGTGAGAAGAATGTCTGTTAATAAAATATATAAATACATGTCAACAAACAGAATACATCAACAGAGAAACTCTGTCTTATCATCTCAGTCTGAGAACCCGCCGAAGACATCCGTTGACAAAGGTCTGAATCTTATTTGCAATTAACTTAGTGACTCACCACATTTCCGAGTCATGCAACAAGACATATTTCCCATTTGAGCTGAATATCCTGAGCTTTGTTTTAGCGGAGATGGCAGTAGATTTCCACACTGTGTGTAGGAGAGCAAAGGCTTGTCGGGCTTTCCTAATCCTGGAAGTAATGTCCTCATCTGTACTTTCTGATTGTCTGATCTTGCTTTCAAGGTAGACAAATTCAACAACATTGTCTTTAACCCTTTACTCAATCCACAAAATTCAATGCTAACCAAAATACAAAAAACACATCAATCGACAATAACAAATATTTACTAGCTTAATACAATGTCTAGCAACAACATGAAATGCATTCCACCAAAGACAGGAGTTTATGAATTAATATTAATATAGACTGTTTACATCGAAGACAGATATCAACAATACAGATACAAAAGAATATATTGAAAAGAAAAATATTTGGAATGTTTACAAACAAAAATGTCTGCCTATACAGATAGATATTTCTTTAAAAAATATCATCAAATATTGGGTAGCCTGCAGTAATATAGCAATAAGAAAAGTAACAAAATATAATGTAAGCTAGTTTAACAAAGGAGAGAAAGCGGTACAATCAACATTTCAAAAGTTTTTGTCCAACATAAAATATACGCTTGTAATATCTCTTGCCAAGATTTCTTTATCGGTAACTGCACAACTCATATTTCATTTGTGTTGTGCTTGATAAAAAACTGTTTTATTTGTTGGTGTATGTTGTCAAATTGCAAGAAAGACAAGAACTGTATACAAACAAAAATAACAAACATCAACAAAAGTAAATATATTACCAATAAAATTATTAATTCTACTAAAATAGACAGTGGTCCCTTTGAACATGGATATATTTCATGCCAATGAATACAGATTTATTTACCAAAATTGAATACATTTTTTACTTGAACGTCATGTAGATACAGGCCATACTTTAGCATCAAGAAATGCAACTATTATTCAACACATATTCTTTCCACAATACCTTTGCAAGAGTTGGACTCTTTACTCTTGACATGAAAGAAAACTCAACGTTTTTCATTTGAGATGCTTTAGATGTATTCTTGGGATGTCATGGAATGATCATGTAACAAACAAAAGAGCAGCCTACTTGATAGAGCAGAAATTCCCACCATGTACACTCTCCACAAGCAGAGATGCCTTTAGTAGTTAGGCTACATCGCACACACAGAAGATTGTTAAATTTCCAAGGATCTCCTTTATGAAGAGCTGATCTCTGGGGAAAGACTGACAGCTAGATTCCAAATGCGATATAAGAACATCTGTAAACAAGGTTTGCATTCTCTTGATACATGCCCCTTGGAAACAGTCAGCAAACACAGATGTAACACGGATGTACCTGAAAACAGATAATGCTGAGTAGACTGCTGTGTCTTTAACCCAGTCTGATAAAAAAACCAGAGGAAAATAGACTTTACTTCAGGATGCAATCCCATTTTGAGAGATCTACCTCATCATTTTGGTATGAAAATTGTGACAGAGACTGTCACTTCTGTATCAGACATTACTGTTGACAATGAAGCTGCAAAGTACCTAACCAGCGGCACAGTTCTATAGTCCCTTGAGACTGAAAGAGACCTACTATTAGTTTTAAACGGTATGCATCCCGGAAATTACATTTAATACTTAAAGAATTATTTCCATCATGGGTTCGAATCCGGTCCGCAGCCTTCTGTTCACGAGTGCAGTTTTTTCCAGAGACCCCTAGGATTGTTGCCGGAGCTACAGAGTTCGTGCTTTGTGCAATACTCTCGGCAGATGGCGTGCCATTTCTGCGGAGAGTGACCGAGCCATATGGGGTAAAACCCGGTGCAATGAAGTCAATCCTTCAGCTTTAAAACCCTTTAGAATTATTTCCACATCAGCTTTGTAAGATATTGATACAATAATATGTCAATAGAAATAAAAAACATGAACTATGAAGCATCAAAATTACACTCTGAGCTAATTTGTAAATGTGGGGAAAGTTCAATACAGTTGTAAATATGAGTGCATGTGGGAAAATTCAATTTTAAAAAAGTCCTTCAGTTAGACTTTATGAGCATCACAACACAAGCTGTCTGTCTATTTCTCTCTCTCTTGCCTGTGATGCCCTTGGTGTTCAGGAAGCAACAAATTCACACCATTCTTTTCTGTTCTTGACTATTCTCTGTATTGTTTTCCAGCTGTGATTCATTTCCTTTAGTTCCTGTTCTACTGTTTTTCAGGTAGTTTTGGGTGTTACACATTTTTGTTTACCTTCTGGTGTCCATCACAGTGCAGTTTTATCATAATACCAGGTTGGTTGTTAATATCTAAATTCTCAGCAAGAAGTTAATTATTTGACATGTTTGTATGAACAAAATACCCTGATATAACCAAAAGAGGACTAATTCTTAGTTTGAAGAGTTGTGTCTTGACTTAAAAAGATTTTAATTCCTACAAACCAAACATGCCAGGTTGGTCTACACAAAGTAAACTAGAACAAGAGAAACATACAACTTCTACAGGACTAGTCTCAGATCTCATAATAAAAAAAAAACCACAGAAGGTCTCAATGTTCTAGTAAAAACACAATGACTTGCGCGAGGTTGAACTGAATATGCCTCAACATAAGAAAGTTTAATTCCTTGTTTTATGATTAGTTAGTTGCTCTCATCTGTTTTGTGTGCACTCTTGCAAATCATTCTCAATATTAGGTGCCAAAACATCAGCCACAAGACAAAACATCATTGACTGCAGATCCTTACTGAAATCAATATAGAACACTAGAAACAAATGCCTTCTGAATGAAGTTGGTTTGCGGGTTTGACAATGTTAACAAATTCTCAGTTGTTGCCCTTGCATGGATATCTCTCCACTGTTCAATAACAGGAAATTAGAGAGCTGATGCACTTTGCAGAGCTGGTGGCAGAATAGAGCAACTCTGCCATCAGAGAATACAAAGCTATCAAAACAACTAATACACCTGAAAGTGGAAGAAATATATGTAAAAATAAGCAAAATGGCATACCATCATTATCATTGAGCAAAATAGACATGAAGTTATATATGTTTTATAAGCACAAACACATTATTTCGCTATATTTTCTCTCTGTCTACACTGACTGTTGAATCAATGCACTGATCAGAGCACCTACTTAAATATCAGTGCTGGACTAAAGAGTTTATAAAAATATGTGTTCTTCTAGAGACAAGAAATAAATGTACAGGTTTAGAAATGGACTTGGATATCAGTGCTGAATGAATAGTTAGTTAGTTAGTTTGTTTGTTCCTTTCATGCCAAAGGCACCTTTATATATATATATATATATATATATATATATATATATATATATATATATATAAAGGTGCCTTTGGCTTTATATATATATATGTGTGTTCAGGAATAAATACTTTGATTTGTTTAAAGATGAAAGTGGCATGCAACTTGAATTTAATAGTTACCGTTTTTTAAATTACTTTTCTTGATCATCTTGATGTAGCTGGCCATTTAGTTGGTTACATTTTTGCACCACATTATCACTTTCGCTCCATACATTTTTTTTTACATCTGGATGCTTTTATATTGTAATGTAGATTGAATTAGCTAGTATACTGGCTATGCATTATCTTTAAAATGTAAGCAAGTCAGTATATCGGCTCGAAAGAGTGATTGGGTTAAGTGGCAGTTGTCCACTAGAAGTTAATATATAACAATGACTTGTCACAAGATTTCCAAATCAGTAAAATGCTTAAAACACCAACTTTTTTACTTTTAGATATTTTGTTATTGTACAAATTATGTATTTCTAGAAAAAATATATATTTATGTTTGTGTTTTTAACTCTTTCACGCTTTAAGCCGCACACTGCGCCACGGCGGATGTCCGTTGCACGCTTTAAGCCGCACACTGCCATAGAGTTGCTTCCCTTATAAGAAGTCTTACTAGTTTCACTTCTATTTTACATATACTACTTTTCAACCTTGTTATTCTATTGGGTTGTTCAGTTTTCTTCAATTTAGTATATAATAATATATATATGTTTATTTATTGACAAGTAGTTGGAATCGTAATAAAAATTTTTTTTTTTTTTTACTTTCCTTGAATTAACTGCTTAAAAATTGAGGAAATAAATGGCGTGGAAAGAGTTAAGTAATGCATAAGACAAACTCTTGAAATACAAGCTTAAAATTGATACATTTGTAAACAAAAATATTTCATCAATGTGCTGACACTGTGAATACAGAATTGATGGACTTAAGGATCAGGGGCGGCTCGTCATTAAGGATCAGTGGGGCCCGACTCCACCCAAAATAATGAGTAACGTGTACTTATTATTTTAGACATTATCTGTTCATAATTATTACTTTCAACGGGATACTGATTAGCTTTGAAAGTTGATATATAACCCTAAAATATCACACACAGTCTTATATCTGAAATTCAGCATCTTTCCTCCATAATTAGTATACGACCCTGGTCATTAAGGGCCAGTAAGAACCAGCCCCACCAAACCAAAAATAATTAACGTGTACTTATTATTTTAGAAATTATTTTTCGTAATTATTACTTTTAACTTAACACTGATTAGCTTTGAAAGTTGAATATATAACACTAAAATATAAATATAATATCAGAATAATAAAACAATCATATTAATATATAACATATCCTTATTAAAAATATTATATAGACTGAAACTGCATTTTTCCTCTAATGCTTCATGCATTGTGCTGTGCACTATTTCTGGGGCCAGTTTAAAAAGATTCCTGTCTAAGATGTAACAGTGCGACCTCTGATCGCTATTGCAATAAGAATTGCCAAAACAATTGTCATTTTCATTCAGCCAGAAGGAAGATTCATATTCATCCTTATGCCGCCAAACTACTTCCCAGACAAACTAAGACTCTATATTAAATAGTCCATTTCTTCTTCTCTTCGATCGTTCTTCACGGCCAATTTTATCATTCTTTTTGTGGTATATAATTGGTCCTTTGACAAACGGAGTGATCGTTGGTCAATTGTGCACCCATGGTGATAAACCGCTCATCGGTTTCAGCCAGCTTTTGATTTACTAGGGTGAGCTTTCCCTAATCAAATCATCAAGGGATTGTACAGAGACAATTGAAGGGTTTCAGAAACAAAACAGAAATGTTTGTCTGAAGTTTAGGAATGCAATGAGATTAGTTAAAACTTTGAGGGGAAAATCTTTTAGAACTATTTATGAAAACTTTAAAAAAACATATCAAAACACACTTAAAGCAGATCTTGTTAATACACTTTTATGGTTTGCATAGAATAACTTTTATTTAATAGAACTCTGTCGCTGAGTAATGACTATTACTTTTGTCTGCTTACCATAATATTTCTCTTTTTATGTTAAGAAAATAATTAAAACCCATTGTCAAAATTTCTGTTAATTTACATAGTGGTCTATTGCCCGGGTTTTACAAGATTTTTATGCTATCTGTGGTATTCCTGTGTAAGAAAGATTGCACATATGGTAATTCACGTAAGCGTAATCATGATGGCCCTATCAATTAATTAAATATAATCAAGTAAAAGCAATAACACACCAGTAAAAGACATACAAAGGGAGCTTGTCAACATTGAAAATACAGGCAAGATGGGTTGAATACTTATAACAAACATTTATCAACATAATGATTCCTCTCGCACGTATACGTTATATAGGGCCTGCAAGCAATTTCTCCATACTGCTCTATCCTGGGCAATTTGCTCAATCTCCTCCATGGAACTGAGACCAATATTTCTTGCCTCTCAGCAAAGTTCATTTCAGGGTTTCAGTTTCAATTTGGAATATCTTCATTGCACTCGGACATGTCCATAGGTGCTCCGATCTCCTTCGCAATATCTCCAACAGCGTCCAGCGACTGACCGTACCAGTTCTATCTTGATTGATGAGCTGACTCGTATGCCTGTTGTACCGTTCTTTTCTTGCCACACCAATCTTCAAACCCAGTTCTTGCAATCTAGTAGTTGCCGTGGATTGGTGGAGATGAAGATCTTCTCTGCGGCCATGCTCTATGAGGGCGTTCACGATGTCAGCTCTGTCCATGGGCTGGCCCTCTGATATAGCGGCAGAGCCAGCCAGTCTGTCTGCTCTCTCATTGCCAACGACACCCATGTGCCCCGGAACAAAGACAAGTGTAATTCTACAAATTGTTGACGCCTGCAGTGATTCAGTCCATTGCATGCGCACCGAACCGGCCTCCACCTTTTGGATCATACTCAATGAGTCACTCAGAATGCACGCATGAGTGTAGTTTTGTGACTCTAGCCAGAGTAGTGCATTGGTCACCGCCAGTACCTCCATTGTCATGCTGCTTGTTGTCATACTAAATGCACCACTGGCTTCCTTGACCATTCTGCCACATGAGCTTGCAGAGAAGGCCCATGCAGACTTTTCGTGACGAACTACCGATCCATCCGTGTAAATCACGACGTCGTCTGCATTGCAGTTTTCATCGATTCAGGGTCTCCCTAGGTAGTCCTCTCTTTCTTGAACCCTTTGCATCCCACTTCAATGCTTGCTTTGATATTCTTTGATCATTTTTTCTCAAGGTGTGACCAACATATCTCCATCTTCTCCTTCTTATAACAGTTGTTACTAGTGATTGACCAGACATTTATCAACATAACAAAGAAAATAGAACTAGTGCAAAGTACTTTTGAATGTAAACAAATCCACCCAATGAACAAGTCAGCTTACAGACACAATAACAGAACAGCACAGGAACCTTTGAATGGAATCAGATTCCCTCATTGAACTACAAGGCATGTCACAGATCTATAATAATAAAATGACTACAGAATTATACCAAACTATGCAGGTCATGAAAAGGAGTATTTTTTTTAAGTTCCACATGTCTACCATTTAAGATATTTAAATTATTTGGCCTTAAAAAGTTCATATTTTATTTATTGTGTGTTGATTATTCCAGAAAATTGTGGTTGATATTTTTATAGGAATGTATAAACAGATGACAGCTGAGAAATGTTGCATTTGAACTCTACTGCTGCATTTAAAAAAAAAGAAAATATTTAAAGGTGAAGGATTTACTTTCCTGCTTCAGGTTTCCCCATATTGTCCAGTCCATCTCTGTAAAAATGGCACACCACCTGCTGAGAGTATTACACAAAGCATGAACTCTTCCATAGTTTCAGCAACAATTTTAGGAATCTCCAGAAAAAATACGAGTATCAACTGAATAACATGATCCATATTCTAACCAATTACTTTCAGAAAGCAAGGCAAATGGCTTTACCACTTCACCAAAGAGATTTCCAAACATTCTTTAGAGCTGTCCATTGCTTTTCTTCTTCAAAGTTCAATTGATGACCCATATGTTGTGTTTATTAGTCATGTCCAATAGTTTTTGATATACTTCCAAGATTTTATCATCAGTGGAGTCTAAGACACAGTGTATGTGATGACAGATGTCAAGGTCACCAAACTATAGCTTAGCAAGATCATACTCAACCTCTATGTGACTAAGTATAGATCATAGAGGAAAGGCAAACCCAGTTCCAAAATTGTTCAAATTCCAAATGCATCCAAGTTTTCTAATATAGCAGCCAGAGTTACTGTGTAAATTCTTTGATAACATACTTTGAACAATCAAAAATAGATTGCCAGTTATAGGTATACTGTACTTTGAACAAACTAAAATATATTGCACAGTTATGGGGGAACTGTAATGGCCGCTATTTAAACCAGTTTTCTTGTTCTAAAAACCGTATAACTTCTTATTTCTGTTGCTACTTCCCATTTTTTAAATATCTTTTTTTTAAAGCTGATGTTTCTTTCTTTTCATATTTGACATTTTACTTTTGCTATCATGGATTCTCAAATACTTGGCTTCAGAACCCTTTACATATAAATATTTAGGGAACCTCAGAGATTGTATGACTTTCTTTTCTCTGATCCTGTTATGCCTCACAGCATCAGGTTAAGAAGAGATTTCTAAAACGTATGACTAAACGTACCAATTGTATAACAATTTGTGTATACTTTATTAATGTGTGTACATTATTAATAAAAAGTAAGAATAAAATACTTTATTTGCACAATACGTCTCATTCATATTTATAAAAACAAACTATTTAGTTTATAAAGAAAAATTGCTCTGTAGTGCATGAAACTCAAGTGGTGTCTAGTGATACCTTTAGCCCTGCAGAATATGAGCACTGCTCTATACAAATGAATTAACAATAGTAGATGGCACATGAGTTTTTACACACAATGTAAGGCAGATTGTACGTTCTAAAATGGACACATTTAAAAAAATGCAAAGACAACATTAGCAAGATATACAAATATTTATCCGATTGTTTCTAGGTATCTTTTGACAGTGTGATGTTTTATTATAGGTCAACCATCGGGATATGGAAAACAACTCAAACAAACCCCCACCCTGGAAATTAAGTGTGTCAGCTATGGTGCAGAATAGAGGATAAATAAGGGCACACACAATTATAGGGATAAGGACAGGTGGCAGGTAACAGTAATATATATTGGCATGACATTGTTCCTATTAGTTTTAACCGGGTAGAAGTCTTTATGAGGCTGTCGCTTAACCTGAGAAGACTATGGACGTTGTCCTGACAGCCTTGATGACCTAGCATGACCAATGACTCAAATGCAAGTAAGTAACATGAGTCCAGTCTGTGGCACAATTTTTCAAAAACCTGGCATTGTAGATAACATTTTGTATTTTTTCATGTTTTTCACACATTTTAAATTATTTTCCATTATTTTTCTATTTCAATCCTAATATTTGAACGATACCATGGATTGACATCGCACTTAATGCCAAGGACAGAACATATAATTTCAAATGTAAATATTATAAAGAATAAGATATCAAATTCTTGTAGCTATCTGATGGCGAGTTTTTATCCAATTCTTCTTCTTCTTCTTTTGTCATCACACTGCTATCCCAATTCTTGGTTCTAGTAAATACTTCTGTCTAGTTTTTATAAAAAAAACTTCTATTTGGTCATACTCCAGCATTATATGAGTTGTAGTTGTCTTAATGTAGATTGTGTTGTATTTGGATTTAAGTGAGGAAAAGTTGCGATATTTGTCAACCTCACTGTCTCATCTAGGACTATCTGTAGGCCTATCCATGGACAAGACAAGTTGAGATGACTGCAGATAGTACCAGATAAAGTGGCTTACCAGGGTTTCTACATGACATGCTGGGCTCTATGCTGTCCACACACATACATACTCTAGTAGTCTGATCCTGTCAGCAATTTTCCAAATTATTTGTCTGATGCTATATTTTATTCTTTCAACATAAATTGATCATGTCAGTTTATCTATCTTGTAAAGGATTAACTAACGGGCTCTAAAATTATGGGTATAGTTCTCATCCAATAATATTTAAAACCCGAAACTGAGGTAGTTTTTTTTCAAATTTCAAAAACATGAAAGAATTCTCTGTTTCTTGACAGTTTTTTTAATGGGGGAAAGTCTCCGGGGCTTGGGAGTACTTTTTAAATGGCGGGTTAGAAGGCATGAAACAAAAAAATTTACAAAAGGGTTATGTTTCTGGGACATCATTCTTAGTTAAATGTTGAAAATCTAAAAATTTTCTAAACCAAAACACATCATACACTAAAAAAAATTCAAGATGGGGACATAGAAAAATATTGCAACGTGAATTGTACCAGAGACTAAATTGTATTATCATTTAAAAGTTTTTCCCCATTTCACGTAAAATGGTTCAACAAATAAGATTTTCAGTTATTGAAGTAACGGTTTGGTATACAAAAAGATGAAAACTTGACTTTTGGGTATGTAATGTTATATCCGCCCTTATAATCATGTATTTAAATTTACTAACTATATTACAACCTTTTTCATTTTTACGTTCAGTTTTTTGTAACTCTAAAAGATATGTATATTATATTGATGTTTTTTTACAGATATTTTATTTTTATTTGTTTTTTATCAAGCATTAAAATTTATTGGAACATTGATATATACCGTCCTGACTCTTAAGGACTAAGGATGACATGGGGAATATGAGAAGAACCACCAGAATAAGCGTAAAAAAGGAAAAATTCTTTTCTTCTTTTTGTCTTTAAAATTTTAAATCAATTTTTGGGATTTGGCCCTTCCAAAAAGGAAACCCTAAGGGTTTGCAGGTAAATAAAGCTTCTCCGCGGGGCACATGCATCTGATTTCGAAACCCTCCTTAGTCCCCTCTTACGACATGCATGGAGGTAAATGGTTCTATTCTTTACACCTAAATTTTCCCGAAACCAGCCAGCAAAAAAATTTACTTTTCAAAATTTTGTACTTAAAAAAGGGAGTTTGAAAAATTATGATGTTAATGGATCGGGCCCAGATAGCTTTTTTTCTTTGGTCAATTTATTCATGAGTTTAAAAATTAAACAGTAATCATTCCTTTTTCTTTCTTTTTGAATCTGATGTTAAAAAGTTAAACCCACTTTTTTTTTATATGCTTGATTTCCAAAAAATAAAAAAAAATTCCAAAAAATTAAAAGGGAAAAATTTTAATTTGGGTTCATCTCAATTCCATTTAAACCCAAAAGCCCCACTGTTTTGGGATAAGATTTTTTCGTTTAAACAGTAATCCAAATCTAAAAAACCTCTTTTTTGGGATCATTACTTTAAAATTGCGATTTTTTTTTCTGGATGTTTTTCATTTTTCTTTTAGCCCTTCACTTTTCTTTCACCATGGCACCTTTTTTTGGTTATCAGCCTTTTTCTTCTTTCACCCAAAGGGGGGGAAATTTTTGCCTGTTTTTTTATCCCCTTTTTTCTACCCTTTGACAGAAAAACTGGAACAAGACCCACCGTATCCCCACCCTTTTCCATTGTGTGTTCATCACACTATCAAATCTTTTTTAATATCATTACCTTCAGTTTATGCCTTTAAAATGGGATTTTTTTTGTATGACCCTAGCTGCATAGTGTTTTTTCTGCCCCGCAGGTAGAACATTTTTTGTTTAAATTTTCCCTTGTATTCTTTTTTGGGGAATATCCACAGCAGGCCCCCGAAGTTTTGTCAATAATCAAGGATACCCGACAAAACATGGTCTGTTCCTTTTGGGTTTGCCCATTTCACCAGAAAAAATGATTAGGTTTGGGCAATCTAAAAGCTTCTGGTACCCCGTCGAAAAAGGCTAGGGGATGTATTTTTTCCCTTTTGGATCAAATTCCCCCTTTTCAATCGTCGGTATCTTAATTCGGACATCTTCGGCTTGACTAAATTTCTCCAGGATAAAAAGTACATTTGATGAAAACCCAAGAAGGTCATGATTAATACGTTGCTGAGGGGCAGTATGTTGTACTCCAGTTTCCCTTTTTCGGACACTTGAATAAGTCCTTGAGAAATCACCCCACCAGCACTGGTGAAATTTAAAAAAAAAAAAAGCTGCTTATAAATTTTTAAAAATTAAAAAACACTTGATCCATTTTTTTGGACATTTTTAAAAAAATTCATGCCCATGAAAATAGATGAACATGATCCCCAACAGAAGAAAAATTTTAAAAGAGGGCTGGTGATCTGGGGAGAACAGAAGGTATACCCCTTACAGACGAGGGCAAAACAAACCAAACACCCTGATGACCTCGGGCTTTGGGGAAGAAAAAGCATCCTCAAACCGGAAAGTAAGGGGTGGGAAAATAATTAAAAAAAAAAAATTAAATTTAGATAAGGGCCCAAAAAGTTTTTTTTGCTTTTCAAAAATCAGTTTTTTCAGTGTTACAGATGAATCAAAAAAAAAATATTTTTCGAATTATTTTTTTTTTCCCCCCAATTTAAAATTTGGGCCCCAAATTTTGGGGGAAAAATTTAAACCACTGCCCCTGCACATGTCATAAGAGGCACAAGGATTTTTAAAAAAATGGAGGGGTTTCCGCTAGGAATGTTAACTTAAAAAAAGTTCAAAAACGGTTTACCGGCCCAAACTTTTGAAAACCCCCCTTTAATGAAAGGGGAAAGGATTTTTGGTTAAAAATCTCCCTCAGAGAAGCAGAAAGAATTGACCTCCCATCAGATGGAAAAAATTTACTAAAAGAGATAAAAAAACGGGAAGCGAAATAATAGGAATTATACCCTCAAAACCCCCAAAAGGACTTAAAAAGAAAGAGGGGTCACCACCGCCCAAGAAACTTTTGGGGGTTGGAAATCAGGCAGATGGTCTTTTTAAGAACCCAAAACCCATCCAGTGGGGGGAAAAAAGGAAATTTCTTCATAGTTGACAAAACTATAAATGATATCATCTGCTGTTTTTCTACTCATGGTATCTCATTATTCAACTTTTTTCTTTTCATCAGGTTTTTTTTGGTCCAAAATTTTATAAAAAAAAGTGGGGGGGTGGTGTCTTTTTTTAAAAGCATTTACGGGATTAAGTTTCCCTTTTTAGATCTCCTTAATGAAAATTAGTTTTGGGAAAGTGGTTTAAAACTTTTTAGTCAATTACCTTACAAGTTAAAAAAATTCTCCCGCATTATATTAATGGGGTAAAAGTTTTTTTCCCCATACCACTTATCCGAAATCGCTTAAACCTTCCATAAATAGCCAATTTCCCGTTTCTAAAAGTTTTTTCGGGGTCCCCTTAGATCCTTCCCTTTTTTGAATTTATCCCTTCTTTTGCTGATATTGTTGTCGTTTCTCAAGGTGAAAATATTCCATCTTTTTCTTAAAAGTGCCTGGTGGTTACCAGACATGTTCTGTTTCCCCATCATTTCCCCCCTGGGTTTCTTTTTAAATTTTATTTTTTTTTAGATATCTTTTTTAAATCTTCCCTTTTTCATATCTTGTCTTTTTCCCAACCCCCTTTACATAAATTAAAAACTTTTGTTAAAATTGTAATTTATTTAATACTATATAACCCATTCCATATTTTTTAGATTTTTTAAAAGCGATGTTTTAATTGACTTTTAATGGAAAAATTGTAATAGCTTTTTGTAAACAAATAAATAAATTTTACAATAAAAATTTATATTTTTAATGACAGCACATCAGATAAGTCCAATTTTTCATAAAACAAAACAGTTGAATTGTTCACAATTTATAAGAATAGTTTTCACTTTTCTTTTTGTTTTTAAGCCAGAAAAACCCAATAAAATTTCCCTTTTTAATGGTTTAAAGATGTCCAATTCTCCATAAGTTTTTCCCAGTTCATCTCAATTTCCCTCAAAAAAAGTTTTTAAATAGGCACTGTTTGATTTTTTTTTCCAACTAGTTTTGTAGCTTAAACAAACATGAAATTTTTAAATTGTATAAACTTTTTTTTGAGTTGTTTAAAATTTTTATCTATTTTGTTTTTGAAAAATAAACAATTTTTTTTCAATACGTGGGAAAAAAAAACAGTATCATTTTCCTTAAATTTTCGGGAAAAACTAAATTTCATCTTTTAAAAAAAAATTTTTAACTTTTTTTTTTTGACCATCAATCTTTTTTCGACCATCCTTGTTTTGATTTTTTTAAGGCCATTCTGCATTCGAGAACTGTGTTAAACCCCTTTCCATGGAAAAACCAAAATAGGTATGAACCCCGAGCCCCCGGGAAGGGCCCCTTTTTTTTAAGAGGGAAATATTTTTGTAAAAACCAAAAACGCGGGAAAAGGGGTTTAAAACCTTTTTTCTGTTTTGAACCCAAGGTTTTTTTCATGAAAATAAAGGGGACTACGATCTTCCACTCCGGGGGATAAAAACCCTTCCCCCCACCAGATCAGGTTTTATGGAAAAAAACCCGGGGTCCCATGGCAACCCCTGGTATTTTTGGAAAGGCCCAGACAAAATTTAACTGTGGGCAGTAGTACTTGTTAGTTTAAGTTATCCGGGAAATTTATCAATTTGAAAACCCATTTATAATATATATAAAACAATTTTGTGAAAACCCCTTTAAGAACATATTGAAATAACATTTATGTCTTCGGGGAAAAAATATTATGTTGAACTGGGATTGATATAGCCCTGTTTTGGATTTCAGTTTTCCCCCTAATTTTACCAAAGATGGTTTGGATAAAATTTTTTCCGGGGTCTGTTTACTTCCCAAGTTTTATACGCCTATTATGAATAATTTTTGCAATTCCCAAAAAGAGTAGAGATTTTTTTTAATTTTTAAGTAAAAATATAATCCCCCCAAAAAAAATATAAAATGTATACATTCAAATAAACTTAAAAATCAAAAAACCCTTGTAATTTCATTCAAAAAATAAACTAATTATAATAAAATTTTAAAAAAAATAAAACAAAAAAAATTTCTTATATTTTTAAATTTGTATGAAGATTGAATTTGGGAAAGATATATGAAGAGTGTAAAATAATTAATTTTTCCAGTAAAAATTTTTAAAAATAAAACTATTCAAAAATCTTTTTTTGATTAGAAAAAGTTTTTTGTCAAATTTTTCAGAAATAGTGGGAATTGATCTGGGGGTTTTTAAAATGAATTATACGGGGTTTTAAGATAAGACCTTAAAATCAAAAGTTGAAAAATTTTTATAGAGCTGGAAAAAAACTTTTGATTGGAAAAAAATCAAAAGTCTGTATTTTACAACCAAAAAAAAACAAAATACAGCAACTTTTTACAAAAAGGCCTTTTCAAGAAAACGAACAAGGGTAAAAATTTAAAAAAAAAAATGGGCCCAAACAAAATTTCTAATAAAAATTTACCATTTGGTCAGATGCATAGCTGGGGGCTTTTGGTTTTTTTCATGGCCCAAATATTTAAAGGGTCCGGAAAAAGGGGTTTCATGTAAAGCTGGGTTCACCCGGGAAATCGATATTTTCCAGAGACCCCTGATCTCATGTAGGTGGGGTTATTCAGCCATCAAAGGGGACAAAAAACATGCCCAATTTTAATTTTAGTACAAAAAAACCCTTTAAAAATGAAAGGGGTTCCCAAATTTTCCAAAAATTTAAAATTAAAAAGATTAAAAAAAACCGGGAAAAAAATTTCCCTTTTCAAAAATTACAGGGGACCTTGCATGCCAGAGTTTTGCATGCACGAATCTTCCATTAAAAAAGGGTCAGGCAAAAGGGTTACTCCCCGGGACAAGATGATGGTTTTATAATCAATAAATCAAACCATTTAATTTGTTGTTTTTGATATTAAAACCAATGATGTTAATTTTTCCTGATTTTTCATTTAAACCTGTCTTTTTCATACCCAACATTCAGAGAATTTTCTCTCATCACTGTTTAAATATTATTTAAATTCAGCATCGGTTTGACATAGAAAATTAAAAAGTTAGGTTGTAAATGCCTTTTAGTTTCCCGGGCATGTTTCTTTAAAAAATTTTGCTTTTTCGCTGATGCTGTAATTTTTCCCAAAAGCTTACAATGGGAACATTCAAAATAAGCATGTTTGTGGATAAGAACGGGGTTTCCCAATTTTTTTCATTGTTGGATTTATCATTTCCCATGCGGTGGTGGGGGGGGAGAAGGGAAAGGGGAAAAATATACTCGACCTAAATGATTGTCATAAGCACGAGGGCCCAGAAACCCATAGTAAAAAAAACTTGTGGGATGTTGGTTCCCGGGGATAATTAAAATTAAAATGTTTAGGTCAACCATAAAACACACAGATTGTTAAGGATCATAAATTTCAAAGAAAGAAATCTTTTCCAAAATTTTAGTATTTTTTTAAATTTTTTTTTTAGGTTTTCGGGAGGTTTGTTGAATTTTTCAATTGAGTTAATTACTCTTTTAATTTTAAATTTTAATTTTTATTTTTTAGTTCAATCAAAGTAGAATTTTTATGAAAATTTCCTGTTAATTGTATCCATTTCTTTTGTCTCCTCACGTTTTAAAAGCAAATCTTTCTCCTGAATTTTCTTTGCCCTAAATTTTAAAATTTAAATAATTTTTCTAATTTTTTCTTTTAAATTACTAAAACATTTGTTTTTTTATAATTATAAAAAAAAATTTTATGAAATTAAACTGTATAAAAAAAGCTATTTTTTTGCCCTTTGTCAAAAAAAAAAAATTTATAGAAAGAATTATTAAATAAAAAACAACACAAAAAAATAAAAGACGCCATGGAACTTAAATAACCAACGAAAGCAAAATTTAACACATTCTAGTAAAAATTTTTAAAAGATGAGTTGAAGATTCCGAGGATTTTTAAATTGGAGGCATCCCGGTTAAACTCATGGTCAAATTTTGAAAATAAACCATAAAAATGTAAATCTGATCTGTTGTGATATCAAAGAGGGCCTTGTTTATTCTGAAATTTGGGAGGAAAATTTTTATCTTATTTCATTTTGTCAGGGTGACATATGGAATGAGTTACATGAAAAACTCGGTGTTTTAAATTTTGAGGGAAATATTTGGAAGGTTATTAAATACAAAAAGGTTTTTACAATAGACAAAAAAAAGTCAAAAAATTCACCCTCAAATAAAATAAACACTGAGTTACAATGGTTAATGTAACATTGAGAAGGGAAGGGGGTCAATACTACTGGAGCAGGGGGAAAAGAGCCGGATCTGATTTAAAAAAAAATTTTCAAAAGGATGGATGACAATATAAAAAATTTTAAGACGGGCTGAATAGAGTCACCCATAAGAAGAGAAAAAACAAAAAGTTTTAAAGAAAAAGATTTTTCATTGCCTTTTTTTCCAAAGGGGCTGTCCCCCAACAGAAAGGGATGTCATTTATAAAAGTTTCCCGAAAAAGCCCCAGCAACATTTTGGGGATCTTCAGAAAAAAAAATTTTAGCTGAAAATTTCCAGATTCAACATAAAATTTTGAAATGCAAGGTAAGGGGCTTAACCCAGGCCCAAGACCTTCAGGAGAGAAGTGATACAAACATTCCTATCAAAAAAAACTGATAGGATTTTTTTTTGGTTCCTTCGGGAATGACTTTCCCCTATTTAGAAAATAAAAACAAAAAAGAAAATAATGACATATTATTTTGAAAAAGAGATAGTATTTTGTTGTAATTTTTCTTCTTCTTTTTTTTTTCGAACACGGACAGAAAAACAGACAGTGCCCAATGACGTGGCATCTTCTAAACACAAAACCCCCCATCATTTTTTTCGGGGGCCATTCTTTCAAGCCCCCCCATTACACCTCCATTTTTTCTACCAACTGGTTTTTGTTTTCCCCTCAAAGGCCCACTGCCGTTGTTTTCCCTTCGGGATATTTCTGCCAGCCATCTTCCTGCATGCCAGTTGTCTTTTTTCTGGGCCCACTGCTTGCCAGCTTCTTTTTTCGGGGAAAATGTCCAGTTTTTACCGGGGTATTCCCCTTCGGGGGCTGCTGCATCCAGTTACTTTACCGGGGTATTCCCCTGGGGCTGATCATCCAGTTATCTTTCCCCTGGGGCTATTCCCCTTGACTGGAGTTCTCATGATTATCTAGATCATTTTTAATTATGTTTTATCCAATTTCAGTCTCCCTTTTTGATTTTACAAAAAATAAAAAAAAGGTAGCTTAAAAGGTCTAACACAAAATGTTAATAAAAGTAATATTGCATTTCAGAAACCTTTGAACATACCATAATTGATAAAAACCAAAAGGGAAGAGAGAATGAAGCAAAAAATAAAAGGAGGGGCAAAGAAGATAAAGCAAAAGACTGAATTAAAAGTCTCAATATGAAGATTTAGTAATTGATGTATGTATAAGCCATCTTCAGATAAATTGAACAAGAAGATTTATTTTGATGTTTTATAAAATATATAAAAATAAAAAAATGAACTGAAAAATATTTTTTTTAAAATTAATTAATTTTTAAATTTCCATTGTTGAAAAAACCCCAAGTTTCGGAGGGGGAAAATAAAAAAGATAAAAAAAGTAAGTTAATGTTTTTAAAAAGATTCTGTAAAAATAATTAATATTTTTCAAAGTTCATTTAGTGAATTAAACATAGTGGGGTTTAATTTTTCAAAAATCACGACGGTTTTCATTTAATTTTTGTTTACATCCCATCTGAGTTAGAATTTTAAAGAATTAAAAATATTGTTTCCAGTGCAAATTTTTAAAAAAATTTGTTGGGTTTTTCCTGTTTTGAGAAACCCCTTTCCTTTTTTTTATATTTATATAATGCTTTTTTTTCACTTTCCCTTTTAAATTCATAAATTTTGTAGCTTTTTTAAGTCACCAGAAATTTTTTCATCCCAAATTTGATTATTCATTTTTTTGCCCCAATTTTTATTCCTTTTTTTTATTCGATGAATTTTCCTGTTAGGTTGAAAGGCTGGTGGGGAAAACTTGTCCCCCTAAATACTCCTGAAAAATTTCCCACTCTTTTGTCCAGTCTTATTGCGTTTTTGTTGCCAGTACATTCTTTGACATTAGTTTTTTTATCTAAGATCTCCCCCCACAAAAAAGACTAAAAAAAGTAATTTATTTTTTAATTTTATTTTTAAAAAACAATGTCATTACATTTATAAGACTAATCAATCTTTATTTGTTGATTAATCAAGTTTTGTCCTCAAACAAAGATTTGTGTTTTTCAACCCTTTCTCCTTCCCTGGATAGGGAAAGTTTAAATAAAAAAGGACTGAATTTTACCTTGAACCGTTTAAGAACTTTTTTAAAGTGACAAATTGTAGATAGGGGTACGGTTATTTTAAAAATAAAAGGAAGAATGGGATAAAAGATTGAAAAGAATCCAAATTTTAAGGGCTGGAGGGACTTTGTGGGAACCTGATCCCTTTTTAGATTGAAATTTTTTTCTGACCCTCAGTCATAAACATTTAGAAACCCCCACCCTAAAATTTTTTAAAACTTATTATTTAAAAATATAAAAAATCATGTAAAAAATTTTTATACCTTTGATTACTTGTAAATTTTGAGTTTTCCCTATTTGTTTAATTAAAAAAAAAAAAAAATAAAATTTTAAAAATCAATGAATATAAAGAGACTTTAGGATTTCGTGGGGTTTTTTTTCCTTTTCTTAAATAAGGGATGATATGATGTTGTTCAGGAAAGTTGTGCATCATGATAAAATGGTTATTTGGTACACGATACAAAAATACATAAGGTACAAATTATGATTCCAAAATAAATACCCATAATTGGGGCTTCTACATCCCTTTTTTTCTTTTGTGTTGAATTTTTTAGATACCCAATAAAATTAGGTAAAAATAAACCCAAAAGACAATAAAAGGAAAAAATAGATGAATAAGGGGTGAATCCTCAGTCTTGGGGAGAAGGGACCAGAAAAAAGAAAAAAGGTTGTTCTGGAAAAAGAAAAAGTTTTTTCCCTTCTTTTCTCCTTATAAATTTTGTTTACTAAATTGGATTTTAATAAAAAAAAACTGTTACTGTTTATCAATTTTAGGGGGGTCTAAAGGGGACATATGAAATTTAATGCCTCTAAATCAGTTGTTAGGGTTGGAATTTTTCTTTATGCCCGGAAAAAACTTTTTTGCTGTGACTATAAACAGATCTCCCATTTTGGGAGCGCTCTAATATTTTTGGAATGCCCCTCTGTCCAAATCGGGGCTAACTACATCTATTTATTGTTTATCATGGGGAAATATTAAAGGAACGTTAAAAATGCCAACTTTTTTATTAAAAAAGACAAGTAAAGGGGTTTAAATTCAAATTTTTGAACAAATCTATATTTTTATATTTTGCAATCTAATTTATTTAAAAATTTTTATATGTTTTTTTTTGAATTTCCTTTTTTATAAAAAAAATAATTTAATGATTTATTTTAATCTTCAGATGGCAATCTACATACATCACTATTAAGTATCCTCCCCCAAAAACCCTTTTATCTCTAAAAAAATCCAAAATGCATGCACTTCACAAACCAAAATTCCATTCTCTTCCTTAAAAAACCCCTAATGGGGAGAATAGGGGTTTTTTCAAACACCTTTGTTTGACATTGGGAAAAGTTGAGAGATAATTTCATTTAAAAATTTTTTGAGGGCATGAAGCTGAAAAACAATACTTAAAGACTAGGGCCCTCCACAAAAAATGGGCCCCCAGAGATAACTCAGTAAAAAAACTGTTTTGAAGGGCCCAAAAAATTTTTATAAATCTCTTTTATCCGAACCGGAGGGAAAACAGATTAATAAGAAAAAAAACTGGCAAAAATTTGGGAAAAAAAAATATTAATGTAATTGGTACAAAAATCTTTAAATTTAAAAAGGCGGGAAACATTAAAAAAGAACCTTTTTGACTGAAACAGATCGATATGATGGTTCAAAACCAACCCACAACAAGAAAAGGGATATATATATATTTATATTGTCTTTCCCAGGGGGATGAGGATTGGTTTTTTCACATTTCCCTTTGTATAGGGATGAGCTTTTAATTTGCTTTTCAAGGCCAGATGAAAACACATTTGAGTTATATCCTTTTATTTAGTTGATTATTTTGTCATCCATCTGTTGGCTCACTTCAAAAATGTGGGCAGTTGGTCATATAAATAAATAATTCTCTCGACGTTTGTTTAAAAATTCAAGAATTTCATCCCCTCTTCTGGGGAATCCTCCCTCCTCCATAACAGACCTATTTCGCCTCTTCAGAAAATTTTGGGGCCCTAGGTCACCTCCTTTTTGAACCCTTGCATCCCCCTTAATCCTTTGATATTTTTGATCATTTCTCAATTAACATTCTATCTTCTCTTTTTTAAAATTTTTCACTATGAGGGCAATTATTTTATATTATATATATATATATATATATATATATATATATAAAAAACCACACACATATATAAAAATATCATAGTTTATTAAAATATATTAAATTTTTTTTTAATAATAAAAACTATTTTTAATGTAAAAATTTAAAATCATATAAACTGTTTTATAATAAAAACATAAGTCTTTTCGCAACTGAATCAACAGATTTAAAATTCAACCAACCTTTTTAAGTACCTGTTAAAAATAATCATAGAGGGGAAAAAGATTAAAAAAATAAATTGAAAAATCTGCAAAATCATGGGTCGTAGTTTTTGTTTATTTTTTAAAACCCTTGATAATTTAGAAAAAAATTTACTCAGATTATATTGTAATTTTGTTTATTTTTTGGGAAAAATTATTGTCTCTTTTTATGTTGTATGTAAATATTTTTCATCACATACAGTCAATTAATTTTTTTACTGGGAAAACCGGTTTTCGTTTTCACTCATCCCCCAAATCTTTTCAAAGACTGCACCTTGATAATGTTTTTTTTCCCTATCTCCATCAGCCTTTTCTCTTTTTCGGGGCAGATAGAAAAGTTATTTTTTGAGGCCTTGCAGCATTTTTATATCTGAGCAGGGGTTGGGTTTTCCTTCCCGGGGTTTTCAGAACAAATTTGTTTTTGGTATAAAAAATTGTCCATTCTTCGCATGCCCCGTCTTAGTCTTTTTTATGTTAGAACCCGCCAGTAAATGATTTGATATAGTTGTTCATTTAAAGGAAATAGTTAGGTTTTTGTTTTTCTCTTCTCAGCTAACTGTTCTTATACCCATTGAAACATAAAATGCAGCAAGGACATTGTCAAAGGGTTCATTTGTCCCGTTATATTCCTTTTTCTACTTTTTTTATTAGGTATCTAAACAGAAAAAAAAATTTACTTTTAAAAAAAAACAGTATTGAAGCAAATATAATAATAATATACATGGGTGAAAGTTTCAAAACTTATCTTAAAATAAAAAAATTTACAGACGAACGTCTTTGGTTATTTTGGGGCCATTTTTCTTGTTTCTTTTGAAATTTATAGCCACATGTTTAAATTTTTTTGATGTCTTCATTCTGAACAGCTCTTCTTTATACCCCCATCTTTGTTTTCCCTTTATCTCTTTGACAGTTTTTTCATTAAAGTTCTTTTTATAGCAGAAAAGTGACTTGGTTTTAATTGGGCATCATTATTTATTTGAGGGGTAACTCATTTAATTTTTCCCCAAAAACTTTTATGATTATTTTGGGACTTTTTACATTTTTTCCATGTCAATTTTTAAAAGTCCCTCCATCTTTGGGGAGTCTGTCCCCTTCCCCTGATAATGCACAATACAAGGGGAATCACTGAATTATTCTCTTAAATTGGACAAGAATCTATCAGCTGGAAGATTTTTCTATTTTAATTAATGGGTTTTATTAAGACATCTATGAAGAACATTTTTTTTCTTTTTTGGTCACATTAAAAAGGGGTCGCTGCTGTTTCAAAGTTCTTTTTTATTTTTATATTTAATAATAGGGGAGTGGTTCCATTTTTTTTAAAATGAATACCATACTCCCATTTCAACCATTTTTTAAAAAACCATTTATATACATCATCTTTGGGGATGGAGGTAGTGCACCATGTGTAGGGTTTATTTGGGGTTTAAAAAGGGATATTGAAGTCATCTTTTAACAGAAACCCCAAAAGAAAAGACCAGGAAGAAGATGATTGGGTGTAATTTTATGGTTTGTTTGAGGATAAAAAAAAGGACATCTGCTATAAGGGGAGGAATTCTGAAGTGTTAATGTGGCAAAGTTTTTAGGAAAGAAAAATAATAGGAAAGGGCCAACTATCAGTCATTTTTAACAAAAAGTTTAGTTTTAAGAAAATAAATATATATGCATAAACATATAAAATGAAAAAATTATTTCATTTAACGGCAAACTTGCAAGGGTTTCAACTTCTCATATAAATTTTTACCCCTTTTTGGGTTTAAATCTAATTGTTCCATTTTCGCAAGCATGAACTTTCCCCTAAAGTTGCCCCCAAAATTTCCAAAAAATCAAGAAAACTAAAACAGAAGACATTCGATGGGTGGGGTGGCCTTTCAGTAATTAACGACCAAGAATGGGTTTTTTAAAAAAATAAAGGTATTTTTTTAAAAATTTGTAAAAAAACCCCAATTAAAAATGAAAAAACCACAAATACATTTGTTTGAAAAAAAAATCCTTCCTTCCCTTTTTTTTGAAAAATGTCATATATTCAAGTTGTTCTTTTATGAACTTCACTGTCTTTTTTACAATCACAGGGCCCTGGTTTTTTTTCAGTGTTTTTCGTTAGGCCAGAGTTTTTCCCCGTGTATCATATTCGGGCGCGGGTGCCTCAGTCTGGGGCCTGTACAGCACATGGTAATTCCTTTTTGAATTTTTTATAATGGCTGGGGCCGATTGTTCCTGTTTAAGGGGAAATGACAATTTTAAAAACCCATATTATAGTAACTCTTGTGTTGGTATTTGTGGGTTTTTTGATTTAATCATCTTTTTTTTGGGGGAGGAACTATTCCGGTTTCTCCCGGGCCCCCCTTGGCCAATCGGTCTGTGTTTCATTTGGATTCCCACGGAGAGGGGTTCCACTGCAAAGACCCCCTGCTGCTTGGGCAATTTAGGGAAGGGCTAGACCTGGGAATTTTCGACTGAGTGCGATTTTATTTTGCATCAAACAAAAAAACAACAGGTTTAGGGTCGGGGAATTAAAGTTTTTCCAGGCCTTTTGATTGCCTGAATTTTTCCCCAAATTTTAAAATTTCCCCTTGGTTTTTTAACGATCCTGCTTTTTTGGGATTCTATGTACCTACTGTTTCCCTTTACTGATTTTCTGCTGACCATCCCTGATGGGGCCCCAGATCGTGGGGGATTTCATCAAGTAAACGAGTATTTTTTGGTTGGTTTCTGCTCTCCTGTCGAGTATTCCTTTTCTTTCCCGGATAATACTTCTGGCCTCTCCCAAGGGGTTTCTGGCAAACTTTGGGGAATCCAAATTTTTGGGGGTCTGATTTCCCTTTTAGTCTTTCCGGGGAATAAAGGTTTTTTTACCCCCCCAATGCTGAATTTTTGGGAAATTTTTTCCATTGGGTGGGGATCCAGAAACTTTTTTCCTGCCATCACTTTTTTTCCTTTTTCGTTTCTCAGTGTTTTATTCCCCCTTTTCCATCTCCCCTATTGGTGTTGAAAAAAACATATAAAAATGTTTGTCTAGTCCCCCATAAACTTGCTTTGGGGCGATGACGTCAAAGGGAAAGGAGAGGGAATCAGTAAAGTTTGAAAAGGAAGTCGCGATGGCAAATAGGCTCCAATTTGGGACAAAGGAAACACCCGTTTTGTGTTGCTGTTTATAATATATCACAAAGAATGATAAAAAGGCCTAAAAAAAGAAAAAGAGAGGGGAAGAGAGAGAAGGGGAAAAGGTCCTTTGCAGGGGAAAAATTGTGGAAATTAAATATCTCATTTTTGATAAATTATCTTTTGAGGTTTTTAAGTTTTGGGTTTTTTTTTGGTGTACTTTTTCTTCTTCTTCTTAACGTTTTCGAAATAAATGTTCTTTAAAATTAATTTCAGCTGAAGTCCCTTTCATTCCAGATAGCTTATTTTATGCCGGAGTTGGGCATTGGGGGTTTTTTCCCGTTTTTGATTTTGACACTTACAATGTTGCCTTCATCTTTTTGGGGGACATTTGGGTTTAAAGGGTTTTCTTTTTAAACAGAGGTCCCGAGCATATTGTGCTCTGCAGTGTTAAAAGTTATTTTTTGATCTTCCTTACCATCCTCATATCACATCAGATACTCTAATGATATATGTTTAAGTGGGGAGAACAAGAACCCTTTAAAAATGGAAACTATTTTTTTTTGTCTTGCTCCATATTTAAAAAAAGATTTTTCAATTCTCTATATCTGTTTTAAAAAAATTTTTTAAAAATGAGAAAATCAATAAATTTTCAAAAAAATTCTGTAGTTATTAAAAATAAATGAAACCCCTACCTTTTTTTTTTTAAATTTTCTTTTTGGTGCTAAGTTGATGCATGCGTTAGATCTTTAGGGGAAAGAGTTTAAGAGAGTGTATGGTTGTTTTAAAAATGCAAATGATATTGGGTCAATCAAAAATAATTAAACAAAAAAAACTGGGTTACAAAAAAATATGATAATTTGAAAAAAAATATAAAATTTTTTCTGAAAATATTAACATACTAGATTTTTATACAGTTTCACATGCTCACCTCATTCCCCAAATAACAGCCGGGGGGGAAAAGTTAGTTTCTATAGATTTTTTTGCACCAAAATCCCCGTTTTTTAATTTACCCCCATCACAACGGACCTATAAAAAAAGAATACTAATGACAATTTTTCCTGTTTATAATTATGTTGCATTTACACCTAATCCCCTTTGTAGATTTTAAAAAAAAAATTTTTAAAAGCAGGGAAACAACTTTTTAAAAAATTTGGGGTTTTTTTGTCCAATTTAATCTGATTAATCAGAATTTCGCATCTTAAAAACCCCTGTCATGGGTCCCAATTTTTAAAGCCTGAAAAGTCTTTCAAATTTCAGGTTTGGATCCCCGTTGCGACCAGTTGAGAAGATGGTGTTATGTTAGACAGCTCGAAAAAAAACGACATATCAAATTTTGGAATGAATATTAATCAACACTGGACTGGCGTTAAAACTGGGAAAATTTGTTAGAAGGGTCAGGCCTTTGGACATGTCCCGAGCCTATGATGATAGTTATATAACATGAAAGACATTCACCCTTACGGCTTTTTTTATTAAAAAAATCGCTCTTTTTACAGTTGTTTTTGTCTTATAAGAGTTTCAAAAATCAGAAAATTTTATAAGAGGTGATATCAAAAATGAGACTATTTGAAAAAGGGAAAATAAAATTCACTTTGATTTTATGGATAAAATTTCCCTGGAAACATGGGTTTTTCCTTTTTTGGGGTTATGTATTTGGGCAAAAAATTTTCTACAAAATTGAAATCCAAGATAATTAATTTTTTAAAAACCCAAAAAATAACTTTAAAATTACAAAAAAAAGATAAACAAAAAATATTTTAAAATAAAATTTAAACATTCCCCATTTATCTGATTAAAGGGATTTTTTAAGAGTGCAAAGAAGTGGTAATTTTGATACATTAAAAAAGTACATCAAATGAAAAAAAAAAATTGTAAGTGTTTTAAAAAAAACCCCAAAAACAAAAAATTTTTTAATAAAATTAAAATTAAAAAAGACTATATTTAAACAAAAAATTTTAGAACCATCAACTTCCAAACAATCCCGAAATCTAAAAAGACAGTAAAAAAGTCTGAACCAAATACACCACTTGCCTCTCAACAATGAAAATAATTGTAAAATTTTGTCCATATAGGAACACCCCTTTTTATGGTTTTTTTAGGAAGCATTTCTAAGGCCTGAAAAAATTTAATCAAAAAAAAGAAATCAGCATAAAATTAAATATACATTCCCATTTTTAAATTTTTTGAAGTTAAAATTTTATGATTGTTTAAAACAACTGAAAATTTGAACAAAAACACACATTATAATATCTTTTATTTTGAACAACAAAAAATTTGGTTTACTTGGATTGTCCGCAGGGTGACAAAAAATATAAACGGCCAGCCCCGGATATAAACAATTTTTATTTTCTAGTATTTTTCGGGATGTGGTTTTTGCCTTTGTTACTTAACATTTAAATTTTTTTAATTTTATGAAGTGCCATTGACCCGCAAACCGGGATAACTCCAAAAAAGCGGGGGTTAAAAATTTCACCTGCCTCCCAAACCCTCCGTTCTTTGCAAAGAAATTAAGCCCTTAAATTGCTGGTCAATTTAAATCTATTTTAGTGTTTCTACAACAGGCATCGGAGGGGAAAAAAGAAATCCCCATCCATCTTCAACTCCCGACAAAAGCTGTTGATGGTTTTTTAAAAATTTTCAAACCCCTACACCCATGTCCCAAACAATTTATCCATAAAGACTTGGAGGTTAAAAATTTAACAACATGAGCGATAAAAATTTGATAAAAATTTTTTCAGCTTCCGCCCTTTATGACAATGAGATCGACACCATGCCTGTATAACGAGTGTTACTATAAAAGGGTTTTTTTAAAAACTTACAAAAAGGCCCTTTTTGAACAGTGTTCATGAACAACAAAATGCACCTTGAAGGAAAAAGTGAATATAATGATCCGAGGAAAAAAAAAAATTAATTTTCTAAACGTGAGGTTTTTTGTCAGAAATTTGGACACATGAATAAAAAAAGATTTTGGCGTGACCGAGATATAAAAGCAGGGGTGACAAAGTGTTAAAACAAGTATTAAAAAGAAAAAAACAATATGCATATTTTTTACCAAAAAGGGTTTTTTAAAAAGTATCTAAAAGAAGGGAATAAAATTCAGACTTCTAAATGGCAGACAAAATATACATATCAGACAAAAATTTAATGGGTAAAATGAAAATATGTGACTAAAAACAAAACAAATATTTTGCCCTTTTGGTTCCAGGTTTTTTTACCTTTGAAATAACTAGTCAGGTTGGGCAAACCTTTTCTTTCTCACATTGGGGGGTAAAATGGGGGTTTTTACATTTTTATTTATCATCGGGGCCGCCAATCGAAGGTTCCAATGAAATTTTCCCGATCCCTGTCTTTCCCTTTTTTTGCACACTCCCGACTGTCCCGTCCATATCTTAAAGCCCTCCCCCATTCTCAGTTTTCTTTCTCTTCCCCCCAATCCCTCTATAAAAGTTTTTTCATGGGGTCATGTTTTTTAACCCAAAATACTTTATTTTCTGAGTTTATTTTCTTAATTTTTTTCATGCCTTTTTCCCAAAAATTGTTTATTTGTCTTTTTTCTGTCCCAAAACTCTTATTTTCAAAATTTTTAAATTTAAATCATCAATTTGCTTCTAACTGTTGTTCTTGTCCATGTTTTAGCCATAAAATTAAAGGGTATATATAGATTTGGTCATTTCATTTTTACCTGTTTGTAATTTGTTTGTGCAAAATTTTTAAAATTTGAAATTTTCCTCATTCCCTCTCTTTAATTTTTTAAATCTTTCATTCAAAAACAAAAAACTTTTTTGATGAGAATTCTCCCATGTATTTTTATTCATTTTTGGTTTTCCATTTTTTTGTTTATCCATAGTTTTTTTTTTTGTATGTTTGCAACCATATTCTTTGTTTGAATTTTGTTTATTTTTCCCACCAATTTTCTCTATTTTCTTAAGTTGTTTATTATTTTCCATTGATCTTTAGTCTTGGATTCCTCTAGTTGTTTGAAGATTTTCCTTGCAGATGTTAAATAACTTTGACAGAATGCATCCTTTTTCTCCTCTCTTTTTCATGTATGGGAGTAGCATTTTTATTTTTTGTTGCGTCTGTTTCCAGTTTGTTGTTTATTATTGATATCATCCCCCCCTAGGCCTATTTTGTGTAGACATTGATTAGCTTTTTTTATGTTGGATCGTCAAAATTTTATAATCAAAAAAACAATGGGTACTTTTTTGCCCCATATACTTGTGCATAGTTTTTAAATATTGTTTTCTTTTCCTATTTGATTTAATAAATAATGATTGTTTTCATAGGCAAAACAAAAAATATTCATACTTTTTTTTGACAAACTTACCATAAATATTCCCGGATCATGAAAATGAGAAAATTCAAATACTGTGTTCTGCAACTCTCAGAAGCATCTAACTGCCCCCCACCCGCCCCGCATAGTCTTTTTATTTACACCCCAAAAATTTTTAACACACAGAACAGAAGCAGTCATTTGGGTCCTGTAAAAAGTAAAATTTTAATATGAATGAATGTCTTTGAAACTACTTTTTCAATATCAGTTTTGGGGGACTTTCCCGTTTTAATTTCCCTAGGGGTTTAACCAACTCACAAATAAAAAGATAGACCCAACACGCAGTTTATTTAAAACAATGTTTTTCATATTTTAAATTGTGTTTTTTAGGGTGTATCAATATCAACACCCCTCCTCTCAATATTTATAAGTATTTTTTTATACCATGGGATATTGGGAATTGTTTACAAATTTTTTGTAGTAACATCCTCAACCACCCTTTCTACCCGGTTTTAAAAAAGGACTGGGGCAAAAAAAATCTTTGGTCCCAAAAAAACCACTATATATATTGATTGAACCAAGACTATTCTTCGGGAAAAAAGGGTCCCAAACTTGGGGACGCTCTCTAATAATGGGTATGATTGGCCTGTTCCTTATTTTAAAAAAAAATGGATGCTGAAAGCAACAAGAAGAAAAAAAAAAGTATTTAAAGAAAAATTCAAATTTTAATGACTCATCTTTTTCAAATTTTCAAACCCCTTTTTTATATCTTTCTAATTGTCCAACTCATGGGAATTTGGGGAAATAACTTTGGGAAATTTAAAAATTTAAAAAAAAAATGTCTCATTTACCCTTTCATAAACAATTCCCTTTTTATTGATCTCATGTTCCTTCAAGGGCAATTTTTTTCTGTGTGGTCTGAGAGGGGTGAAAACTGGGAAAAGGACTTGACCACTTTTACTTCCCCTGTCTAGCTTTTGATCTTTCCTGGGTGATAAAACACTCCCCCTCTAACCGAAAACAACATAAACCAACTTATTTACTTGCAATTAGAATTTAGGCCCAAAAAGAAAAAAAATTTTTGAAAAAATTTAGCAAAGACTCTACCCAAAAAATGAAAATTCTTTGGATATTCTTTTTTAAATTAAATGTTATTCAATATTTAAACAATTTATAAGGGATCTGTCAATATAACTTTTTTCTTGACAATATTGTTTTTATTTTTATCTTTTTAAAAATGATAGATTTTAAATTTGATTTTTTTATTTTATATTTCCATTTTATTTTTTTTTATTATGTAATATTTCACATATTTTATTTTTTTCTATTTTATAACATTTCCCATATCTGATCTTTTAAAGATTATATGTCACATATTTGAAAAAAAAGATTGCAATTTTACAATATTTCACATATTTGATCTTTTAAAGATGATAATCATACATTTGATTTTTTCTATTGAAGATATTGTTTAGATGATATTATTTCACATATTTGGTTTCTTATAGGTGACAATATTTCAAGAACTTATCTGTTATTAATGCCAATGTTTTCTCTATTCCATATTTAATGTCTTCAAATATTTGCAATGGCATGATTCTAGTAATGGTTAATAATACCTAACTTATTAGTTTTATATAAGGTAAATATTTAGGGGGTATCTGTGGCTGACCGCAGCCTTCTGTTCATGAGTGCAGTTTTTTCCAGAGACCCTAGGATTGTTGCTGGAGCTACGAGTCCGTGCAATACTCTCGGCAGGTGGGTAAAACCCGATCAATGTAATCAATCTTTCGGCTTTTAACTGATTCACTAACGAGTTTTTTTCGCCTCTGGACGGAATTATTTTTTTAGTTTCCAAAATATTGCACACAGACTTTAGCTAAACTAAAATATTGTTTCTAAATATGATATAAAGTTGAACTTATTATATATCAAATTAAAGATAAATGAATGTACTTTCATAAAAATTTATTGTGTCCAAAAATATAATGTTGTGTTGACTATGCTTGAAAAATATTAGCATGTATTTAAAAAAAAATTGAAATTGTGAGAACGAAAATCCAACTTTTCAAGGGCCTTGATGAATATTATGTGGAATAAATCAGTCTAACTGCTCTCTTTATATATGTAATCCATTTATGAATACACAAACGTTAAGAAAATAGTGAAGGAGTGCAAAAAAAAAAAGGTAAAGGAACCCTTTCATACCTCGTGGTATATAGGTCAATACAGTGTTAGGCCTGTATTTTTCATTGACCGTCGGCACACGATGGATGATGTGGTCAGCATCACGCCGGCTGCCTTTACTTTCCCAGAGCATGTCTGGTACTCAGTTGAGGCTGGGTCGACCTGAGAGCCGTCGCGGTTGGGAACAATTCCACGCAGTGAAGGAGTGTATGGTTTATTAACTGTTCACAAAGTAGCATCATGAACATTCATAAAAATCGCTAGTTTTTTCCGGTCACAGGGTATCCTAAAATGAAATGATAAACTCCGTTTCAATTCTACTTCTAGCATAAGCCAGGCTGATATGTATTCGTTATCATTTACACACCACTTCTAAGTAGTTTCCAATTAATATAAATCTTCAATCGGAACAAAAATAATAAAAACTCAACAAAATAGTAATCGTCTTTTGAGCGAGCTGGTCCAGGCAGATAAGAAATAGTTACACTTGAGTGTTCCACAGTACAGAATCAGTTAAGGTAAATATTTATGTTTAAGAGTTCCTTTGAGTTTCCATCTCAACAATATGCTTATTCCCATATCCAAACATAAAGTTTAGTTTACGATTGTTCCCATACACCCCTTTCTATAATAAAAATCCTCAAATAACTTACCATCTTTGCCCCATCCGGTATATCATCTGGTGTCTTTTCTACAGAAATTACAGTTCCATCTGTCACTCTGTTATCTTTGCCATTTAACTCTGGTTGTTCAGATGGTGCTGTTGGTGGTCTCCAATTTTTCTTACGTTGTAGTTTCACCTTGATGCACACTATAATTTTCACCTTTACCCAGTTACCAAAACGTCTGAAATGATTAATTGGTAAGTTTCTTCTGGTATTATTATTCAATAAAAAATATGACTGTAAATGATAATATATAAAATATTACATTAATTAATCCCTGCTCTTCTGATCTGGTATACTGGTTCGAGGTATTTGTTAAGTTCATGTAAAGCATGATTATGAATTGTACAGTCTAATTCACTATACATTGCAATATAAGTGCGTCTGGAGGTAAAAACAATTATGGCGTCAAATGGTTAATATTTTGAGAAAATATAATTGTTTAGGATATTTCTAGTGTTACAATGTTTTATTAAGAGTCTTACTTTTCAACCTTCTTTAGATTTGAAATATCATTCTGGATGCTGCTATTCGAGTAGTCAACGTCAGCTTTTGTTCTGGCTGCTGTTCTTCGGATGTTAACTATTTTTGATGATTCCTTTTCAGTCTAACACAACTCCAAGTTATATTTAAACTGTCTGACTTTCTTCAAGGCCTGTTTTCCACCTTTAGCTGTGAGGCATTAGTTTAGTTTAGTTTAGTCGTCGGATCACCATCACTGCACGTCGAACAAATTAGTCCATAAGTGCTCCGATCTCTCCCTCAGTATGTCCATCAGCGTGTGGCGACTAACGACACCGGTTCTTTGTTGGTTTACAATTCTTCTTTGTCTGCCAGCATAGCGTTCTTGTCGAGCTACACCACACTTAACTTTGAGTTCTTGCAGTCTGGTTAGTGTTGTGGATTCACCGCTATTACGTGAATCATGTACACGCCTCTCTCCCTTAAGGAATTTATAATATCAGCCTGGTCCATTGCTCGTCCGCTTTGGACAGCAGCCATACCTGCAAGCCTATCCGCACGTTCATTCCCCTTACACCTGCATGCCCTGGCACAAAAATAAAACTGATCTTTGTCAGCCTAGACCTCCCCAGCGATTCTATCCAATGTCTCCTAGCCCATCCTGTGTCAATGTTGAGATTTATGTTTGACTTAGTTACGGTTATTATAGGATTTCTGTGTTGGTGTTTACCTATTTGTCTCTTTGTCATTTCTTGAGCTCTAAAAACCATATAATCATTATTGTATGTTCACAGCGACAGCTGATTATGCTTCAATCATACGATATGTACAAACAATTAAGTATTTTTTGTAGCTCTATGCATTATTCAATGCTATTTGTAGTTATCCAGAATTTTCTTGATGTCATCACATATCTTCTTCTGTTACTCCTAGTAACATTGATGATTTTGTTTAAACATCTAATCTTGCATGCTGTTGTTTTCTTTTCAGTACGCTGGACAGATGAGACATAAACATTTTCTTTGAGTCTGGCCCTACGAAATGTTCACTTTTGAAATGTAGGAATTTGATATCCTACCCATGTCTGTAGCAGTGAATAAGTAGTTATTTAGTGTAATAATGGTGGCTTAAGATGATCTTAAACAGTAAGATCTCTCTCTCTATCGTTCTTTTACGGCCATTTTAATCATTCTAATTGCGATACATAAATAACCTAACCCCAAAGAACGGGTGTGATACGTTCACATCTTTAGTACCAATTGGAGCTCTAGTGCTTGTCCTTTGTCGATGTGTCTGATTTCAAACAGCGTTTACTGGGTTCGCTCTCCGTCAGCCTTTGACTGTCCCCAGCCAACCTGCAAGGCAGCAGGTTGCTATTTTCTTTAGGGTAGCGACCCTTAGACAACCTACCCTCCCGGGCTGTTGAGCATCATCTGTCCAGGTTGCAAGTCTTTCTGTGTACTACTTGGTTTTCCTTCCGTCCAGTTTTGTGTACGGTTTGCTCCGCTAGACTTTGATTGTCCCCAATCTAACTGCAAGGCAGTAGTTGTTCCCTGCGAGCGGAAACACGCACTGGATTCAACCTCTGCTGGGCTTTCCAGTTTTTCTGCACATTTGGGTGGTCCGCTCATCCCTGCGCCTGTCATGCTCTCTCTTCGCTCCACCATTAGCGCTGTGCACGTCTGCCCACCGGTGGGCCCAACCGTGCATTGTCCGCATGCGTGCTTACTCTGCCTTGGTGCCTGCCACACCATTTTCATCAGTTCTCACATTTACCATGCCTCTGTCTGGACACGAGGTTCAACTTGGGCCCCCACCTCAAGGCTCAGAGTTTCGTCCTATGTGGGCCCACGTGCAACTCTTCTCAGGCCCAAGTTTTGCTCCATGTGGGCCCACACTTCTTCTCTGGATGCACCCCTCATCCCAATATTGATGTATATCTGTTCAGCTTTTCCCATCGGCCGGGAGACGTGCATTAAAAATCTCTCTGGGATTCCGCTCGTCTGTGTTGCAAGCGGATTTAATCCAACATGACTACGTCTGCAACACTACCTATAACAGAGTAGCACACCTTCGATCCCTACCCGCTTAGCCAGACAGGAACCAATGTCTGTTACCAGGGTCACCATGTGGAGGTGGGGTAGGATCTTGATTAGTACCAGCTCGCTAATCCTGACGCCACGTTGTCCCTATTTGCCTTTGACCCCACAGGAAGATCTCAGCAGCAGTACACGAACCTCTGTAGCACAAGCCAGGGTCATCACATTAATTTCAAATATAATAGCAATTTTTGTCGAAATTCTATTTTATTCTTTCTTTTATGAATTTTTGTCTGGAAGCAGCTTTGCAGCCGACTTGTATTGATTTTCAAGTGCCATGGGTTCTTTTATGTGCTCAGCTTGAATACAGGACCTCCTTTTTATCATTTGTCTCCAATATTACTGGAAACTTGTATGAACTAGGATGAAAGTAAAAACATTAATTGAAGAATATCATAAAATAGTTGAATAAGTCATTATCCACACACACAAGTCCTAATAATACTACCTGAATCTATCAATGGCTTCTGATATCTTATTTGGTTCCTCACTTGATTCTGAGCTGGACAAACTCTCTGAACCAAAGGAGCTGAGCAACAGTGCAAGGAAAAGGTTAAGGACCTGGGTATTGACAAGAAAAGAAAAATTGGTGAACATATTGTAGTTTTCCAAGTAGTTCATCTGTAATTAATGATTTAAAAAAATTGCAATATTGTTTCATTAATCTGATCAGAGAAATGTTTGACTGGCATGTCAAAGGTCAAGTTAGAACTTTTACTTTTGCTATAGTACTTTGTTTGGTAAAACACTAACTCTGTGAAATTTTGTGATATCTCTTTTTTGACCCTTCAGTAAGGCAGAAGTTTTCTGTTTCTGGAGACAACTATTGACCTGCATATGCATAGTGACAGTCTCAATCAAGCAGCCTTAATTCCTTGCATGATAGGATCCCCCAGTGTACTCTCATAAAATAAGAATAAAGCGCTGTAAGAAGAATTAAGAAAAGAGACCAGTTTCAGGTAACAGTACGTGGGGAAAGTGCTTGATTCCTCACAGTATTAGACTAACACTTTCAAGTCAGGAGAATAGTTTCCTTCCAGGTTATCTTCCCTTCTCTATCCTATTGAGATACTAAATTAAAGAGCTGGATTGACTGGCATATACCTGAACTGGGTCGGAGATTATTTCCAGGTCTAATCTACATCAAGCATACTCACCACCAAGTTTCCAATAATGTATGTGAGAAGGAAGAATGGCACACATGGCCAACTGGCAACTCTGCAGCACCCCCACATGGAATCGATCCATTCACCGCATAGTACACGAAACACAATCATAAAGGAGTGTAAGAAATCATCGAAGTTCCACCTTGGCATTAATTCAGGATCAAAAATCACAGTGTCACTGTTACAGTAAATGGAAATATTTCAGAACATTGCATAATGTAAATGATATTATACCAAATTTCATTATAAGAGACATAATTATATTTAGGACAAATAACAGGATGACTATAGGGTTTTGCTGATGTAAAAAATAAAGGAACCCTTTTCTTATAACTTAAGATAAATTGGGGAATACGTTGTTGGGCCAGTATTATTTTTATACGTTGGCACACAATAGTGTGCAGGAATAATACATTCTGATATTTTGCTTCAGCTAATGATATTAAACAAGATAACAATTACAAGAGTGAAGAATATATTGATGATGATAATTATAATAATGATACTGATAATGACTATAATTTTAAGGAGTGCTGTATTGAGGAAGATCATGATACATGATAATTGTTCCATTGAGACAAAATGACAAAAGCAACATTAATAAATGATAATATTGAAGATAAATGATAAAGGTAACAATTATAGCAATGACAATTATTGTGATAGTGCTGATGGTAGCAATGATGATATTGGCAGTGATGATGATGACATTTGATAATAATTTGTAGAGATACATACTTTTCTAGTTTTACTTGGGATGTTTTTTATAGTACTCTGAGAAGAGTTGTTGACCCATGACAGCAAAGATGAATATGACAATGCCCAGGACAATGATCAGGTTGCCCAAAGCCCCCATAGTCCTGGCCACAATGGACAATAGCTTATTCAGAGTGGGCCATGATTTGGCCAGCTTGAATACTCTCAACTGGACAAAGAATATTCAAGAAATGATAAATAAACAGAATGACAAGTAAGGGTCATTTTTAATTAATTATTTTCATATTCACTTACTTTGACTTCTCAGATTGTTCAAAATCTTGTTGTTCTATTTTGTTAAAAATGTGTAACTATACATGAACATGTGGCTTGTCCTTTTCAGAATATAGCTCTCATCGGAGGTCTGTACTGTGAAGTGGTTAACATGTTTGTCCTGTGTTCTGAAGGTTGTAGGTTCGAGTCAGAACTCACTCACAAGTGCAATTTTTTTCAGAGATCCTATGATTGCTGCTAGAGATACAGAGTTTGTACTGTGTGCACCACTCTCTGTAGGTGTTGTGCCATTTCTGCTTAGAAGAATGGAGCCATTTAGGGAACTCGATGTAATGAATTCAATCCATCACCCTTAAATCTTTTAGCTCTCATAATGATTCCACTTGAAAGACTCAATTTCTAGCCAGTTCTCTCATCTTCTCTAATGTAGTGTTCAAAGTTTGCTTAAAATCATTTTGCTATTGTCGTTTTGGTAGTTCTCTGCCTCATATTCCAGGAACAGTGTCCTTCATTAACTCTCACTCTAAGCCACTGTTATCTTTAATGGGACCAAAATATTTCAGTTTCTAAGACATGGTATTGTTTATGAGCCAATGTTTATAAATGTTCATGTCTTACAGAAAGATACAATGCATTTAATTACCCTTGTCACCAATGTTGCTTCTACAGTTGTTAGAATAACATAAATGAAAGAAACACGATAAATCAGTTATAAAATCTAACTTTTCATACACAACGTATATAAGATAAATTACTTAATATTTTAATGAGTTTTCACACAATAGAGATAAATTAGTTATTAAAACTGGATTCTAACACACAAAAAGCCACAAAACATTAGATGAAACAAACAACTAATAAACAAATAGTTAAATAATGTATCCATATTTCAAGTGTAAATATAATTTAGTTATCATTTAAACTGATTCTCATCATCATCAGATAGCTTGTCCTGAGCAGAACTTTGCTACCCCCCCGCCAACAGTCCTCTGGAATTTCTCTCTCTCCTGCCTCTGCAGCCGTCATGTTCAAACCATCAGTTACATCCTGAATCCATCTTTTCCGTGGTCTTCCTCTTCTTCTCTTTGCCGGTATGCCTCCTTCCATGATGGTCTTTTCCAGCCCTTCATGTCTTTTTATATGTCCAAAATATCTCAATTTTCTCTTTCTTATTTGTAGCATCAGCCAGTTTTCTTTGATTTTGAGTTCTTTCTGGATAGATCTATTTGTTCTCTTCTCTGTCCAAAATATACGAAGGACTCTTCTGTAACACTTATATTCAAAAGCACATATATGTTTTTCCACTGCTTTATTAAATGTCCATGCTTCACACCCATACGTTGCCACTGGGAATATGCATGCTCTTAGTATTCTGATCTTTATTTTCTTATCAGTTCTGTTCCATACTGTTTTAAGTTGTTTAATTTTTTTGTAAAGCCATGTTTGTTCTTCTTTTAATTTTCTTCATCCCATTTCCATCTGTTGTTAGCAGTGAACCAAGATATTCAAAACTGTTCATATTTTCTACCTTCTCTCCATTGATGAAAATATCTTTGTCATTATTTTTGTTTTTGCCACATTGAGATATAGATTTTGTTTTTCACTTTTATCTTTCACTTCTCCTAATAATTTCTCAATCCCTTTTTCTGATGTTGACAGTAACACTGTATCGTCAGCGTATCGTAGTTCAGGTATTTCTCTCCCTCCGATTATAAAAGGATCATATTGTTCTTTTCCGCGATCTTCTGTAATATTCCTCATGATATTTTCTGCATACATGTTAAACAGACAAGGTGGCAGAATGCAGTCTTGTCTGACTCCCTGCCCTATGTCAAACCAGTCTGATATATCATCACATGTTCTTACAGCCGCCATTTGATCACTATAAAGTTCTCTTATGATCTGTATCAAATGTAATGGGAATCCCATTTCTCCCATAATCTTCCACAATTCCTGAAGCTCTACACAATCAAATGCCTTTGAGTAGTCAATAAAGCATGAGTCTAGATCTACATTATACTCTCTAGATTTTTTAATGATTGTTCTCATGTTAAATATATGGTCACGTGTACCTCTGTTCCGTCTAAACCCAGCTAGTGTTATGTTGATATTTTCTTCCCATAATAATTTTTAATAAGATTTTACTTGTGTGGCTTATCAATGCCACTGTTCTATAGTTGATACATAATTTGGTGTCTCCCTTTTTAGGTATTGGGATAAATATTGATTTTTTTCCATTCCTTTGGCATATTCCTGTTTCCCATACCTTTTTGCATATTTCGTGATATATTTCTATGCTTTGCTCTCCTCCTGCTTTGATAAATTCTGCTGAAATATTATCACATCCTGGTGATTTTTCCATCTTCAAGCTTTTTATTGCCCATTCAACTTTCTCTAGGGTTGGTTCTGGTTCTTTCTCTGTGATTATTTCAGTGTTCGCTCTATTGTCCTTTTCACCTCTGTTCATATACATTTTGCTGCAATATTCTTTCCATCTGTTGAGAATTTCTGCTTGTTCTGTTAGGGCTGTTCCCATACTATCTTTTATTGCATTTAGTTTTGGTTTAAACGTTATGGTCACTGATTTTATTTCTTTGAACATTTCCTGCTCTCTCCCTTTCTTCTGGTGTTCTTCTAACCTTGCACATTTAAAAAAGTCACTATATTGAATGGAATAAATTAAAAATACACAACAAAGAAATAAAAAATTCTGTCTATCCACACTTGTTTCCATACACTCAATCTATGTCTCACCGCGGTAAAAGCCAAAAAAATGACAAATGAAAAAAGAAGCATGATGTAGGATATTTTATTAAGGAAGAGAAAATAGAAAATGTGAATGTGTTTAAATATCTCAGTTTATCACTAACAAGAGATAAAAATGAGATGATGAAAATTAAAAGAAGAACATCCATAGTTTTACCAAAATTTTAATAACTAAAGGCAATGTAAAATGGAATTGAAAACAAAGATCAGAGTTCAAGCAGAACATGCATATTCTCATTGGCAACATATGAATGTGAAGCATGGGCATTTAACAAGGCAGTAAAAAAGCATATATGTGCTTTTGAATATATAAAAAAGGTAAGAAGTAGCGTTAGTTATACCATGGACAGAGAAGAGATCAAATAAATCTAACAAATTGGAACTCAAAATCAAAGAAAACTGACTGATGCTACACATAATTATGAGAAAGTTGAAGCATTTTGAATATATTAAAAAAACATGAAGGATAGGAAAAGACTATTAGTATCCCTGCAAAGAGAAAGTCAATAGAGAAGGGATGATGGGACTGATGATATAAACATGACGGCAGCAGAGGCCGAACATCTAGCCTACAAGAAAGAGAAATTCTGAAGGACTGTTAGGGTGACAAAGTTCTGGTCAGGGCTTGCTACTGGATGATAATGATTCAACAAACAAAAATGAATTTTAAAATGATTATTTTAAATGAGTTCCAGCAAAGATTAAAAAATAAATAAATAAACAAGCTATTCTGTAATATGAGTTTGCATACACACAGACGTAAAAATAAATAAATAAACAAGCTATTCTGTAATCTGAGTTTGCATACACACAGATTTAAGTCTTTAATTGAAATGAGATCACATACCAATCTGAAAGCCCTGAGAACTGACAGACCAGGCAACTTTATGTCTTCCATGCAGAGTTCCATGAGAGACAGTACTACAATAATGGAGTCAAAGATATTCCAGCCATCCTTGAAGTAAATGACAGGGCTCAATGCCAGGATTTTCAGGAAAGCTTCAACAGCAAAGATGGCTGTGAATACCTGCATAGAAGAATATACTGAATGGTTTATCTATGAGATAACTTAAAATCTAGATGTACATAATGTTATCAAGACAGTGACATCTTTCATCATCACATCCTGAATTTGAGATATCTAAACTGGCAAGTATATATGCTTATTATATATTAGAGCTGTTGTTTTGCAGCTCTTTAAGTGCTTATAATTTTCAGCTGTGTTTTTTTAACATGAGTTTAAGAAACTAAAGCTGAGGTTCTTGAGCTGTGGCCTCTGTCATAATCAGTAATGTTTCCAGAGGCAACATAAAACTGCAACTGTCTCTTCTGTCCATCCAATTCTATTCCGGGCTTTCCTTTTCAGCTCTGTAAATGAAGCTTTGATTTGATCTAACCTACTCTTTTACTATTCTTTGCCATGTATTCTTTGATATTTCAATTTTCTATTCCCCTGTGGGTTCCAGTAAAAGTTGTGTGTTCAGTTGTTTCTTGAGGGTGTACCACTTTCTTTAACTTTATGGGTTTCTATCTTTCCTTTTTTACACTTCAGTATTTGTTAGCACCTTTGTCCATCTCAATGAAGTATGAAATGGAGGCATCTAGTTTTGGATGTCTGTATTTCTAATGAAAAAACAAAAGGCAATCTCATAGCATATACTGCCATATGGATGACAAGCTTTAGAGACATCACAAAACTGAACAGCAGAATTTAGAAGTGTGATTGTCAATTTTCTTGATCTCTTCTGTTCATAACTCGGTGAACTTAGTACCCATTGTCAGATTAATAGACTGGAGATTGTCTGAGACAAGAGAACAAGTATCTCTTTAAATTGAAAACAAGTGATTTAACTAACTGACTACCCTAGTACTCTAACCACTTGATTATCCTGGCACTTTAACCACTTGATTATCCTGGAACTCTAACCACTTGATTATCCTGGCACTCTAACCACTTGATTATCCTGGCACTTTAACCACTTGATTATCCTGGAACTCTAACCACTTGATTATCCTGGCACTAACCACTTGATTATCCTGGCACTCTAACCACTTGATTATCCTGGTACTCTAACCACTTGATTATCCTGGTACTCTGACCACTTGATTATCCTGGTACTCTAACCACTTGACTACCCTGACAATCTAACCACTTGACTACCCTGTCAATCTAACCATTTGGCTACACTGGCAATCTAACCATCTGACTACACTGTCAATCTAACCACTTGACTACACTGGCAATCTAATCATTTGACTACCCTGTCAATCTAACCACTTGACTACACTGGCAATCTAACCATTTGACTACCCTGTCAATCTAACCACTTGGCTACACTGGCAATCTAACCATTTGACTACCCTGTCAATCTAACCATTTGACTACACTGGCAATCTAATCATTTGACTACACTGGCAATAATTAAATATTAAGCTTTCATTTTCATCTAAATTATTTTAAATGACTTAACCATTTTCTATGACTGGTCTTGGTAATTAATTGATTTTTCTGCCCGTCTGCCCAGCGTGTTCGTAGCGCGTTGGACTACGGGTGACTATCCCTCTGTGTGTGCGGGTTCAATTCCGCGGGATGGCAGAAAAGCCACAGATTCCCCAGATTTACGGTGTTCGTGGCACCGAACCGAAGGGTTACGATGTCCATGGCACCGAGCCGAAGAGCTGAAAAGCTAAAGTGCTTCTGGATCGGAAAAAAAAATTGATTTTTCTCATGGTTTCTTAATAATTTCCTCATTTCATTGTCAAGCAGTCAATATGACAGGTAAGATGAAAGTCCATATCTTTATTCTAAACTTACCTCATTAGCCTTATTTGAGACAAACCTCAAATTCTCATCCATATCATGATGGTCCAAAGCCATGAAGAAAGTGTTGACCAAAATACATATAGTGATAAATAGATCAACAAAGGCATCCATGATAAACAGTTCAACAAATCTTTGAAACTTCTGGAAATGTGGGTTACAGTCCCAGGTACAGAAGTATTTCCACATGACATCTTTCATAGTCTTCTGATGAATGCTGGCCATGCTAGCAAAACCTTGAGTTTAAGAGGATGTCAGATCACAATTTATATTAACATTGCTTAGAATGATTTAGCTGTTTTTACCGTAAGATGACAATGTTGATTGTAGTAATTGGTGCATTGTTGTGTACATAACTATGATCCAACTTGGCTGATATAATTGTGGTGTTGCTATTTTGTATAGAATTAAAGAATTGATAGCTACTGCAGCTGATAGTATTTTGCATGGAACTAAAGAATTGGTAGTGATTGTAGTTGATAGTATTTTTATAGAATTATTGATAAATTTATTGATTGATAGGACCATCATCATTGCACTTCGGTGAGTAACCATATGTACTCCGATCTCTTTCTTACGCAGGAAGATATCAGCTGCAGTGCACAACCTCCGCATCACCTGCGAGATTCCTTGATGTAATTTTGAAGATAGTGAAGATATTTATGTAGGAATTTTATTAAAAATCTTTTCTAATGAATTTTGCCAGTGCAGCGGCTATCCAGTCAACTGTTCTAGATGTTGAACTAACAAGAGTTCTTTTACATGCTCAAATTGAACACGGCACTCACATTTTATAGTCTCCGATAGGACGAGGAACTCAATCAGGAATCTCTGGAAAAATATCCAGATGGCTCCACTAGGGAGTGAACCTGGTACCTTTGTCATGAGAGGCCAGGACCTAATCGCTACACCACAGAGGTCCCTCATGATAGTGACTGTAGTTGATAATATTTTGTATAGAATTAAAGAATTGATAGCGACTGTAGCTGATAGTATTTTAGCGATGATGCTAAAGTTGGTGTTAGTTATGGCAATTGAAGCACAGTTCTATGGTTGATGTATGTGCTTGTACATTGTTACATATATTCAGTGACAACAATTTTGGTTGTTGGTAACATAATATTGGCAGTAGGTATGATGATAATAATAGAGTAACAGTAAAGTAATGTTGGTAATGATGATAAGAAAGTCTAAGTAATGGGATCTACTTTAGTAACTATAATCAAGAATATGAAGACGATGTATTTATGACACAAAAATAAATTCAAGTGTTTTCATAACACAGTTTACTTTGAGAAAATCAGAAGGGAATATAACAAGAATGGTCTTTTCCTGGAACCGAATTCAAATGGAAGTATCGATAAGGAAATCAACAATCGACGCACAAAAGCTAACCAGGTACTGGGGCAGTTAACACCACTGTTGTCACATAAAGAGGTACCTCTAAAAGCTTAAGCAAATCTTACAAGAACGATTTTCTGGCCAACACTAAGTTACTGGAGTCAAATATGGCCAATAACAGCAGATAATAAGCAGAAAATCATAACGACGGAGATGAAGTGCCTTAGAAGAGCTGCAAATGTGACAATAAGAGACAAAATTAGAAATGAAGAAATCAGAAGAAGACTAGGTGTGAAACCAGTCATGCAATTCATAAAAGAACAACAGATTAAATGGTTGAATGCCCTGGTATCGACAAACACAGAGAGCCACATTGAAAAAGTATCATAAGTACAGAGCAAGAGGATGACCACACAAAAGATGGTGCAACAGCATCAAGAACAGCCTTAAGAAAATGAATAACAGCTTACAAAGTGCATTAAAAGAAGCACACACAAGATCACTACATCCCTCCCCCAACACTTTTATAAAAAGTAAGTTGTGGAAGAGAAGAAGAAGAATTGAGATGAATATGAATGAAGTACTCAACTTACTTTTTCTGTGTCCTGAAGCTTGATCAAGAATATCCTTCAGAACCATAACATCTGTTAGAATAAACATTACAAATGAGCAAATATAATACTTCCTCATGTATCTTAATTATAAAACTAAAAACAGTTGTGTCTGTCTAACATAAAAAGCGCGAAACTCTGACATAATTAAATGTGTGCACAGCTTATACATGTTAGAATTACTAGTGCAATACAGCTATTATGAACTCTCTACATTGTTCTATTCCTGGAGTTATGATTTATTCAAGTTAGAGATCGCATTGAGGTAATTTGATGCAGGATCAGAAATGGACAAATTAACGCAATAGATAGGAAAGAACAGATTTTGTATAGCAGCCTGACATACAAAAACTACATCTATTTATTAGTAGTAGCAACAACAATAGTAGTGATTGTAGTGAATAGTAATATTAACAGGCGTTTACACTAAGAAAAAGGTTCATAATAGATATACTTAAAAAGAAATGATACGTAGATGATCCTTATCAGTACTTCCACAATATATAGGGTATGAACAGAGAAAGGTAGCAGTAGTAGTAGTACTGTCACCAAGCTGTAGCAGGACATTTAAAGAACGCTACTCTTATCATAGACCGACTGAAAACTTTTGGTCTTTAACTAGTTGGCCTTCTCAATGTCATGTTTAAGGCTTCTTTAATGTCTTGTTGCTCCATTTGTATTGGAATTTTCCTTCCTTGTCTTCTAGGAACCAATCCCCCAGTCAATGTTCTCTATATACAACTGTGGTATTTAATGTGACCAAAATAATTCAGTTTGCTGGATATGTTGTTGTTTATGAGCCAATGTTCATTGACGTTTAGGCCTATATATATTTTCTTTTCTCTATATAAGGTGTTCTAAATATTTCTCTGTGGTATGGTGGTAATGGTGGATAGAATTTACTGAATGTGATGATGACGATGGTAATTGTGGCTAGATATTGGTGAATCCGAGAGTGACGATAATGGTCGCTAGATTTTACTGAATGTGAGTATCATGGTAATGGTGACTAGATATTGGTGAATGTGAAGGTGATGGTAAGAGTAGCTAGGTATTGCTAAATGTGATGGCAATGAAAGCTACAACTTCTGCGTACAGTTGTCGAGGCTGCTAATAGTTGATAACTTTACTGATGTTGACAATCTTACAGATGACAACATTTAATTATGATAATAAAAACTTTCATTTATAATAATGACCTTTCATCTCCACATTGGGCCCACCAGATGAATGACTTAGAAATGGGTTACTCTCTGATGCTTTGTCTTTTTCTGGAGCATGCCCTGAACCACTGCTGATTGACTCTTGCTGCAGGGACGTAAGCACAATATTAGCAAGGAATCTCATAATAACTGTCATGTATCATCATAGAATAAAATTTATATTATTATTGAAAAAAATAATACAGCTAGATATACAAATAATAAATAAATAATACAACTAGATACAAATAATTTAAAAAATAATACCGCTGGTTATTAAAAAAAAAAAGAATCACTTTCCCTGTCCCTAGTTATAAGCGATATGGTAAATGTATATATGCACACATTAGTTTGTCAACACAAATATTTGAATTGTACCCATGGGAATGTGCAAAAGACAACTTTGAATTACAAAAAATCTCCTATATTATCATATATGCTAAAAGTTTAAGAGAAATATTGACTTGTGATAACGACATATAAAAAAACCGATAGTACTGTGCTCACATGCACACTTTACGGTGCCAGCTAAGCAAGTCAGACTTCATGAGATATATAAGTCAAACACTTTGAGATGTGAAGAGTGAAACTACAAAAAACTAAAATGACAATGTATTGGAAAATGTGTCTTCATCTTTTGTTGTCACACTGCTGTCGGATTGTAGTTCAAGGCCCAGTGTCATAACATTGTTAACGGGCTGTAGTCCAGTGTCGTCACACTGCTGCAGAGTGTCAAACTGCTACCCAGTTGTTGCCCAGTGTCGTCGCACTGCTACCGGGTTGCTGCTGAGCATCATCACACTGTTACCGAGTTGTTGCTGAGTGTCGTCACACTGCTACCGGGTTGTTGTCAAATGTCATTGTCCTCTGTATGTACCATGTACTTCTCTTATTTAATGATGTATTTCTGCAACTTTTGGTATGGTTTTACTTCCCACCTGTCCACCTTTTCTTTGGTCTTCCTTTCACCTCGAAGTTCTGCTGTAGAGAGCTTAATAGAAAGTGTAATCTGGCTGCATTCTTTCTAGGTGGTCAAACCATTTCATTCTCTTTCTTCTATGTAATTTAATCATTCATTCTCTCTTGCTTAAACCTTCTCTACAATGCTAGTTTTTGTGAATGTTTCTTCTTGTGTTATTGATGACCCACACACAGAAAAAAACAGAAAATATATATATATATATGTATATGTATAGAGAGAGAGAGAGAGAGAGAGAGAGAGAGAGATGAAAATGTATAGGACTGTAATATTGTTGGAATTAATTTGCAGCTTATCAACAAAATATATGCCATTTCCAGGCACATTTATAAATGATGGAGAAGTTATCTTCCTTGTGTGTATGTTTAAAAACAAAACTATGCGTGGTTTGGTATAGTTTAGCAACCGTTTATAATTGCTTAAGTCAGTTTTAAAAATAAAGTTGTATTTGTGTACAGCAGTAAATGTGATGCAAATTAATAATTATTGTATATCAACATTTAAGGAAAAACCGAAAAAACAACTTAATACAAAATAATTGTCAATTAGTGAAACTACGTACCAAAAGAGAAAAATCAGCATGACTAGTTTATTGTATTTTGTAAAACTGCTTTACTCTGATTTGTTTTTTGATACTAAAAATGATAAGTTATGTGCATTAATACTGCTATACTTGACTGGTATGGTTCTTACCCCCGCCCAACTTGGGGAAAAAGTATGAGAAAAAAGTGTAGGAAACTAAAGTTACACGCAGCTGTGTTCTCTTTTGGTACTTTGTCTAAAAAATCAAAGTTTGCAGTAAAACATTACACACATTTATTAGCATTATTATATTGAGGTAATAGAACATATTAACATTTGACAAGATGATAGAAAGGCATATATGTGCTTTTGAATATAAAAGTTACAGAAGTGTCCTTCGTATACTATGAAAAGAGAAGATAACAAATAAAATCTATCCAGATGGAACTCAAAATTAAAGATCATACAAATAAGAATGAATAGATCGAAGGATTTTTGACACATAAAAAGAAATGAGGTTGGATGAAGGCATCTCGGCAAAGTGGAGAAGAGGATGATGACAGAGAAGATGGACTAGTAAATCATATTTTTTTTAGCATTACGACAGCGGCGTCGAGACATCTGACCGACCTATTAGAGACTAGAGAGAGAAATTCGCTAGGACTGTTAGGGTGACAAAGTTCTACTAAGAACAAGTTATTGGATGTTGAAAAAATACAACTTTTGTAAATTAAAGAAATATTTAAAAATATGTTCAACTACATGATGTCATATTTTATGACAGATGACGTAGGTGATCATGAACGTCAACACCTACCTATCCTACTAATAATTTTACCAAGTTTTGATATTTTTTCTTCTTCTTCTTCTTTGCATTCATTCTTTACGACCAATTTTAATCACACTGTAATATGTTTGATCTTTGCCAAGAACGTGTATACGTTGCACATTGGTTTTGTAGGCCATTTTTTATGCAAATGTACAATATCTTCTCAATGTGACACCTTGTGTTTATTTTACAAATCAATATGCAGTAATAACTCAAACCTTTCTATTTCTATGACCTTTTTCAAACAAGGAATGCCCTTGTCTGTTTGATCTGTACAACATGATTTCTGTATGACTGACTTATTGACATAATACACAGAAATGGAAGCCTTATTTACAGATCTCAATCGATGTGATACAGCAACCATGGGGATATGGAAAACTATATAGTTCTTTTGTTATTTCTTTCAATGATACTAGCAGAACTGTGGTGATAAAACTATTAAGAAACTCGTGGATTGCTTAGAAAGCTGTTGTGGAAATCTATAACAAAATGGATACACATATCAGAAAAAAATATCAACTTTTGTCTAATAAATAAGAAAAGGAACACTGGAAAAGATTATGATAACATTCAATATGGATGAGAGAAGTGAGGATTCTAAAACAAATTAGCAAACACAGTATTAGAATTTGTGTGTATGTACATGTATGCTGCTATTTCGTCTGAAATATACAAGCACAAAAAATGTATCGTGTTTGTGCAAACACGGTTTTATCGAATCTGACCTGATTATTCTGTGTTCAGCAGATAATGCTGTTTATTAAAGACACGGTTTAGTGAAGCTCTTTCCATAGAGCTAGCTGGCTATGTTCTTACAAACGCTCGCCTGTAGAGCTAGGCAATGGGTGCAGTAATAAATAAAGGTTTGCGGTTTGAATCCTGTGTTTGGTCATTTGTTTTTTTTCGGAAGACCCTAATACTTGTTCACTGTCTACTTATTGATGATATGAGTGTAGATATGAGTATAGATATGAGTGTAGATATGAGTGTAGATATGAGTGTAGATATGAGTATAGATATGAGTGTAGATATGAGTGTAGATAGTAAGTCAGGATGTTAGGAAATATATAGGTCAATTTTCCATTCAACAAGCTTTGCTGGGAAAACTTTCTTATATTTATTGCAGACATTCATTTTATTTGTAAGAGCAGTTACTATACGTTTATTTAAGTAGACATCGCAATGGAAGACAAAGCAATGGTATCGTCAGTGCCTTGAAGAAGTTATACAAGAATTGCTGTTGTTATCGAACCCCCAGGAAGTATGAGTTTTCACCCTTATTCCTATAGTGCTTGGGGAAGAGTACCCGGCTTTCTTGCAGACTCAGAAACCTCCAACAACTCTAGGTGTTTAGTGATATGCTTAGTTCTGCGGAGACTCCTACTTAGGTAGGGTTTTTACAAAAGAGTAAGGCGAAGAATGAAAACATAGCAAATAGTATTATAATCACAGTATACGAACTGGCGAACCATCAAAAGATCTGCAGAAAATATAGTTCTAGTGAAAAAACAAACAAAAGTGTATACTGGAGTACTCATTATGTGATAAGAATAGGCAATAGCCGCATACCACAACAAATATTTGTTCTGTGAACTTTCAGAAGGGAAGAGGCTCCAAGGCAGACGACTGCTCAGATATAAGGATGTCTGCAAGACCTCAATGAAGAACGTTTCCATCGGTCCCAACAAATCGGAAAAACCCAGCTGATGACCTGGCATGAAAAGCAACATTAAGCAAAGGTGCAGAATCTTTTGAAAAGAGACTTAGGGGTGAGCTGACTTAGGGGTGAGCTGACTTAGGGGTGAGCTGACTTAGGGGTGAGCTTACTTAGGGGTGAGCTGACTTAGGGATGAGCTGACTTAGGGGTGAGCTGACTTAAGGGTGAGCTGACTTAGGGGTGAGCTGACTTAGGGGTGAGCTGACTTAGGGGTGAGCTGACTTAGGGGTGAGCGACTTAGGGGTGAGCGACTTAGGGGTGAGCGACTTAGGGGTGAGCTGAAAGGCAGGCGCAAGCTCAGAAGGTAGCCACAGTTAAATACTTGTAAATTTACCATCTGTAAAAATGAAAAAGGCCATATAAATATATATATATGTACATCGTGTGCCGCAAGAAACCTAATTCTATAGAATACAATCATTAAAAAAATGATGATAATTAAAATGAGTGGATTGAGATAAACAGGAACTTTGTTAACATCAAATGGGAAAGGAATGACGATAATATAAAATAACAAAGATTAAATGCAACAATAGAATTAATCAAAATGAAAGACAGCTTATGCAACAAATTCCTTTCAATTTCGTTTTAGAAACTGAGTAATCACAATTGTGGCATAGTCAATCCGGTTATAATGACTTGAACCATTGAAATAAAATACTTTAGATACAACTTTAGTTTGAGTCTAGATACAACATAGGTTTGGTTTATTACATTATAATTCTAAGATTAGTGGTTTATTTTATTATAATGCTAAGATTAGTGGTTTATTACATTATAATTCTAAGATTAGTGGTTTATTACATTATAGTACTAAGATTAGTGATTTATTATATTATAATGCTAAGATTAGTGGTTTATTACATTATAGTACTAAGATTAGTGGTTTATTACATTATAGTACTAAGATTAGTGATTTATTATATTATAATGCTAAGATTAGTGGTTTATTACATTATAGTACTAAGATTAGTGGTTTATTACATTATAGTACTAAGATTAGTGGTTTATTAAAATATAATGCTAAGATTAATTATTTATTACATAATAATACTAATATTCGCAAGGGCAGGTGAAAAAAACCAAACGAGGAAGAATTGAGGGAAACTAATTCAGAAAGGAAGTGTACCGTGCAGATACAACAATATTCTTTATTGATGTGCATATCACGCATATATGAAGTACGTAGTGATAGCAGGCTTAATGAGTTAAAGAATAGACAGAAGGCTACCAAGGAAGAAGATAGTTGGGGAACATAACAAATTGTACTGCAGAAAGTTAACAAAAGAACTGAAAATCAAAGTATTCCAGGAACAGAAAGTTATGCAGGTTCTAGAAATTTTCTGAGTAACATTGTTTATAAAGTAGAAACACTTTGATAGTTTAATTAATTGAAACTATATCATTTGATCTGATGTTATTATTTTGAAAGTTGAAAATTGTGATCAATTTCCATTTCTATTCTTACGTCTTTCTCTAACTTGGACTTGTCCACCACAACATCCGGTACCTTGCTCTTCTTAATGTTGAGTAGCGTCTCCATCTTGCTTCGGTCTCCTGCCTGGGAGCCTCGACTTGTACGGGAAGTCCGGCTGTGGTTAGATGTGAAACTACTTCGTCTGCTCCCTGACTGTCGCGCTCCAGCACCGTCAGCTCCACCTCTACGAGAAGGGAAGCTAAACCGATGACCATTGGGCACACCTCTAGAAAAATTATAGTTGCATAGATCTTCTGATGAGGGTGTTACAGGAGTGGAATCGTCGGCGTATGGAAGAGGGATGTTTTCTAAAGTATGGTGGACCAAAGGTTGGCGATCCGCGTAGTGTCCCCCACGTTTCGCTGTGGCTGCTGGTTTTCTCCAGCTGTACTGATTGCCTGGACTGTTACGACGATGGATATATGGTGAACCTGGTAAACTGAGGCTGTGCTGAAAACAGAAAAACCGTGGTGCACAGACTGGCTAATGCAGGCAAACAGTCAAGGTGATGATCAAAATTAAACATGTGAAAAATACAAGAAAAACACGACAAATTAGTCACATTATTATAAAAATATATAATAAAAATGGCGTGCAAGTTATTGTGGATGATAAATCAATAATGTGCAATAGTAAAATGAGATTTTTAAAATGGGATAATAAATCTTAACATAAATTACAGCTTACACATTATGTATCTTTTCTTATTCAATGTCAAATTATTTCAACATATATGGCCATGCTCGTACAAATACTATCTGTCTCTCCGAGTTGACCAGTAAGGTGTATAATGATAATACAGAGTGACTGGTATCTTAATTATAGAGATTACATTTAAACTCATGCTATTTGTGTTATATTGTTACGTTCACTGCATTAGAAACAAGTGATATATATTGTATAATGAAGTCTATATATGTCGTGTACAAAAACTGACTTCTATCTTACAAATAATTTAATCGAACACTTTTCTCTTCACGTTGCGTTAGTTTAGTAAATCTAAGAACCACTGGGTAAGCACTTGAGCTAATTGGCACATACCCAAATATGGTAGACAGCAAACAAGTATTAAATGCCTCCGGAAAAAAACCAATCTTCTAAACAAAGGATTTGAACCACAAACTTTTATTTCTTACGTTATCAATCTGGTTGTGCTCTACAAAATGCTCGTCTGCAGGGCTAGGCAATGGATGCCATAAGAAATAAAGGTTTGTTTATTCGAATCCTGTGTGTGGTAAATTGATTTTTCCGGAGGCCCTTAATACTTGTTTACTGTTGATTTATTTGTGTTCATTTATGAATCCGATAAATACAGAAGATAAACAATGTCATTATATAGGTTGTCTTCTCCCGACGACGACTTCTTTTAACGACAACTTTTCTTAAGGACATCTTCTCAGAACGATGACATCTCGTTAAGGACGACTTTTCTTAACGACGTCTTCTCTTTGCAACGTCTTTCAAAGACGATTGCTCTCAACAACATCTTTTAACGGTGACTTCTCTTGACAATATTTCCTAATAATGTATTCTCTTAACCACGACTTCTGTTAACGACGACTTCTCTTAACCACGACTTCTGTTAACGACGACTTCTCTTAACCACGACTTCTGTTAACGACGACTTCTCTTAACCACGACTTCTGTTAATGTCGTCTTTTAATGGTGACTTCTCTTAATGATGAATTCTCTTAACAACTTGTCTTAACGACAACTTCTCCTAACAATGTCTCGTAACGGTGTCTTTTCTTAAAGACTACTTCTCGTAATGACGTTTACTAATGACGTTTTTTTTTATTTACGACGATTTCTCTTAATGACGGAATTAATGATGACTCTTAACGACAACTTTTCTTAACGACAACTTTTTTTAACGACGGAGGTTAGCGATGACTTCTCTTACCGACGGGGGATAATGACGACTTCTCTTACCGACAGGGTTAACGACGACGACTTCTCTTACCGACAGGGTGACTTCTTCTCTTAACGACGACTTCTCTTAATGACGACTTCTTTTAACGACGACTTCTTTTAACGACGACTTCTCTTAAAGACGACTTCTCTTACCGACAGGGTGACTTCTTCTCTTAACGACGACTTCTCTTAATGACGACTTCTTTTAACGACGACTTCTCTTAAAGACGACTTCTCTTACCGACAGGGCGACTTCTTCTCTTAACAACGACTTCTCTTAATGACGACTTCTTTTAACGACGACTTCTCTTACCAACAGGGTTAACGACGACTTCTCTTAATGATGACGACTTCTTTTAACGACGACTTCTCGTAACGACGACTTCTGCTAACGATGACTACTCTTAATGACGACATCCCTTAATAACGACTTATCTTAACAATGAGGTTAACGACGACTTCTTGCCTGAATAGCGGACGAATGAAACAAGTCAGAAGTGGAACAAGAAGAAGAAGAAGAAGAAGAATGCTGATAATCCTACTAAAAGATGACAAAAAACTACATGAACATAGATAGCAAAAGTTTGGTGTTTATTAAAGACAGTTTTATCTATGAAAAACAACACTAATATCAACAACTGCTTCATTACTACAGAGTGGACATCCAAGCGATAAGAAATACTAATCTGACAGAAACGTGAGCTGAAATGGGATACACTGGCTACAGGCTTAACGTAACGATGGAACATAATGCGCTTAAAGATGGCGTCAGAATCAAATTGAAGTCATCATGGTGCTCATCCAGTGGAGTCCCGCCAGGGGACCAGACTTCCGGACCACTGTCACGCATATATTCAATCTGAACTTTGAGAACGAGCAGCTAAGACAAATAGCATAGAAGTGTCGCTGAGATGCACAACAATATTAGTTTTAACTCTTTCAATACCGTGAATGTTATTGAGTTCTGACTACAATTGTTTTATGATACCAGACGATTTATCGTATGAAAGGTTTTGTGATTACGTTGAATCATCAGAATCGTCAGAAACATGGACAGCCTACTCAAGGCGCGAGAGAAGACTTAACATCTTTCACCTTCGATGTCTCCGCAAGATTATGAACATCAAGTGGTACAAGATAACCAACTCTGAAGTACTGCAACGTGCACATTTGCCTTCCATCATGGGCATGCTCAGCGGTAGAAGACTTAGATGGCTATGACATGTACGAATAATGGACAATGACCGCATTCCAAAACAAATTTTGTTTTGTGAACTTTCGGAGAGAAAGAGGCACCAGGGCAGGTCGCTGATCAGATATAAAGACGTATGCAAGACCTCAATGAATAACTTTTCTATCGGTCTCAGCAAATGGGAAAAAAACTTGCTGATGATCAAGATATATGGAAAAAAACATTACGCAAAGGTGCATAATCTTTTGATGAGAGACTTAGGGATGAGCTGAAAGACAAGAGACAAACGAAAACAACTCAGAAGTTGTCACACTCACAGTGAAATACTTGCCAATTGGTTATTGGTTACTAAACTGACGTCATTGCACTCCGGGCAGACCCACAGGTGCTCAGTCTCCCCAACAGATATCGAAGAGTATGCATACTGATGGTTCATGTGGCTCGCTGATTAAACACACCTCTCACTCTGCCTCTCATGCATCCAGTTCGACTTGAACAACGGGTAACTCCAAACTGCTTAAATCGCTTGATCGATTCAACATCGATTTTAGTGTCCTCATCCAACAGACAGTTGCGAAGAGACCGAAGAATATCCCCCTTATCCATCTTCAACTCCCCAACAATCGATGCTGTTGATGCAAGCCTGTCCGCTCTCTCATTACCGTAAACACCCGCATGCCCAGGACAGTATATCCACGTAAGCCTCTAGAGGTTAGAAACTTCTATAGACGACATCCATTCATACCGAAACCTACCCTTCTGGATCTTGTGAAGCATCGACTGAGAGTCAGATACAAGAACTGCCCCAGTAAATGAAGTCTCAGAGATCCAATGGAGGGCAGCGGTAACGGCCTCAACCTCCATCCTCATACTAGAAGTAGTTGTCCTGTATGTCCCACTTCTCTCTGCAACAACCCTACCATGCGCATTAGCCAAGAAACCCCAGCCGGATTTCTCACCACGTTGAACCGACCCATCGGTATATACAACTACATCATCATCCCTTGCATTATCTTCTATCAGCTGCTTAACTGCGAGATCAGCTTTCATGTTGCCCCAATCTCTACATTCTCTTCCAATAGTAATGATAGTTGGTTATGCTACCATCTGTTGGGATCCATTCTTCCCCTTGCGGTAGGGTCGCAACCGTAGTCATCTGGCCAATTGTTCTCTCAGGCTGGGCCATCCACGACATGCCACTCTTGATTCTCGTGCCCTTAACATCATTAGTGTTCTTGTGTAGTGGATGTCTCTTATCCGAAGTAACCCGCATATATGCCTTGGTTTGGGCGATTGCATGACGGGAGCGTAGTGACAGAAAGCCAAGCATATATCTCATCTTCACAATTGGGCGGGGGTATCTCTAGTGCAGCCTAGAACTATACGCATACCTTCATTCTGAACCCGTTCGAGTCGTTCTGATTGTGATCTTGATATCATAAGAATTCCGAGTCCGTAATCTACCACTGACATTACCAGTCGATCGAACAAAAGGGCAAGTAGTCTCTGCTCAAGGTGTGCGGCCACCATAACTTTGAGAGCAGCAAGACCACGCTTGCACCGTTGTATCGTCTGTTCAATATGGTGTTTGAAAGATAGACTACGATCAAAGGTTATTCCAAGATAGCGTAGCCTGTCTTTGCGCTCGATGGTATGTTCATCAAAGATTACACGGGGTAGGTCAGCCTTGACGATGTGATTGTTCAACGAGCACCACAACATACACGCTTTTTCAGGATTGACCTGAGAGCGAGACTCTCTACACCAACCCGAGATGGTACGCAATGTTTTCTGAATGTCGTCAACCATCTCTCGTCTATCTGACCCAGTCCTATATGTTAAGATATCATCTGCAAATGTCAATGTCCGATCCAATCCGGTTGGCTGAATTTTAGCTACATTTGCTGTGTAAATATTAAACAACACGGGTGATAGAGGAGAACCCTGGATTAATCCCGGGCATATACGTGAAGTACCCGATGTCCATGTTCGTATTGACCGTCTGTAAATACGATAAAGGCCATATATAACTTCTGCATCAAATCACTGTATTCAACAGAATGAATCGAAACCATAAATGGTTGAGACTAATACCTTTACTTCTCTTGACATTTAATTGAATCAGCACAATATGTACAGCGTTGGGTGGGCAGATCTTGTCTTCTAACCGTTTTCTGTGTATCGTTTGTTTATTAGGGGATTAAAGCCTCTTTAAGCAGAGGCACGCCCTTTCAACCTAAGGCGAACCTTTTATTGGTTATATCAGAGCGTGTAGGCCAACAAACATGAAAAATAAGAATTAACTTCTTTCGGAGAATCCAAGAATATTAAGCTTTCTTCTGTCCTTTTTATACGTCATCTCCGTTCACGCTCGCTGCTTTTTCGTGCACGCCGTCTATGCGTTGCACATCAACGCGTGCGGTCCTCTACTATATATTGTCGTCGCGGTATTGTGAAAATATTGCACACATCTATTGATCCGTATTCGAACACACATCCTTCAGAACGACAGACAAATGACTTAACCACTACTCCATATAGATTCCGTAGAGTACTCTATAAACAACCAACCAAACAAACAAACAAACACACGTTTTGACGATTAATTATTTTGAATCCATTAAAAGGTCACATCGATGGAGATTGTACCTGACCATATCGAAATAGGGGGAAGACTGCAGTAAAACTTGGTAAATAGTGAAACATGTACAAACAAAGTACTATAGTTTTACAAAATACAGAAACAGTGACGATAAACAGCAACGTTTCGACCAACAAGGCCTTTATCAAGCAAACGAACAAACAGGAGTGACAAATTAAAATGAAACACAAATGGACGACCAAATACCAACGTATCTAAGGAAAATCTGGAATAAAAACGAATAACGAAATAAATGTAACACAAAAACACACATAAAAACTAGAAATAGAAAAGAAACAATGAAACATCTAGTAAATATATAACTTGAATACATGCAACATATACCCATATAGATTATAAAGCATGGGAAGAGAAAGTACTAAGAAGCATAAGAATGTAATACATGCAACATATACCCATAGAGATTACAAAGCATGGGAAGAGAATCCTGACCATAGATTTCTTTACATGACCTCATGTATTGCGATTTTTAAAGGTTGTAATTTTGGTATTATCTGTGAAACATTTTCTGCTTTAAAAAATATCATTTTTCGATTTGCAATTAAAATTCATAAGCAAATCTCATAAGAACGATTTTCTGACCAACACTATGTTACCAGTGTCAAACATGGCCAATAACAGCAGCTAATGAGCGGAAAATCATAATGACGGAGATGAGGTGTCTTAGAAGAGCTGCAGGTGTGACAATAAGAGACAAAATTAGAAATGAAGAAATCAGGAGACTGGATGTGAAACCAGTTATGCAATTCATAAAAGAACAACAGATTAAATAGTTTGGACACCTGACAATAATGTCCTGGTATCGCCTACCACAGTGAGCCATACAGAAAAAGTATAATGAGTAAAAAACAAGAGGTAGACCACGCAAAAGATGGAGCGACGGTATCAAGAACAGCCCTACGAACATGAATATCAGCTTACAAAGTACCTTAAAACAAGCACACACAAGATCACTACGTTTCACCCCCCAAAACTTCTATAAAGAAGTAAATGGTGGAAGTGAAGAAAAAGAATTTAAAAAATTTCGTTTCTCTCGTCGGAACGACTGTGTAAGTGCTCTACTGTTGATACCTTCAGATACCTGAAAGGAAGTGAGTATATTCAGGTTGTCCCGAGTACACACGAGTCGATTCTAAACAGCTTTTCTGCTTTTCCCGTTATCACACCCCGCTTTCATGACTCCTAATCTACATCGATATTGATCCAGAAGATATCATTTTGTCATGACTTCTAAACGCGAGGGTATACAATTGAGAGTAGTAGTGACATTTTGATTACAGTATAATCACTGAGAAAATACCACAGCCAGATAACTCGTTTAGCTTCATGTTTCATAGTTTTGTACATTGACTTCATAGATCGAAGGCATTACCAATCATCAGTGCGAAGAAGCGCTCACTCTGTTCATAGCATACACAAAGTTGAGCTTAGCGTTTCAAAATTGCATTCTCTACTGCAGCGTTTCCCAAACTGTGGTTCGCGGACTCCCGGGGCCCGTGAGGTACTAACAGGTGGTCCTCAAGCGCTTGAAGAAATATTATGATCTTTGACATTTCAAACAGAAAAATAAATTTGTAAAACATGTATAAAAACAGGCGCAGTGGTAAACTAGTTCTATTGTGAAATAAAAGGATCCGGACTAGACTGGAGTCTAAATGTCTGACAATGACAAATCATTTAAAGTTTCCTCACAGCTTGAGAACATTGTTTACTATTGTTACAAACAGATAATTAGTTCATGTCCATTTTCATATATAGAAACGGTTGGGAGTCCACGGCAGCAAAATGTATTTAAAAGGGTGTCCGCGGTAATGCAATGTTTGGTAACCGCTGTTCTACCGTAAAGATCGAACATGACATGGGTTATTTCCGTGGCGAAGTAACAATCGTCCGTTATCGAACAGTCAAAACGGTATTACACACTGCGTTCTGTTGCTGAGGTAACTATTTAAAAGGCCACATATTTTTACAACGAGAATCTCTAAAAATAGATCTACTTTTTCTGATGTTTTTGTCGTCACTTCCTATTTCTTCTTCTTCTGTTAAATCTGGTCGTCTTCTTTTCTTTATGTCTCGAATTTATCATTGTTGTAGTTTCAACAGTCAACTTTTATTCTTCTTCTTTTGTACTTTTCTTTATCTTCTTCCTTAACTTTACTGTTTCCTGCGTCGGATAACTCTTAGTCTAATGTTGCTATTTTCTACATTTTATTCCATTTTCAATTGTATTTTTCGTTTGAGTTAAGGTGTAGTAATGGTTACCTAATGTGACGCTTCTAGCCGATTTTTGCGTGAAGATTTTCCTTTCTTTATCATCAGTGTCCCTCTTCATTCAGGCGAGACTTGCTCCAACTTCATAGGTACTTGTAATAAAGATCCCCAAGTAAAGGATAACTAAATGTGAAATGCGTTGTCTACGAAAAGTTACCAACAAGACTAGAAAAGACATTCGACCAAACCAACATCAGCATTGAAAAGAATATTGGGACCGAACCTTGCTTGAATTACAAACAAAGAATGAAATGGTTCGGCCACTTAATAGGAATGCAGCCCAACTCCACGGTATGCATAGCCTTCTACAACAGAACATCAGACAAGAAAGCGAGAGAAAGTCCACGAAAGAGATGGATAGATGGCATAGCAGAATATTGTAAAAAACAACAATAACTATCACCCAAGTCAATAGAACAGCGCAAGACAAAAACAGAAAATCACGACACTGGTCAACAACCAGGTAACAGTGTGAAGACAAAAACAGAAAAACACGACACTGGTCAACAACCAGGTAACAGTGTGAAGACAAAAACAGAAAATCACGACACTGGTCAACAACCAGGTAACAGTGTGAAAACAAAAACAGAAAATCACGACACTGGTCAACAACCAGGTAACAGTGTGAAAACAAAAACAGAAAATCACGACACTGGTCAACAACCAGGTAACAGTGTGAAGACAAAAACAGAAAATCACGACACTGGTCAACAACCAGGTAACAGTGTGAAGACAAAAACAGAAAATCACGACACTAGTCAACAACCAGGTAACAGTGTGAAGACAAAAACAGAAAATCACGACACTGGTCAACAACCAGGTAACAGTGTGAAGACAAAAACAGAAAATCACGACACTGGTCAACAACCAGGTAACAGTGTGAAGACAAAAGAGGAAGAAAAAGTAAAGAATCAGAAAACAATGTTTTACTTTAGTATCTTTTCCAGTTCAGATTTTAAATTTGCTTTTTAATTTACATTTACTGTTTATTTATAATCTGTTATTTCATTTATTATTTTGGACTGTGCAACAAAAACATTGATGTTTTTGAAACACAGAAGTCGGAGCAAGGTTCGTCTAAATGACGAGGGACACTGGTGATAAGGAAAGTAAACTCTTCACGCAAAAATCGGCTAGAAGCGTCATATTAGGAGTCTTGACTATACCTGAACTCAAACGAAAACAAAAATTGAAACGGAACAAAATATAACAAATAGCAACAATAGACTAAGAGAAAATATAAGGATATGAAGAAAATTCAACAAATAAATGTACAGTCTGTAATATCATAAGAGTTAAAAAATAAGGATTTGTTAGTGCAAGTCGTCTATGGTCTGTGTGTGTCTATTGAAATGAAAAACGTGGCATATCCTTTACAGGATGTAGTCATCAACAACAGTAAATAAGTCGCCGATTTTCTAGGCACAACTTATACTTTCAGTAGTTTGTCATTGCTTTCTGAATGGTGAGGTCTATTTTTCCATTTCGTAAAAATCCAAGTGAACTAATTTGATTCCAAAATTGCCTGCCGCTGTGTTTGAACCAGGTACGCTTGGGTTGTGATCCAGCTCACTACCGCTTAAGCTACAGACGCTCTATTACTGAGATGGCCTGAATGTGTCTAACACTGAGATGGTCTGAATGTGTCTAGCACTGAGATGGTATTTGCTTTTAAAATGTCTGGATATAACGTTGACAAAATACTATACAGTAGATATAGGTCAGATATGTACGGAGACTGTTACCAAACCTCGTTTTAGCATAGCCAATCATGTCAGTTATATGGCTAACGTTTACCGATAATAACATAGATAAGGTTGACGCCATGCAAAATTCAATAAGTATGTGACCTTAGAAAATGATACAGTCTGCATAGAAAAAAAACATGTTTTGTAACTGTGTCTATTGCAATGGACTTTACTTTAATATTGACATTTTTTGCGGAAAATTTGAATCAAGAGGTTCTTCTGCGTGTGTTCAATTTAAGAAGTCTTTGATCAGATTTAAGAATGGCAATCATGTGTCTGAGTCAGAATGAAGAATGGCAATCATGTGTCTCTGAGTCAGAATGAAGAATGGCAAACATGGATATCTGAATCAGATTGAAGAATGGCAATCATGTGTCCCTGAATCAGATTGAAGAATGGCACTCATAGATCTCTGAATCAGATTGAAGATTGGCAATCATGGATCTGTACCAGATTAAACAAAGAGAGAAAATCCAATTTCATACCATATGGTATATTGGTAAATATGATGTTAGGTTCGTATTTTTCATTGACAATCAGAACACTTTGGATGATATTGTCATCATCACGCCGGCTCCCTTTACTTCACAGTGCTTTTTCTAGTAAACAGTTGAGGCTGGATCGACATGAGAGTTGTTACAGTTTGATAAAAATTGCACACCTACTGGGGAATTGAATCCGCACCACGCAACTAAGAAACGAATGCGCACTAACCACAACGCTATGACAGCGAAATCAAATTGAAATATGGCACTAATGAGTTTCTAAATGAAATTGAAGAATAGCAGTCACAAGTGCTTGAATAAAAGATGAGAATAACCAGTGGCGGCTCGTGATCATTTTTGTTGATGGGGCCAGAAACACATTTTCGGGGAAACAATGATGTTTTGATTAGGTTAATTTAATTTATTAAATAACAAATACACGTTAGATATTATTTTTGGTGGTGCCCGGCCCCATTGGCCCTTAATGACGAGCCGCCACTGAGAAAAACAATATACGTAAGGAAAACCATTGACAGTTTAAAATCAATATTAGATTTGAACATAACTATCCATACAGAAATCTTTCATATATTTCAGTTCAGGCAATAAATTTTCACACATTTTGCCAATCTTCAGAATTACATCGGCGAATCTCGCTAGTGTTACATCTTCTTCTTCTTGAACGCTCCATATCGACCACTTGTTAACCACTCTGTGTGATATGTATGTGATCTGAGCCTAAGAGCGATTGTACGTTGTGCCAGCTATGCGCTTGCAAGTAGGCTAGCACATTCGATTTCTGCGCTGCTTTTTATTTACTAGAGTAGCTCCCTAGTCCACTACCTCAGTCGCCTCTTACAACATGCCTTGTAGGTCGCAGTTGTACTATTCTTTGCTTCACTTGCAGGCCCCGGCACCACACGGGTCAGAGCCAGCGCCAAAGAGTTTGTGCACTATCATTGAGATCGTCATGTAGGACGTAGAAATTGTAACAAATGTGTTTATTGAATTAAAAGCAATGAAGATGGTCGCACCAATCAATTAATCAATCAACCAACCAGCCAATCAATTAATCAAACAATCAATCAACCACCCAATCAATAATATATATTTTTTCTCACAAAGACATTTCTGTCTATATTCGCGGTCGTCGGAGGTCTCCGTAGCTAAGTGGTCAAATTGTTTCCCTTGCGTGATAAAGATCGTGGGTTCGAATCCGTACAGTGTGGTACAGTTTACTGTTGCATCCCCTCCCCGTAGAAACTAAAGAGTGATATTGGCGTTACGGAGTTCGTCGTGCTTTGTGCAATACTTTCCTCAGGAGGAGTGACATTTCTGCAGAAAAGAACCGAACGATTTTGGGAACACAGGGAAAATGGAGTCCACCCTTCGTCCGTAAACTGTTTTTTTTATTGCTGCCGTAATGTGGCATATTCATAGCCATAACTGTCAATCACCTTAATCATACACCGTCTATTACTACATATACTCTATAACATAGTATTATTCAGAGATAATTACCAAAAAAACCCACTTAGTGCAGTAATTGTTAAAATAGCTTACCCGTTTTTGTTCAAGAATACTTGGCTTGAGATGACCACTGGTGGTAGAGTGGTCACTTGTTACCGACAATCTCTCTTTCTCCTCAGGCATGTCCACAATTGTCTTACCTCCAAGATCTGCTGCTAGTTCATTGTTCCAGGACGAGTTGCTCTGACTTTTAGTCAAAATAGATATGGCTTCTTTTCTAGCTTCTTCCTCCTGTACAAACATGGTCGGAGAGTAAGATGGGCATTTGTTAGTTTACGAGAAGAAGGCAAAGATGGGCATTTGTTAGTTCATGAGAAGAAGGCAAAGATGGACAATTGTTAGTTCATGAGAAGAAGGCAAAGATGGACAATTGTTAGTTCATGAGAAGAAGGCAAAGATGGACATTTGTTAGTTCATGAGAAGAAGGCAAAGATGGACAATTGTTAGTTCATGAGAAGAAGGCAAAGATGGACATTTGTTAGTTCATGAGAAGAAGGCAAAGATGGGCATTTGTTAGTTCATGAGAAGAAGGCAAAGATGGACAATTGTTAGTTCATGAGAAGAAGGCAAAGATGGACAATTGTTAGTTCATGAGAAGAAGGCAAAGATGGACAATTGTTAGTTCATGAGAAGAAGGCAAAGATGGACAATTGTTAGTTCATGAGAAGAAGGCAAAGATGGACAATTGTTAGTTCATGAGAAGAAGGCAAAGATGGACATTTGTTAGTTCATGAGAAGAAGGAAAAGATGGGCATTTGTTAGTTCATGAGAAGAAGGCAAAGATGGACATTTGTTAGTTCATGAGAAGAAGGCAAAGATGGACAATTGTTAGTTCATGAGAAGAAGGCAAAGATGGACATTTGTTAGTTCATGAGAAGAAGGCAAAGATGGACATTTGTTAGTTCATGAGAAGAAGGCAAAGATGGACATTTGTTAGTTCATGAGAAGAAGGCAAAGATGGACAATTGTTAGTTCATGACAAGAAGGCAAAGATGGACAATTGTTAGTTCATGAGAAGAAGGCAAAGATGGACAATTGTTAGTTCATGAGAAGAAGGCAAAGATGGACAATTGTTAGTTCATGAGAAGAAGGCAAAGATGGACAATTGTTAGTTCATGAGAAGAAGGCAAAGATGGACATTTGTTAGTTCATGAGAAGAAGGCAAAGATGGACAATTGTTAATGGATGAGAAGACGGCAAAGTACTGTAGTTTTACAAAACACAAAAGCAATAACAATACACAGCAAAGTTTCGACCAAAAGGCCTTTATCAAGCAAAGTATACAGTAGAAGTGAAGAAATTCACTTCTTACGCAGCACACTACATGTAGAATCAGACAATACATTCTTTATATCTGAGCAGGTGTCTGCCTTGGTGCCTCTTTCCCTCCGATAGTTCACAGAATAACATATGGAAATATAAACACAACACAACAAATATAACTACTAAATCTAACCTAACTACGTCAGGACGAATAGTTGCAGCAAAATGGCAAATAGTATTATTGATATAATACCTATATGTATTACACCATTGCTAGATAGTTTTACCGCAGTCTTCTCTTATATCGAGTAGACAGCACGGAACTTAAGAAGATAGTGGTAGTGGTACTTATATAAAGCTGAGGAATGAACTATTTATACCAGTAAATATGTATTATATCTGATTCACTAACGGGTTTTTTTCGCCTCTGGACGGAATTATTTTTTTATTTTGTATTAGTACTTTCTCTTCCCATGCCTTATAATCTATATGGACATATGTTGCATGTATTCAAGTTATATATTTACTAGATTTTTAATTGTTTCTCTTCCTTTCTATTTCTAGTTTTTATGTGTGTTTTTGTGTTACATTTATTTCGTTATTCGTTTTTATTCCCAGATTTTCATTAGAAACGTTTGTTCCATATGTTTTTATGTTATTTTATGTTATGGTCGTCCATATGTTTTTAAAATTTGTCACTCCTGTTGTTCGTTTACTTGATAAAGTCCTTGTTGGCCGAGACGTTACTGTATTTTGTCATTGTTTTTGTAATTTGTAAAACTACAGTACTTTGTGATTACATGTTTTGCCAATCAAATAGTTTTACTGCAGCCTCATCTATTTTGTGAATACTTTAAATCCTGCGCATTATGTAATAATTGCAATCTCGTCGCTTGACCATGTTGTCCACTCTTTGCCCTTTTTTTTATTCTGTCTGTACGCTGTATTCTTGTTCGATTTTTTTTTCATGAAACAATATGAAGCAGTCGTTCGATTGTTGACAGGGAATAAAATAGCAATTTGCTTAATCACTGCAGATAAGCTGCATTCAATCTCTGACAGTTTCATCCGTTTGTTATCTGCTTGTGTCGTCGTGTCCATTAATTACAGCTATGAACAATTTCTCAATTTGTTCTACATATGGCTTCAGTCGTGATGTTAGGGGTTACACTTATCCGTGAACTTCGACCTTTACACCATCGGCTTTGAGATACTTGGACTTTTACATATCTACATTCTAATTGTATTATATAAGGACGGTATTTGTAAGACACTAGAAAGAATACATGACTTCTTTATCTTCGCCTTTACAACATCATCATGTGTTGCATGATGCACGGCCAGTGCAGAGCTGCTAGTCTGTTCTCACCATGCATGAATGATAACAAACGCAAGAGAGCAGTTCTAATATATAGTTTGAAGCAGAAACTGTCATGAATATCAATGGCTATTTATTTTATCTTCCTCGACAAAAATACATGTCTGAAGTTCGTGAAAAAAAACCATTGATAAAATATTATGTTGTTTTACATAATATAATGTATATAATAAAGAGGAGAGATGATAAAACACATCCTTGCCGTACTCCTGATGTTACTGATATATTATATGATGATATGTATTCTAACATTCTAATACTATTTGAATATTTAGAATACATGATATATTATATGATGACATGTATTCTAAATATTTGATTGTCTATTTACTAGTAAACACGTTTCTGGTTGTTTTTGCTATAGAAACTCACAAGATGGTGAGAAAGTATCGAGTGTTTGCAAGTACACGAGAGTGATAAAGAAAGAGTATAAGGAGCGTACAGAAAAGTACAGAAAAGTACAGAAAAGTACAGAAAAGTACAGAAAAGTACAGAAAAGTACAGAGAAGTTCAGATCGTACAGAATTGGAAAAAATAATCAAGAAATCAACAGAAACATATAATCTTGGATGAATGAATGATGGAGAGAAAAACCTCAATAACAACAGAATAACACAGTGATATGTTGTACGGAGTGAATGGCATTACACAAAAAAGAGTTAGAGAGTGAAAAGATAAATTGTAGCGCATGAAGACGATGGATGAGAGAGAGGTGTGAGAGAGAGAGAGAGAGAGAGAGGAGAGAAAACAGGTTGAGAGAATGTTAAGTATGAAAATAAAAATATTTTTAAAGATTCACAACATAAAAAGATAATATATACTTAACAATATGGAGTAGAAAGGAATAGAAGAAAGTGAAAAGCAATATGGAAATTAAGAGATATAGTTGAAACATTGTACTCCAGCCTCTTACCTGTCTCTCAACTGCTTTTTTGTACTCTGTTCTCTTACCTGCCTCTCTGCTGCTTCTTTGCACTCTAGTCTCTTACCTGTCTCTCGCTGCTTCTTTGTACTCTGTTCTCTTACCTGTCTCTCAGCTGCTTTTTTGTACTCTGGTCTCTTACCTGTCTCTCAGCTGCTTCTTCTTCAGCATCTGCAAGATCTTGCTTCTGCTGTTCGTCGTAGGACATGGCTACGATGGCCAGGATCAAGTTGACGAGGTAGAATGATCCAAGAAGTATGACGATCACAAAGTACAGAAAGTGCGAAGAACCTTCTGCTCTTATAACCTGGTATTACGTCATGAAGAAATGAAAACTGCTACAATTATGTCACCGTAACAGTAACGTAAGAAATAACATACTTCTTCTTCTTTTGCCGTCACATTGCTATCAGGTTGTTGTCAAGTGTCGTGGTTTTTTGTTTTTGTCTTGCGCTGTTCTGCTGGCTTGGATGATTGCTATTTTTGCTCTTTGATAGGATTCTGCTATGCCATCTAACCATCATTTCGCGGTCTTCCTCTCGCCTTCTTTCCCGATGTTCTGTTGTAGAAGACTGTATACTGTGGAGTTTGGATGCATTCTTATTAAGTGGCCAAACCACTTCATTCCTTGTTTCTTAAAGTAATTCAAGCAAGGTTCTGTGCCATCTTTCTTTCTTATGCTGATGTTGGTGATTCTGTCTTTACTGGTGTTTATAATTATAACTAATTATAACAATTGTATACTATTTATTGTAAGATATAATTTAATAACAGATGGTTCTGGTGCTCACAAGGAAATGTCCCATATGTTCAATGACGGGAATAGCAAGCGAGTTACTAGAAGTTCTAGTCACGTGGACTAAACGTTGGTAAATAAACCTTGTCTTGTCTTATCCACATGTGCCGTGAAGCTGCGTGGAACGCTTCAGTTTTCTATCCTGTGTCAAATGTGTTGCATCTGTAGTTGTTAGTCTTTGATGTCGCAGGATATATGTGATAATATCTATCCACCTGGTTCTTGGTTTCCCTCAGGCTCTGCGACCGGGTTACCTGGTTGTTATAAGTGCGATCTGGTTTCAGTCTCATTAGGTGACCGAACTATTTTATCTGTTGCCTTCTAATATGTTGGATGCATGGTGTGCTTAGTCTCATTATGTGATGCATGGTGTGCTTCCAAGGAGATTTCTAATGTTCTCATGTTACAAATCATGTATCAATGCAGATCAATCAATTTGTGAAATATTGCCCGTGTGTTGCCGGGGTTCGCAAGGGGAGCAAAGAATAGTAACACTACAACCTACAAGGTATGTCGTAAGAGGTGACTGACGTAGTGACCCAAGGAAGCTACCCTAGTAAATAAAAAGCGTTGCATAAATCGGATGTGCTGACCTGCTTGCAGGCAGGCGCATAACTGGCACAAAGTACATTTGATCTTAGGCTCAGATCATATACAAATCACACAGAGTGGTTAACAAGTGGTCGATATGGAGCGTTCGAAGAAGAAGAAGAAGAAATATAATAATTCAGAATCAATCTTGATTTAGAGAGTCGTGTTCTGACTACTTGATCATCATTGGTTGAGTTCTAAATTACAATATGCTGTTTGTTGTTGATATTTATTTTAATGTGGCTGTAGCATTGTTCTTTTTCTTTCTACCAACCTCTAATAACAAAATGTGTACAAAGTTTCGTGCAAAACTCGTGTGTCCCATTCATCTTAAGCTCAGCCGTCACGGTCTAAACCAGCGTTTCCATAGGTAGGCGGAACCGCCCCCCAGTGGGCGCGAAACGTTCTAGAAGGCACGATAGTTGGTTCAGAAGAATTTGGGGTGGGGGTGTTCAGGCGATTAGGGTCGGTGGCTCCTTAAAGAAAAAATAAATAATAAATATATAAAATAAATTATTTTCTTGATTTTGCGATTGAATAATCATTTAAAATTTGAATTCTTTAATTAAATTAATCTTATATCCATTTTACACAATCTAATTTTTCATCAAACTATCTACTTCATGCATATAATCATTGGAGAATTGACCACGTATGACAGAAATATATATCAATTTTCTATTTCAAAGAGAAAATAGATAATGTATTTTGTTGGGGTAGGGAGGGGCTTTGGCAAACCGATATAGTGTGGAGAGGGGGCTTTGGCACATCGATATAGTGTGGAGGGGCTTTGGCAAACCGATATAGTGTGGAGAGGGGGCTTTGGCAAACCGATATAGTGTCGAGAGGGGTCGTACAGAGTTTATGTTGTGCAAACTGGGCGGTGATCGAAAAAGTTTGGTAATCTATGGTCCAAACACATTTAACTTCGTACTTTCGTTCTCTCACCATTTTTCTACATCTTATCTTTCTCTTTAATATTATCTTATTATTTTCTTTTTCTCCTTTTTACCTTTAATTCACATTATTTTTTGTTTTCTATCTTTTATTCAATCTCATCTCTATCTTTATTTCTCATTCTTTTTCTCTCTGTTACTTGCTTTACTTCTTCTCTCTCTATCTGATGTTTTTTTTTCATCTTTGTCTTTGTTCATTTACTTCCCCCATCCCTCTGTCTCTCTCTCTGTCCTCTTTGTCTAAATTTACAAATGTAGAAAATATTCAACATTTGATACAAACTAAACTGTTGATTCAAACTCAACAGATGGTACAAACTCAACATATGATACAAACTGAACAGATGATACAAACTGAACAGATGATACCAACTTAACATATGATGCAAACTCAACATATAATACAAACTCAACAGATGGTACAAACTCAACAGATGGTACAAACTCAACAGATGATACAAACTCAACAGATGATACAAACTCAACAGATAATACAAACTCAACAGATAATACAAACTCAACAGATGATACAAACTCAACAGATAATACAAACTCAACAGATGATACAAACTCAACAGATAATACAAACTCAACAGATAATACAAACTCAACAGATGGTACAAACTCAACAGATAATACAAACTCAACAGATGATACAAACTCAACAGATAATACAAACTCAACAGATGGTACAAACTCAACAGATGGTACAAACTCAACAGATGGTACAAACTCAACAGATGATACAAACTCAACAGATAATACAAACTCAACAGATGATACAAACTCAACAGATGATACACATTCAACAGAAGATACAAACTCACCAGATGATACAAACTCACCACATGATACAAACTCAACAGAATATACAAACTCAACAGATGATACAAACTCAACAGAATATACAAACTCAACAGATGATACAAACTCAACATTTGATCCAAACTCACCACATGATACAAACTCAACAGAATATACAAACTCAACAGAAGATACAAACTCACCAGATGGTACAAACTCTCCCAGAAATCTTGAGTCATAAGTCTGAACGCACACAATAGCGCCATCCCAAAATTGTCAAAACTTGTATAACCAAAATTTGGGTTGTCTCCAATATTCGGTAAACACTCATATATATTGGTACCATTTTTCAGTCCATTGTGCGTGGTATTTCCACACCTCCTGTTCAACATTAATACATTAAAATTATTAGAAAAATGAACAATCATAAACATTCAATTGATTGATTGATGGATTAACAGGATCATCATCATTGTACTTCGGTGAGTTACCATATGTTCTCTGATCTCTTTCTTACACAGGAATATCTCATCAGTAGTGCGCAAACTCCGTATCACCGGCGTGGGTTCCCGATGCAAGTTAGAAGATGGTAAAGATATTTTTGTAGGGATTTTATTTTTAAACTTTTAAAATGAATTTTGCCCGGGCAGCGGCTTTCCAGCCTGCTCTTCTCGATTCTGAACTGCCAAGCGTTCTTTTACGTGTTCAAATTTAACACGGAACCTACGTTTTATCGTTCGTCTCCGATAGGACTAGGAACTCGATCTCACCTACAATGAGATCGGGATCTTTGGAAAAATATCCAGATGGCTCCACTAGGAAGCGAACCTGGTCCCTTTGGTACATGAGATGAGCACCCAACCTCTACGTCACAGAGATCCCTTACAAACAGATGATACAAACGGACATCCATATATATTTGTGGACAGTTATTACAATAATACTAACATCCATATATATTTGTGGACAGTTATTACAATAATGCTAACATCCATATATATTTGTGGACAGTTATTACAATAATACTAACATCCATATATATTTGTGGACAGTTATTACAATAATACTAACATCCATATATATTTGTGGACAGTTATTACAATAATACTAACATCCATATATATTTGTGGACAGTTATTACAATAATACTAACATCCATATATATTTGTTGACAGTTATTACAATAATACTAACATCCATATATATTTGTTGACAGTTATTACAATAATACTAACATCCATATATATTTTATAGCACTTTTCACTTTTTTAGTTGCAATTAAAGACTAATTACTATCTTTATTGAGCCGTTTAGTTGCAAAAGTAAACTTTAATTACACTCGGATTATCCGAAATGAGTTAATTCTTATTTTTCATGTTTATTGGCCTACACGCTCTGATATAACCAATAAAAGGTTCGTCTTAGGTTGAAAGAAGTGTGCCTCGGCTTAAGGAGGCTTTAATCCATTGCATACCCAACAAACAAAAGAAACAAAAGAAAATGTGACGTTTCTCCATGTTGTTGTTCCTTTAATCTCGTTTAATCTAAGAAATGAATGGTTATATATAGTTACTTACCCAGCTCCAAATCCATCACCACATACATCGTACTCGTTAAAGTTATCTAGTTTCCAGTTTTCTGAGAAAGTGAAAGAAAATTTGTAACTATATACAAACATTTGATCATATTGTGAATCTAGTTCATCATCATCAAGTAGCTTGTCCCTTCCGAAACTTGACTCCAATGAGCAGGGTCGTGCGGTATATTTTCTCACTATAATGTCTTTGAAATGCCGCCCCTTCAATATTTTCTCTTTAAAATAACCTTCAATTGTGATTTTGAGTTCGCTGCTTATGCCGCCCCGTACGATCACGCCTGATGTGGCCGCCTCTCTGTATCATAGCAAGGCACAGCCATGCCATGACAGCAGTCCTGAAAAACTCTCTGTTCTGTGCAAGTTGACCCGTGTCAGCAGCAGTTATTCTCAGATCGTCAATGACATCTTGCACTCATCATCTTCTAGGTCTTCCTCTCATTCTTCTTCTAGGCATCATTCCCTCCAAAATGATCTTCTCTAGGCACTCATGTCGTTTTATGTATCTGAAATATTTAATTTTCCTTGATTTTATGTTCTTTAATATCTTGTTACAATCTTTAGAATTTGATTACAATGAGATAGTTGGGTTGACTGGTATCGTATATTGTTTGATTATGATGTCGCCATTGTATTTCAGTTTGTCACGGAGACAGTCTTGTTATATGAAAGTGAGACATATTGTTTCATAGATTTTTGTTATTCCCACACCTAAATGCAGAGCCGCGGTAGCGTAGTTGTTAGTGAAATCGCTTCTCAAGGCTGGTGGTCTGGGTTCAGTTCCCGCAGTGCGCGGGGAATTTTTCCCGACCGCGACGGCTTTTAGGTCGACCCAGCCTCAACTGGGTACCAGACATGCTCTGGGAAAGTAAAGGCGGCCGGCGTGATGCTGACCACATCACCCATCGTGTGCCGACGGTCAATGAAAAATACAAGCCTAACACTGTATTGACCTATATACCACGAGGTATGAAAGGGTTCCTTTACTCTTTTACTTATACACCTAAATGCACGTTTTCAAACAATGTTTTTGATATGAAAAAATGAAAATCGTGGCATATTCTTTACATGACGTAGCCATCAACCACAGTAAACGAGTCGTTGATTTTCTAGGCACCTCTTATACGTTCAGTAGTTTGCCATTGCTTTCTGAACGGTGAGGTCTATTTTATCTTTCGCAAAAATTCCACCGAAATTAATTTGCTTCCAAACTGCCCACCGTGGAGTTTGAACCAGGTACGCTTGGGCTGTGATCGAGCTCACTACCGCTTAAGCTACAGACGCCCACGTTTTTGTTATACCCACACCTAAACGTTTTCAAACGACTTTTTAAAATATAAAATTGTTTAATGGAGAATGTTCGAACAGATTATGTTGTAAATATTTGTATGTTTATCACCAGAGCACACTTTCCAATGAATTTTACCTGAGTAGCGGTTATTCAGCTAGTTCTTCTTGATTTTGAACTGCAGAGTGTTACAAGAATGGACAGAATAACGAATACTAGCATCAGAGAAAGGGTTGGAACAAGACCGTACTTGAATTATATAGCGAAACAGAGAATGAAGTAGTTTGGCTACTTAGTAAGAATTCGAACAGACCAAACAGCCTATGAATCTTTCCACAACAGAATATCAGGAAGGAAGGCGAGAGAAAGACAGAGGACAAGGTGGATAGATAACGTAGTTGAATTCTGCCAGGGACTAAGAAAACCATCATACAAGTCACCAGAGAAGCGCAAGACAAATACATGAAACTACGACACTGGGTTAACAACCCGGTAATAATGTGCTGACAAAAGAAGTCACCAGAGAAGCGCAAGACAAATACATGAAACTACGACACTGGGTTAACAACCCGGTAATAATGTGCTGACAACACAAGTCACCAGAGAAGAGCAAGACAAATGCATTAAACAACGACACTGGGTTAACAACCTGGTAATAATGTGCTGACAATACAAGTCACCAGAGAAGCGCAAGACAAATGCATTAAACTACGACATTGGGTTAACAACCGGGGTAATAGTGTGCTTACAAAAGAAGAAGAAGAAACGGTTCTTTTACGTGCTCAACTTGAACACGGGACCTACGTTTCATCGTCCGTCTCCGATTGAACTAGGAGCTCGATCACCTACTCTGAGATCAGAGATCTCTGAAAAAATATCCCGACAACTCGACGTGGGAACGAACCAAATACCTTCGAAACGAGAGGCGAGCACTAGTTACTGGTCAAAGACTTATGTATTGCTGAATAATCAAAACATCTCATTTCTTTCTATTTTCTGTTGTCAACGGTGTTCTCTCACCTTTAGTCCATTGGAAGTCATATATCTCCTGCTTAGTGGCGTTTTCTCCAATAAATAACCTGTAGTTCTTGACACACTTATTTCTGAGGGCCCCAGAGTACAGCTGCATGCCGACAAGGGCGAAGATTGACAGCACAAACACAGTTAAAATCATAACGTCACGCAAGCGACGGACTGCTACAAGTAATGCACCAACGATAGTCTTCAGACCTGGGGAAGAAATAATAATGAGAACAATTACAAATAGAATGATAATTTGGAACATGAAAAATTATATAATGAGGAACATGACATGTTAATTAGTAGAAATAAATATTAATGAGGAACATGACAAGTAGATTTAGTAGAAATAAATATTAATGAGGAACATGACAGGTAGATTTAGTAGAAATAAATATTAATGAGGAACATGACAAGTAGATTTAGAAGAAATAAATATTAATGAGGAACATGACAAGTAGATTTAGAAGAAATAAATATTAATGAGGAACATGACAAGTAGATTTAGAAGAAATAAATATTAATGAGGAACATGACATGTAGATTAGTAGAAATAAATATTAATGAGGAACATGACAAGTAGATTTAGTAGAAATAAATATTAATGAGGAACATGACAAGTAGATTAGTAGAAATAAATATTAATGAGGAACATGACAAGTAGATTAGTAGAAATAAATATTAATGAGGAACATGACAAGTAGATTAGTAGAAATAAATATTAATGAGGAACATGACAAGTAGATTAGTAGAAATAAATATTAATGAGGAACATGACAAGTAGATTAGTAGAAATAAATATTAATGAGGAACATGACAAGTAGATTTAGAAGAAATAAATATTAATGAGGAACATGACAAGTAGATTTAGAAGAAATAAATATTAATGAGGAACATGACAAGTAGATTAGTAGAAATAAATATTAATGAGGAACATGACAAGTAGATTTAGAAGAAATAAATATTAATGAGGAACATGACAAGTAGATTAGTAGAAATAAATATTAATAAGGAACATGACATGTAGATTAGTAGAAATATATATTAATGAGGAACATGACAAGTAGATTAGTAGAAATAAATATTAATGAGGAACATGACAAGTAGATTTAGAAGAAATAAATATTAATGAGGAATATGACAAGTAGATTTAGAAGAAATAAATATTAATGAGGAACATGAAAAGTAGATTTAGTAGAAATAAATATTAATGAGGAACATGACAAGTAGATTTAGTAGAAATAAATATTAATGAGGAACATGACATGTAGATTAGTAGAAATAAATATTAATGAGGAACTTGACAGGTAGATTAGTAGAAATAAATATTAATGAGGAACTTGACAGGTAGATTAGTAGAAATAAATATTAATGAGGAACATGACAGGTAGATTTAGTAGAAATAAATATTAATGAGGAACATGACAGGTAGATTTAGTAGAAATAAATATTAATGAGGAACATGACAAGTAGATTAGTAGAAATAAATATTAATGAGAAACTTGGTAGGTAGATTTAGTAGGAAGAAATGATAATAATAATAATATGAAAGTCCTACTAGTAATTGATAATATATGTCTTGGGTTCGGAAGGTCGTGTTTTCAAATCCGAACCGCGCAGTTATGTTCACAAGTGTATTTTTTCCTAGACACGTGCCACTTATGTGAAGAGGGACTCAGCTGTATGGTGTTAAACCCGGTGCAATGAAATCAATCCTTCGGCTTTAGAACGTTTTCCTATTCTCTGTTTTCATATTTTCTAGTTAATATATCTTTCTATTTATAATGGCTTAATTAACCACTTAGCCACTGAGACCCACCGGAGAATATGAAGAAACAATTCAATGAAATGATAAGTAGATTAGCTGGAAACACGTAACTGAAAATGGGTTAGTAGGAAGGAAGTCGTTAAATGAGAGAACAAGTAGATTAACAACGAACAATGTCAATCAATCAAGTCCCATGCCTGCCGGTGTAGGCGATCATGCCTCTCCACAACTCTCTCTCCTTGGTGGAGTTAAGGCGGGAGACCCACCCAGAACAATGGTTGTCTTTTTAGACATTAACAGAAAAAAACTAACAAACATATCATACAATTTGGCCACATGTTGCGAAAGACATGTTTTTGATGATAAACAACGTTTTAGTGTGTGCACTGTAATTATTTATTTAAAATATATTTAATTTTCTTGAAAATATATTGTACCCCCACCCCCACCCCCACTCTTTTCATCTGGCTGGGAATGAATTTAACTAACATAAGAAGTGCAAAAATGCCAAACTAGCATATGATGTACATGTCACCCATAATTTATATCATGAACCTCCACTTTTTGTCTAAACTGTATATAAGCAGAGATCTGTTCTAATTTATATCATGAACCTCCACTTTTTGTCTAAACTGTATATAAGCAGAGATCTGTTCTAATTTATATCATGAACCTCCACTTTTTGTCCAAACTGTATATAAGCAGAGATCTGTTCTAATTTATATCATGAACCTCCACTTTTTGTCCAAACTGTATATAAGCAGAGATCTGTTCTAATTTATATCATGAACTTCCACTTTTTGTCCAAATTGTATATAAGCAGAGATCTGTTCTAATTTATATCATGAACCTCCACTTTTTGTCCAAACTGTATATAAGCAGAGATCTGTTCTAATTTATATCATGAACCTCCACTTTTTGTCCAAACTGTATATAAGCAGAGATCTGTTCTAATTTATAATTTAAAAAAAAATTTTGGGAAAGGGTTATATTGCAAAAGCCATATCTACAAAAACCAACTGGGTTAGACATTTTTGGGAAGTTCACGCTATAACTATGGGTGATATATGCTAGCCCGGCATTCTTTGTACGTCATATGCTAGTCTGACATTCTTTGTACATCATATGCTAGCCTGGCATTCTTTGTACATCATATGCTAGCCTGGCATTCTTTGTACATCATATGCTAGCCTGGCATTCTTTGTACATCATATGCTAGCCTGGCATTCTTTGTACATCATATGCTAGTCTGACATTCTTTGTACATCATATGCTAGCCTGGCATTCTTTGTACATCATATGCTAGCCTGGCATTCTTTGTACGTCTTATGTTAGTGAAATCTACTCCCCGATTAAAAGGATGGGGGTAGGGGAAGTTTAAATATATTTTCAAGAAAATAACATATTTTTAAAATAAATAAAAACAATGCATACACTAAACGTTGTTTATCATCAAAAACATGTCTTTCGTAACATGTGGCTAAATTGTATGACAATATGATTGTTAGGTTTTTTTTTCTGTTAAGTTTAATAAAAGACAACCCTTATTCTCCCGACTTAATCAGTTCTGACGTCGATCTTTAGTCGAACCACGATGTCAGACCATACAACATCTTCTCCCTCTATCTCTCCTTCCCTGAATTTTACCTGTTGTCAACAAATGTTCTAAACCTTCTCTACGCATTATATGTCTAAAGAAGTTAGATTGTCTGATTTTTATTCTTTTGATAAGGTTTCTTTGTTTATGAAAGAACTAGACCAGTAGGAAATGGTTGCAAATGAAATGAAAGGAGAATTATAATTATATGACAATTAAATGAGAGAAATGTTATTATAATTGTATTTGTAAGAAACAATTAGTTTAATTTTAGCTTAGTCGTCGGATCGCCACTGTCACTCAAAACCAATTAGTTCATAAGTGTTCCGATAATTTCTTCAGTGTGTCTCTCAGAATGTGGCAACTAACGACACCGGTTCTCTGTTGGTTTACTATTTTTCTTTGGCTGCCAGTATAGTGCTCTTGTCTAGCTAAACAACATTTGACTTGGAATTCTTACAGTCTGGTTAGAGTTGTAGATTCACTAGTATTAGTTGAACTATTTACACCTCGAAGAAAGAATTAAATAAGATAAATATATTTCTAATACTAGAACATAAACTCTGACCTGGCATAACAGAAATTGTCTTGAGTGCTCTTAGGACACGGAATGTTCTCAGGGGTGTGAAGTTTCCCAGGTTCACCGTCTTCGTCATGTATCTGAAATAAATCAACATCCAGATGAAATACGAATTGTAGCACGTTAATTCCAGGGGGCTACAAAGTAATACATAAATAAATGTAACGATGATCTATTGCAAATCGAATTATTCACTGAAAACGATCAGTATCCTTCAGTGGATACTAGCACACTGTGGCATCACAGGAAACAGAAGGGCTGACACACTTCCAAGGGCTGGAGGGGGCAAACACCATCCAACACAAAGCTATACAGAAGAAAAGACTCTCCTGAAACAGACCAGTAAAATGATGTGGAGAATAACAAACGGATGATACAACACAGAGCATGACAATATAAATACACTAAACAACAATGCGCAGACCACAGTCTTCAGACTTTGAACGGTACACTGCAGTCTCAGAGCACACTTCCACAGAATGCGTCTCAGGGATTCGGCTGCTTGAACCCGTCGAGCACCAAAGCAGTTCTAAGAGCACATCCTAAAAGACTGCATCAGTATGAGCAGTATGGGAATGGAAATCTGGCCAACAGAAATAACGCTTCAGAACAAACTATGGGGGCGGTGAAGACTTCAAACGCACCGCCCTGTTTATGAAACATACCGGAACAGTTGCATAGCAGAGGTTGATGGAGCGGTGAAGACTTCAAACCCACAACCCTGTTTATGAAACATACCGGAGCAGTTGCATAGCAGAGGTTGATCGTAGAAGATGAGAAACTATCACGTGGAAGACTGCAGTAAAACTTAGTAAAGTAGCGAAACACGTATCAACAAAGTACTTTAGTTTTACAAAAATACAACCAAAAAAATCAGTGACAATATACAGCAACGTTTCCACCAAAAGGCCTTTATCAAGCAAACAACAGGAGTGACGAATTAAAAAAAAACACTACATATGTACGACTACATACGGAGACATTCAAACGTTCCTAATGAAAATCTGGGAATAAAAACGAATAGCGAAATAAATGTAACACACAAAAAAACACACACAAAACTAGACGTAGAAAAGAAAGAAAATGAGAAGAGGGCTGACTTCAAGTAATGAATAGCACTCACACACATATTCACACACATATTCACACACATATTCACACACATACGTACATACGCAAACGTATATGACACTTACGCAATGGTTATGACGCAGAAGTCCAGCCAGTTCCATGGATCTCGTAGGTATGTAAAAGGCTTGAGAACGAATCCTCGGCTCAAGGTTTTCATGCACGCCTCCACTGTGTAAACACCCAGGAAGATGTCCCTGTAAATACACCGAGGTCAAATCTTCATTCTGGGCACCTGATAACATTGACCCCCACATACTAAAAATGTTAAAAGAACACACGTCATAACATTCATTAAGAGCGACATTTGTATTGCCACGTTCCACAGGGAACGGAAAGGAAAAATATCAAGTTAATACAGACTGGCTCTATTTGTTATTTTAACATCTTGTGAGATTAATTATGTAACTGATTTGTATGCATGAATAATTAAGAGCGATGCGAACAGGAACGATGATGCTGATCTCTAGTGTTATAATTAGTAACATTAGGCACATTAGAGAGTGCCAGGCACTAGTTAGTTATACCAGAAACTTGATGATTACATCAGTAGATATTAAAGAGTGCCAGACAATAGTTAGTTATGTCATGAACTTGTTCGTTACATCTGTAGGCATTAAAGAGTGCCAGACAATAGTTAGTTATGTAAGGAAATTATCATTACATCTGCAGACAGTAGAGAATGTCTGGCACTAGTTAGTTATACCAGGAACTTGATCATCTCATTAGTAGACATTAGAGAGTGCCTGACACTAGTTAGTTATGTCATGAACTTGATCATCTCATTAGTAGACATTAGAGAGTGCCTGGCACTAGTTAGTTATGTCATGAACTTGATCATCTCATTAGTAGACATTAGAGAGTGCCTGACACTAGTTAGTTATGTCATGAACTTGATCATCTGATTAGTAGACATTAGAGAGTGCCTGGCACTAGTTAGTTATGCCATGAACTTGATCATCTCATTAGTAGACATTAGAGAGTGTCTGGCACTAGTTAGTTATGTCATGAACTTGATCATCTCATTAGTAGACATTAGAGAGTGTCAGACATTATCAATGTGCCCCCACTTTAATGTCTTTCCAAACAAATGTAAAACCCATCACTGAAATGTTTCACTTGTTTACTGTTAACTTTCATTTCGAGTTAATATCTATATTCATTCTGTTTTTGATGTCCACAATTTCCTGATATAAAAAATAAAAAATACACAATTATATGTTTGAAAGTTCCTTGTCTGGAAACAAGAATGTATTTCTTGTACTTCAACAACAACCAATCTTCAAATTGAAGTTTTTAAGTGCCACAGTTGTCTCGTGAACTTTGCACTTTGTAACCGACATCTCAAGTGTTCCTATATTACACATGAATATCACCCTCTGAACTTTCCCTGTTTTGTGTAGATTTCTCAATGAGACATATCTAGCTATCTGTCTTCCAGCCAATTTGAATAAAAGAATTTGATTCGATTTTTTCTATAACCTTTCCAATGTATTAGATTTTTGGTAACAATATTCCATTCCACTGAAAAGATTGCAAACATTATGAAAATAGTATTGGTGATTTGGGCGCATGTGTGTTGTCAGGGCTCGGAAAGGGAGCAAAGAATAGTAACACTGCCACCTACAAGGCATGTTGTAAGAGGCGACTGAGGTAGGGCCTAGGAAGCTACCTTAGTAAATAAAAAGCGTCGCAGAAATTGGATGTGCTGGCCTACTTGTAGGCGCATAACTGGCACAACATACAGTCGCTCTTAGGCTCGGATCACATACAAATCACAAAGAGTGATTTAACAAGTGGTGGTTGATATGGAGCGTTCGAGGAAGAAGAAGGGGATATGGGAAGACATTCTGAGAATTTGATACAGTTCCTAGAACTGATATGGATTCAACTTTAGTGTGTATGTAACATCGAAACAGGTAAAAACAAATTACTATAGTTTTACAAAGTACAAAAACGATATACAGCGATGTTTTGACCAAAAAGCCTTTATCAAGAAAAGGATAGAACAGAAGCAAAGAAATTCAGACTTCCTATACGGTAGACATAACATATACAGTCAGACAATAAATCGCTAACGTCACTAAACTGTGTGTCTATGCAAATCTAATTAGTCGTGTTTAGAATGTGTTGTATTTTACCAATGTGTAAAGGCAGTGGAAATACGTATATGTGCTTTGGAATATAAGTGTTACAGAAGAGTTATCCGTATATCATGGACATAGAAGAGAACAAATAGATCTATCCGGAAAGAACATGAAAAACAAAGACAACTGGCTTATGCTTCAAATAAGAAAGAGAAAATGGAGGTATCTTGGACATATAATAAGACATAAAGAGCTGGAGAAGACCATCATGGAAGGAGGCATACTGGCAAAGAGAAGAAGAGGAAGACCACGAAAAAGATGGACTCTCTACTTGATGGATGTAACTGTTGGTTTGAACGTGACGGCTGCAGAGGCGGGACATCTGACCTATGAGAGAGAAATTCCGGAGGACTGTTAGAGTGGCAAAGTTCTGCTAAAGGACAAGCTCTGTGATGATGATGTAAAGCTCTCTAGTCTATCAGTTTCTGTTGACTGTTCAGAAATGTGTATAACATGTATTAAAAAATATGCACATTATCGTCTTCATCTTCTGCATATACGGCTGCAAATATCGAGCACAGGCTGCTTGTTCTCCTATGCCAAGCGCTGGTTCTTTGAACATGCAGTAGCCATGCTTACTATTAGCTTTCTTTATTTTGTTCTTTTCTGCTTTTTGCCGTTAGCCGTAGCAGGTTTAACTGATGATCGGTTTCCGAGATAGTGCACACACAGTCGCTTGATAAGCTGTGGTTTTGTGGAGTTTTAAGATTGTAACTCCATCAATCCATCTATTTCTTGGTCTGCCCCTTCATCCGCTGTTAGTAAGAACGGAAATTGAACGATTGGAGAAAATACATGCTAAATCTACTTTCATCTTCGTCTTTTATCAAAAACATATAGTAAGTATATATATATATGTACACGCACACACACACAGGGAATACAGCATGATACTTAACGCAGTCCAGTGGTGTAATGTAAATAGAATACACGGACATGAATACCCGAATTGCCTGAGTGGTTACCGGTGCCCAAATTGGGGTATAAAGAATAGAACCACTGTTACCTGCCACGCATTTCGTAAGAGGCGACTAAGGAGGTTGGGCCTGGGGCTAGCTACCACACACCGTAAAGAACACTAGATGGCTACAGAACGGAGGACGAACCGAGTAAACGCTGGCTGAAACCGGACACATCGCAGCAGGATAAGCACCAGAGCTTCAAATGGTGCTGAAGATGTGACGTAAAACACACCAATGCTAAGACTGCATGAATCAGATTTCCACACGAATATAATTTATGGGGAGATCTGGTATATCAGTCTGGGCGGTAATCGTGAGAGAGAGAGAGACGAATACACACATACTCGCACACAAATATACACACACTCACACAAGTTGAAAAGTCCAATACTTACTCCACATAGCCTGGCTGTGCAATAGAAGTGATAGTCATCATAATACAGTTGGCTAAAATTGTGAACATCACAAGCAAGCTAAAAATAGTTCATCAAGTTAAAGAGAAAAACAATGGAAATCTTTTAACGTATACATAAGAAATCATTTGATGTTTAAATAAGAACATGAACTCTTGATTTTATGTGAAGCTTGAGATAGTTGCTAAGTTAACAGTTATCTTCTCATAATTAACGCGGATAGTTAATGAGCTACTGTATTGATTTAGTGATTGGTGCCCGTCTGCCCAGCGTGTTCGTAGAGCGTTGGACTACGGGTGACTATCCCTCTGTGTGTGCGGGTTCAATTCCGCGAGATGGTAGAAAAGCCACAGATTCCCCAGATTTACGGTGTTCGTGGCACCGAACCGAAGGTTTACGATGTCCATGGCACCGAGCCGAAGAGCTGAAAAGCTCAAGTGCTTCTGGATCGGAAAAAATAATAATTTAGTGACTGATTGATTGATTGAACTATGATCATTGCACTTCGGTGAATAATCATGTGTGCTTCGTTCACTTACTTACACAGGAAAAACTCAGCGGTAGGGCACAGATTTCGTAGCAACTGCGAGGTTCCCCCAATGTAATGTGTTTGAAGATAGTAAAAGTTTTTATATGTGTTTTATTTAAAAAAACTTGTTCATGAATTTTGCACGGGCAGCATCTTTGCAGTCTACTCTTATCGATTGTCAGTTCACACAGTTTCTTTTACGTCCTTAACGTGAACACTGGGAATACGTTTTATTATTCTCTCCTATAGGACTAGGAACTCGATCTCACCTACATTGAGATAAGGAATCTCTGGTAAAAATGTTGTTTGCTCTATGCGGGGAGCTAGGGCAAGCACGTCGCTTCTAATCCTCAGAAACCACATATAACAACTAAAGTTGTTGGTTACTGAAATGACTTCAGCCAAGTTTTGATGGCACACTCATAGGTGCTCAGTTTTCCCAGGCGGATATCGAAGACAATGCATAGTGATGCTTTCTATTGATTGATTGATTGATAGGACCATCATCATTGCACTTCGGTGAGTAGCCATGTGTGCTCCGATCTCTTTCTTACACAGGAGGATCTCAGCTGAAGTACATGAGAGCTCAGTAGCACCGGCGAGGTTTCCCGATGTAATTTTGAAGATGGTGAAGATATTTTTGGAAGAATTCAATTTTGAATCTTTTTTTTTTTGAATCAATTTTGCCCGGGCATCAGCTTCCCAGCATGCTTTTCTCGATTTTGAACTGTCAAGGGTTATTTTACACGCTCAAATTGAACACGGGACCTACGTCTTATCGTCCGTCTCCGATAGAACTAGGAACTCGATCTCAACTACACTGTATCAGGGATCCCTGAAAAAATATCCAGATGGCTCCACGAGGGAGCGAACCCGGTACCTATAGCACGAGAGACGAGCGCCTAACCTCTATGCTACAGAGACACCCCAAGAGAGACCACAGAGATACTTTCTATTAGCGTAAGTAATAATACATGTTCACAAGTTCAACTTCTTCTCATTGATCGCAAACAACAAAATGCCTTGATCTTGCTTATATTTATAGCATCTTCCACAACAGATTTCTTTTGTTTCCGTTCTGCGACCTTTTTATGAATTGTTTCCTATGTCAGGCCACAATTTTTCAACTTTATTTCCATTCTTCTTCTCCCTGTTTCCGTTAGACGTCAAAGTTTTCTTTGCCCTTCTGTTGTTCATCGGAGAGTTTTCCTAGTCAGTGTCAAAGATCATACTTGGTTCTTGGTTATCCTTAGCAGGAGGCCTAGCCTTTTATCTGCTAAAGACGTACATATACGTTTTGCCCAATCTCTTCTAAAGACGCATTAACACGTCTGTTATTATCTCTCCTCTGTGGGCTAAAGACGTGTTAACACTTTATACATTGCTACTGTCACTGCTATAAGCGTACATTCACTTTGGTGATCTAGAAACAAAGAGTAGCTATTTTTAGCTCAGCCCTCGAAAAGTATGTAGCAGCGAAAGGGTTAAAAATGAAAAAAAAAATTATTGAGCGTCTCCGTTTCCACTATTATTCACCAGATTGCCTTTGACCTTTCTCTCTTCGCTTTCCCTTCGGAGTCCACTGTATAGTCGTTTATTGAATGTCTTTTGGGTCACTTCTGAGCATGTACCTTTTTCAGCTCCAATATCAAGGTGTCTTTGTGGTGTAGAGGCTAGGTTCTCGTCTCTCGTGCTAAAGGTATCGGGTTCGCTCCCTCGTGGAGCCATCTGGATATTTTTCTAGAGATCCCTGATTTCAGTGTAGGTGAGATCGAGTTTCTAGTTCTATCGGAGACGGACGATAAGACGTAGGTCGCGTGTTCAATTTGAGCGTGTAAAATAACCCTTGACAGTTCAAAAGCTAGAAAAGCATGCTGGAAAGCTGATGCCCGGGCAGAATTCATTAGAAAAAAAGATTCAAAATAAAATTCCTCCAAAAATATCTTCTTCATCTTCAAAATTCTAGATAACTAGGCCAGACAACCGGCTGTGGGTTTCCTGACCTAGAGCAGCAAAAGGGGTCGGAAAATATAGATGTTTGATAGAACACTGCAAGCTTTTTGCAATTTTACTCAATTCTGTGAGTCTATGGTTATTTATTGGTAAAAATATTCATAATATTGATATTCCTTGTTGTTAAACTTAACTTGTTGCATAATATAACTTCGAGTTAGCATTTTGTGTTGATTTTAAAATGAATTCGTCTATATACACCAATACTGGAATGCGAGGTCACGTGGTGTAGTTGGGGTCTGATTTCCCATAATTCTCACCCGAGTCCGAAGGCCTATAAGTTTATAGTTGGCTCTAACCTGGCCCACTGTTTATTGTTACCCGACGTAAGATACTGACAGTTTAAATTACGACTTAGGAAATACGTTCTCGCCAATGTCGTCAATGTTCTTTGCGATCGCTATTTTTGATGATTAGACCGTTAGACGAGTTCTTATGATGAAGTCGACTGTTGTCTGGAGCCAATGTAGTTTTGAATGTAGTGTTGAGTTTTAGGGTCATCACTACTATCTAGGGAGGTCATACAGGGAACAGTCTTGCAGGACATGTTCTGTGGTTTGGTCAGCACTGCCACAGGGACATGGAGTGGATGGGACAGTCGTAGCCTGTGTAGGTGTTTGTTCAGTCTGTTATGTCCTATCCTGAGTCGGAAGATGATATTCTGTCCTCGTCTGTCGAGTGTGTGGGAGTCATCGTTGGGTGGTTTAGGTTCTTTCCTAATGTCTACGATAGCTCTAGAAATAAGAGCCAATGTCTAATAGTCTATGTATTCCAAATGACCAATAAGGTTATTGTACCAACACCAAATTTCGTTCAGACGAAAATTCAGGAAGCGGCCATTAATTTGAGAATGGAACAGTTTTGTTTGAGTAACCATTGATTCAATATTCTCCAAATTGCAGTAACCATAGATGCGTCATCAAAATTACAATATAGTTGCGTCATCAATTGTCGTGTCCTCACGCAACAGGTGGTCGCTAAGCAATTAAAAATAGCTGCGTCATCAGTTTTTGTGTTCTCATTCAACTGTTTGTCGCTAAGCAATATAAATATATGCGTCATCAATTGTTGTGTTGTCATTCAACAAGTGGCTGCTAAGCAACTGCACTGTATCCTCAGTAGACACCATGATGTACCATCAACAATAGTTCTGTTCAGACTACCGCTCAAACTAAAGGAACACATTCAAATAAATGTTTCATACAATCTTTTGCCTGTCTCCACAACATTCTCAACTGTTCTCTTCTCACAACTAAACAAAAGTGGAGAACATCGATGGAAAAATTGCTTGTTTCGCAAAAGACAAAGAAGCAATTTCCATTTTCTAGCTGCTGTGACGTAATTGTATGATCTCTGTTATTTGTCGGGAAAGTAATGAGCAAACTAATATATTGTGTACATATTAATTTTAAAGTAGCTCATTTGTACAAGTGTTTGTATATTAACGATGGAATATAACTTAATTTAAAATTATCAGTTGAATAAAAGTAATTTTAAATTGATCGATTTATGCAAGTAATTTATAATTTACCGATTTATGCAAGTAATTTTATATTTACCGAGTTATACCATTTATAATTAGTCGACAAATACCAGTGATTTTATATTAAATAATTTCTTTATATATAAAATAAACTAGAACTGGTGAAACAGATAAAGGATATGGATGTACTAGAATATATATGGATATTCGACGAATGGGATTGAATGGAGACAACAAGAAGATGGCATTGGTTGCGCTGAATCGGAAGACGTTTTTGTCCTTGTTGATAACGACGAATGTCTGTTTGGAAGAAAATATGTCGTTAAATTAGAATATATATTTATATATGTAGTTTATGTAAAATATGTGTATATATACATATATATGTAGATTATGTAAAAATAGTATCATCAATCATCATCAAGTTGATGGTCACTTCCCGGGAACTTGCTCCCATGACAGCAGTCCAGAAAAACTCTCTATTCTGCGCAAGTTGACCGGCGTCAGCAGCAGTCATTCTCAGATCCTCAGATTCTCAGTTTAGTCGTCGGATCATCATCACTGCACATCGAATCAATTAGTCCATAAATGCTCCGATCTACTTCTCAGTATGTCTCTCAGCGTGTGACGACTAGCGACACCGGTTCTTTGTTGGTTTACTATTCTTCTCTGGCTACCAGTATAGTGTTCTTGTCTAGCTAAACCACATTCGACTTGGAATTCTTGCAATCTGGTTAGTGTTGTAGATTCACTACTATTACTTGAATCATGTGCACGTCCTCTCTCTCTTAGGGTATTTATAGTATCAGCCTGGTCTGCATTAAAGTATTGATTAATACGTATTAGAGTGATACTTATATCAGACATTGTAAACACAAAACCTTTCAGAGATAACTATTATTTTTTCTACAAACAACTGTGGTTATAACTCAGTAGTATTAGAGTGATACTTATATCAGACATTGTAAATACAAAACCTTTCAGAGATAACTATTATTTTTTCATAAAACAACTGTGGTTATAACTCAGTAGTATTAGAGTGATACTTATATCAGACATTGTAAATACAAAACCTTTCAGAGATAACTATTATTATTTCATAAAACAACTGTGGTTATAACTCAGTAGCACTCATGTTATTCTATTCATTTCCTAAATTTACTGAGAGAGACGATAAATATTTGACACAATTCCATGGAAGAGATTGAACGAAGGTGAGATGGAGAAATTGCGTGCATGTCCTATGTTAAGAATAACGGTACGAGAAAAATATAATTATAATATTAATATTCCTGATCGCTGGTTTACACTTTCCATTGTCTGGAGTTTTCTGTGACGTAGATGTTAGGTGTTCGCCGATAAGTCATACAGATAAGTGTTCTATTATTCAGAACAAACAGTAACACAAATGTTCCATTGCCTAGATCAACGAGTCAGATAACCGAGCTTTTATTCAGTGAGCTCAGTTAGAGAACTATTCTATTATCTGGTCAAACAGTTACAACTCTGTGTAGACCAAACAATAGAGCAATTACTCAATTGTCTAGTTCAGTTTGTCAAACAGTTAGTTCTTCGATTACGTCAGTCACACAGTCAGATACTCTACGTCTAGAACAATCAGTCAGTTAATCCTTTGTTACATACAGTCTGGTCAGCGAACGTTTGTTCAAGGAAGACAAAGTAATTAATATTGCATCCATCTTAGAGAAGTTAAAGACTTTACATATCTAGATATCATTATTTTAACAAATGGAAGAGAAACTAACGAAATCCAACATAGATGCAATAAAGCAAACCAAATCATAAAGCAAATGGCACCAATTTTGAAATATAAGCCAGTCACAATGAACACTAAAAGAGCATTGTACAACACGACCTTTCTTCCAACATTATCCTATCAGTGTCTAACCTGGATGTTGATATCAAACGATAGAAGAAAACTAGTTACGACAGAGATGAAAGTGCCTACACAGAATGCTGGGAGTACCAAGAAGAGACCTGTGTAGACATGAAGGTATTATAATAAGCGAACTTTATAAAAAAACCGTCAAATTAAATGGTTCACCACATATGCAATTTACCATCATACCAGAAGATCATATGAAGATCATACCAGTAGCTAAGTCATTGATCAGTTCGAGGTGGTATTATGATGGCAAACTGATGGTATGCAGTGACTTCAATTAGTTTAAATATGAAGATCACACCAGTAGCTAAGTCATTGATCAGTTCGAGGTGGTATTATGATGGCAAACTGATGGTATGCAGTGACTTCAATTTGTTTGAATATGAAGATCATACCAGTAGCTAAATCATTGATCAGTTCGAGGTGGTATTATGATGGCAAACTGATGGTATGCAGTGACTTCAATTAGTTTGAATATGAAGATCATACCAGTAGCTAAATCATTGATCAGGCTGGAGACACAGATATTTACCCAATCATATTTTTTTCTTCATTAACTCAATGAGTATGCTCAGGAAGATCGAGACGAGCTGTTCTTGAAGACAATGGTTAATTAACCCTCTCACGATTGTGTCCACTGTAACGTTTTATAGCTACACAAACGTGTTTTGTGACCTCTGATGCATGCAGTTTACTGCTAAGGACTTGCTATGGACCACAGTCTATTGCCAGAGTGGTAAATTAACCTGTACTTCTACTGTGTAGTCATAATGGAGGATGAGACAATATCCATACAAATAATTCTTGCTTGAAAGAGTTTTAAAGTCTATGAGGAGGGCTAGGTCACAGCTAACTCTAAATAACTAGGCTTGACAACTGACGGGGAAACTCCTGACCTAGATTCAGTCGGGAGCTGGAACCTATATATGTTTGATAGAACACTGCAAGCTTTTTTTTTGCAATTTTACTCAATTCTGTGAGTCTATGGTTGTTTATTGGTGAAATATATTCATAATATTGATATTCTTTATTGTTAAACTTAACTTGTTACATAATATAACATTGATTTAGCATTTTGTGTTGTTAAACTGAACTTGTTACATAATATAACATTGATTTAGCATTTTGTGTTGTTAAACTGAACTTGTTACATAATATAACATTGATTTAGCATTTTGTGTTGTTAAACTGAACTTGTTACATAATATAACATTGATTTAGCATTTTGTGTTGTTAAACTGAACTTGTTACATAATATAACATTGATTTAGCATTTTGTGTTGTTAAACTGAACTTGTTACATAATATAACATTGATTTAGCATTTTGTGTTGTTAAACTGAACTTGTTACATAATATAACATTGATTTAGCATTTTGTGTTGTTAAACTGAACTTGTTACATAATATAACATTGATTTAGCATTTTGTGTTGTTAAACTGAACTTGTTACATAATATAACATTGATTTAGCATTTTGTGTTGTTAAACTGAACTTGTTACATAATATAACATTGATTTAGCATTTTGTGTTGTTAAACTGAACTTGTTACATAATATAACATTGATTTAGCATTTTGTGTTGTTAAACTGAACTTGTTACATAATATAACATTGATTTAGCATTTTGTGTTGTTAAACTGAACTTGTTACATAATATAACATTGATTTAGCATTTTGTGTTGTTAAACTGAACTTGTTACATAATATAACATTGATTTAGCATTTTGTGTTGTTAAACTGAACTTGTTACATAATATAACATTGATTTAGCATTTTGTGTTGATAAACTGAACTTGTTACATAATATAACATTGATTTAGCATTTTGTGTTGTTAAACTGAACTTGTTACATAATATAACATTGATTTAGCATTTTGTGTTGTTAAACTGAACTTGTTACATAATATAACATTGATTTAGCATTTTGTGTTGTTAAACTGAACTTGTTACATAATATAACATTGATTTAGCATTTTGTGTTGTTAAACTGAACTTGTTACATAATATAACATTGATTTAGCATTTTGTGTTGTTAAACTGAACTTGTTACATAATATAACATTGATTTAGCATTTTGTGTTGTTAAACTGAACTTGTTACATAATATAACATTGATTTAGCATTTTGTGTTGTTAAACTGAACTTGTTACATAATATAACATTGATTTAGCATTTTGTGTTGTTAAACTGAACTTGTTACATAATATAACATTGATTTAGCATTTTGTGTTGTTAAACTGAACTTGTTACATAATATAACATTGATTTAGCATTTTGTGTTGTTAAACTGAACTTGTTACATAATATAACATTGATTTAGCATTTTGTGTTGTTAAACTGAACTTGTTACATAATATAACATTGATTTAGCATTTTGTGTTGTTAAACTGAACTTGTTACATAATATAACATTGATTTAGCATTTTGTGTTGTTAAACTGAACTTGTTACATAATATAACATTGATTTAGCATTTTGTGTTGTTAAACTGAACTTGTTACATAATATAACATTGATTTAGCATTTTGTGTTGTTAAACTGAACTTGTTACATAATATAACATTGATTTAGCATTTTGTGTTGTTAAACTGAACTTGTTACATAATATAACATTGATTTAACATTTTGTGTTGTTAAACTGAACTTGTTACATAATATAACATTGATTTAGCATTTTGTGTTGTTAAACTTAACTTGTTACATAATATAACATTGATTTAGCATTTTGTGTTGTTAAACTGAACTTGTTACATAATATAACATTGATTTAGCATTTTGTGTTGTTAAACTGAACTTGTTACATAATATAACATTGATTTAGCATTTTGTGTTGTTAAACTGAACTTGTTACATAATATAACATTGATTTAGCATTTTGTGTTGTTAAACTGAACTTGTTACATAATATAACATTGATTTAGCATTTTGTATTGTTAAACTGAACTTGTTACATAATATAACATTGATTTAACATTTTGTGTTGTTAAACTGAACTTGTTACATAATATAACATTGATTTAGCATTTTGTGTTGTTAAACTGAACTTGTTACATAATATAACATTGATTTAGCATTTTGTGTTGTTAAACTTAACTTGTTACATAATATAACATTGATTTAGCATTTTGTGTTGTTAAACTGAACTTGTTACATAATATAACATTGATTTAGCATTTTGTGTTGTTAAACTGAACTTGTTACATAATATAACATTGATTTAGCATTTTGTGTTGTTAAACTGAACTTGTTACATAATATAACATTGATTTAGCATTTTGTGTTGTTAAACTGAACTTGTTACATAATATAACATTGATTTAGCATTTTGTGTTGTTAAACTGAACTTGTTACATAATATAACATTGATTTAGCATTTTGTGTTGTTAAACTGAACTTGTTACATAATATAACATTGATTTAGCATTTTGTGTTGTTAAACTGAACTTGTTACATAATATAACATTGATTTAGCATTTTGTGTTGTTAAACTGAACTTGTTACATAATATAACATTGATTTAGCATTTTGTGTTGTTAAACTGAACTTGTTACATAATATAACATTGATTTAGCATTTTGTGTTGTTAAACTGAACTTGTTACATAATATAACATTGATTTAGCATTTTGTGTTGTTAAACTGAACTTGTTACATAATATAACATTGATTTAGCATTTTGTGTTGTTAAACTGAACTTGTTACATAATATAACATTGATTTAGCATTTTGTGTTGTTAAACTGAACTTGTTACATAATATAACATTGATTTAGCATTTTGTGTTGTTAAACTGAACTTGTTACATAATATAACATTGATTTAGCATTTTGTGTTGTTAAACTGAACTTGTTACATAATATAACATTGATTTAGCATTTTGTGTTGTTAAACTGAACTTGTTACATAATATAACATTGATTTAGCATTTTATGTTGTTAAACTGAACTTGTTACATAATATAACATTGATTTAGCATTTTGTGTTGTTAAACTGAACTTGTTACATAATATAACATTGATTTAGCATTTTATGTTGTTAAACTGAACTTGTTACATAATATAACATTGATTTAACATTTTGTGTTGTTAAACTGAACTTGTTACATAATATAACATTGATTTAACATTTTGTGTTGTTAAACTGAACTTGTTACATAATATAACATTGATTTAGCATTTTGTATTGTTAAACTGAACTTGTTACATAATATAACATTGATTTAGCATTTTGTGTTGTTAAACTGAACTTGTTACATAATATAACATTGATTTAACATTTTGTGTTGTTAAACTGAACTTGTTACATAATATAACATTGATTTAGCATTTTGTGTTGTTAAACTGAACTTGTTACATAATATAACATTGATTTAGCATTTTGTGTTGTTAAACTGAACTTGTTACATAATATAACATTAATTTAGCATTTTGTGTTGATAAACTGAACTTGTTACATAATATAACATTGATTTAGCATTTTGTGTTGTTAAACTGAACTTGTTACATAATATAACATTAATTTAGCATTTTGTGTTGATAAACTGAACTTGTTACATAATATAACATTAATTTAGCATTTTGTGTTGTTAAACTGAACTTGTTACATAATATAACATTGATTTAGCATTTTGTGTTGTTAAACTGAACTTGTTACATAATATAACATTGATTTAGCATTTTGTGTTGTTAAACTGAACTTGTTACATAATATAACATTGATTTAGCATTTTGTGTTGTTAAACTGAACTTGTTACATAATATAACATTGATTTAGCATTTTGTGTTGTTAAACTGAACTTGTTACATAATATAACATTGATTTAGCATTTTGTGTTGTTAAACTGAACTTGTTACATAATATAACATTGATTTAACATTTTGTGTTGTTAAACTGAACTTGTTACATAATATAACATTGATTTAACATTTTGTGTTGTTAAACTGAACTTGTTACATAATATAACATTGATTTAGCATTTTGTGTTGTTAAACTGAACTTGTTACATAATATAACATTGATTTAACATTTTGTGTTGATTCTAAAATGAATTAGTCTATATACAACAATACTGGAATGCGAGGTCACGTGACCGTTGTGGTCTAATTTTCCATAATTTTTACCTGATCCGCAGGTCCATAAGTTTATAGTTGGCTTTGGCTAGGCTGACACAATCAGTTTTGTTTGTGTGCCAGGCTACTCAGATGTAAAGGGGTATAAATGGGCTGATTTGTGAGCATTCTCTATTATCAAGTAGCTTGTCCCTTCCGGAACTTGGTTCCCATGGCATCAGTCCTGAAAAACTCTGTTCTGTGCAAGTTGACAGGCGTGGGAGACGGTTGGTAGAAAGGCAGCAGAACGGCAACAGCGGAAGTCTCTTGTGGACTCCTTATGTTGTCAATCGGAACACAAAGTGGATATAGATATAGATAGACCAGCGTCAGCAGCAGTCATTGCAAGCATTGCTACTGTAAAATGATGACGAGCAATGGAACATAATGACTCCTTGAATGCCCTATGGGAGATAGTGCGTGTAAACAATTCAAGGAATGAGGGTGAATCTACAACCCTAACCAGACCCCGCTCACTCACTCACTACCACACACACATTCGCTATACAGCGACTCGCTCACTCAGTACCACACACACACATTCGCTATACAGCGACTCGCTCACTCAGTACCACACATTGACAGTCTTACCTTCTGGTTATGGTAAAATTCATCCAGATCTTCCAATGGTTTTCCAATAAACTCAGGAGGAACATCTTCCAATGATGGAGGCAGTTTTCTGCCAGCCTCCAACTTGGGATTTGGTTTGAGATTCTCTTCATTATGGCTGCCCTCATCAAGGTCATCTTCCTCCTCCGACTCAGGTTTTGTTTTCTCTGCACGCTATCATACAATCAAAGAAAAGAGAAAAATTAGATTTAGAGTTGTCATCATCATCATCACCATCATCATCATCATCATCATCATCATCATCATCATCATCATCATCATCATCATATACATTAGCTTGTCCTGAGCATAACTTTGTAACCCTAACAGTCCTTTGGAATTTCTCTTTCTTATAGACCAGATATCCCGTCTGGGCTGCCAGCATGCTCAAATCATTAGTTACATCCTGAATCCATCTTCTCAAGGTCTTCCTCTTTTCCTCTCGGATGGGATGCCGACTTCTAGAATGGTCTTTTTCAACCGTTCATGTTTCAGATGTGTGCTGGTGTACCTATTTGGTAGTTCGAAGGTGACTTTAGAGTCTAATCCTGGAACACAATCCACTACCAGAGGGGTATACATGATCAAGGTTGGATGTGGGTGTTGTGTGTTCTTTCTTTTTTGCGCAGCCTGTTTTTCTCTGCGCCTCAACTGCACGACGATTCTCATATTTGTGAGTTCCTCTTGTGTTGTTACAACGTCAAACTGCACGACGATTCTCATATTTGTGAGTTCCTTTTGTGTTGTTACAACGTCAAACTGCACGACGATTCTCATATTTGTGAGTTCCTCTTGTGTTGTTACAACGTCAAACTGCACGACGATTCTCATATTTGTGAGTTCCTCTTGTATTGTTACAACGTTAAACTTCACGACGATTCTCATATTTGTGAGTTCCTCTTGGGTTGTTACAACGCCACATTTGGCAATGGATTTCCAGCGTGTGATGTCTATATCGAAGCATTTTAGAGACACTTTAAGAGCTTTTCCTACCCACCAACCGATCGTCTGAGAGTATCATACTCATTGTGAGATTGTAGAAATTCATCTGAGATTGTGTGACTGTATATTGTAACTTGAGGCTGATTTAATTAGAGGACAAGAGAGACACCAAGAAAGAGATATAAATATATAAAAAGAGAAAAAGAGAAAGGAATAAAGAGAGATAAAGAGTGTGAGAAAAAAGTGTACAGAGAAAGAGAGCAAGAGTAAGACAGAAATAATAGAGAATTATAAAAACAGTTAGATAGAGCCTTAGGAAGATAGAATGTGCAGAATAGAGTGTGTAGAATAGAGTGTGTAGGATAGAGTGTGTGGAATAGAGTGTGTGAGAGTATGTGGAATATAGTGTGTGAGAGAGTGTGGGATAGAGTGTGTAGGATAGAGTGTGTGAGAGTGTATGGAATAGAGTGTGTGAGAAAGTGTGGGATAGAGTGTGGGATAGAATGTGTGGAAAAACAATGAGTCGAATAGAATGTGAGAAAGAACGAGAACGTAAGAAAGCGAAAGAAAAAAATGAGAGATTGCAAGAGAGATAGAAAAAGAAGTAATAAAACAAGCACAGAGAAGAAGAATAAAGAATGGAGATGCTCACTTGAATAAAAGAAATGTAATGGAACCAATGTTAACAAACATTGATAAAACGAACCATAAAAGAAATGTAATGGAACCAATGTTAACAAATATTAATAAAACGAATCATAAAAGAAATGTAATGGAACCAATGTTAACAAATATTAATAAAACGAATCATAAAAGAAATGTAATGGTACCAATGTTAACAAACATTGATAAAACGAATCATAAAAGAAATGTAATGGTACCAATGTTAACAAACATTAATAAAACGAATCATAAAAGAAATGTAATCGAACGAATGTTAACAAACATTGATAAAACGAATCATAAAAAAATGTAATGGTACCAATGTTAACAAACATTAATAAAACGAATCATAAAAGAAATGTAATCGAACGAATGTTAACAAACATTGATAAAACGAATCATAAAAGAAATGTAATGGTACCAATGTTAACAAACATTAATAAAACGAATCATAAAAGAAATGTAATGGTACCAATGTTAACAAACATTGATAAAACGAATCATAAAAGAAATGTAATGGTACCAATGTTAACAAACATTAATAAAACGAATCATAAAAGAAATGTAATCGAACGAATGTTAACAAACATTGATAAAACGAATCATAAAAGAAATGTAGTGGAACCAATGTTAACAAACATTAATAAAACGAATCATAAAAGAAATGTAATGGTACCAATGTTAATAAACATTGATAAAACGAATCATAAAAGAAATGTAATGGTACCAATGTTAACAAACATTGATAAAACGAATCATAACAGAAATGTAATGGTACCAATGTTAATAAACATTGATAAAACGAATCATAAAATTGTAACAAGAAAACTAAAAATAAGATAATTAAATCTGCGCATGAAAGATATTACAGTTTATATTGTTTTTGTTTGTCTGTTTGTTTGTTTATGTGTGTGTGTTCTTTCTTGGTTATATGGAATATGAAAATATGTGAGAGAGAAAGAGGTTATGATTTTCTCATTAATATCTTGTTTCTGCTACTGTTGTTCTTATGTTGGTCTTCTGTACATGTGTTGTACAGCATTGTTGGTGAGTCTTACTTTCTACTGACATTTAGAAGGGATGGGGAGGGAGGGGCGGGTTGTTAGTGTGATTGTTGCTGTTAATGGATTGAAGTTGTAGATACTGTGGTTGCTTTCCGCTGAGCCACTCTTTATTGACTGTCCTCCTCAGCTTATAATCCCTATGTTTCTGTTATTTTGTGAATTTTCTTAACATTGTATCTTCTTTTTTGTATGTACACGTTTTATTGCGGCCCTGTGATCGTGTTCAATGACCCAGACAGTGTTATCAATGATAGATAAGAATAGTGATAGCGGGACAGACAGGGGCTACTGAATCATACATAATTGACTAAACGCTGGTGTAGAGTGCAGACAAATAATGAAGCAAATGTGACAGTAAAAGTGCCACCAGACTCATATAAACACACATCGTGTTGTTTACATTCTGTTAACACTTTCAATATATCATATCTCTCGTGTGTTGTCAGGGCTCGCAATTGGAGCAAAGAATAGTAACACTGCGACCTACAAGATATGTCGTAAGAGGCTACTGAGGTAAGAACCTAGCTCTTTTCACGCTCTTCGCCGCACACTGCGCCGCTGCGGATGTCCGTTGAATGCCAATAGCCACACACTGCCTCCATAGAGTTGCTTCCCTTATAAGAAGTCTATCTAGTTTTACTTCTACTGTTTTACTTATACTACTTTTTATCCTTGTTATTTTATTAGGTTGTCCAGTTTTCTTCAATTTAGTTGCGTATTATCCCAGTAAGACAAGGTTGCGTACTATCCCCGCTGCTGTTCATCACGTATATTGACCACATCTGCAAAATAGCTAACACCAGCGAAGGAAACAACCTCGGAGAACTCTTAAATGAATTTCTTTTTGCAGACGATCAGGCATTCATATCAACAATAGAAGAACAGCTACAACAACACATTAACAGACTCCAGTTAGCATGTAACGAATACAACATGAGAATTAACATCGACAAAACAGAAGTAATGACATTCGCCAGAGAGGAAAGCACCACCAATATCTCCATCGACAATCGCCCACTAAAACAAGTAAAAGACTTCACATACCTGGGGAGTATTTTTACAGCAAACGGAAGAATAACTAATGAAATTCAACACAGATGCAACAAAGCAAATCAAATGATATGACAAATGGCGCCAATTTTAAGATGCAAACATGTCACCATGAACACAAAAGAGCAATGTTCAACACAATCTTTCTCCCACATTATGTTACCAGTGCCAAACCTGGGCGCTGACAACAAACGATAGAAGAAAACTAGTCACGACAGAGATGAAGTGTCTACGCAGAATGCTGGGTGTAACAAGAAGAGACCGGTTGAGAAATGAAGACATCAGGAAAAAGTGGGTACACCATCAGTACTAGACTTCATCAAGAAACAACAAATTAAATGGTTCAGCCACGTAAACAGATTACCAACAGACAGTGCACCTCAAAGAGCAATACTGCTCCGATACAATGAGTACAAAGTAAAAGGTCGGCCACGCAAAAGATGGACCTCAGAGATAACAGAGGCGACGAAAGAGACTATCTACGAAGCGCATACAAGGGCCCATTTTAGAAATCTCTACTTGACTTGACGCTGTGAGACAAACAAGATTCGAGAAAGAAAGAAAGTATATAATATATAAATGTTTATTTACTGACGAGTAGTTAGGATTGTCTTTATTTTTTAAAAAAGTTTATTTTACCTCCCTTGAATTAACTGTTTAAAAATGAGAAAAAAGCTCCGCGTGGAAAAAGCTTAGGGAAGCTAGCGTAGTAAATAAAAAGCGTTGTAGAAATTGGATATGCTGGCCTACTTGTATGCACATAACTGGTACAACATACAATTGCTTTTAGGCTCGGATCACAACAAATCATACAGAGTAGCTTAAAAAGTGGTCGATATAAAACGTTCGAAGAAGAAAATTTCCTACTTTCCCCCTCTACCACACATATATAAGAAGATTTCCTACTTTCCCTCTCTACCACACATATATAAGAAGATTTCCTACTTCCCCCTCTACCACACATATATAAGAAGATTTCCTACTTTCCCCTCTACCACACATATATAAGAAGATTTCCTACTTTCCCCCCTCTACCACACATATATAAGAAGATTTCCTACTTTCCCCTCTACCACACATATATAAGAAGATTTCCTACTTTCCCCTCTACCACACATATATAAGAAGATTTCCTACTTTCCCCTCTACCACACATATATAAGAAGATTTCCTACTTTCCCCTCTACCACACATATATAAGAAGATTTCCTACTTTCCCCTCTACCACACATATATAAGAAGATTTCCTACTTTCCCCTCTACCACACATATATAAGAAGATTTCCTACTTCCCCCTCTACCACACATATATAAGAAGATTTCCTACTTTCCCCTCTACCACACATATATAAGAAGATTTCCTACTTTCCCCTCTACCACACATATATAAGAAGATTTCCTACTTTCCCCTCTACCACACATATATAAGAAGATTTCCTACTTTCCCTCTCTACCACACATATATAAGAAGATTTCCTACTTTCCCCTCTACCACACATATATAAGAAGATTTCCTACTTTCCCCTCTACCACACATATATAAGAAGATTTCCTACTTTCCTCCTTACCACACATATTAAGAAGATTTCCTACTTTCCCCTCTACCACACATATATAAGAAGATTTCCTACTTTCCCCTCTACCACACATATATAAGAAGATTTCCTACTTTCCCCCCTCTACCACACATATATAAGAAGATTTCCTACTTTCCCCTCTACCACACATATATAAGAAGATTTCCTACTTTCCCCTCTACCACACATATATAAGAAGATTTCCTACTTTCCCCTCTACCACACATATATAAGAAGATTTCCTACTTTCCCCTCTACCACACATATATAAGAAGATTTCCTACTTTCCCCTTCTACCACACATATATAAGAAGATTTCCTACTTTCCCCTCTACCACACATATATAAGAAGATTTCCTACTTTCCCCTCTACCACACATATATAAGAAGATTTCCTACTTTCCCCTCTACCACACATATATAAGAAGATTTCCTACTTTCCCCTCTACCACACATATATAAGAAGATTTCCTACTTTCCCCTCTACCACACATATATAAGAAGATTTCCTACTTCCCCCTCTACCACACATATATAAGAAGATTTCCTACTTTCCCTCTCTACCACACATATATAAGAAGATTTCCTACTTTCCCCCCTCTACCACACATATATAAGAAGATTACCTACTTTCCCCCCTACCACACATATATAAGAAGATTCCTACTTTCCCCTCTACCACACATATATAAGAAGATTTCCTACTTTCCCCTCTACCACACATATATAAGAAGATTTCCTACTTTCCCCTCTACCACACATATATAAGAAGATTTCCTACTTTCCCTCTCTACCACACATATATAAGAAGATTTCCTACTTTCCCCCCTCTACCACACATATATAAGAAGATTTCCTACTTTCCCCTCTACCACACATATATAAGAAGATTTCCTACTTTCCCTCTCTACCACACATATATAAGAAGATTTCCTACTTTCCCCTCTACCACACATATATAAGAAGATTTCCTACTTTCCCTTCTACCACACATATATAAGAAGATTTCCTACTTTCCCCTCTACCACACATATATAAGAAGATTTCCTACTTTCCCCGTCTACCACACATATATAAGAAGATTTCCTACTTTCCCTCTCTACCACACATATATAAGAAGATTTCCTACTTTCCCCCTTCTACCACACATATATAAGAAGATTTCCTACTTTCCCCTCTACCACACATATATAAGAAGATTTCACTTCCCCCTACCAACTATATGAAGATTCTCTCCCTCTACCACACATATATAAGAAGATTTCTACTTTCCCCTCTACCACACATATATAAGAAGATTTCCTACTTTCCCTCTCTACCACACATATATAAGAAGATTTCCTACTTTCCCCTCTACCACACATATATAAGAAGATTTCCTACTTTCCCTCTCTACCACACATATATAAGAAGATTTCCTACTTTCCCCCTTCTACCACACATATATAAGAAGATTTCCTACTTTCCCCTCTACCACACATATATAAGAAGATTTCCTACTTTCCCCTCTACCACACATATATAAGAAGATTTCCTACTTTCCCTCTCTACCACACATATATAAGAAGATTTCCTACTTTCCCCTCTACCACACATATATAAGAAGATTTCCTACTTTCCCCCCTCTACCACACATATATAAGAAGATTTCCTACTTTCCCCTCTACCACACATATATAAGAAGATTTCCTACTTTCCCTCTCTACCACACATATATAAGAAGATTTCCTACTTTCCCCTCTACCACACATATATAAGAAGATTTCCTACTTTCCCCTCTACCACACATATATAAGAAGATTTCCTCTTCCCCTCTACCACACATATATAAGAAGATTTCCTACTTTCCCCTCTACCACACATATATAAGAAGATTTCCTACTTTCCCCTCTACCACACATATATAAGAAGATTTCCTACTTTCCCCTCTACCACACATATATAAGAAGATTTCCTACTTTCCCCTCTACCACACATATATAAGAAGATTTCCTACTTCCCCCTCTACCACACATATATAAGAAGATTTCCTACTTTCCCCTCTACCACACATATATAAGAAGATTTCCTACTTTCCCCTCTACCACACATATATAAGAAGATTTCCTACTTTCCCTCTCTACCACACATATATAAGAAGATTTCCTACTTTCCCCCTTCTACCACACATATATAAGAAGATTTCCTACTTTCCCCTCTACCACACATATATAAGAAGATTTCCTACTTTCCCCCTCTACCACACATATATAAGAAGATTTCCTACTTTCCCCTCTACCACACATATATAAGAAGATTTCCTACTTTCCCCTCTACCACACATATATAAGAAGATTTCCTACTTTCCCCTCTACCACACATATATAAGAAGATTTCCTACTTTCCCTCTCTACCACACATATATAAGAAGATTTCCTACTTTCCCCTCTACCACACATATATAAGAAGATTTCCTACTTTCCCCTCTACCACACATATATAAGAAGATTTCCTACTTTCCCCTCTACCACACATATATAAGAAGATTTCCTACTTTCCCCTCTACCACACATATATAAGAAGATTTCCTACTTTCCCCCCTCTACCACACATATATAAGAAGATTTCCTACTTTCCCTCTCTACCACACATATATAAGAAGATTTCCTACTTTCCCCTCTACCACACATATATAAGAAGATTTCCTACTTTCCCTCTCTACCACACATATATAAGAAGATTTCCTACTTTCCCCTCTACCACACATATATAAGAAGATTTCCTACTTTCCCCTCTACCACACATATATAAGAAGATTTCCTACTTTCCCTCTCTACCACACATATATAAGAAGATTTCCTACTTTCCCCTCTACCACACATATATAAGAAGATTTCCTACTTTCCCCCTCTACCACACATATATAAGAAGATTTCCTACTTTCCCCTCTACCACACATATATAAGAAGATTTCCTACTTTCCCTCTCTACCACACATATATAAGAAGATTTCCTACTTCTCACCACATATAAAAGATTTCTACTTTCCCTCTACCACACATATATAAGAAGATTTCCTACTTTCCCTCTCTACCACACATATATAAGAAGATTTCCTACTTTCCCCTTCTACCACACATATATAAGAAGATTTCCTACTTTCCCTCTCTACCACACATATATAAGAAGATTTCCTACTTTCCCCTCTACCACACATATATAAGAAGATTTCCTACTTTCCCCCTCTACCACACATATATAAGAAGATTTCCTACTTTTTCCCCCCTCTACCAATACTATATATATAGAAGATTTCCTACTTTCCCTCTACCACACATATATAAGAAGATTTCCTACTTCCCCTCTACCACACATATATAAGAAGATTTCTTTCCTCTACATATGATTTCCCCCTCTACCACACATATATAAGAAGATTTCCTACTTTCCCCTCTACCACACATATATAAGAAGATTTCCTACTTTCCCCTCTACCACACATATATAAGAAGATTTCCTACTTTCCCTCTCTACCACACATATATAAGAAGATTTCCTACTTTCCCCCTTCTACCACACATATATAAGAAGATTTCCTACTTTCCCTCTCTACCACACATATATAAGAAGATTTCCTACTTTCCCCTCTACCACACATATATAAGAAGATTTCCTACTTTCCCTCTCTACCACACATATATAAGAAGATTTCCTACTTTCCCCCTTCTACCACACATATATAAGAAGATTTCCTACTTTCCCCCCTCTACCACACATATATAAGAAGATTTCCTACTTTCCCCTCTACCACACATATATAAGAAGATTTCCTACTTTCCCCTCTACCACACATATATAAGAAGATTTCCTACTTTCCCCTCTACCACACATATATAAGAAGATTTCCTACTTTCCCCTCTACCACACATATATAAGAAGATTTCCTACTTTCCCCCCTCTACCACACATATATAAGAAGATTTCCTACTTTCCCCTCTACCACACATATATAAGAAGATTTCCTACTTTCCCCTCTACCACACATATATAAGAAGATTTCCTACTTTCCCCTCTACCACACATATATAAGAAGATTTCCTACTTTCCCCTCTACCACACATATATAAGAAGATTTCCTACTTTCCCCTCTACCACACATATATAAGAAGATTTCCTACTTTCCCCTCTACCACACATATATAAGAAGATTTCCTACTTTCCCCTCTACCACACATATATAAGAAGATTTCCTACTTTCCCCTCTACCACACATATATAAGAAGATTTCCTACTTTCCCTCTCTACCACACATATATAAGAAGATTTCCTACTTTCCCCTCTACCACACATATATAAGAAGATTTCCTACTTTCCCCTCTACCACACATATATAAGAAGATTTCCTACTTTCCCTCTCTACCACACATATATAAGAAGATTTCCTACTTTCCCCTCTACCACACATATATAAGAAGATTTCCTACTTTCCCCTCTACCACACATATATAAGAAGATTTCCTACTTTCCCTCTCTACCACACATATATAAGAAGATTTCCTACTTTCCCCTCTACCACACATATATAAGAAGATTTCCTACTTTCCCCTCTACCACACATATATAAGAAGATTTCCTACTTTCCCCTCTACCACACATATATAAGAAGATTTCCTACTTTCCCCTCTACCACACATATATAAGAAGATTTCCTACTTTCCCCTCTACCACACATATATAAGAAGATTTCCTACTTTCCCCCTCTACCACACATATATAAGAAGATTTCCTACTTTCCCTCTCTACCACACATATATAAGAAGATTTCCTACTTTCCCCTCTACCACACATATATAAGAAGATTTCCTACTTTCCCCTCTACCACACATATATAAGAAGATTTCCTACTTTCCCTCTCTACCACACATATATAAGAAGATTTCCTACTTTCCCCCTTCTACCACACATATATAAGAAGATTTCCTACTTTCCCCTCTACCACACATATATAAGAAGATTTCCTACTTTCCCCTCTACCACACATATATAAGAAGATTTCCTACTTTCCCCTCTACCACACATATATAAGAAGATTTCCTACTTTCCCCTCTACCACACATATATAAGAAGATTTCCTACTTTCCCCTCTACCACACATATATAAGAAGATTTCCTACTTTCCCTCTCTACCACACATATATAAGAAGATTTTTCCCTACACAAAGTTTCCTACTCCTCTACCACACATATATAAGAAGATTTCCTACTTTCCCCTCTACCACACATATATAAGAAGATTTCCTACTTTCCCTCTCTACCACACATATATAAGAAGATTTCCTACTTTCCCTCTACACACATATATAAGAAGATTTCCTACTTTCCCCTCTACCACACATATATAAGAAGATTTCCTACTTTCCCCTCTACCACACATATATAAGAAGATTTCCTACTTTCCCCTCTACCACACATATATAAGAAGATTTCCTACTTTCCCCCCTCTACCACACATATATAAGAAGATTTCCTACTTTCCCCTCTACCACACATATATAAGAAGATTTCCTACTTTCCCTCTCTACCACACATATATAAGAAGATTTCCTACTTTCCCCTCTACCACACATATATAAGAAGATTTCCTACTTTCCCCTCTACCACACATATATAAGAAGATTTCCTACTTTCCCCCCTCTACCACACATATATAAGAAGATTTCCTACTTTCCCCTCTACCACACATATATAAGAAGATTTCCTACTTTCCCCTCTACCACACATATATAAGAAGATTTCCTACTTTCCCCTCTACCACACATATATAAGAAGATTTCCTACTTTCCCCTCTACCACACATATATAAGAAGATTTCCTACTTTCCCCCCTCTACCACACATATATAAGAAGATTTCCTACTTTCCCCTCTACCACACATATATAAGAAGATTTCCTACTTTCCCCTCTACCACACATATATAAGAAGATTTCCTACTTTCCCCTCTACCACACATATATAAGAAGATTTCCTACTTTCCCCTCTACCACACATATATAAGAAGATTTCCTACTTTCCCCTCTACCACACATATATAAGAAGATTTCCTACTTTCCCCTCTACCACACATATATAAGAAGATTTCCTACTTTCCCTCCACACATATATAAGAAGATTTCCTACTTCCCCTCTACCACACATATATAAGAAGATTTCCCACTTTCCCTCTACCACACATATATAAGAAGATTTCCTACTTTCCCTCTCTACCACACATATATAAGAAGATTTCCTACTTTCCCTCTACACACATATATAAGAAGATTTCCTACTTTCCCCTCTACCACACATATATAAGAAGATTTCCTACTTTCCCTCTCTACCACACATATATAAGAAGATTTCCTACTTTCCCCTCTACCACACATATATAAGAAGATTTCCTACTTTCCCCCCTCTACCACACATATATAAGAAGATTTCCTACTTTCCCCTCTACCACACATATATAAGAAGATTTCCTACTTTCCCTCTCTACCACACATATATAAGAAGATTTCCTACTTTCCCCCCTCTACCACACATATATAAGAAGATTTCCTACTTTCCCTCTCTACCACACATATATAAGAAGATTTCCTACTTTCCCTCTACACACATATATAAGAAGATTTCCTACTTTCCCCTCTACCACACATATATAAGAAGATTTCCTACTTTCCCTCTCTACCACACATATATAAGAAGATTTCCTACTTTCCCCTCTACCACACATATATAAGAAGATTTCCTACTTTCCCCTCTACCACACATATATAAGAAGATTTCCTACTTTCCCTCTCTACCACACATATATAAGAAGATTTCCTACTTTCCCCTCTACCACACATATATAAGAAGATTTCCTACTTTCCCCCTCTACCACACATATATAGAAGATTTCCTACTTCCCCTCTACCACACATATATAAGAAGATTTCCTACTTTCCCCTCTACCACACATATATAAGAAGATTTCCTACTTTCCCCTCTACCACACATATATAAGAAGATTTCCTACTTTCCCCTCTACCACACATATATAAGAAGATTTCCTACTTTCCCTCTCTACCACACATATATAAGAAGATTTCCTACTTCCCCCTCTACCACACATATATAAGAAGATTTCCTACTTTCCCCTCTACCACACATATATAAGAAGATTTCCTACTTTCCCCTCTACCACACATATATAAGAAGATTTCCTACTTTCCCCTCTACCACACATATATAAGAAGATTTCCTACTTTCCCCTCTACCACACATATATAAGAAGATTTCCTACTTTCCCCTCTACCACACATATTAAGAAATTTCCTACTTTCCCTCTACCACACATATAAGATTTCTACTTTCCCTCTCACACATATATGAAGATTTCCTCTTTCCCTCTCACCATTATCATTTCCTACTTTCCCTCTCACTATATGAAGTTTCCTCTTTCCTTCTACCACACATATATAAGAAGATTTCCTACTTTCCCTCTCTACCACACATATATAAGAAGATTTCCTACTTTCCCTCTCCCATTAAGAATTCCTATTCCCCTCACACATATATAAGAAGATTTCCACTTTCCCTCTCCACAATATAAGAAGTTCCTACTTCTCCACTCTCCACTATATAAGAGATTCCTCTTCCCTCTCACATATATAACTCTTTTAGCTGTTACGCCTGGCGTTTAGGCAGCAACAAACGTACACCATTCTTCCTGTTCATGGCCTTCCCTGTATTGTGTTCCAGCTATGATTCATTTCCTTCAGCTCTTGCTCTATCGTTCTCCTCCAGGTCGTCTTGGGTCTTCCACGCTTTCGCCTACCCTCTGGAGTCCATCTCAGTGCAGTTTTCGTGTCGGAGCCAGTCTCCATGCGCATCACATGTCCAATCCATCTCCAGCGTCGTCTTCGGATGATAGTGCCCATATTCTCTTGTTGGCATCGTGCAAGCAATTCTTGATTCGAGATAGTAGTCGGCCAGTACACGCGTAAGATTTTTCGCAGACAAGTTGTATGAAAGGCGGAGAGTCTGGACATATCCTGTTCTGTCATTCTCCAGCATTCCGATCCATACAGCAAAGTTGACAGCACACAGCTGTTATAGATACTAGTCTTGGTTCTGATGCTGTATTGGGCAGATTTCAAGGCGGTCTGAAGGGTCATGAATGCACTGCGTGCTTTACTCAGTCTGTTTTTAATGTCAGATCCAGCGCCTCCTTCATTGCTAATAACACTTCCAAGGTATGTGAAAGCGGTTGTATCTCGGAGGGTTTTACCTTCTAGTTTGACTGGTGCTGGGGTTGCTATGTTCAGAGTCATTACTTCAGTTTTCTTCTGATTTATTTTCAGCCCAACCATCTCACTATATTGGTTAAGGCGGCTGGTCTTTTCCTGGATATCTCTATGTGTATGAGATAGGAGTGCGATGTCATCTGCAAAATCTAGGTCTTCCAGAGTGGATGTGAGCGTCCATCTAATACCTCTTGCCTTATCTTCCGTTGTTTTACGCATCACCCAATCTATGACAGTGTTGAATAATAGGGCTGACATAACACATCCTTGTCGCACGCCTGTTTTTACTTCAAACTTTAGTTCTGAAGTTTCAACACTGCATGCAAACTTGCTGTAGCAGCTTTTATAATATTTATAAAACACAGTGGGATTCCATACCATCTTAAGATACGCCATAGACTTTCGCGGTGTATGCTATCAAAAGCCTTTTCAAAATCTACAAAGTTGATATAGAGTTTGCTTTGCCATTCTGTGCATTGTTCTATGATATTTCTAAGAGCAAATATTTGGCCTATACAGCTCCGTCCTCTGCGAAATCCTGCTTGTTCCTTTCTCAGTTTCTTATCCACAGCGTCAGTAATACGTTGTACGATGATTTTGCTTAAGATTTTACTTGGGACAGAAAGCAGTGTTATTCCACGCCAATTATTACAATCGGCAAGGGAGCCCTTTTTGGGTATCTTGATGATGACTCCTCTGTTCCATGCATCAGGTATTATTTGGGCATTCCATATAGTAGTAAACAAGGGTTGCAATATATTAGCTGCAAGTTCTGGGTCTATTTTGAATAGTTCTGCGTTTAAGTTATCATTCCCTGGTGCCTTGTTATTCTTAAGAGACACATATATAAGAAGATTTCCTACTTCCCCTCTCACCACACATATATAAGAAGATTTCCTACTTTCCCCTCTACCACACATATATAAGAAGATTTCCTACTTTCCCCTCTACCACACATATATAAGAAGATTTCCTACTTTCCCCTCTACCACACATATATAAGAAGATTTCCTACTTTCCCCTCTACCACACATATATAAGAAGATTTCCTACTTTCCCCTCTACCACACATATATAAGAAGATTTCCTACTTTCCCTCTCTACCACACATATATAAGAAGATTTCCTACTTTCCCCTCTACCACACATATATAAGAAGATTTCCTACTTTCCCCTCTACCACACATATATAAGAAGATTTCCTACTTTCCCCTCTACCACACATATATAAGAAGATTTCCTACTTTCCCCTCTACCACACATATATAAGAAGATTTCCTACTTTCCCTCTCTACCACACATATATAAGAAGATTTCCTACTTTCCCCTCTACCACACATATATAAGAAGATTTCCTACTTTCCCCCTCTACCACACATATATAAGAAGATTTCCTACTTCCCCTCTACCACACATATATAAGAAGATTTCCTACTTTCCCCTCTACCACACATATATAAGAAGATTTCCTACTTTCCCTTCTACCACACATATATAAGAAGATTTCCTACTTTCCCCTCTACCACACATATATAAGAAGATTTCCTACTTTCCCCTCTACCACACATATATAAGAAGATTTCCTACTTTCCCCTCTACCACACATATATAAGAAGATTTCCTACTTTCCCCTCTACCACACATATATAAGAAGATTTCCTACTTTCCCCTCTACCACACATATATAAGAAGATTTCCTACTTTCCCCTCTACCACACATATATAAGAAGATTTCCTACTTTCCCCCTCTACCACACATATATAAGAAGATTTCCTACTTTCCCCTCTACCACACATATATAAGAAGATTTCCTACTTTCCCCCTCTACCACACATACATAAGAAGATTTCCTACTTTCCCCTCTACCACACATATATAAGAAGATTTCCTACTTCCCCCTCTACCACACATATATAAGAAGATTTCCTACTTTCCCCTCTACCACACATATATAAGAAGATTTCCTACTTTCCCCTCTACCACACTTGTATATATTACTCAGACCATTTTACAATACTTATATTTTGTCTTGTTCTGTACACACATAAATTAAGCTTACAGATCAAACTATGGGGAACCCACAAGGAACTCTAACTGACATGCAGCTTCATAAAGGCAACCCATCTCATAGTGCAGACTGAGCATATGAACCAGATCACAAGAAGAAGATGAAGAAGGAGTACACACATCCTGTGGATGACTACTGAACACGTCAGTTGTGTGCTCAAGTTAGGCTCTCACCAGGAAGGATAGGGTTCGGATCATAATTCCACAACGAAAATAAAATGTCCCATATCCTTTAAGCTTTGCATACCAGAGGGCAGTGCTGCCCAATGTTTTTATATTGGTGCTTTTGGAGGCTCGGGCGCCATGGGATGACTACAATAGTACTACTAATAGTAATAACAATAATAATAAAGGGTTTTAAAGGGTTTTTTTCCGTCTGCCCAGCGTGTTCGTAGCGCATTGGACTACGGGTGACAAGCTCCCTGTGAGTGCGGGTTCAATTCCGCGGGCTGGCAGAAAAGCCACAGGTTCACCAGATTCACGATGTTCGTGACACCGAACCGAAGGGTTACGATGTCCACGGCACCGAGCCGAAGAGCTGAAAGCTCAAGTGCTTCTGGATCGGTTAAAAAAATTTTTTTTTAAAAGAAAAAGGGTTTTAAAGCCGAAGGATTGACTTCATTGCACAGGGTTTTACCCATATAACTCGGTCCCTCTCCGCTAGGGGTCTCTGGAAAAAACTGCACTCGTGAACAGAAGGCCGCGGTCCGGAATCGAACCCACGACCTTCGACTGGCAAGGCAAAGGACTTAACAGAGACCCACAGAGACCCATTAACAATAATAATATTACTATAGTTGAGATGTCGCTTTGTACAGTAAAAAGAAAGCAAACTGTTGTGTTAAAGATGCAGCAGAATGATTACAAAATAAAACAAGAATGTAAAAGCTGGAAGATCGTGTTCATGTGAATAATACAAAAAACTGAATGATATTGTGTTCTTGAAATCTTGTTCATTGTTTATTTGAGGATCATCTTCATCGCACATCAGACATGTCCATAATTGCTCCGATCTCCGCCTAAGCTTGTATTTCAGTGTGTATAGACTAACAACTCACGCTTTGTGTTTGATTGATGTATCTACTGTGGTTTTTTCTCCTGTCTTTCCCGTCTGATTAAAGTTAGAGATGATAGAGTAAAATAATAATAATAATAATAAAAAAGGTTATAATAATAATAGCCGTCCATTGCAAGCGATGATGACAACAGTTTCAGACGTATGCCGCTGCACCTCTTTGGTGGGTGCGGAGATGATTGTAGAGTCCAATCCTAGAACAAAATTCTCTACCACAGGTGGGGCATACATGATCAAGGTTAGACATGTTCGTGTTGTGTGTTCTGTCTTTTAGCGCAGTTCGTTTTCTTTGTGCCTCAACGACACGATGATTCTCAGCTATGCGGGTACCTCTTGTGTTGTTACAGCGCCACATTTGACGATTTTGCGCAAGGGATTCCCAGCATGTGGTGTCTTTCGAAGCATTTCAGAGACACTTTAAGAGTGTCTTTAAAGTGTTTTTCTGTCCACTAGTAGAACGTCTGCCTACTTCAAGTTCACCATACATCAACTGGTGCTTTTGGGGTTGTGAATGTAAGACACGGTCGCCAGTGCGCTTGCGGGCGCCACATTAGACATCACTGCTGTAGAGTATGAAGTGTCTGTCACCTGGCAAATCTCAGTATGCAGGTGGTAGGATAGTCAATTCCTTTCCTCACTTGTGGAATGCTTGGTGTGGAAAATAACAAGCAACAGTTTTTGGTTTGATTAGAAAAGAGAATGAAAATCGTGGCATATCCCAAAGGACGTAGCCATCAACTACAGTAAACAAGTCGTTGATTTTCTAGGCACCACTTATACGTTCAGTAGTTTGCCATTGCTTTCTGAACGGGTGGCGCCATCGTCCTTTTGTTAAAATCAACGGAAACAATTTTCAAGCAAACTGTCCGCAGCGTGATTCGAACTCAGAACGTCGGGGTTAATAGACCAAGTCACTAACCCTTAGGCCACAGACGCCACAGAAAAGAGAACACTCTGTTAACTGTGCTAATCCGTTCCATAATTTCAAAATAATCAAAATTGTTGATTGCACTTCTGTGAGTAACCATGTGTGTTCCAACCTCTCTCTTACACAGGAAGATCTGAATTGCAGTGCACGAACTCCGTAGCGCAGGCGAGGGTCCCCGATGTAATTCTTTTCATGAATATCAGTTTCTGACACCTCATCAGAGACATTACTTTCAGAAAAAGGTTATAAACCCGCACAATTTTCGATACACCGTAACATCGTAATATAAGATATTCTCTTCGTGTTATTGAGCTTGTAATCTGCGTGGCTGTCAGCAACATCAACCACATTTGAAGATCTATCATCAGAGACACATGGGGCAGCTACACCTCCAACTATGTTCCTGGTACCGAAAGTTAAAATACTCAAAAGTTAAAAGCAATCTCATTTCTAATATTAATGTAACGACATGAAATGTGAGAGACTTCACAGGACTCGAATGAAGTATTTAGAAGTAACGTGGCCTATTTTCTTCCTTGTTCACATAACTCTTTTGTTTTCTACTATTTGTTTGAGATGAGTTGTGGACCGTTGATTCAGCACTTGGTATTTAACGCATCTTTTGTTTTCTTCTGTTTGTTTTAGATATTTTTAAAGTGTTAGTTCAATACTTGCTTATAGCTTTCTAACCGCTGTGTTACTTATGGAAACCATTGAGCTAACACAAATGCTGTACATATGATATGTTACACTGTTTCTATGACAGTGTTAGTGTGCATGGACCTATGTGACAATGTTTCTATGACAGTGTTAGTGTGCATGGACCTATGTGACGCTGTTTCTATGACAGTGTTGGTGTGCATGGACCAGCCGCAGATGTTATGATGCGTCTGCTGTGCAATTAAAGGAATTGGAAAATTGAACGTCACACGAGTATGATCATGCTTATGGATGAGTGGGACTGTGCAATGAATGAGTGGGATTGTGCACACGAATGAGTGGGATTGTGCACATGAATGAGTGGGAGTGTGCACACGAATAATTGTGACTGGTACATGAATGTGTGAACTGGTACATGAAGAGTGAGACTGTGCACATGGATGAGTGGGACTGTGTACATGAATGAATGGGACTGTGTACATGAATAATTGGATGATCCAATACAATCAGTATGAATACCCTAAGGCATCTACTAGAGAAGACTTAGCGATCTTGGGTATGCTCGAAATAAAATAAGATCGGTCCAGTAACCAATAATTAAATGTATCCAGTAAAGAAGGGAGACAAGTGCACATAATACGTTTGTAGTAAGGGATGAAGGGAGACAAACAAACATAATACGTTTGTATACGTTATAGTAAGTAAAGAAGTGAGACAGCTACAAAAAATGTGTGTAACAATAATGTTAGAAATAAAATAGAGACAGAGAGTATACATACTTTGGCTGCTTCCTCTTCTGCAATGCGACGTTCAATGTTAAATAAAGATTCCCTAGTGAAGATCCGAAACGGTGTCCATTCTATAAATTCGTTGTCCATGTTATTCTGTTATTGCTGCCTGTACCGGTCCATGCGTGCCCTGAAAATTAATCACAGTCATCGTTAACACCACAATCACCACAATTACCACAACCGTTGTTAAGTTAATATTGTAATCTGTATCACTATTAGGACGGTATCTAGAATCTCTACTTCTTCTTCACCTTCCCTTTCCCCTAGGGAGGACAAGGTTCACAACCAAGGTCTTCCAATCCCTTCTATCCAAGGCATTTTTTTCCAGATCTCCCTACTCTCTTCCCTTCTTTTTGCATTCCGTCTCGAGTTCCCTTTTCCATGTGTTCTTGGTTCTTTCATTACCTCTATTACCTTGGGGGGTTCCATTAGGAGGGCCTGACTGGTGATGCTGTCAGGGGGCGTTCTCAGTGTGTGTCCTATCCATCGCCACCTTCTGCCCTTTATCTCTTGTTGCACGTGGTGTTGTCCCAGAATTTCCGGTTTGTGATCCTATCATACCATCGCAGATGGAGTATCCTGCGCAAGCATCTATGGATGAATGTCTGCAACATTTTGGTGTTCCCCTTAGTTGTTCTCTATGTCTCCACTCCATATAGAAGGACAGTCTTGACATTTGTATTAAATATCATTATTCTATTCCTGATCATTATTGTACTACATATGTTCTTCAGAATGACAAATGGTGATCTTGCTTGTTGTATTGTAATCCTAGCATCTTCACCTGTGCCATCTTGAATGTTGATAACACTTCCCATATGTCCACCTCTTTTAATGGTACACCTCTTAAAATGGTCTACATCTACTGCAAATTCATTGGACGGACGGTTGGTGTTGGCACTCTGGCGTATACCGTATGCATTTAATGAGTGTGCATGCTGCCAGCTTGTGTCAGGGTTTTAGTTTCCTTCACTAGTTCACATGAGACAATGGTGAGCAGAAAAACTGGTACAGGAAAGGATCATTAATGGGGCAACCCGATGTCAAGGGGCATATTTTGTTAAAGATGACACGAATATAATTTATTTATTAATTCAGTATACAAAGCCTTCATTAGAAATATTTCCAGATATTAACAAAGTCACGGAGTAAAATGGTTGTAATTATTTATAACATTATGTTAGTTTTTTAAAGCAGTTTTTTAAAATGATATTTAAAAATAGATTGGTTGGTAAGTCCTAACATCGCCCCCCAAAAACCTGAACATAATGTCTAATAGGATATACAATTTGTACGGTTATACCGCACTTTATAGTACCTCTTCCGGGGTCACCGATAGCGAGGTTGCTAATGCTAATGACCACGTGACCTGAAATTCCGGGGTTCGAAACAAGCAGGGCAAAAAATTATCGGAACTTAGTTTGTTTTCCTCCGTTTACTTCTGTGTTTACTTCTGTGTTTACTTCTGTGTTTACTTCTGCGTTTACTTCTGTGTTTACTTCTGTGTTTACTTCTGTGTTTACTTCTGCGTTTACTTCTGCGTTTACTTCTGCGTTTACTTCTGCGTTTACTTCTGTGTTTACTTCTGTGTTTACTTCTGTGTTTACTTCTGTGTTTACTTCTGTGTTTACTTCTGTGTTTACTTCTGTGTTTACTTCTGTGTTTACTTCTGCGTTTACTTCTGTGTTTACTTCTGTGTTTACTTCTGCGTTTACTTCTGTGTTTACTTCTGTGTTTACTTCTGTGTTTACTTCTGCGTTTACTTCTGTGTTTACTTCTGCGCAGAGGCGGCTCGTGCTCATTTTTGTTGGTGGGGTCAGAAAAAATAATGGTTTTGGGTTAGGTTATATTTTAATTTATAAAGTAATAAGTACACGTTACCCTTTATTTTTTGTGGGGTCTGGCCCCAATGGCCCTTAATGACGAGCCGCCACTGCTGCGCATGCTTAATTAATTACTTATTATAATGGCTGTATTAATGCGGTGATTAAATACTCGTCTCAGAAAATTAGAGAAGAAACTAAACCATTACGTTTTGACGCTAATAAAATCCCAAATGAATATGGAGTAGAAGTGAAGAACAGATTTTAAATACTGATGACCGTCCAAGAAGAGATGACACCAGATGAGTTGACCACACATGCTAGAGATATCCTATTATCGACAGCAAAAGATATGATTCCACGAAGAAAAGACAGAAAGAATGAGTGGCTTGCAAACGATACACTAGAGTTAATACAACATAGAAAAGAGAAAAAGGCACAGGGAATAGCGAAGGAAGAATAGGTTGGCCTACAAAAATATAACAAAAGAAATAAGGAAGAACATAAGAAGAGATAAAAAGTAATATCTACACAATTGGTGTGCAAGGTTAGAAGAACACCAGAAGAAATGGAGAGAGCAGGAAATGTTCACATTAACAAAATCATTGACCATAACGTATAAACCAAAACTAAATGCAATAAAAGATAGTGTGGGAAGAACCCTAACAAAACAAGCAGAAATTCTCAACAGATGGAAAGAATATTGCAACAAAATGTATATGAACAGAGGCGAAAAGAACAATAGAGCGAACACTGAAATAATCACAGAGAAAGAGCCAGAACCATTGCTAGAGGAAGTTGATTGGGCAATAAAAGTGTGAAGATGGGAAAGTCAAAAGGATATGATAATATTTCAGCAGAGTTTATCAAAGCAGGAGGAGAACAAAGCATAAAATATATCATGCAATATGCAAAAAGGTATGGGAAACAGGAATATGGCCAAAGGAATGGAAAAGATCAATATTTATCCCAATACCTAAAAGGGAACACCAAATTTCTCGTATGTACCAACTATAGAACAGTTGCATTGATTAGCCACGCAAGTAAAATCTTATTAACAATTATTATGGGAAGACTGTATGGAAAAATAGAAGAAAATATCAACATAACACAAGTTGGCTTTAGACGGAACAGAGGTACACGTGACCATATATTTAACATGAGAACAATCATTAAAAAATCTAGAGAGTATAATGTAGATCAAGACTCATGCTTTATTGACTACTCAAAGGCATTTGATTGTGTAGAACATCAAGAATTGTGGAAAATTATGGGAGAAATGGGATCTCCATTACATTTAATACAGATCATAAGAGAACTTTATAGTGATAAAATGGCCGCTGTAAGTACGTGTGATGATACATCAGATTGGCTTTTGACGTAAGGCAGGGAGTCAGGCAGGGCTGCATTTTGTCGCCTTGTCTGTTTATCATATATGCAGAAAACATCATGAAGAATGTTACAGAAGATAGCGGAAAAGAACAATGCGATCCTTCTATAATCAGAGGAAGAGAAATAACTGAAATACGCTGATGATACAGTGTTACTGTCAATATCACAAAAAGGGATTTAGAAATTATTAGGAGAAGTGAGAGATAGCAGCGACAAACAAAATCGATATCTCAATGTGACAAAAACAAAAATAATGACATCAGATAAAACGAACATGACAAAAGATATTTTTATCAACGGAGAGAAGGTAGAAAATATGAACAGCTTTGAATATCTTGGTTCACTGCTAACAACAGATGGAAATGGGATGAAGGAAATTAAAAGAAGAACAAACATGGCTTTACAAAATATTAAACAACTTAAAACAGTATGGAACAGAACTGATAAGAAAACAAAGATCAGAATACTAAGAGCATGCATGTTCTCAGTAGCAACGTATGGGTGTGAAGCATGGACATTTAATAAAGCAGTGGAAAAACATATATGTGCTTTTGAATATAAGTGTTACAGAAGAGTTCTTTGTATATCTTGGACAGAGAAGAGAACAAATAGATCTATCCAGAAAGAACTCAAAATCAAAGAAAACTGGCTGATGCTACAAATAAGAAAGAGAAAATGGAGATATTTTGGACATATAAAAAGACAGGAAGGGTTGGAGAAGATCATCATGGAATGAGGCATACCGGGAAAGAGAAGAAGAGGAAGACCACGGAGAAGATGGATTCAGGATGTAACTGATGGTTTGAACATGGCGGCTGCAGAGGCAGGACATCTGGCCTATGAGAGAGAAAAATTCCGGAGGATTGTTGGCATGGTAAAGTTCTGCTCAGGACAAGCTACTTGATGATGATGATGGTTGAATAGAAATATTGGAACACAGATGTCTACTCACCGACGAACTGTAGTGAGGATGGCCATATCAATCAATCAGTCAATCAATCAATCAATCAATCTGAAATGTATATATACTGAGACCGATTTAACTAACTCATAACTAGGTAAAGAATGCACGTAAATTGTTGAAAATAGTTGCGTTGACGTACAGATTTATAAAGGAATCAACATATCTCAATTTCATTATTTCAGAGTTTAACGTTCTCAAGTTGTTTTCTTGTGACACACACACAGACAATACGTTTTATAATTAAGATTTTTACAGCAACGGACTTAAAGGATGAACAGAGTAAAGGAATCACATCAGAATAAACTGAGACCAGCTTAGAAGAAGTAAGAAGTTACGATACTTTGATCTTCTGTCTGATTAATCTCTTTAATCTGCTGCAGAACAAAGGCGATAAGTAATTAGAAAATGCAAAAATAAGGAGATAAGTAATTCGAAAATGCAAAAATAAGGGAGATAAGTAATTAGAAAATGCAAAAATACGGGAGCTAAGTAATTAGAAAATGCAAAAATAAGGGAGATAGGTAATTAGAAAATACAAAAAGAGGAGATAAGTAATTAGAAAATCTAGACATTCAAAAGTGAATACAGGCAAATGATGAGAGTTGTATATAAATATTATATATTCAGACAGACCATAAAAAGAAGAAGAAGAAAAACAAAATGTTGCACCTACAGCAAAGAGTCCCGAACATAAATATAGTAGAAACATCAAAAACATTAACCTACAGCAATAATATCAGCAATAATAATATCACAAACAGTAACAACATCAACAATAGCAGTAATATCACCATCATCATGAGCAACATCTCAGGACTTCAACCTGGATAATATCTCTTCTCGTTATTTTGACTAAGATCAAAGTGTAGTCCCCCTTGATCGCGGCCAAAGGGTGGGAGCATTCATAGAGCTAATAGGCAACTAAACCACATTTTTTTCCGATCCAGAAGCACTTGAGCTTTTCAGCTCTTCGGCTCGGTGCCATGGACATCGTAACCCTTCGGTTCGGTGCCACGAACACCGTAAATCTGGGGAATCTGTGGCTTTTTCTGCCATCCCGCGGAATTGAATCCACACACACAGAGGGATAGTCACCCGTAGTCAAAACTCTGAGCAGCTCCCATTCGAAAGGATGACGAAGCTCGGGATTTTACACGTTTATAACGTGACCGGTTACTACCCTCTGCGACAATAAAGGGTAAGCCCATTTACAACAAAAAACTATAAAAAAACCCCAGAAAAGTGTAGTGCCCACTTGGTCGTGGTCAAAGGTTGGGAGACTTTACTAAGCATCTTATCTTATCTTATCTTAACCACATTTGCCGTGAAGCGCCGTGGGAGAGTTAGTTTTCTATCTTGCTCCAGGCGTGTTGCGTTTGACGTTGTCAGTCCATGCTTTCGCAGGAATTCTGAGATGTTATCTATCCATCGTGTTCTTGGCCTACCTCGTGCTCTGCCCCCTGAGTGTCGATTATTATAGGCACGTGATGGTAGTAAATGTGGTTCCATTCTCATTAGATGGCCGAACCACTTGATTCTTTGCTTCTCGATGTACTGTATGTATGGTATAGTACCAACAATGCTTCTGATATTCTCGTTTCTCACTCTATCTCGCCTTGTAACGTTGACAGCTTTCGTAGACATCTCATTTCACATGTTGTAATCTTTCTTTCTTGTGTCTTAGTCAGGGGCCATGTTTGGCACTGATAGCAGAGAGTTGGAATAAATATGCAGTTTATCAGTTGTCGTTTGACTGCCATGTTAATGCTTGGATGTTTTAATAGTGGTGACAGTTGGTATGTCAGTGCGTTTGCCTTCTGGCATCTAGTCTTGATTTCTTTGTCCATCTTTCCATCTGTTGTGAATATACTCCCGAGATATTTGAATTCTGGAGTCTGTTGTATTTTGACATTATTCACGTGTATATTTAGTTGACCTGTTGACTTATTGTCATGACTTCTGTTTGCGGCCCTCTTCCAGCGAAAGATAGTGTTTAAATGTGGCAGTTGGGCGTCATCAGCAACAACAATCCACCCTGGCTTACCACAGGGGTCACCATTATCTCCGGTGTTGTTCAATGCCTATACTGTGAGCATCACAAAGAGCAGATCACGGGTAGAGGAAGGACAATGTCATATGCAGATGATGTGTTGGTGTATCGTCAGGGCAAGGATAGAGAACAGCTTGTGGAGGAACTTCAGTCAGAACTCGACCGCATAGGTAGATGGTGCGTTGAAGCAGGAGCATTGGTCAACCCCACAAAAGCAGCGGTGACATGGTTCTCTTTAAACAACCACATCGTCACCACTCCAACACCATCTGTGGTTTTGTGTTCAGAGGTAGTGGAGCGATCTCAGTCTATGAAATACCTGGGGTTGCGTTTTGATCGTAGTCTAGCTTTTACGGAACACATAGCTCATGTGATAATGAAGGCGAGGAAAGGTTTGCTGGCGATGAGGGTAATGGCTGCGGCGGATTGTGAACAGCGCCATCTTTGTATTTTATACCAGGGTCTGGTCCTTTCTGTGCTTGAGTATGCGCTGGCGATCCTGACTCTCAGTCATAGTCAGATAGAACGACTGGAAAGAATACAGAACGAGGCGATGCGCATTATACTTGGTTGCACTAAAGACACGTCGTGCAGGGCGATGCGCTATCTCCTTGACTATCCTACTATGGAGTATAGAATACTGATGAGCCGTGCACGAGCATACCTTCGAGTCAATGCTGACACACAACATCCTCTGCACTTGGAAATAAAGAGACAAAAGGAAATAGGTTAAAAAGAGGAAAATCTTGGATGGGTCAGGCCGAGGACTGTATTGAACAGGTGTGTACACTTGAAGACATTGATCCCGGTGAAGAATGGATACCGGTGCCAAGAGCAATCGCTACATCCTTTTCTGTATGCATCGAACTTGATAAAGAATGCAGGCAACACAACCCACTTGTTGTGGAGGCAGAGGTTCAGGCATTAATTTCTGAGAACGCATCTGATCATGATGTAATCATTTATACGGATGGTTCGGTGATTCGACATGTGCGGAGCTCGTGGGCTTTCACTGCTCAGGTCGGAGGTGATGTTGTGAAGGAAGACAGTGGTGGTTTTGCCGTGACTACAAGCAGTCTCACTATGGAAATCATGGCGGTTACCAAAGCGATGATTTGGCTAGAATCACAGACTTTTATCCATGCATGTTTTCTCAGTGACTCAATGAGTATGCTCAGGAAGATTGAAACAGGATGGGCTAGGAGACATTGGATAGAATCGCTGGGGAGGTCTAAGCTGACAAAGATCAGTTTTATTTTGTGCCAGGGCATGCAGGTGTAAGGGGAATGAACGTGCGGATAGGCTTGCAGGTATGGCTGCTGTCCAAAGCGGACGAGCAATGGACCAGGCTGATATTATAAATTCCCTAAGGGAGAGAGGGCGTGTACATGATTCACGTAATAGCGGTGCATCCACAACACTAACCAGACTGCAAGAACTCAAAGTTAAGTGTGGTGTAGCTCGACAAGAACGCTATGCTGGCAGACAAAGAAGAATTGTAAACCAACAAAGAACCGGTGTCGTTAGTCGCCACACGCTGATGGACATACTGAGGGAGAGATCGGAGCACTTATGGACTACTTTGTTCGACGTGCAGTGATGGTGATCCGACGACTAAACTAAACTTCTGTTTTGGAGGTATTAATTTTCATGTCATATTTTTCTCATGTCGCTTGCAGTGCATTTATGTGTTGTTGAAGTTTGTGTTCGTTGTTGTAAATTATACTCTGATCATCTGCAAAGAGTAGTTCGTTTATTAAATTGTAGCGCCCGAGTGGTTACCGGGGCCCAAATTTGGGTGTAAAGAATAGAACCACTGTTACCTGCCACGCATTTCGTAAGAGGTGACTAAGGAGGTTTGGCTGAAATTGGATGCACATGTCCTAAACGTGTAGAAATATATGCTTTTAGTGGCCTACCAAACCAATGTGCAACGTATACACGTTCTTGGCAAAGATCAAACATATCACAAAGAGTGATTAAAATTGGTCGTAAAGAGCGAACGAAAAGAAGAAGAAGATTAAATTGTAGTTGTTATCGAGGTTGTTATCTGTCTTGGTTTCTTGCGTTATCCTGTCTATGTATATATTGAAAAGTATAGGCAAACCACCAAACACCACTAAACACCAAATGGCAAACAAAAACCACTTAAACAAACTCCAGTGTGCTCTTATTCGAAAGAGTGATGACGCTTAGGGTTGTAAACGTTTTCACGTCCACTAGTTCTGGGTCCACCATTTGTGGCACTTCCGGGGCGAGCCCGATTAAAAAAATAATAAATAAAAAAATTCTCAAATACATTGTATTTCATCTAAAGTCTTTATTAGTCTCTGTTTGTCGCTTCTCTGCCTGTTGGCTAAGATCAAAGTGTAGTAGCAACGTGATTGCACCTTCACAAAACGTCAAATGGCACAATTAAACATAATTGACAAATTCTGAGCAGCTCTTATTCAAAAGAATAACGTCGCTCGGGGTTTACACGTTTAACAAAAGAGGGTACACACATTGTGGCACTTCCGGGTAGGGTACAATAACAAAAAATTAATTAACAATATAACGAACAGCAGCAACATCAGAAGCACTAACATCGACCTTTCAGCTAAGGTCAAAGTGTAGTGTTCACTTGATCACGGACAAATGGTGGGAGTCTTCATAGAGACAACAAGAAATATTTTAGTACATACTTAAACACATTTTAAATAGCTCTTATTCGAAAGAATGTCGACGCTCAGAGTTTATACTTTCAACTATACTAGGTGCACTCGTTGTGGCACTTCCGGGTAGATCTAACAAAATCAACAACAGCAATATCATCATCAACAGCAGCAATATCATCACGAATAGCAGCAACATTATCACATATTAAAACAACAGCAATAGATACATAATCACCAAAAGCAGTAACATCCTCAACAGCGATAACATTCCCACCATTCTCGCCATCCCCAGCTACAAAATCATGACAAACAGTAACACCATCATCATCAAGAACTACATCGCTAATAGCATTACCATCATCAATATCAAATAACAACATCACCAATAACATCTACAACATCCTTACCAACAATAGATTTACTCGTACCAGCAATATAATAAAAACAGAACAACATTAGCAACATGACCAACAGTTGGTAATACTTACGAATGTTGTAAACCACGTCTCTATTTGGTGCTGGAGACATCGACCCTAGAACTGGCTTTGTTTATTCTGAGAAGGAGAAAAGTGGATCGATCAAGATTGAATCTCAGGTATTACCAGGAAGTGAATGTGATATAAGTTACATAGTGCCTGCAAGGAATTTCTCTATACCGCTCTATCCTGGGTAACTCATTTAATCTCTTCTATGGGATTGAGTTGAACATTTCTCGCTCTCGCAGTTAAGTTCGTTTCAGAGTTTCCATTTGGCGTTTTTTCTTTCTTGAATCGTTTGCCTCCCCTTCAATGTCTGCCTTGTGATTCTTTGATCATTTCTTCTGAGAGTATGTCCAACCGCATCCCCCGGCAACATGAGGCCGACTAGCTCAGACGGGAAAGCATAAATTCCTGTTTAATAGGGGCTGGCTTTTATAGTGTTTGAATCCCTGCCTGCCCAGCGTGTTCGTAGCGCGTTGGACTACGGGTGACAAGTCCTCTGTGAGTGCGGGTTCAACTCCGTGGACTGGCAGAAAAGCCACAGGTTCCCCAGATTTACGATGTTCGTGGTACCGAACCGAAGGGTTACGATGCCCATGACACCGAGCTTTCAGCTCAAGTGCTTCTGGATCGAAAAAAAAATAAAAAATAGTGTTTGAAAGAACACTGTAATGTTTCTGCAATTTACACAATTCTAGGAGTCCATGGCTATTTATTGTTGAACAATGTACTGATATCCCTTAGTGTTAAACTTAATTTATAACATAATATAACCTTTATTTAGCATATTGTGTTTTTTTAAAATAATTTTGTCTTTATCTAACAATACTGGAATGCTAGGATCACGAGACGATTGTGGTATTATTTCCTAGAATTTTTACCTAAGCTCACCGGCCTTATCGGAGGTTACGATAAAAACATATCTCCAACTTCTGTTTCCTATAACAGTTGTTACCAGTTTATAGATACTAGGTAGATCGACAATAAGGAATAGTTCATTAGACAGTAGAAACAGAATACAGTTATATAGAACTACAAGATGTAGACAATTGGATCTGGAGAGTTTAATTGTACATACACCTCGATATAAGAGATAGGTGTGTGTCTCTGAGTGGAAGGTGATAGGTATCTTCATGAAGTTGAAAGTTTACTACCACCATCTTGTACGCCAGTAAAACATGGAAGCGCTAAAACAGACACACAAGAAAATGATATCACTTCCACACATGTTTTATCCACAAATTGCTCAAAATAAAATAACAGGACAAAACTCCAGATACTGAGGTCTTCATGCGAGACAAGATTCGAAAATCTACACTTGTTTCCAGAAGTCAAATAGACAAGTCAGATTGTGTTGATAAGTTGCAGAAGGTATAAGTCAAATGGACCAGTCGGATTGTGCGGTTGACTGATAAATTTCAGAAGGTACAAGTCAAATGGGCCGGTCATATTGTGCGGATGACTGATAAATTTCAGAAGGTACAAGTCAAATGGGCCGGTCATATTGTGGGAATGACTGATACACAGATATCTAAATAGTTGATGTGTGGTTAGCATGATAGGATAACCAAACGATCGGCCGGTGGACAGAAAATATAAACGCTTCAAAGATGCCTCTAAAATGCTTTGATATAGGCAGTTATGTTATGTTATGTTATGCGTTCGACGTTATGGCACATTGGGCATTCCCATTCGTGCTCTGTCCTCCGCTGCAGCAGCCATCCCTGTCCATTTTCTCACCGTACCCATGATAAGTTGATTAGTATACCTACGCTCTCTACCACGAAGATAACACTGTCTGGCATGTCCAAACTTAACACATAATTCTTGCATTCGTTCCAGTGATATAGGCAGTACTGCTGAAAATTCTTTCCGCAAAATCGCTAAATGTGACGTTGCAGCAAGACAAGAAGAAGAACTCGCATAGTTTAGAATCGTCATACTACTGAGGCGCAGAGGAAACGAGCTGCGCGAAAATACAGACCACACAACACCTACATGTCCAACACTGATAATGTGTTCCTCACCTGTGATAAACGATTGCGTTCTAGAACTGGACCACACAGAGTCATGTGAGACCAACAGCAACATCAACAACTACATCGCCAACAACACCAGATAGGTACAATAACATACCAGGGAGGTACAACAACACACGGCTGAGAATGTTGTCATCATCGCTTAAGATGGACAGATATTAAATGATAAGTAATGATAGCCACTGATCGCAAGTATGGGCGTGTCCATTATGTGGGTGTTATGTGTTCTCGTAAACAGGAAATGTGTAAATACAATACGTATACAAACAATAAATTAATCGTTATTCGTTGTGTTTCTTAGTTGGGTGAAGGAAAGGGGCACGGAACTTCAACCTAAGATCTGATTCATTTCGGTTATATCAAAGCGTAACAACATTTTTATCAACAATAAAGAGTATTAAAATCCAATTGCGATTTTTATGTTTAAAGGGCATAGCAATTAATTTGTTTCCTTGTTATTGAAATGAAATGTAAACTTGGTAGCTACGTGTGTTGTGTATTTATATTCCTATTACTACCATTTTGAATTTATTTCTTTGCTTCGGTTGTATTCTTTGCTTGATAAATGTCTTGTGGTCGAAACATGGCTGTATATTGTTTTTGTACTTTGTAAAACTACAGTACTTTGTTTTTACGTGTTTCGCCATTGCTACATAGCTTTACTGCAGTCTTCCTTATATCGACATTGCTACATAGCTTTACTGCAGTCTTCTCTTATATCGCCATTGCTACATAGCTTTACTGCAGTCTTCCCTTATATCGCCATTGCTACATAGCTTTACTGCAGTCTTCCCTTATATCGCCATTGCTACATAGCTTTACTGCAGTCTTCCCTTATATCGCCATTGCTACATAGCTTTACTGCAGTCTTCCCTTATATCGCCATTGCTACATAGCTTTACTGCAGTCTTCCCTTATATCGCCATTGCTACATAGCTTTACTGCAGTCTGCCCTTATATCACCATTGCTACATAGCTTTACTGCAGTCTGCCCTTATATCGCCATTGCTACATAGCTTTACTGCAGTCTGCCCTTATATCGCCATTGCTACATAGCTTTACTGCAGTCTTCCCTTATATCGCCATTGCTACATAGCTTTACTGCAGTCTGCCCTTATATCGCCATTGCTACATAGCTTTACTGCAGTCTGCCCTTATATCGCCATTGCTACATAGCTTTACTGCAGTCTTCCCTTATATCGCCATTGCTACATAGCTTTACTGCAGTCTGCCCTTATATCGCCATTGCTACATAGCTTTACTGCAGTCTGCCATTATATTGTCATTGCTACATAGCTTTACTGCAGTCTTCCCTTATATCGCCATTGCTACATAGCTTTACTGCAGTCTTCCCTTATATCGCAATTGCTACATAGCTTTACTGCAGTCTGCCCTTATATCGCCATTGCTACATAGCTTTACTGCAGTCTGCCCTTATATCGAGTGTTTCGCCATTGCTACATAGCTTTACTGCAGTCTTCCATTATATCGATAATGGAAGTTAATGATAATGAAAGGTAATTACATTAAATCGCGTTGTCCCTACCTAGCACATCTATATACAGACGACAGACGTTGTAGGAAAACCTACAAATCGGAGGTGGTCAGAGCGGATCAAATCAGATTTGGAGAAACCCGTGGGAGGCTGTTGTGATACTTAATAAATTGACGTTTTAGGACAAAGATACGTATGTATGGTATGACATAAGCAAGCAGAGACACGTATGTATGGTATCACATAAGCAAGCAGAGACAAGTATGTATGGTATCACATAAGCTAGCAGAGACACGTATGTATGGTATGACATAAGCAAGCAGAGACACGTATGTATGGTATCACATAAGCAAGCAGAGACAAGTATGTATGGTATCACATAAGCTAGCAGAGACACGTATGTATGGTATCACATAAGCAAGCAGAGACACGTATGTATGGTATGACATAAGCAAGCAGAGACAATTACGTATGGTATCACATAAGCAAGCAGAGACACGTATGTATGGTATGACATAAGCAAGCAGAGACAAGTATGTATGGTATCACATAAGCTAGCAGAGACACGTATGTATGGTATCACATAAGCAAGCAGAGACACGTATGTATGGTATCACATAAGCAAGCAGAGACAAGTATGTATGGTATCACATAAGCAAGCAGAGACAAGTATGTATGGTATCACATAAGCAAGCAGAGACACGTATGTATGGTATGACATAAGCAAGCAGAGACACGTATGTATGGTATCACATAAGCCAGCAGAGACACGTATGTATGGTATCACATAAGCAAGCAGAGACACGTATGTATGGTATCACATAAGCAAGCAGAGACAAGTATGTATGGTATCACATAAGCAAGCAGAGACACGTATGTATGGTATCACATAAACAACTAAAATGAATAATCAAATCATAAAACTAGCAAAAATCCAACGTTTCGACTATAAGTCTTTATAAAGGAACATACACACATACACAATGAATACTAAATAAACTAAATCATGGATCCAAATATTATGGATGACTAAAGATGGATAAATGTTGTTTGTTGTCCATCATGAAAATGCGAGACTGTGATTTGATATTGTCCAAATGTCAACAACAGATTTATATAATGCGACGGTATTCATTCGATTACATGCCTCACACAGTGATGCTATTAACTCTTACAATCACACAATAGAATCATTAATTCGACTGTCGACACCACCAACTGCCATCATCAACCTACATCAACATAGTGGGTTGAGTTGGTACTGTGGGGAGAGTCTATGAAAGAGAAAGATCTAGACTGGAACCAGGAACAGAACAAATACAACTGATTTATTGACCATGCTTTCTCTTTGCTTAAAAGCTACACATTAGGAAAGAAGATTTATTGATAGCACCATCATCAGTTTATTTAGTGTATAACACGTATCTTTCGATCCATTTATTACACAGGAAGATCTCAGCGGTAGTGCACGAACGCCCTAGCACCGACGAAGATGCCCAATGTAGTGTGGAAGATAGTAACAAGTTTTATATAAATTTAATTTTAATATGTTAAATAAATTTTCCTGCGTGGTGTTGTCCACATCACTCATCGTGTGCCGACGGTCAATAAAAAATACAGGTCAAACACCGTATTACCCTATACACCCCGTGATATTAAAAGGCTTCCTTTACTTATCTATTTTAAATCAGTTTTACCAGGGCAGCGGCGTAGCAGCTTATTCTTATCAATGTTCAACTGTCAATGTTCAACTGTCAATGTTCAACTGTCAATGTTCAACTGTCAATGGTTCTTTGATGTGCTCAACATGAACACGGTACCTACTTTTTAACGCATGTCTTGGCCCGCCTGCCCAGCGTGTTCGTAGCGCGTTGGACGACGGGTGACAAGCTCCTGTGAGTGCTGTTCAATTCCACGGGCTGGCAGAAAAGCCACTGGTTCCACATTATTTACGGTGATCGTGGCACCGAGCCGAAGGGTTACGATGTCCATGGCACCGAGCCGAAGAGCTGAAAGCTCAATTGCTTCTGGATCGAAAAAATAATATGTCTTCGTTAGGACTAAGAACTATGCCACACCTACAATGAGGTCTGGAATCTCTGAGGAAAAAATTCCGAACGCTCCACCGAGACCACGATATATAATGCGTACAGTGGATACTTTGAGAGTCTAAGAACAACCTGGAACTAGGCTGGAACCCGGAACAGAAGAAACATAACTGATGTTTTGGATGGACTTTCTCTTTGTCCAACAACTACACACTAAAAAAGAAGATCAAAAAGATAAAGTAAAAAGTAAACATTAGATTGGAATCAGACAGAAAATAAATTGTTGACAGAATTGTGTGATATTCTCTTTAGACAATAAATTCACATTAAATAAGAACAAAAGCGACCAAGTAATTCAAGAATATACAACTAGCAAAGAATCACAGAAAAAACATCAGACAAAATCTTGTGACTTTCTTTTTGGTCAATAAAGACAAAACAACAAGTAAACTCTTTGAAAAATATCAGTCACAAGGAGAGCCGGAATATGTTGGGAAAAATGGCAGATTACTTTATTAAACTTTACCTCGGTTTGCGCCAGAATCAAGAAACTTTATCTTTATTCTCATCCAAAGCCCGCCTTCCCAGCGTGTTCGTAGAGCGTTGAACTGCGGGTGACGGGCCTTCTATGAGTGCGGGTTCAAATCCGCGGGCTGGCAGAAAAGCCACAGGTTCCCCAGATTCACGGTGTTCGTGGCACCGAACCGAAGGCTTACGTTATCCATGGCACCGAGCCGAAAAGCTGAAAGCTCAAGTGCTTCTGGATCGAAAAAAATTTCATCCAAACTGCTAAGGGATACACATTTCTTTCATCATCATCATCATAATCATCATCATCATCATCATCATGATTGTCCTGAGCAGAACTTTGCCACCTTAACAGTCCTTTGGAATTTTTCTCTCTCTCATATTCCATATGTCCCGCCTCTGCAGCCGTCCTGCTCAAATCATCAGTTACATCCTGAATCCATCTTCTCCGTGGTCTTCCTCTAAAAAATTGGTTTTAAAATTAAAGGATTGACTTCCTTGCACCGGATTTTACCCCATATAGCTCGGTTCCTCTCGGCAGAAATGGCATGACACCTTCTCAAACAAATACACTCGTGAACAGAACGGCGTGGTACGAATGTGATCCCATGATCTACAACTCGCAATCGCTTAACCACTTAACCACTTAACCACTTAACCACTTAACCACTTAGCCACTTAACCACTTAACCACTTAACCACTTAACCACTTAGCCACTTAACCACTTAACCACTTAGCCACTTAGCCACTTAGCCACTTAACCACTTAGCCACTTAGCCACTTAACCACTTAACCACTTAACCACTTAACCACTTAACCACTTAACCACTTAGCCACAGAGACCCTGATCTTCCTCTTCTCCTCTTTACTGGAATGCCCCTTCCATTATGGTCTTCCGGCCCCTCATGTATCTTTATATGTCCAAAGTACTTCAATTTTCTCATTCGTATTTGTAGTATCAGCCAGTTTTCTTTGATTCTGAGTTCTTTCTGGATCGCATTTCTTTAGGGAGACATTATTCTATATTTAATCATGACTGATGAAGATTATTATAATATTATAGCCCATTTTACTACCACTAAACGATAGTAATGTGTCTGCCAAGCAAAATGGTAATTACACCCATTTATTGGTTGTCGTAGTAATGTTGAAGTGATCTATTACTGAGACACGCCTCTATTAATCATAGACTGGGATTTGTTGTTAGCTGCAACAGGACGAAAATTGTATTGATAGGCAAATAGCACATAAGCGGAACTTTTTCAGTATTACTACGTAACACGCAGTTTGCAACATTCTCAATTAAAGCAGTGTTTAGGATATCATTTAGTTTTCAAAGTTAGTAATAACCGGCCTAAAGGCTCTAAAGCCGAAGAATTGACTTCATTGCGCCGGGTTTTATCCAATATGACAGTTTACCGAATAAGCCAGAACTCCCTCCCACCACTACCCCCACCCCCACCCACGCCCCACTCAAAACAGGAAAAAGTTCGAAATAATCCCATAATTCCTGGGGAATTAGAAAATAAACAAGCAAACAAACAAAAAACAACATGATACATTATAGTGTAATAATTAATACCCCCACACAAAACAAATAAGATGGAAACCGTATAGTGCAGATGTGGACCAGTTCGTATTCTGGGCAGGGTAGGTTGGTTACGTGTCTTGATGAAATGATTTTGGTTATAACTTATTATGCGATATTAATGCTAATATGCTTAGTATTTATCAGATTTCGACATGTTTATAGATGGAGACATAATTAATATTAAACATGTACAGCGTTTTCAAGAAGTTTAGAGTCAGATGTTATACTAGTAGAACTGCACACACGAAGAGCAGAATGAAAAATATGTTTGATCAGCTTAATGGCTTTATGAGGGATCAAACCGAATACCGTTGGAACAAGAGGCGAACATCTAACCTCAACGCTACAGGGACCCATTAAGTATATACTGAACATGGATACTTCAGCCATAACTTCAGTGATAACAGATTCAGTGATAACTTCGGTGATAGTTTCAGAGATAACTTCAGTGATAACTTCAGTGATAACTTCAGAGATAATTTCAGAGATAACTTCAGTCATAACTTCAGTCATAACTTCAGTGATAACTTCAGAGATAACTTCAGTGATAACTTCAGTGATAACTTCAGTGATAACTTCAGTTATAACTTCAGTGATAACGTCAGTGATAACTTCAAAGATAACTTCAGAGATAACTTCAGTGATAACTTCAGAGATAACTTCAGTGATAACTTTAGTGATAACTTCAGAGATAACTTCAGTGATAACTTCAGTGATAACTTTAGTGATAGCTTCAGTTATAACTTCAGAGAAAACTTCAGTTATAACTTCAGTGATAACAATTTCATTGATAACTTCAGTGATAACTTCAGTGATAATTTCAATGATAACAACTTCAGAAATAACTTCAGAGATAACTTCAGAGATAACTTCAGTGAAAACAACTTTGTGATAACAACTTCAGAGATAATTTCAGTGATAGCTGCAGTGATAACAACTCAGTGATAACAACTTCAGAGATAACAACTTTGTGATAACAACTTCAGTGATAACAACTTCAGTGATAATAACTTTGTGATAACAACTTCAGAGATAACTTCAGTGATAACTTCAGTGATAACAACTTCAGTGATAACTTCAGTGATAACAACTTCAGTGATAACAACTTCAGTGATAACAACTTCAGAGATAACAACTTCAGAGATAATTTCAGTGATAACAACTTCAGTGATAACTTCAGTGATAACTTCAGTGATAACAACTTCAGTGATAACAACTTCAGAGATAACAACTTCAGTGATAACTTCAGTGATAACTTCAGTGATAACAACTTCAGTGATAACAACTTCAGTGATAACAACTTCAGAGATGACTTAGTGATAACTTCAGAGATAACAACTTCAGTGATAACAACTTCAGTGATAACAACTTCAGTGATAACAACTTCAGAGATAACAACTTCAGAGATAACAACTTCAGAGATGACTTAGTGATAACTTCAGAGATAACAACTTCAGTGATAACAACTTCAGAGATAACAACTTCAGAGATAACAACTTCAGTGATAACAACTTCAGTGATAACAACTTCAGTGATAACAACTTCAGAGATAACAACTTCAGAGATAACAACTTCAGAGATGACTTAGTGATAACTTCAGAGATAACAACTTCAGTGATAACAACTTCAGTGATAACAACTTCAGAGATAACAACTTCAGAGATAACAACTTCAGAGATAACAACTTCAGAGATAACAACTTCAGAGATAACAACTTCAGAGATAACAACTTCAGAGATAACAACTTCAGAGATAACAACTTCAGAGATGACTTAGTGATAACTTCAGTGATAACAACTTCAGTGATAACAACTTCAGAGATAACAACTTCAGAGATAACAACTTCAGAGATAACAACTTCAGTGATAACAACTTCAGAGATAACAACTTCAGAGATGACTTAGTGATAACTTCAGTGATAACAACTTCAGAGATAACAACTTCAGAGATAACAACTTCAGAGATAACAACTTCAGAGATAACAACTTCAGAGATAACAAGATAACAACTTCAGAGATAACAAGATAACAACTTCAGAGATAACAACTTCAGTGAGAGATAACAAGATAACAACTTCAGAGATAACAACTTCAGTGAGAGATAACAACTTCAGAGATAACAACTTCAGAGATGACTTAGTGATAACTTCAGAGATAACAACTTCAGAGATAACAACTTCAGAGATAACAACTTCAGAGATAACAACTTCAGTGAGAGATAACAACTTCAGAGATGACAAGATAACAACTTCAGAGATAACTTAGTGATAACAACTTCAGTGAGAGATAACAACTTCAGAGATGACTTAGTGATAACTTCAGAGAACTGAAGAGTGCTCAACGATCCTGGGAGAGAATAAAAGAAGATAGAGACCTGGGAAAGTGGCTAATAATTGTTCTGTTCTATGTTCCACGAGGAGAGAAGAGGAATAAGTCAAGTATAGATTACTTTTCATCATCATCAGGTGCCGTGCCGGCTGGCGTAGGCGATGATGGATTTCAACAAATCTCTATCTCTGGTGTTTGCTATCATCTGAGATGTTGACGCTCTTCCGTGCCATGACATCAGGCGATCCAACATTTTCTCTCTCTCTCTGTCTCGTCCGTCATACCTTGATTTTACCATTTGTAACAATGTGTTCTAAACCTTCATTTCTCATATCATATGCCTGAAAATGATGACTGCCTCTTTCTTATATTGATGATAACTTTTGCTTTATCCATTTTGTAAGTGTTATTTCCTTCTTTGTTTTTTTAACCGTGACGGAAAGTTGGGAAGGGAGGGGGAATTATGTTGAGGTAAAAGGTTCAAGGGGCGATGACCTAAAAAAAGTGTGAGAAACCCTGGTGTACACACTATACTGACATTCACATTTTCTGTCAATTGTGCATAAATGAAAATCGATCTCTTGCGCAACAAGTGTACTTCTATGTGACAACTCACGAATCTCATCACAAGTATACTTCTATATAATAACTAACGAATCTCATCATGTACAATTAACTCAGCTCCCTTACTTGTTCTATATAATTACAATAGTGTGTGTGTAATTTAATGAGAAATTATTTAGTCAAGAGAAAGCTAGTACGTACTAGAAGATGCTGGGTAAACATCACAAGATGGATAGAGCATAGCCTAGAAGATGCTGGGTAAACATCACAAGATGGATAGAGCATAGCATCTTTGATATGTACAGTTACGTTACAGATAATCAATTATAACTTAATCAGTACAGAGTTTGTCCATCAGAACTATTCAATCAGAACAGTGTTAGTCAATCATAACAAAACTAGTTAATCAGAACCGAGTTAGTCAATCAGGACAGAGTTAGTCAATTAGAACCGAGTTATTCAATCAGGACAGAGTTAGTCAATCAGGACAGGGTTAGTCAATCAGAACAGGGTTAGTCAATCAGGACAGGGTTAGTCAATCAGAACAGGGTTAGTCAATCAGGACAGGGTTAATCAATCAGATCCGAGTTAGTCAAACAGAACAGGGTTAGTCAATCAGAACAGTATTAGTCAATCAGAACCGAGTTAGTCAATCAGAACCGAGTTGAGTTAGTCAATCAGAACCGAATTAGTCAATCAGAACCGAGTTAGTCAATCAGAACCGAGTTAGTCAATCAGAACCGAGTTAGTCAATCAGTCTCTTATAGGAAGTGTTATTCATATTCTGTTACTGGCACTGTGCAAGATGTTTTTGGTTAGATATAGTATTTAGCCAGATCACATCAACCCGGTAACAGTATGCTGACAAAAGAAGAAGAAGAAAGTGTTGTCTTCGTGGTAGAGAGAGAAGGTATACGAATCAACTTCTCATGGGTTAACAGTTATCAGTTATATGAGGACTATCATCATAGCACTCTGTACAAGTCCATAGGTGCTCCGATCTCCCCCTCAACAAATCCAGCAGCGTCCAGCGGCCACACACGCCAATTTGATGTTGATTAACCAATCTCTTTGCATATTTGGTATGTCGTTATTTTCGTGCTGCACCAATATTGACACTCATCTCTCTGAATCTGGCCAGCGAGTGGGATTCACAGCCCTGCAACTCCTCTGTTCGGAAAGACTCTCTTAATGCGTTAAGAATGTCATTTCGGTTCATGGCAGCTCCCTCTGGTCCATGGGTACGGGGAACCAATGAACTTTAGGATGGCTGCTGCAACGGAGGAGAAAGCACGTATGGGAATGTCCAATGTGCCATGACGTCGATCGCATAACATAACATAACATAACATTATATAAGTTATTGATTCGACACATTACTGACACTAATTATATTCATTCCTGCCCACTCAAGGACTCACATATTCTTTATCATTTGCCTCTGCCATTAACAAAATGAGAACATGTAATTCTAATATACACTCAACCTTTCATATTTCTTCTACCACGTTCTATAACCCTTCTACTGCCCTCTTATTTCTCCTCTTGTGGTTATAATGATAACAAATGGGAAACTTTTATAATCAATACTAATTTTTTTTTCTTGTGTAAAATTCAATGAAAGAAGCTTAGAATTATCTCCCGCGTGATTTCGTGCGGACGGAAACATTTCTTGTTTGGAGTTATCCGCCCTATTTGTGCCAGATTTCTGTTTAGTAACAGACAGTAGAGACACGTCAATCAATACCGAACCAGTAGCAGTACATGGTTTAAAGAAATATATTATCATCATCATCATTATTATCAATATTATTAACAACAACATTAAAATAATCCCCACAATCATCATCATTATCATTATCCCTATCCTCATCATAATCAACATCATCGTCATTATCATCAGCAACATCATCACCACCACCAACATCATCATCATCAACAGTATAATTATCATCATCATCATTACCAACATCATCATTACCATTATCCCATCAACATCATCGTCACAATCAACATCTCCATTAACATCATCATCATCACCATTGGCACGTCAATATCATCTTCATCATCAACATCACCATCACCAGCAATATCAACATCATCACCATCAACATCATCATCATCACCGTCACCACATTAGCACCTCAATATCACCATCAACATCATCATCATCATTATCAACATCATCATCATCTGTTCTGAACGAAACCCAGTCACGAAACTTAGTCCATCGAATTTTGTGTGTACTATTGACCAGAACTCTAACTTCTGTTGCAGTCATATCCAAGTCATATGTCACAACCTGTACCTCTCTTCTTTTTTTCATCATCTACGCCTTTATCCTGAAGTATCTGCGTTAAATTATTATTTCTTTTCAAACCTTAATATCTTTTTAGGTGTCCAATGTACACACTTTCTCAAATTACCTTTCACCGGTGCTACGGAGTTCGTGCACTGCCACAGAGATTTCTTTCTTTCTTCTTTTTCTCCTTTTGTCGTCACACTGTTACATGGTTGTTGTCAAGTGTCTTGGTTTTTGTTTTGTCTTGCGCTGTTCTGGTGGCTTGGTCGTTGTTATTTTCCCCTTTGACAGGATACAGCTATGCCATCTAACCACCTTTTTTTTATCTCCTCTCGCCTTCTTTCACGATGTTCTGCTGTAGAAGACTGTGTGTACTGTGGAGTTTATATGCATTCTTATTAAGTGGCCAAACCACTTCATTCTTTGTTTCTCAGTGTAATTCAAGCAAGGTTCTGTGATAACTTTCTTTCTTATGCTGATGTTCATGTGTGAAAAATATATCGCACCACACATTCACCGAAATGCAATGTTAATGCTCCTATCAATCAATCAATCAATCAATCAATCAATCAAACAGTCAAACATTACTTTATTTAATCGGTTTTTCTTCAACCAATCTTCTTCAATTCGAGTTCCTATTGGATCGATTTGTTTGTTCTGTTTCTCTGCCAGTGAGATGTTGAGAACTCTTCTAAAGCCCTTATTGTACGAACGCACGTGTAGTTTTTTACATTCTGATTTGCCACATGTTCAAGTCTTGCACAAATATGTTGTTACTTGAAATATGCGTGTTTTTAGTACTTTGATTCTTCCTCTTCTTCTGCGTTGTCACTAGATTGGGATGTTGGATTCCCAAAAGGCAGCGTCTGCCTCAGATTATCAGCCACGCCATACAGTTTGTCTTGGACGCTGGTGTAAGTGGCCACCTCTTTCTTCTCAAGTCTGCATACTGGGGGCAGCTCTTTAGGATATAGTTTCTATGATTTCTGCTTCCCCGTTTGTGCTGACCTCTTCCCGCAGTAAGTTTAGGCCACCCTCGTGATGGTAGGTCTGACATTCTTACTGCATAGCTAAATCTCCGAGGCAGATTGGCGACCGTAGAATCCATTATCCCATTCCTCATTGTGAGGGTCATTGCACCATGTTATGCGCCTTACGGCCTGGTGCAATCGTTTTCTGTAAGCATTTGTTTCAGGTTAGCATTCCCTAGCGGACACGTGCATCCGATTTCAGCAAACCTCTTTAGTCGGCTCTTACGACATGCGTGGCAGGTAACAGTGGTTCTATTCTTTGCACCCCAAATTTGGGCCCCAGTAGCCACTCGGGCGGTACTTTGAATCATTTTTTCCTGTCTGCTGCACTCTAAAAGATTCAGATTGAACAAATTATGGTTTGGTGATGCATGCTGTTCTCTTACTTTCTTGCTATCCCATCTCTATTGTTGGTTATCAGGGAACTAATATCTACCAAACATTGTCATCATCTCAGATGTATCTCTATTGTTGGTTATCAGGGAACTAATATCTACCAAACATTGTCATCATCTCAGATGTCTGTCTATTGTTGGTTATCAGGGAACTAATATCTACAGACATTGTCATCATCTCAGATGTCTGTCTATTGTTGGTTATCAGGGAACTAATATCTACCAAACATTGTCATCATCTCAGATGTCTGTCTATTGTTGGTTATCAGGGAACTAATATCTACCAAACATTGTCATCATCTCAGATGTCTGTCTATTGTTGGTTATCAGGGAACTAATATCTACCAGACATTGTCATCATCTCAGATGTCTGTCTATTGTTGGTTATCAGGGAACTAATATCTACCAGACATTGTCATCATCTCAGATGTCTGTCTATTGTTGGTTATCGGGGAACTAATATCTACCAAACATTGTCATCATCTCAGATGTCTGTCTATTGTTGGTTATATGGGAACTAATATCTACCAAACAGTTTCATCATCTCAGATGTATGTCTATTGTTGGTTATCAGGGAACTAATATCTACCAAACAGTTTCATCATCTCAGATGTCTGTCTATTGTTGGTTATCTGGGAACTAATATCTACCAAACAGTTTCATCATCTCAGATGTATGTCTATTGTTGGTTATCAGGGAACTAATATCTACCAAACAGTTTCATCATCTCAGATGTCTGTCTATTGTTGGTTATCTGGGAACTAATATCTACCAAACAGTTTCATCATCTCAGATGTATGTCTATTGTTGGTTATCAGGGAACTAATATCTACCAAACATTGTCATCATCTCAGATGTCTGTCTATTGTTGGTTATCAGGGAACTAATATCTACCAAACATTGTCATCATCTCAGATGTCTGTCTATTGTTGGTTATCAGGGAACTAATATCTACCAAACATTGTCATCATCTCAGATGTCTGTCTATTGTTGGTTATCGGGGAACTAATATCTACCAAACATTGTCATCATCTCAGATGTCTGTCTATTGTTGGTTATCAGGGAACTAACATCTACCAAACATTGTCATCATCTCAGATGTCTGTCTATTGTTGGTTATCAGGGAACTAATATCTACCAAACATTGTCATCATCTCAGATGTCTGTCTATTGTTGGTTATCTGGGAACTAATATCTACCAAACAGTTTCATCATCTCAGATGTATGTCTATTGTTGGTTATCAGGGAACTAATATCTACCAAACAGTTTCATCATCTCAGATGTCTGTCTATTGTTGGTTATCTGGGAACTAATATCTACCAAACAGTTTCATCATCTCAGATGTATGTCTATTGTTGGTTATCAGGGAACTAATATCTACCAAACATTGTCATCATCTCAGATGTCTGTCTATTGTTGGTTATCAGGGAACTAATATCTACCAAACATTGTCATCATCTCAGATGTCTGTCTATTGTTGGTTATCAGGGAACTAATATCTACCAAACATTGTCATCATCTCAGATGTCTGTCTATTGTTGGTTATCGGGGAACTAATATCTACCAAACATTGTCATCATCTCAGATGTCTGTCTATTGTTGGTTATCAGGGAACTAACATCTACCAAACATTGTCATCATCTCAGATGTCTGTCTATTGTTGGTTATCAGGGAACTAATATCTACCAAACATTGTCATCATCTCAGATGTCTGTCTATTGTTGGTTATCTGGGAACTAATATCTACCAAACATTGTCATCATCTCAGATGTCTGTCTATTGTTGGTTATCAGGGAACTAATATCTACCAAACATTGTCATCATCTCAGATGTCTGTCTATTGTTGGTTATCTGGGAACTAATATCTACCAAACATTGTCATCATCTCAGATGTATGTCTATTGTTGGTTATCAGAGAACTAATATCTACCAAACATTGTCATCATCTCAGATGTCTGTCTATTGTTGGTTATCAGGGAACTAATATCTACCAAACAGTTTCATCATCTCAGATGTCTGTCTATTGTTGGTTATCGGGGAACTAATATCTACCAAACATTGTCATCATCTCAGATGTCTGTCTATTGTTGGTTATCTGGGAACTAATATCTACCAAACAGTTTCATCATCTCAGATGTCTGTCTATTGTTGGTTATCAGGGAACTAATATCTACCAAACAGTTTCATCATCTCAGATGTCTGTCTATTGTTGGTTATCAGGGAACTAATATCTACCAAACAGTTTCATCATCTCAGATGTCTGTCTATTGTTGGTTATCAGGGAACTAATATCTACCAAACATTGTCATCATCTCACATGTCTGTCTATTGTTGGTTATCTGGGAACTAATATCTACCAAACATTGTCATCATCTCAGATGTCTGTCTATTGTTGGTTATCAGGGAACTAATATCTACCAAACATTGTCATCATCTCAGATGTATGTCTATTGTTGGTTATCAGGGAACTAATATCTACCAAACATTGTCATCATCTCAGATGTATGTCTATTGTTGGTTATCAGGGAACTAATATCTACCAAACAGTTTCATCATCTTAGATGTCTGTCTATTGTTGGTTATCAAGGAACTAATATCTACCAAACATTGGTCATCATCTCAGATGTCTGTCTATTGTTGGTTATCAGGGAACTAATATCTACCAAACATTGTCATCATCTCAGATGTCTGTCTATTGTTGGTTATCGGGGAACTAATATCTACCAAACATTGTCATCATCTCAGATGTATGTCTATTGTTGGTTATCAGGGAACTAATATCTATCAAACATTGTCATCATCTCAGATGTCTGTCTATTGTTGGTTATCAGGGAACTAATATCTAACAAACATTGTCATCATCTCACATGTCTGTCTATTGTTGGTTATCGGGGAACTAATATCTACCAAACATTGTCATCATCTCAGATGTCTGTCTATTGTTGGTTATCAGGGAACTAATATCTACCAAACAGTTTCATCATCTCAGATGTCTGTCTATTGTTGGTTATCAGGGAACTAATATCTACCAAACATTGTCATCATCTCAGATGTCTGTCTATTGTTGGTTATCGGGGAACTAATATCTACCAAACATTGTCATCATCTCAGATGTCTGTCTATTGTTGGTTATCAGGGAACTAATATCTACAAAACAGTTTCATCATCTCAGATGTCTGTCTATTGTTGGTTATCAGGGAACTAATATCTACAAACATTGTCATCATCTCAGATGTCTGTCTATTGTTGGTTATCAGGGAACTAATATCTACCAAACATTGTCATCATCTCAGATGTCTGTCTATTGTTGATTATCAGGGAACTAATATCTATCAAACATTGTCATCATCTCAGATGTCTGTCTATTGTTGGTTATCTGGGAACTAATATCTACCAAACATTGTCATCATCTCAGATGTCTGTCTATTGTTGTTTATCAGGGAACTAATATCTACCAAACATTGTCATCATCTCAGATGTATGTCTATTGTTGGTTATCGGGGAACTAATATCTACCAAACATTTTCATCATCTCAGATGTCTGTCTATTGTTGGTTATCAGGGAACTAATATCTACCAAACATTGTCATCATCTCAGATGTATGTCTATTGTTGGTTATCTGGGAACTAATATCTACCAAACAGTTTCATCATTTCAGATGTCTGTCTATTGTTGGTTATCAAGGAACTAATATCTACCAAACATTGGTCATCATCTCAGATGTCTGTCTATTGTTGGTTATCAGGGAACTAATATCTACCAAACATTGTCATCATCTCAGATGTCTGTCTATTGTTGGTTATCGGGGAACTAATATCTACCAAACATTGTCATCATCTCAGATGTCTGTCTATTGTTGGTTATCAGGGAACTAATATCTACCAAACATTGTCATCATCTCAGATGTCTGTCTATTGTTGGTTATCAGGGAACTAATATCTACCAAACATTGTCATCATCTCAGATGTATGTCTATTGTTGGTTATCAGAGAACTAATATCTACCAAACATTGTCATCATCTCAGATGTATGTCTATTGTTGGTTATCTGGGAACTAATATCTACCAAACAGTTTCATCATCTCAGATGTCTGTCTATTGTTGGTTATCAAGGAACTAATATCTACCAAACATTGGTCATCATCTCAGATGTCTGTCTATTGTTGGTTATCAGGGAACTAATATCTACCAAACATTGTCATCATCTCAGATGTCTGTCTATTGTTGGTTATCAAGGAACTAATATCTACCAAACATTGTCATCATCTCAGATGTCTGTCTATTGTTGGTTATCAGGGAACTAACATCTACCAAACATTGTCATCATCTCAGATGTCTGTCTATTGTTGGTTATCAGGGAACTAATATCTACCAAACATTGTCATCATCTCAGATGTCTATCCATTGATTAATTTATTTGTTGGCATTTTTATATCAAGAAAATCGCACGTGTGTTGCTGGGCCTTGTAAGGGGAGCAAAGAATAGTACCACTGCGATCTACAAGCTATGTCGTTAGCGGCGACTGGGGTAGGATCCTAGGGAAACTACTCTAATAAATAAAAAGCATCGCAGAAATCGTATGTGCTGGCCTACCTGTAGGCACATAATTGGCATAACTTACAAAGCTCTTAGGCTTAGATCACATACTTCTTCTTCTTCTGCTAACGCTTGATATCGATCACTTGTTAACCATTCTGTGTGATCTATATGTCATCTGATCCTAAGAGCGATTGTACGTTGTGCCAGTTATGCGACTACAAGTAGGCCTGCACATCCGATTTCTGTAATGCTTTTTTATTTACTAGAGTAACTGTCCTAGGCGCCTACCTCAGAAGTGCATGCTGCATTGTAGGTCGCAGTGTTACTATTCTTTTCTTCCATTGCGGGCCACAGCATCACACGTGCGGCCTCGACATCACACATGTGTGCCCGACATCACACATGTGTGCCCTGACATCACACATGTGGGCCCCGACATCACACATGTGGACCCCGACATCACACATGTGGGCCCCGACATCACACATGTGTGCCCCGACATCACACATGTGGGCCCCGACATCACACATGTGGACCCCGACATCACACATGTGGGCCCCGACATCACACATGTGGGCCCCGACATCACACATGTGGGCCCCGACATCACACATGTGGGCCCCGACATCACACATGTGGGCCCCGACATCACACATGTGGGCCCCGACATCACACATGTGGGCCCCGACATCACACATGTGGGCCCCGACATCACACATGTGGGCCCCGACATCACACATGTGGGCCCCGACATCACACGTGTGGGATCACATACAAACTGGACATCACTGGACATCACTAGACATGGTGTGAAACGTTGGACATCACTGGTGTGAAAAATGAAAATCGTGGCATATACTTTTTACCGGACGTAGCCATCAACGTAAACGAGTCATCGATTTCTAGGCACCACTTATACGTTCATTAGTTTGCAATTGCTTTCTGAACGATGAGGTCTATTTTTACAGTTCGTAAAATCCAAGGGATCTAATTTGCTTCCAAATTTACCAAACGCAGAGTTTGAACCAGGTATGCTTGGGTTGTGATCGAGTTCACTATCACTTAAGCTACAGACACCCACAATCTCTGATGTAGACCCACAATCTCTGATGTAGACCCACAATCTCTGATGTAGATCACCCAAACAAGAAAACTAACAATTAACTCCTCACGGAGAATCGAGTATGGTCGAAAATTACAATCACAATACTAGAACCAAGATATTGTAAAGATAACTTTGAATACTGCGGCCCGTCTAACCGTCATATTGGCCAAGGTCTTCACGTCAAGGACACACGGTCTTTACCTCAAGGGCACATAATCAACTTGACCAGATTATGATATCCTCTTCTCCTATATTACACGGTTCTCACACTCACCAGTTTCCGGTAGAGGTTATTTCCGCTTTCTACAAGTATAGAAACTATTTTAGAGTGACCTATTGTTCGAAAAAATCAGGTAAATTTAAGAATACGTCACATGTTTACTGTATCTATCTAAACCAACATACCATTTGGCAGTTCAAAATCAAGAAGAGCAGGCTGGAAAGCTGCTGCCCGACAAAATTCATTAGAAACAAGATTAAAAATGAAGTTCCTACAAAATATCTTCAAAATTACATCGGGAACCTTCGCCATTGCTACGGAGTTCGTGAACTGCAGCTGAGATCTTCCTGTGTCAGAAAGAGATCGGAACACACATGATTACTTACCGAAGTGCAATGATGATGGTCATATCAATCAATCAATCAAACAAATCAATCAATCAATCAAACAAATCAATCAATCAATCAAACAAATCAATCAATCAATCAATCAAACCAAACTATCACACACTTCGTGAAATACATACACACATACACATATATATATATATATAAATATATATATGGCCTTTTTCGTCTTTACAGACGGTCAATTGGCAAGTGTTTTACTGTGACAACTTCTGAGTTTTCGCTTTTTCTCTCTTGTCGTTCAGCTCATACATAAGTCTCTTCTCAAAAGACTGCGCCCTTTCGCAATTTGGCTTTCCACACAACTCTGTCATCTGCTAGTTTTTCCCATGTGCTGGGACCTATAGAAAAGTTTTTAATTGAGGATTTTTAATAATAATTCCTCTCGTACCGTTAAAATTAAAGATCTTTAACTCTTGTGTGATTCCAGTATTAACTTATGGATGCGAAAGTTGGAAAGCAACACAAGTTCTAGAAAGAAAATTAGATAACTTTGAGAATAAATGTCTTAGAAGAATATTGAACCTCAAATGGTCAGATTTCAGACCCAATACACAAATAAGACAAGAGACCAAGCAAGAAAATGTATCAAATTTTATAAGAAAGCGCCGCTGGAACTACATCGGCCACACACTTAGAATGGATGAGAGAAGACTCCTTACCAATCCCTCATATGGACACCAGAGGGAAAAAGAAAACGAGGAAGACCAAAAGAGACTCTGTGTAGAACCATCACCAGAGAAGGCTCAACGATGGGCCTAGTAAATATTAAAGACCTAAAACAGATAGCAACGAATCGCGAGACATGGAGAACTATGACCTCTGCCCTATGCGCCGCCCACAGGTCCAAGAGGAAAGACTAACTAACTAACCGTTATACGTTACATAAGGCCTGCAAGTAATTTCTCCATACCGGTCTATCCTGGGCAACTCGCTCAATCTCCTCCATGGAACTGAGACCGATATTTCCTGCCTCTCTCAGCAAAGTTCGTTTCGGGGTCTCTTTAGGTCGACCTCTCTTTCTTGAACCCTCTCTTTCTTGAACATTGAGGATTTGCAGACATCTTTATATCTGAGCAGTGGTCTGCCCTGGTGCCTCTTCCCTTCGAAAGTTCACATAACTACATTTGTTTTGGTATGCGATAAGTTTCCATTCTTCTCACATGTCCCAACCATCTTTCGTGAAGTACATGTACGTCAGTATCAGAAGACACAACATGGGACATGAATTCAGTCGGCAACTATCCGAGATAATAAGAGTCGTGATTGCCAACTATTGCTCATCATTATCGTTGGTGCGTCAATAGAAAAGATGATAACAATTCATACAACAAAAGCATATAGAAATTCACATGAGCACATTATTAGTATCGAGTTCAGTTATCAGTTATATGACGTTTGACGTCTTAACTTTCAAATCATTCTCTGTTACTAAATTTCTGGGTCGACCTGTCAGTCTTTTCGGTCGGAAAAAGTCACATTCTTAATTTGGGTTTCAAACCTGGAGCTACTCGCCTACTAAGCAAGCTCATTAGTCTCTTTGTTATCGAGAAGATGTAGCAACGCACTACAGACACGCACTCACTCAAATCATATAACACTGTTTTACGCACATACATGCATACTCACACACACACACACACACACACAGACGAACATTGACAAAAACCAGTTTACTCGTATACGAACACTCCCACACACACACACACACACACGCACACGCACACACACACACACACGCACACACACACACACACACACAGTACGAACATTTAACCACGCACACGTTGTCACTTTTGACTCAATCGCTGACACAGCTCACGCAGGCACGCCAAGTGAGCTTCCTCTCCATAGTCAGCTTTACCACCACTAACCTGAACCACAAACTCAATTGATACAAGCACGTGTACCAGCACGAACAGTCTAGAATTACTAGACAAGATACTAGACGAGATACTAGACGTGATACAAGAATTCAATGTCTTCATTGTCGTCCGTTATCTGTCGTCCGTTTCCTGCACGTGCAGTCTTAGTGAGTATCGATCACGCATGCGCAAAATGTAGAACGGTAATCAAAGTAAGTCAGGTCTATTGAAAGCTTTTCAAATAATATGAGAGATAGAGAGGAAGAGTGAAAGAGACAAGAGGATAAAGAGAGAGAGAGGGAGAGGAAGAGGCAGAGACAAGAAGAGAGAGAGAGAAAGAAACAAGAGAAAGAGAGAGAGGAGGGAGAAAGAAAGAGAGAGTAAGGAAGAAGAGAGTGAGAAAAAGAGAGGAATGGAGAAAGAGAGATAGAGAGATGGGGAAGGGATGAAGAGAGAGAGAGTTAGGGAGAAAGAGAGAGACACGAAAGGAGAAAAAAGAAAGAGAGATAGAGAAAGTGAGAAAAGGGGAGGAATGGAGAAAGAGAGAGTGAGAGAGATACAAATGGAGAAAGAGTGGAAGGGATAATCAGAGGGAAGGAGCGAGAAATAGAGAAAGAGAAAGGGAGAAAGAGAGAAGAAGAAGAAAGAGGAAGAGAGAATCAAAGCGAGAGAAATCGAAAAAGAAAGAGAGATGAAGGGAGAAAGAGATAGACAGAGTGGAGGGTAGAGAAAGTCAAGCGCAGGTACGGAGCAGGGAGAAAGAAATGGATGACAACTATCGTAAAGAGAGCAGATTAGACAAGAGTGGAATGTGGAGTTTTACTCGATATCGCTGTTGTATCTGACTCGCAGTAGATTCTTCCGAAAGTCCAAAATTGCAGGCCGCGGTATGAGTAGATGTCATATAGTGAGTTTTCCAATCTCCAGAAGCATATATGTATCTACTGTACTGGACATGCAGGTGTTTGCTGCAACGAGAGAGCAGACAGGTTGTGTATCTACTGTACTGGACATGCGGGTGTTTGCTGCAACGAGAGATCAGACAGGTTGTGTATCTACTGTACTGGACATGCGGGTGTTTGCTGCAACGAGAGAGCAGACGGGTTGTGTATCTACTGTACTGGACATGCGGGTGTTTGCTGCAACGAGAGAGCAGACAGGTTGTGTATCTACTGTACTGGACAAGCGAGTGTTTGCTGCAACGAGAGAACAGACAGGTTGTGTATCTACTGTACTGGACATGCGGGTGTGTGCTGCAACGAGAGAGCAGACATGTGTATCTACTGTACTGGACATGCGGGTGTTTGCTGCAACGAGAGAGCAGACAGGTTGTGTATCTACTGTACTGGACATGCGGGTGTCTGCTGCAACGAGAGAGCAGACAGGTTGTGTATCTACTGTACTGGACATGCGGGTGTTTGCTGCAACGAGAGAGCAGACATGTGTATCTACTGTACTGGACATGCGGGTGTTTGCTGCAACGAGAGAGCAGACAGGTTGTGTATCTACTGTACTGGACATGCGGGTGTTTGCTGCGACGAGAGAGCAGACAGGTTTGCAACAACATCATTGATTGTTGGGGAGTTGAGGATGGATAACAGGGATGTTCGTTGGTCTCTTGGCGACCGCTTCTTGTATTTGTTTGTTTGTTTATTATTGTCGTTGTTATTATTGTTGTTGTTGTTGTTGTAAGAACGCTTTTTGTGCGGTGTAGAACAGGAGGGACATGAGCCTGTGGAATTTAATGGCCGCATGGCTAGTGCAGTCGCAGCGAAATTGTTCAGGTTAGGATGTTTCTTTATACCCTCGACAGAAAAAAACTCATTGGCCTTACCGTGGATTTTAACCGACTCTCCCATTACATGAAATCATAGCGGGTGAACACAGAAGAAGAAGAACAAAACAAACATGCTTTAATCAACGCGATTAGACGTCTTAAAAATAAATAATATATATTTTTTACAATTTATTATGGTAATTTCATATGTTTTACATTATGTAACATATATACATTTAAATACATAATATATATTTTTTTAAATTTAATTTATTTATATTTTTTTTATGGGGCCCGTCCCAGATGTGCCATACCAGGTGGACCCGTACAACGGAACGTGAAAACATTTATAAACTATCAAGCCCCATCAATCCTTCGATCGATGACACTCCTAGTTTTGTACAAGGGTAGCCATGTGGCATTTAATGAAGGCTTCCGACCTTCGGCTTCGATCAAATGGGCATTAGTTCCATAACACAAGCTGATAACTTTGTAAACCCATATAATGTGCCACGTGACAGATATCAAGCGATACAGATATTACACTTTGATCTTAGCCAAAAGGCCGAGAAGCGATTTGAATACATAAATAATACAGTAATAGTATCAAATTTTATAAGAAAGCGCCGCTGGAACTACATCGGCCACACACTTAGAATGGATGAGAGAAGACTCCTTACCAATCCCTCATATGGACACCAGAGGAAAAAGAAAACGAGGAAGACCAAGAGAGACTCTGCGTAGAACCATCACCAGAGAAGGCTCAACGATGGGCCTAGTAAACATTAAAGACCTAAAACAGATAGCAACGAACCGCGAGACATGGAGAACTATGACCTCTGCCCTATGCGCGCCCACAGGCCCAAGAGGAAAGACTAACTAACTAACAGAAATATAGCTAGTTCCTGGAGTCATGTAGGCATCTCATTAATTAGATTTTCTTAGTACTCGAACGGTACAGGATTAAGACAACAAGCCTCGTTCTATTGGACCAACAAACAATCAATACAAGTAAAAAGATGTTCCGAAGTTAATCTGTGTAATAATTAATGTTACGTTTTGGAAAATGTCATTTTTCTTTCAAAGTAATTGTCTTGAATAAAAAAAAACCCATAAAAATATACCCTTCCTTTCCTCCGAGGGTCTCAATGACAATTGTCCCCTTTCCCCCAAACTATCATCATCACGGTGCGTATCCTTTATAGGACGTTGCTCTCTTTGCAGCGCATCTGAAATTCACTCTGTCTCTAGCCAGTTCACCCACTTCGTCGATGGTCATATTCATGGTTTCTTTAATATCTTGTAGCCATCATCGTCTTGGTCTACCTCTGCCTCCTAGAACCCTGCCCTCTAATATTGTTCTCTCCAGGCCATCGTGACGTTTGATATGACCAAAGTATCTAATTTTTCTGTATAGTATGTTGTTTATCAGCAAATTCTCTTTAATATTTAGTTCTTTCAGGACATCAGTGTTCTTTCTTTTTCTGTCAATGGTATTCGTAGGATCTTTCTGTAGCATTTAGTTTCGAAGGACTGGATTTTCGTTCTTGTTTTTGTGTAATAGTCCATGATTCACAACCATAAGTAGCCACTGGAAAATGCATGTTATCAATAGGGTTTTTTTAAACCCCCAACTACCAGCGAAAAAATAACCACTTTATTAAAGATACATGCACTAAAAAAATGTTCAAAGGTTTTCTTGACTTCATTGCACTGGGTTTCCCCAGCTCCATAGCTCCAGCAAGAATCCTATAAATCTTCGAAAAAAAATGCGCTCATGTTCACTCATGTGAACGACACTATCCAGATTCGAACCAACGATCGTCAGAACCAAATGCAAACGGCTTTGCTTAACCACTACACCATCGATACCTACTTTATTTACAAAAATTTGATTTGTTAGTTTGTTATATAAGGGATTAAAACTTCTTTTAGTACGCCCATTCAACCTAAGAACAAGTCTTCATTTCAGTTATATCTGAGCGGGTAGGTCAACAGGCACAAAAACTAAGAACTAACTCGTCGTGGACATTTCTAGTCCTACAATTAATGAATACCTGCAATTCGGAAGTTAGAATATTGTCTGTTAGATCAAATATAATTGTAATTTAGAAAATGGATAGAAAGTATTAATGTAATTTAGAAAATGGATAAAAAGTATTAATGTAATTTAGAAAATGGATAAAAAGTATTAATGTAATTTAGAACATGGATAAAAAGTATAAATGTAATTTAGAAAATGGATAAAGTATAAATGTAATTTAGAAAATGGATAAAAAGTATAAATGTAATTTAGAAAATGGATAAAAATATAATTGTAATTTAGAAGATGGGTAAAACTATAATCATAATTTAGAAAATAAATATAAATATTTATTAAATCTTTTAGAAGATGGTCATGTAGGTACAAATATAACTGTTATTTAGTTTTTATTCTTTAAATCAAAATTACAATGCGTAGCTATGCTTCCATGTAACAATTTGTTTGTCCATGTCCAGCACCAAGTAATTCAATACAAAAGAAGGAAGAAAACACTAATGTCAGCATACCTAACTGTTGAAAAGAATTTTTTAAAGTACAGAAAAATACCGGAAATATATTTTGGTCTTGTCAATCCGTTGGCAAGTAAGTAAACAGAAAAATTAAGAAAGGAAAAACTCGAAATGTGACAAGATAATGAAAAATCGAAATGATGGGTAATGTTTGCCAAACCCAAATTAGAATTTCTTTGTTAAAATAAACATGACTGATAATGTTAGATTGTTCGTAAACTGGAGGAAATAGAACAGAGAGAACATAATTTAGAAAATAGTCAAGAAGTTCTTGAGAAAATTGTTACATGATGACAACGTAGGTTATTAAAGAGGAATTAATTCACATGTTAATTGTGACATGTGACATATGCTAATTGGGAGATGTTACATATGTTAATTATGAGATGTGGCCTATGCTAATTGTAAGATTTGGCATATGTTAATTGGGAGATGTGACGTACGTTAATTGGGAAATGTGACATATGCTAATTATGAAATGTGACGAATGCTAATTGGGAAATGTGACATATGCTAATTATTAGGTATGACTTATGTGCTAATTCTAAGATATTACTTTAGAAATTTAGTCGAAGATTAATTGATTGATATGGCCATTATCTTTGCATTTCAGTGAATAACCAATGTGTGATACGATCGTTTTCTTACACAGGAAAATCTCAGCGTCAGTGCACGAACTGCATAGAACAGGCGAGGACCCCCCAATATAATTTTGAAGATTGTGAAAATTGTTGTAGGAATTTGAAAAAAATATTTAATTATCTTTAATTATATAAATTCGAAGATGTTGTTTCGTAACTGTGGCTTGAGGCATAACACGCAGTTAATGTAATGACTGACGCCAGAGTCAGGACCGGTGACTCAAAACTGGCAAGCATTTATTCTTCTCTCACGTAACGGTGTGGACACAACATGCATTTTACCTACTGTACCCCCAATTGCAGGTTATAGTAACAGGCAGCGGCGGCTCGTGTTAAGTTATGTTTGTGGGGCCAGACATATTTTTGTGTGGAAAATCATCATGGTATTGGGTTAGGTTATATTTTAATTTATACACGTTACACATTAATTTTGGTGGGGCTCGGCCCCACTGGCCCTTAATGACGAGCCGCCACTTGTAACAGGCTTCAATACTAAAGTCTGTCTAATCTAGCAGGGGTCGATGAAAGAAGGCAAGCTCGGTACCAATAACACCGCGGTGAGAGCGAATTGTTCAGGTAAAAAAAGGGAAGATTTCGCAGTCATACGAACACAGTATAATACATGACTGTTTCGGAGCCAGTAAAGAAGAAGTAGAAGATGTGACTTTATAGAAAACTATTAGATGGAACTATTTAATTGTGACGTGTTACTTTATAGACAGATCGTGGCTTGGGACTGTAGCGTTAAGATGTGAAGTTATAGTGAAAAGATTGGGACAATGGGACTTGGGACAATAGCGTTAAGATGTGAAGTTATAGTGAAAAGATTGGGACAATGGGACTTGGGACAATAGCGTTAAGATGTGAAGTTATAGTGAAAAGATTGGGACAATGGGACTTGGGACAATAGCGTTAAGATGTGAAGTTATAGTGAAAAGATTGGGACAATGGGACTTGGGACAATAACGTTAAGATGTGAAGTTATAGTGAAACATTGGGACAATGGGACTTGGGACAATAACGTTAAGATGTGAAGTTATAGTGAAACATTGGACAATGGGACTTGAGACAATAGCGTTAAGATGTGAAGTTATAGTGAAACATTGGGACAATGTGACTTGGGACAATAGCGTTAAGATGTGAAGTTATAGTGAAACATTGGGACATGGGAATTGGGACAATATCGTTACGATGTGAAGTTATAGGAACACATTGGGACAATGGGACTTGGAACAATATCGTTAAGATGTGAAGTTATAGTGAAAAGATTGGGACAATGGGACTTGGGACATAATATTTGCAACCAACTCCTTCTTCTTCGTTTTATTTTAACGCTCCATATCGATGAGTTGTTAACCACTATTTGTGATTTGTATGTGATCTGAGTCTAAGAGCGATTCTACCTTGTGCCAGGTATACGCCTACAAGTAGGCCAGCACATCCGATTTCTGCGAGGTTTTTTATTTACTAGGGTAGCTTCTCTAGGCCCTACCTCAGACGCCTCTTACGACATGCATTGTAGTTCACAGTGGTATTATTATTTGCTTCTCTTGTGGGTCCCGGCACTACACGGGCGGCAATCAACCCCTGAATTCTAATATACGCAGCACTTTCACATATTTACCAACACAAAACGTAATTTTAAAAACTGCACAGGACGAGTTTCGACCCAGAAATTGACAGGACGATTGTAATGTTGACTCATATGACGTCTTCTGAGCGGCCTGACCCAGAAATTGACAGGACGATTTTAATGTTGACCCATATGACGTCTTCTGAGAGGCCCGACCCAGAAATTGACAGGACTATTGTAATGTTGACTCATATGACGTCTTCTGAGAGGCCTTGAATAGTTTGGCCAGGATACTGTGTTGAAATTAGCCAAAATCCAAGTTTTCGTATCGACAATGTCTATATCTGGCTCTTCGAAATGACAGTTATTTCTAAGCAGAGGCAAGTGTTGGACAGTAGCTGTGCAAATAATCAATAGTACATCAATAGTCACAAGACGACTAGAGAAAATTGTAAAGACGAGGTGCGATAAAAACAAGAGATGGTCGTTGATTTGAAAGAAGTAACTACATGAAATAATAAATGGTTGGTTCATGTGTTTCTGGTAACGCTTTGAAAGAAGTAACTATATGAAATAATAAATGGTTAGTTCATGTGTTTCTGGTAACGCTTTGAAAGAAGTAACTATATGAAATAATAAATGGTAGGTTCATGTGTCTCTGGTAACGCTTTAAAAGAAGTCGTTCTTTCTTTCTTCTTTTGTCGTCACACTGCTACCGGGTTGTTGTCCAGTGTCGTCACACTGCTACCAGGTTGTTGCCCAGTGTCGTCACACTGCTACCAGGTTGTTGCCCAGTGTCGTGGTTATATGTTTTTGTCTTGCGCTGTTCTGGTGGCTTGTGTGATTGTTATCTTTGCTCTTTCACAGGATTCTGCTACGCCATCTAACCATCTTTTCCGTGGTCTTCCTCTTGCCTTCTTTCCCGATGTTCTGTTGTAGAAGACTCTGTATACTGTGGAGTTTGGATGCATTCTTATTAAGTGGCCAAACCACTTCATTCTTTGTTTATCTATGTAATTCAAGCACGGTTTTGTGCCAACTTTCTTTCTTATGCTGATGTTGGTGATTCTGTCTTTTCTTGTGTTGTTGGTAACTTTTCGCAGGCAACGCATTTCACATGTAGTTATTTTTGTGACTGCGCTTTGCTCAATGTCCATGTTTGGCTCTGGTAACACAAAGTAGGTATAAAAATGCTGTTGATCATCTGTTGCTTAGCTGCCTGTGGAAATTTGTGGGTGCCTTAACAATGGGGCTAGCTGGTAGGTTACAGCATTTGCTTTTGGCACTCTAGCCTCTATCTCTCTATCCAGTTTTCCGTCTTCTATGAATATGCTTCCTAAGTATTCGAACTCTTTCACTTGGTTTATTTTAGTGCCATTGACATGGATGTCTAGATTATTATGTTTTCTTCCCATATTTTTTATTGTTTTTTTAGTGTTGTTGATTTTAATGTCATGTTTTACACAATTTTTGTTCAAGGTGTCAATATGATGTTGTAGGTCTTGTTCATTTTGATGTATCAGGCACTGATCATCTGCAAACAACAGTTCATTTATTTCATCATTATCTGAATTTGACTCTTGAGTTATTTTATCCATATATGCGATAAAGAGTAGTGGTGAGAGGACACAACCTTGTCTAACACCTGATGTAATGGAGAACCAGTCGGTCATTCCTTCTGTTGTTCTTACTATACTCTGGCTATCTTGATATAAGGCCATGATATTACCTAATAGTTGTCCCTGGACGCCATATTCTTCAAGGATCTTCCATAGTTTGCACCTGTTTACTCTATCAAATGCCTTTTCTTGGACTATAAATATAAGCTGTTTACTTTGATTGTATTCAATTGTTTGTTCGCAGATCTGTTTTAGTGTAAATATTGCGTCTGTGCAGCTCTTACCCTCCTAAACCCAAACTGGCTATTGCTTAACTGGGGCTCTAATATATGTCTTGCTCTTCGCTCCAATATTTTTGCAAACATTTTTTCTATATGGCTCAAAAGAGAGATACCCCTGTATGTTTCACACTTTCTTTTGTCTCCTTTGTTCTTCCATATTGGGACTATAATAGCTCTCTGCCAGTCATCTGGAGCCTCTTTTGCCTCCCAAGCTATGTTAAAAATTCTGGTCAGCCATGTTATTATGAAATAATAAATGGTAGATTCGTGTGTCTCTGGTAACGCTTTGAAAGAAGTAACTACATGACATAATAAATGGTAGGTTCATGTGTCTCTGGTAACGCTTTGAAAGAAGTAACTACATGACATAATAAATGGTAGGTTCATGTGTCTCTAGTACGCTTTGAAAGATAATAGAGACGCGACTAATTGAAAAGTGAAATTGAAGTTGTAAATTTAGAAGTTGTTAATGAAATTTGAGAGAGAAATATGAAGTTTGAAATATGAAATATAGTATAGAATTATAAATGTAGGAAATATACATTACAGAATAAGAAAATAGTTTATAAATGTGATCATTTTAATGTTTTTATAGAAATTGGAATAGAAGTATTTGTACTCGAGTTGTCTCTATATGAGCTTAATTCTCATGTCGGGGTGTGGGGTGGGGGGTGGGGGTCGCCTTTTTTTAGAGGTTAAGGGCTTGGCTCTCGCTCCAAAGGTAATCGGTTCGTCGGAGACATTAAGATTTTCCAGAGATCCCTGATCTCAGTGTAGATGAGATCGAGTACCTAGTCCTATCGAAGATGGACAATGAAATGTAAGTCCTGTGTTCAATTTGAGAACGTAAAATGACCGTTGGCAGTTAAAAAATCGAGAAGAGCAGGTTGCTGCCCGGGCGAAATTTATTAGAAAAGTTTTAAAATAAAATCCGTACAAAATATTTGCACCATCTTCTAAATTAGGACCTTCGCCGGTGCTACGGAGTTCGTGCACGGCCGCTGAGATCTTCCTGTGTAAGAAAGGGATCGGATCACATATGGTAACTCACCGAAGGGAAACGATGATGGTCATATCAATCAATCAATCAATCAATCAATCAATCAATCAATCAATGATATCTCAGTTTGTTGAAAGTCTACCGGCACAGGGTTTACACTTGTCCATGTCGGAACTTAGCTCCCATGACAACATCTCTAAATATCTCCCTGTCCTATGTGAGGTGTCCGATGTCTGCCGGAGACATACTCAAATAGGGTACGACATCTCCTTGGTCTTCCTCTCCTTTGTCTGCTCGGTATCATGCAATCCAGAATGCCCTCCAGAGAATCATGTCGTTTTATATATTCAAGAAAATATTAAAAGTAAAATTCCTACAAAAATTTCTTCAACGATCTTCAAATATACACCCTCGCCGGTGCTACAGAGTTCGTGCACTGCAGCTGAGATCTGCCTGTATAAGAAAGAGATCGAAGCACACATGGTTACTCACCGAATTTCAATGATAATGGTCCTATCAATCAATCAATCAATCAATCAATCAATTATATATTGAATATATTAAATTGTTCTTAATGTTTTCTTCTTAATCAAGTTTTATTGAAATAAGAGAAGAGTGCAGTATAGACTTCTTGTATATTCTTTGCTTGATAAAGACATTTTGATAGAAACACTGCTGTACATTGTTTTCTGTACTTTGTAAAACTACAGTACATTGTTTTTACGTGTTTTTCGTTATCAACCATTTCTGAAAGAATAATGCAAGATCAAAATCTCAATACACAACCATTTCTATTTGATGAATCTTTATGCACTTTTCCTTAGGGATATGTACTGACACATATTATGCACTTTCCCTTAGGGATATGTACTGACACATATTATGCACTTTCCCTTAGGGATATGTACTGACACATATTATGCACTTTCCCTTAGGGATGTGAACTGACAAATATTATGCACTTTCCCTTACAGATATGTACTGACACATATTATGCACTTTCCCTTAGGGATGTGTACTGACAAATATTATGCACTTTCCCTTAGGGATATGTACTGACACATATTATGCACTTTCCCTTAGGGATGTGTACTGACACATATTATGCACTTTCCCTAAGGGATATGTACTGACACATATTATGCACTTTCCCTTAGGGATGTGTACTGACAAATATTATGGATGAAGTCGTGCACAGAGATGTAGTCCGCGCAACAAGTCTGGTTATTTCCCAGTGGACATCTATGAGATAATCACATCAATGTCAGACTATTTACTTTGTCGGTGAATAGTTACAAGACTTCTTTTATTCTCTCTGTTTTTTGAAAGATCTTGACTATGGACGACGGGCACTATTAGAATTACAGTTACAAGTTACATACTGTTAGTGTGTCCCAGGTGCTCCCATACAGAGATGAACTAGTTACATGTTATATACTGTTAGTGTGTCCCAGGTGCTCCCATACAGAGATGAACTAGTTACAAGTTACATACTGTTAGTGTGTCCACAGAGATGAACTATATAGTTACAAGTTACATACTGTTAGTGTGTCCACAGAGATGAACTATATAGTTACAAGTTACATACTGTTAGTGTGTCCACAGAGATGAACTAGTTACAAGTTATATACTGTTAGTGTGTGCACAGAGATGAACTAGTTACAAGTTACATACTGTTAGTGTGTCCACAGAGATGAACTAGTTACAAGTTACATACTGTTAGTGTGTCCACAGAGATGAACTAGTTACAAGTTACATACTGTTAGTGTGTCCACAGAGATGAACTATATAGTTACAAGTTACATACTGTTAGTGTGTCCACAGAGATGAACTATATAGTTACAAGTTACATACTGTTAGTGTGTCCACAGAGATGAACTAGTTACAAGTTATATACTGTTAGTGTGTGCACAGAGATGAACTAGTTACAAGTTACATACTGTTAGTGTGTCCACAGAGATGAACTAGTTACAAGTTACATACTGTTAGTGTGTCCACAGAGATGAACTAGTTACAAGTTACATACTGTTAGTGTGTGCACAGAGATGAACTAGTTACAAGTTACATACTGTTAGTGTGTCCACAGAGATGAACTATATAGTTACAAGTTGCATACTGTTAGTGTGTCCACAGAGATGAACTATATAGTTACAAGTTACATACTGTTAGTGTGTCCCAGGTGCTCCCATACAGAGATGAACTAGTTACAAGTTACATACTGTTAGTGTGTCCACAGAGATGAACTAGTTACAAGTTATATACTGTTAGTGTGTCCACAGAGATGAACTAGTTACAAGTTACATACTGTTAGTGTGTCCCAGGTGCTCCCATACAGAGATGAACTAGTTACAAGTTATATACTGTTAGTGTGTCCACAGAGATGAACTATATAGTTACAAGTTACATACTGTTAGTGTGTGCACAGAGATGAACTAGTTACAAGTTACATACTGTTAGTGTGTCCACAGAGATGAAGTAAAGACGGAGACAATAGTAAGATATATTTTTGTGAATACGAAAATAAGGCGACAGTTTGGGTGACATATTTATAGGTTGCCACTGGAATATGTATGCACTTAGTATTCTGATCTGTGTTCTCCTAACAGTTCCATTTCATACTGTTTTTAATTGTTTATTCGCTGGTGTGTTGACGGAGCTCGCAAGGGGAGCAAAGAATAGTAACACTACGACTTACAAGGCATGTCGTAAGAGGCGACTGATGTAGGGCCTAGAGAAGCTACGCTAGTAAATAAATAGCATCTCAGAAATCGGATGTGCTGACCTATTTTTAGAAGCATAACTGACACAAAGTAATTAACTTTTAGGCTCAGATCACATACATATCACAAAGAGTGGTTTAACAAGTGGTTGATGTGGAGCGTTGGAAGAAGAAGAAGTTATTTATTTTTGTGGACGGCCATGTTTGCTCGTCTTTTAATTTCCTTCATCCCATTTCCATCTTATGTTAGCACTGAACAGTTAACATATTCAAAACTGTTCACATTTTCTATTTTCTCTCCGTTAACTCTTAACCATTGGCAGGTTTTTAAGGTTTTTCGATATTTTTGATGCCCTGCTCTATATTTAGCAACCATACAAGTTCTTTGCATTGAAAATAGGAATGTTATATATGGTTGGAAAGCTAATTGGATGTGCTATCAGGATATGTGATTTTAACATAAGTGTGATGTAATTTATGATCTCCGTGACCTACTTATGAAAAGTCTAAAAATAGATTATTCTACAAATGACAAATTGTTTTACAGTCACAAAGAAGAAAAAAAATAAGTATAACGAATATAATGAAATATTTGATTACAGTCTTTTAAAGTCTTCATATTTGCAAACAATATATGAATTTAAACATGTTTGGGAAATATGAAAGGTAGTAATCATGAAATTTATAATATTCAATATTTTCATATTGTAAAGAAAAAGTCAATAAATATCGCCTTCAAGAGAAAATGATGCCGAATTGGTCTAGTAAACAGCCTATAAAGAACTAACACTTATAGTAGCATACATAAACATTAAATAGGTATATAATTTCTAAACATTGCAAGTAAAAGATATTATTGAACAAAAATATGATTAAGCAATCATATTTGATAGACAAAATAATCAGGTAAAAAGTTATGGGGCATCTTGCAAACAGACTCAAAGTGACAAAGGAACAGAATGTTCGTCTGACACAAGCATAGATATTTCAAGAATCACTGGTGTCTTCATCAGGACAGTAATCTGAGTTATTAGAATCCATTTTATCACATATTTGGGTCTTTTTGGCTGGAGCAATTTGGGCGTTTCTACAAAATGGCAAGTGGGAAATGAGGTGTGCTCCAGTCAACGAGATTAGACATCTAAAAACATATAATTAATTTTTTTATAAGATTATCATATGTTCTGCATTAGATAACATAAATTTTACCAACATAAATGCAAAATGGATACAAAATTATGGCCACTTAAATAGGCATGTTGCATCGATCATAAATGATCGAAATCCCATTATCCCAATGGTTAAGGGTTAATGAATATATAAAACAAACAATTGAGGCCAAATACTTAGGAGCAATTTTAACAGCAGATTGAAGTATCGATAGCGAAATCAGCAATCGTTGCACAAAACTAACCAGGTACTGGGACAGTTAACACCACTGTTCTCACATAAAGAGATACCGATAAAAACTAAAGCAAATCTCATAAGTACGATTTTCAGGCCAACACTACGTTACCAGTGTCAAACATGACCATTAACAGCAGCTAATGAGCGGAAAATCATAACGACAGAGATGAGGTGTCTCAGAAGAGCTGCAACTTGCTGCCTTGCAGGTAGGCTGGGGACAGACAAAAGCTGACGGAGAGCGAACCCAGAAGACGATGGCTGAAATCGGACACGTCGCCGAAGGATAAGCACCAGAGCTCCAAAATACGCTGAATGATGTGACGTAAAAAACCATTCTTGGCAAAGTATGTTTGTATATCACAACAAGAATGATCAAAATGGCCAACAAGACCGATCGATAAAGAAGAAGAGCTGCAGGTGTGACAATAAGAAACAAAATTAAAAATGAAGAAATCAGAAGAAGACTGGATGTGAAACCAGTCATGCAATTCATAAAAGAACAACAGATTAAATGGTTTGGACGCCTGCCAAGAATGCCCTGGTATCGCCTACCCAGAGAGCCACACAGAAAAAGTATAATGAGTACAAGGTAAGATAAAGACCACACAAAAGATGGAGCGGCGGCATCAAGAACAGCCTTACGAGAATGAATCTCAGCTTACAAAGTGCCTTAAAACAAGCACACACAAGATCACTATGCTTCCCTCCCCCCCAAACACTTCTATAAAGAAGTATATGGTAGAAGAGAATAAGTAGTGATAAAAATATATTTTTATTGTGTTTGTTTTATAACTTGTTATTATTTGTATTTTTGTCACATTGAGATATAGATTTTATTTCTGCCACATTGAGATATAGATTTTATTTTTGCCACATTGAGATATAGATTTTATTTTTGTCACATTGAGATATATATTTTATAGCTTGTTTTATAACTTGTTATTATTTTTATTTTTGCCACATTGAGATATAGATTTTGTTTTTGCCACATTGAGATATAGATTATGTTTTTGCCACATTGAGATATAGATTTTATTTTTGCCACATTGAGATATAGATTTTATTTTTGCCACATTGAGATGTAGATTTTATTTTTGCCACATTGAGATATAGATTTTATTTTTGCCACATTGAGATATATATTTTATTTTTGCCACATTGAGATATAGATTTTATTTTTGCCACATTGAGATATAGATGTTATTTCTGCCACATTGAGATATAGATTTTATTTTTGTCACATTGAGATATAGATTTTATTTTTGCCACATTGAGATATAGATTTTATTTTTGCCACATTGAGATATAGATTTTATTTTTGCCACATTAAGATATAGATTTTATTTTTGCCACATTGAGATATAGATTTTATTTTTGCCACATTGAGATATAGATTTTATTTCTGCCACATTGAGATATAGATTTTATTTTTACCACATTGAGATATAGATGTTATTTCTGCCACATTGAGATATAAATTTTATTTTTGCCACATTGAGATATAGATTTTATTTTTGCCACATTGAGATATAGATTTTATTTCTGCCACATTGAGATATAGATTTTGTTTTTGCCACATTGAGATATAGATTTTATTTTTGCCACATTGAGATATAGATTTTATTTTTGCCACATTGAGATATAGATTTTATTTTTGCCACATTGAGATATAGATTTTATTTTTGCCACATTGAGATATAGATTTTATTTTTGCCACATTGAGATATAGATTTTATTTTTGCCACATTGAGATATAGATTTTATTTTTGCCACATTGAGATATAGATTTTATTTTGCCACATTGATATATATATTTTATTTTTGCCACATTGAGATATAGATTTTGTTTTTGCCACATTGAGATATAGATTTTATTTTTCACTTTTCTTTTGTACTTCCATTATTAATTTGTCAATCCATTTTTGCAATGTTGACAGTAACACTATCGTTAGCATATCTTAGTTCATTCATTTCTCTTCCCCCGATTATAAAAAAATCGTATTGTTCTCTTCCGCTGTCTTCTGTAACATTTCTCATGTTTTCAGTGTCTAGGTTAAACAGAAAAGATAACAGAGTACAGTCTTTTCTAACTCCTTCCTTATGTTACATCAATCTGATGTAGTATCACATGTTCTTCAATCTATCAAGGGCCATGCCTGCTAGCGTAGGCGATCATGTCTCTCTACCACTCCCTTTCCTTCGTGCAGGTAATCAGTGCTGACGTCGATCTTTTGTCGAACCAAGATATCAGACCATCCAACATCTTCTCCCTCTGTCTTCCACTATCTCTCCTTCCCTGAAATTCACATATGTTCTTACAGCCGTCATTTGATCCTTTTAAAGAAATTTGTTTCTTGGAGACGAAAAAAATAAATAACAATTTAGAACACACACTCCGTTTTTTTTCCAGGTTTATATTTTTCATAATCATTAAACATTCATAGAAATGAAGACAGATGAGTGTGAGAAAATTACAGACAAAATAACACTTATATCACACTGTATTGCAACATTTTTGTTTGTAAACTAAAAATACGGCTAGAAAAACCAGGTTATTAATAATTTACTTGCAATTATTAGAAGTCAAACGGTTGAAAGCCTCTTAATTAAAATTTAAAAATACTTGAGTACAACTTATTACTTTAACGTTCAAAATGTGTTCAAAATTCCATCAAAAATCAAAAGACTGAAAAAAATGAATTACTTCAATTTTGAATCAGTTCCGCTCATGTGTTGTTGGGTTCCGCAAGGGAAGCAAAGAATAGCACTGTGACCTACATAACATGTTGTAAGAGACGGTTGATGTAACATGTTGTAAGAGACGGTTGATGTAACATGTCGTAAGAGACGGTTGATGTAACATGTTGTAAGAGACGGTTGATGTAACATGTTGTAAGAGACGGTTGATGTAACATGTTGTAAGAGACGGTTGATGTAACATGTTGTAAGAGACGGTTGATGTAACATGTTGTAAGAGACGGTTGATGTAACATGTTGTAAGAAACGGTTGATGTAACATGTTGTAGAAACAGTTGATGTAACATGTTGTAGAAACGGTTGATGTAACATGTTGTAAGAAACAGTTGATGTAACATGTTGTAAGAGACAGTTGATGTAACATGTTGTAAGAGACGGTTGATGTAACATGTTGTAAGAGACGGTTGATGTAACATGTTGTAAGAGACGGTTGATGTAGGACCTAGGGAAGCTATTCTAGTAAATAAAAAGCGTCGCAGAAATTGGATGTGCTGGCCTACTTGTTGGCGCATAACTGGCACAACGTACAATCGCTCTAAGACTCAGATCACATATAAATCACAAGAGTAGTTTAGTAAGTGGTCGATATGGAGCGTTTGAAGAAGAAGAAAAATATCAGTTCTACAATATGACTCATGGCGTTCACGTACTAATCATAATGTAACAATTGTGTCAATCGGTGCACAATGCTGCTGGCCTACTCGTAAGCACATAAGTAACGCAACGTATAATCGCTCTTAGGCTCAGATCACACACAAATCGTAATGTAACAATAGTGCCAATCGGTGCACAATGGTGCTGGCCTACTTGTAAGCACATAAGTAACGCAACGTATAATCGCTCTTAGGCTCAGATCACACACAAATCGTAATGTAACAATAGTGCCAATCGGTGCACAATGGTGCTGGCCTACTTGTAAGCACTTAAGTAACGCAACGTATGATCGCTCTTAGGCTCAGATCACACACAAATCGTAATGTAACAATAGTGCCAATCGGTGCACAGTACTACACATCACGTCAAAGTATATATTTATAGTAGTGTGACTGACATGCAAACGACGGTAATTAAAAAAAAAAAAGTAAAGGAACCCTTTCATACCTCGTGGTATATAGGTCAATACAGTGTTAGGCCTGTATTTTTCATTGACCGTCGGCACACGATGGGTGATGTGGTCAGCATCACGCCGGCCGCCTTTACTTTCCCAGAGCATGTCTGGTACCCAGTTGAGGCTGGGTCGACCTGAGAGCCGTCGCGGTCGGGAAAAATTCCACGCACATTGCGGGAGCTGAACCCAGACCACCAGCCTTGCGAAGCGAGTTCACTAACAACTACGCTACAGCGGCTCTCACGACGGTAATTACTAGTGCTAAATTTAGACACGATCTTTCAACCGACGGTATGCTATCAATACCAAACCTGAACGTGACATCAAACAACAAAATAAAATAAATCCTTACAGAGGTAACGTGTCTATGCAGAGTACTGGGAGTATCAAAAAGAAGTCGATATAGAATTGAAGACATTAAGTTACAACAAGGTGGTTACGCCATCAATACTGAACATTATAAAAAATAACAAATTAAATGGTTTGTCTAGATAAGCAGATTACCAACAGACACTTCACCTCACAGGGTCAGATACAGAGGATACAAGGCAAAAGGTAGTCTATGCAAAAAAAGGATTACAGAAATAGCAGAAACAATCAAAGACATCATACACGAATGCATAGCCGTGTTTAGAAATATCTTCTTCTCCTGACTTTGTAGACAAACTAAAAAAGTGAATTGCATATCCTTTACAGAACTTTGCGAATCAACCCCAGCTTTTTAACGCTATTTGTGATTTTTCTAGGCATTATTACGTTCAGTAGTTTGCCATTGCTTTCTGAACGGGTGGTGCTATCGTCCTTTTGTAAAAATCCACGCGAAACAATTTGCAACCAAACTGTCCACAGCATGATTCGAACTCAGAACGTCGGGGTCAACGGGGAACGACCGAGTCACTATCCCCTAAGCCACAGACGCCACCATAAGACAAACTACGATTAGATAAAGATGAAGAAGATGATGATGACATTTAGTTTCTTGTTTATTTCTTTTCTTTTCTTTTGTCCAATCCTGTTTTGTCTCACATCGTCAGGATAAGAAGATATTTCTAGAATGGGGTTTTGTTTTCGCTTCATAAACAGTGTCTTTCGTCACCTGTTATCTTTGATGTCCACCTTTTGCATGGACGGCGTTTCTTTTTTTTAAAATGTGCTTTGTAAATCCAACTATTAGATCCTTTATATGATCGAGAGAGAGAGAGAGAGAGAGAGAGAGATCCTTTATTAGTATTCATGGTGCTGATTTCCAGACGACGTAACTGTATTTAGTCTTTATGTGTCTTGTCTTTGTTTGCTCGAAAAAAAGACATTTTTGTCAAAATGTCTTTACTGCTGTTCTTTTGTAACACTAACTTACTTTGTTTTCGAATCTCTGCCGTGAGAAAATATATATATATATATCAAGTTGCACTGCAGTCTACGATATAATCAATATCCACCTATTTTATCTAGATTTTAGCAGAGGACGGCTCGTGCCCAGGAATGGTGCCAGACAGGTTGACCAATCCAGTAGCTTGTCTGTAGAGGAGGGTTATAAATAAAGTCTAGAATAGAGCCCAGAAAGATTGCGTATCAATGATGAGTGATGTCTATTGAGATAGTTTGAGTGTGGAACTTTTTCTAATCTCTCTAATTTATTTTCTTGTTTATCTTCCTATCTTGTTGCAAGTAACCTTTAGTTTATGAGATACAAAAAGTTGGGAGAGGGGGAGAGAGAAGAAGAAACAAAGAGAGAAATTCTGAAAACTAGAAAACAAATAGATAAAAAGGTGCGCAAAAAAAAAAGAAAATCGAAAAAAATCAGATAAAACTACATAGAATCGACCTGCACAAACTAATGGTGGGGCTGTAGGTGATTGGTTCCTTTCATTCAATTGAAAGTGTCAGCGTCCGAACTACACTTGTATATCAACTGGTTGGTAATGATTTCGCAGAAATCGAATGTGCATGACGCTGTAAGACAAACCACGATTAGATTGTGCCAGACGCTGTAAGACAAACCACGATTAGATTGTGCCGGACGCTGTAAGACAAACCAAGATTAGATTGTGCTGGACGCTGTAAGACAAACCACGATTAGATTGTGCCGGACGCTGTAAGACAAACCACGATTAGATTATGCCTGACGCTGTAAGACAAACCACGATTAGATTATGCCGGACGCTGTAAGACAAACCACGATTAGATTATGCCGGACGCTGTAAGATAAACCACGATTAGATTATGCCGGACGCTGTAAGATAAACCACGACTAGATAAAGAAGTAGAAAAAGATGATGACATTTCGTTTATTGTTTAGTGGACAATTAACGTGAGGGAACGATGTTCACTGATACTAAACTACATCGTCTCCAATGAAGATAGCTTTATGTGTGATACATATAGTGAAATACAATCTGAAGACATGCAATCAACATAGCTTTGTAATAAACACAGCGAAATATAACAAAAATTAATCTGTTGACTATATCAACATTAATTGTTTTTAATTTCAGCATTTCTATTGTAACCTACCCAGCAATGTCACAACAAGTGGATCCAGTACGATTCAACGTGAAACTCGAGTGTTATACTTTTGAACTAAAGCTGCTCGGAATTTGTTTCGTGTGCCTTCTGGAGTTTATGAAGGCTCACAAGCACTGGCTGCGATCAAGCGTTAGGCACTGCACTGTGATTTTAGCTAAAATGCCCAGAAGTGATAACAAAGGGAAGAAGACATATAACAAACAGATATATATATTTGTAGTGAACTAGCAAATGAAGCAACACACACATATAAACTTGCAATTAGAAATTAAAATAAATAACGTTATATTGTAAAGATGTACATCGACTCTCAAACTGATTGATAGATGCTACAATATCTCTGCAAAATATAGTATTATCTAGTCAATCAATCAATCTTGTGCAGCGTCGGCATCTAATGTAGGCTGAGGAGAGAATAAGGAGTTTTAATTAAGAACCCAGGGGGAATCACTGCAACCAATGAATATGATCAATAAATAAACAGTGTACAAGTATTAGAGGCTTCCGGAGAAGCACCCAACTAATTACTACACATAGGATTCCAACCACACACTTTTATTTCTTAAGTCACCCATATGCATAGCACTAGAGACGAACGTTTTTAAGAGCACACCAGCCAGCTATGTCTATCATAAAAAGAGCTTAACTAAGTCGTGTCTTTCACAAACAGCGTCGGTTGTTGAACACAGAGAGCTAGCTTGTAGTGTTATTACAAATTCTAGTCTGTAGGGCTAGACAATGGGGGCCTTAAGATATAAGGGTTTGTGGTTCCAATCCTGGATGATCCCGTGCTGTTGAAATTTCGAGGTTTGAGGCCAGCTTGTGCCAAAACATTCTTGGTGTACACGGTTGGAGTACAGAACACTCTGATCCTTTATTTCAGAATATACATTACAACTAGCTCTGAAACTGGAGTACATCTCGCCTGAAAGGCGAATTACATTTGTTATTAGGAAAAAAAGCCCTGAAATTTAAAAATAAGTCAAAGATGCCATGTTCGGCGCCATGAATACGTCTGAGTTTATAGCGGAGAAAGGAGGGGGAAAACTCACTTCTGAAGCAGACGACGGGAAGCACGTATAATAATTCTAGAATGTAACAAAACATATATAAGTAGATGTTTAATTAACAGTTCAACTCGTGTACAAACAAGATACAAACTTCGTTTCGACAAAATGGTCATCGTTGGAATATATAATTTTGACTTGTATGTCTGCTTTTAGTAATGTTTCATGTCTTATGTTTCCATCAATCAATCAATCAATCAATCAATCAATCAATCAATCAATGAGTGTTGGTTAACAATAATGAAGTTGAATGTTTGAAGTTTAATGTCAGACATTTTACAGTTTCGTCTTTCTTAGTGGTTCACTCTCTCTCTCTCTCTTTCTCTTTTTCTCTCTTTCTGCCATTCTTTTCTTCACTCCCTTACTTGCAGGGAGATGTCTTTGCATGTCTTCCCTTTCTTAACGTCAACATATATATTTTAATATTTGTTTTATCTCTCTTTCTCTCTCTCTCGTATTGTCTCTCTCGCTTTCTCACTTCCTTTCACTTTACATATTTCCCATATTACACTCTCCCCACCACACTAATGCTCTCCTTTATTTTTGTCTATTCTCACTTTTACTCTTTCTACCACCTCTCTTTGTCTTTCTCTCTCTCTCTCTCTCTCTCTCTCTCTCTCTCGCTCTCACTTCACTTTTCCTCTCTTCAGTATTTTTTGGTTAAATAATTCTACTAAATTTGACAGCATGTTACAAAACTATCAAAACGTAACAGTTTGTACGAACATGATGTAACAATGTTCTATTTATCTCAACTGGAACTTCTAGGAAGAGACAATAAAAGTTCTATAGAAGTGATCAGATGACGAGAGATAACCGTCCGTACACAAGAAATCATGACATTGAATAACCCATGTGACGTCTACTCTCTAACGTTAGTTTGCATTCATTACACACAACAGATCAAATAATTCGGTGTTTTTGTCTTCGGTGTTTTTGTCTTCGGTGTTTTTGTCTTCGGTGTTTTTGTCTTCGGTGTTTTTGTCTTCAAGTACATCGTTTTATTTCGTTTTTTGGGGGGGACGATTCAGTGTCATAAAGAAAGAACATTTCAGTGTCATAAAGAAAGAACATTTCAGTGTCATAAAGAAAGAACATTTCAGTGCCATAAAGAAAGAACATTTCAGTGTCATAAAGAAAGAACATTTCAGTGTCATAAAGAAAGAACATTTCAGTGCCATTTCTCCCTTTCTTAAATAGATACACCTTAATCCCTATATGTATAAATTCATTCTTTCTTCCATCATTGCATTTTCTTTCAGTGCTTTTGTGTCAGTTTCATTTACAGTTAAAATAACACAAATAATGATAGTGGCATTGGCTGCGGCAAATGTTATATAACTACACTAAGAGATATCATCAACAAATGTTATAAAACTACACTAAGAGATATCATCAACAAATGTTATATAATTACACTAAGAGATATCAACAAATGTTATATAACTACACTAAGAGATATCATCAAATGTTATATAACTACACTAAGAGATATCATCAAATGTTATCTAGCTACACTACACGGTGATGGCAAAAGTGTGTCAGTGGCAACACGAAATAATGACACACGTGATTTGGGTACGAGTTGGAATTGATTTATCACCTTGAATATCGATTCTCTTTTTTTCAGTAACCATTGATCAATGTTTGTTAACGATACCAGACTCGCCAACGGAAGCTGGCATAAGACTACGTCAATCTTGAGTGGCCACAGCTAGGAGGTGACATTGACTAAAAATGTGGAGGGAGATATTGTGGACGTCGTGGAGGATAGACAGATTATATTGAGAAGTAAGAGTGAAGATGGGGAAAAGTAACGAATGAAAGCAACGACGAGTGTAAGATAATGGTGAATATAAATCTGCCAACTGACATCTCGGACATGATTCATGGACGCTACTTTAGAATATTCATTTAGAAATAATTAGAATGTTGAATAAATACGATATAACATGCGCTCGTGTGTTTCCCGGGGCTCGCAAGGGGAGTAAAGAACAGTTACACTGCGACCTATAAGGGATGTCATGGGAGGAGACTGAGGTAGGGGCCTAGGAAAGCTCATCATCATCATCAAGTAGCTTGTCCCTTCCGGAACTTGGCTCCCATGACAGCAGTCCTGAAAAACCCTCTGTTCTATGCAAGTTGACCGGCGTCAGCAGCAGTCATTCTCAGATTGTCAATGACATCTTGCACACATCATCTTCTAGGTCTTCCTCACATTTCCCTTCCAGTCACAATCCCGTCCAAAATCATCTTCGCTAGTCACTCATATCGTTTGATGTGTCCGAAATATTTTATGTTCCTGGTTGTTATGTTCTTTAATAGTCAACTCTCATACTAGAGTAGATACCCTAGTAAATAAAAAGCGTCGCATAAATCGGATGTGATGGCTTACTTGTAGGCACATAGCTGACACCACGCGCAATCGCTCTTAGGTTCAGATCACATACAAATCACAAAGAGTGATTAACAAGAGGTTGATGTGGAGCGTTGGAAGAAGAAGAAGAAGATATAAGATGAAACTTGTTATAAATGAACAAATTGTGCATCATTAGAGACTATCATTCAAAGATGAAGGGTGGTGGTGGTGGTGGTGGTGGTTACGTATGTTGTTGGGCAGTAGAAGCAACGATTAGAGCAGCTTTTCGATGGACAGCAGATAAGGAAAGAAGGTATAGACTTTCAAATGAAACATGAAATAGAACGATGAAAAAAAGTTGAAAGATTTTGCGCCCGTGAGTTGTCGGGCTCACAAGGGGGCAAAAATAGTGGCATTGCGACCTACAAGACATGTCGCAAGAGGAGACTGAGGTAGGGGTCTAGGGAAACTACCCTAGTAAATGAAAAGCGTCGCAAAATTCTGATGTGATGGCGTACTTATAGGCGCATAACTGGCACAACGTACAATCGCTCTTAGGCCCGGATCACATACAAATCACAAAGAGTGGTCGATATGGAGTATTCGAAGACGAAGAAGATATTTGATTTGCAGTCACCTCAAAAGAGCAATGTTACTCTGATATAGTGTACAGCAGTCACATCAAAGAGCAATGTTACTCTGATATAGTGTACATCAGTCACATCAAAGAGCAATGTTACTCTGATGCAGTGTACAGCAGTCACATCAAAGAGCAATGTTACTCTGATACAGTGTACAGCAGTCACATCAAAGAGCAATGTTACTCTGATACAGTGTACAGCAGTCACATCAAAGAGCAATGTTACTCTGATACAGTGTACAGCAGTCACATCAAAGAGCAATGTTACTCTGATGCAGTGTACAGCAGTCACATCAAAGAGCAATGTTACTCTGATGCAGTGTACAGCAGTCACATCAAAGAGCAATGTTACTCTGATACAGTGTACAGCAGTCACATCAAAGAGCAATGTTACTCTGATACAGTGTACAGCAGTCACATCAAAGACCAATGTTACTCTGATGCAGTGTACAGCAGTCACATCAAAGAGCAATGTTACTCTGATGCAGTGTACAGCAGTCACATCAAAGAGCAATGTTACTCTGATGCAGTGTACAGCAGTCACATCAAAGAGCAATGTTACTCTGATACAGTGTACAGCAGTCACATCAAAGAGCAATGTTACTCTGATGCAGTGTACAGCAGTCACATCAAAGAGCAATGTTACTCTGATGCAGTGTACAGCAGTCACATCAAAGAGCAATGTTACTCTGATGCAGTGTACAGCAGTCACATCAAAGAGAAATGTTACTCTGATACAGTGTACAGCAGTCACATCAAAGAGCAATGTTACTCTGATATAGTGTACAGAAGTCAACTCATAGAGCAATGTTACTCCGATATAGTGTACAGAAGACAAAAGTCAACTCAAAGAGCAATGTTACTCTGATACAGTGTACAGAAGACAAAAGTCACCTCAAAGAGCAATGTTACTCCGATACAGTGTACAGAAGACAAAAGACCGTCCACCCGAAAGGTGAACCTCAGAGATAACAGAGGCGACGAAAGACACTGTTTATGAAGCGCACACAAAACCCGTTCTAGAAATCTCTTCTTATTCTTCAGCTGTGAAGGGAAAACAAGATTGGATGAAAAAAAGAAAACATTTGATTTCTGGTCATTCTATCCATAACCAGATATCGATAGTTGAATTGTGGACACAAAAGCTTTTCTTGCGGTTTGTGAGAAAATAGCGAATCAAACAGAAAGGAATTTGTTAATAATCGATTTTCATCTAATCTTGTTTGCTTTCTCTCGTCTGTGTTCAATGGACATCTTCTACACATCAGTGTGTTCACGTCTTCTGTTGATATGCTATTGTTTAGTGATTATGTTTGTCCTTGCTGTTTGAGTGTCCCTGTTCAGTATTCGTCATATATGTTTGTTTGTCAGTGTGTAGTCAGAACGTGTCCTTTCTGTTTGTATGTCAACATCTAGTTTGATCTCCTGTTTGTATGTCAATGTTGCATTTGCTCTTCTCTTCTGTTTGTATGTCAATGTCTTGTATGTTCTTCCCTTCTGTTTGTATATCAATGTCTTGTATGTTCTTCTCTTCTGTTTGTATATCAATGTCTTGTATGTTCTTCTCTTCTGTTTGTATATCAATGTCTTGTATGTTCTTCTCTTCTGTTTGTATATCAATGTCTTGTATGTTCTTCTCTTCTGTTTGTATATCAATGTCTTGTATGTTCTTCTCTTCTGTTTGTATATCAATGTCTTGTATGTTCTTCTCGTCTGTTTGTATATGAATGTCTTGTATGTTCTTCTCGTCTGTTTGTATATGAATGTCTTGTATGTTCTTCTCGTCTGTTTATATATCAATGTCTTGTATGTTCTTCTCTTCTGTTTGTATATGAATGTCTTGTATGTTCTTCTCTTCTGTTTGTATATCAATGTCTTGTATGTTCTTCTCTTCTGTTTGTATATCAATGTCTTGTATGTTCTTCTCTTCTGTTTGTATATGAATGTCTTGTATGTTCTTCTCTTCTGTTTGTATATCAATGTCTTGTATGTTCTTCTCTTCTGTTTGTATATGAATGTCTTGTATGTTCTTCTCTTCTGTTTGTATATCAATGTCTTGTATGTTCTTCTCTTCTGTTTGTATGTCAATGTCTTATATGTTCTTCTCGTCTGTTTGTATATCAATGTCTTGTATGTTCTTCTCTTCTGTTTGTATATGAATGTCTTGTATGTTCTTCTCTTCTGTTTGTATATCAATGTCTTGTATGTTCTTCTCTTCTGTTTGTATATCAATGTCTTGTATGTTCTTCTCTTCTGTTTGTATATGAATGTCTTGTATGTTCTTCTCTTCTGTTTGTATATGAATGTCTTGTATGTTCTTCTCTTCTGTTTGTATATCAATGTCTTGTATGTTCTTCTCTTCTGTTTGTATATCAATGTCTTGTATGTTCTTCTCTTCTGTTTGTATATCAATGCCTTCTAAGAGTTGTTCATCTAAAATGTTATTTGTGAGTGTCTATGTGTCACGTCAGTCTCTTAAATCTGACTCTAATATTTATCTTACACGCGTCTCCAGCATTTGACCGGACGACATGTCTCCAGCATTTGACCTAACGACATGGCTCCAGCATTTGACCGGGCGACATGTCTCCAGCATTTGACCTAACGACATGTCTCCAGCATTTGACCGGGCGACATGTCTCCAGCATTTGACCGGACGACATGTCTCCAGCATTTGACCGGGCGACATGTCTCCAGCATTTGACCGGGAGACATGTCTCCAGCATTTGACCGGACGACATGTCTCCAGCATTTGACCGGACGACATGTCTCCAGCATTTGACCTAACGACATGTCTCCAGCATTTGACCTAACGACATGGCTCCAGCATTTGACCTAACGACATGTCTCAATCATTTGACCGACCAGCTAACAATATTTAATCGACCCCACTAAGGGGATATAACTATCTCGATTGTACATTGCAGACACGGGAGACAACAAATAAAATCAGAAACCATTTTAGATGAACTTTTCCTAGTTATATTTTTGACAGGCCTGTATGTAACTGTGCTAAACATGGCTTCTAGTTGCGTCATCGCAGCTTATTTCTGTCTTCCTATCTGTACGCATGGCACGAAGGTCAATCTTACATATATCAATGCGCAACAACACGAAAGCCTTGTAACAATCTAGTCCCGTAATGAAGATAATTCGTGAAAATGTCAACATCTCTAAATTTTGCATCTTAACTTTTATAATATGCTGTCAATTTATTCCAAGCCTACTGTCCTTCCATCCATCTTTGGACTGTCTAGGACAGTGCTGTCCTTCCATCCGTCAGTGGACAGTCTAGAACAATACTGTCCTTCCATCCGTCTTTGGACTGTCTAGTGCCATTTGGCAAGTGCCATTCCCTGGAAAATAGATTTGTAATAAAACAGTTGTATGCGATCACACTGATCACAAAGCAGGTAATGAGTGGAAAATCATAACGACGGAGATGAGGTGCCTTAGAAGAGCTGCAGGTGTGACAATAAGAGACACAATTAGAAATGAAGACATCAGAAGTAGACTGGATGTGAAACCACCAGTCATACTATTCAAAAAGAGAACAACAGATTAAATGGTTTTGACACCTGACAAGAAATCCCTGGCAGCGCTTACCATAGAGAGCCACACAAAAAGTATAACGAGTACAAAGCAAGAGGAAGACCACGTAAAAGATGGAGCGACGGCGTCAAGAACAGCCTTAAGAAAATGAATAACAGCTTAGAAAGTGAAATTAGAACAAGCACACACAAGATTACCGACCCTCCCCCCACCCCTTCCACACCCAACACTTCTATGAAGAAGTAAATAGTGGAAGACAAGAAGAAGAAGAGGAAGAAGAAGAAGAAGAAGAAGAAGTTTTGTGCGAATCTTATCTTCTCCATTTTCACGTAATAAACTACCAACTAAAAGTTTTTTTTCTCCATAATTTTGCCCCTCCCTGGAAAAACTTATGAGGACGCCCATGGAAGGCATATTTATCTGTCTGTGCTGATAAACGCCATTCATTACATAGCTGTCTGATGGAGAACAAACGTATAAGAGGACACTCACGGATGGCAGAAGTGGAGGTTACTATCTCTCAGGTTTTTCCAATCGATGACACTGGCCGCCAGAACGATGAAAGGGCTGACACTTCAGAGAAGCTGCGGCAACATATGAACGTATTGATCACCTTGTGCAGGTACTTCAGACAATGCACCCAAACAGTGAGATATCATGGAATTTCAAATCTATTTAGTTGCAACACCGGGCCGGATAATTTCTTCTTCTTCTTCTTCTTCTTCTTCTTCGAACGCTCTATATCGACCACTTTTTAACCACTCTGTGTGATTTATATGTGATCTGAGCCTAAGAGCGATTGTACGTTGTTCCAGCTATGCGCCTACACGCAGGCCAGCACATCCTATTTCTGCGATGCTTTTTATTTACTAGGGTAGTTCCTACATCAATCGCCTTGTGTTTCGCAATGTTACAATTCTGTGCTTCCATTGCGGTCCCAGGCACCACAAGGCAGTCCGGGTAATATTATAATTTACATAGATGGGTTGGTTATGAGGAAAGTGTAATCTAGACAACCCTGTTTTCTGCATATGAACGGGAACATAGTGCAGGGAACGGGGGTAGGGCGATAGCCGTACAATCAGTTCATTAAATTCAAGCACGACAACATAGATTGCTTCTGTCAACAATTGCGTGACAACAAACTACGCATGCAATAATAGTTAAAGACTCAATGAGCATGTTTAGGAAGATCGATGTTGATAAATCTGACACTGACTAGAAAAGTATGTCTTTGATTCGGGAAGTCTGGCACTGCCACGGCAAGTATGACGCTGATTTGGGAAGTTTGGCACTGACTCAGGAAGTCTGACACTGACTCGGAAGTATGGCACTGATTAGATAAGTCTTGCAATGAGACAAGAAATGCCTGCAAGGATAGCCCTCACTTGGACACCAGAGGGAAAGAGAAAGAAAGGCAGACCACGGACAACATAGAGGCGCATGATGGAAGAGGAACTGGACACCGCATCTCTGACGTGGGCTCTGCGCTGAAGGTTGCACAGGACAGGAGAGCATGGAAAGTCCTTTCTGAAGCCCCATGTGTCACTAGGCATGACGGGATTAAGTAAGTAAGTAAGATAAGTCTTGCACTGCTTAGATAAGTCTGGCACTGATTGGATAAGTCTGGCACTGACTGGATAAGTCTGGCACTGATTGGATAAGTCTGGCATTGACTGGATAAGTCTGGCACTGACTGGATAAGTCTGGCACTGATTGGATAAGTCTGGCACTGACTGGCTAAGTCTGGCATTGACTGGATAAGTCTGGCACTGATTAGATAAGTCTGGCACTAATTGGAAAAGTATTGCACAGACTAGAGAAGCCTGGCACTGACTGCGAAAGTCTGTAATTAATTGGGAAGTCTGGCACTGACTGGGTAGACATCATTTAGCAATCACTTCTTAAGAAATATCCTTTGTCATACACGCCGGATCATATTAGACAAAGTCTTTTCCACTCACTCACGGTTGATTCCGTAGCAGCGCCGCAGTGTGCGCTTGATGTCAGTATTCGCAATCACTTGTATATATCACCAAGGATTAAATGAATGAGCTTGAGTTAACTAGCAAAGCGTTGACAAGAATTATTGTTACAGAAATTGTAACGAAAAGATACTACAGTGTTTTTCCGAACAAGTACGTTCTTTTTTGGCCACGTCTCTTATTCATCATCAATTAGCTTGTCCTGAGCAGAACTTTGCCACCCCAACAGTCCTCCGGAATTTCTCTCTCTCATAGGCCAGATGTCCTGCATCTGCAGCCGTCATGTTTAAACTATCAGTTACATCCTGAATCCATCTTCTCCGTGGTCTTCCTCTTCTTCTCTTTGCCGGTATGCCTCCTTCCATGATGGTCTTCTCCAGCCATTCATGTCTTTTTATATGTTCAAAATATCTCAATTTTCTCTTTCTTATTTGTAGCATCAGCGAGTTTTCTTTGATTTTGAGTTCTTTCTGGATAGATCTATTTGTTCTCTTCTCTGTCCAAGATATACGAAGGGCTATTCTGTAACACTTGTATTCGAAAGCTCATATATGTTTTCCCACTGCTTTATTAAATGTCCATGCTTCATACCCATACGTTGCCACTGGGAATATGCATGCTCTTAGTATTCTGATCTTCGTTTTCTTATCAGTTCCGTTCCATACTGTTTTGATTTGTTTAATTTTTTGTAAAGCCATGTTTGTTCTCTTATTCTCTTATTGCTCTCTAATATAACCAATACAAGAATCGTTCTTAGGTTAAAATAGTCGTGTCTCTGATTAAAGAAAAGTTAATCCATTTGAACCGCCTGAGATGTTACCGGGACCCAAATTTGGTGTGTAAAGAATAGAACCACTGTTACCTGCCACGCATGTCGTAAGAGGCGACTAAGGAGGTTTGGCTGAAATCGGATGAACATGTCCTAAACGTGTAGAAATATATGCGTTTAGGGGCCTACCAAACCAATGTGCAACGTATACACGTTCTTGGCAAAGATCTAACATATCACAAAGAGTGATTAAAATTGGTCGTAAAGAACGAACGCGAAGAAGAAGAAGAATCCATTTCAACGACGTTTAAATACTAAGGACTGACTTTACTGCACCGTGTTTTACCCAATATAGAACGTCCCCATTTACCCAATATAGAAAGTCCCCATATAGAACGTCCCTATTTACCCCATATAGAACGTCCCTATTTACCCCATATATAGAACGTCCCTATTTACCCCATATAGGACGTCCCCATATAGAACGTCCCTATTTACCCCATATAGAACGTCCCTATTTACCCCATATAGAACGTCCCTATTTACCCCATATAGAACGTCCCTATTTACCCCATATAGAACGTCCATATTTACCCCATATAGAACGTCCCTATTTACCCCATATAGAACGTCCCTATTTACCCCATATAGAACGTCCCTATTTACCCCATATATAGAACGTCCCTATTTACCCCATATAGAACGTCCCTATTTACCCCATATAGAACGTCCCTATTTACCCCATATAGAACGTCCCTATTTACCCCATATAGAACGTCCCCATTTACTCCATATAGAACGTCCCTATTTACTCCGTATAGAACGTCCCTATTTACCCCATATAGAACGTCCCTATTTACCCCGTATAGAACGTCCCTATTTACCCCATATAGAACGTCCCTATTTACCCCATATAGAACGTCCCCATTTACCCCATATAGAACGTCCCCATATAGAACGTCCCTATTTACCCCATATAGAACGTCCCTATTTACCCCATATAGAACGTCCCCATTTACTCCGTATAGATACATTTAAAATGCAAACATGTAAACATGAACACTAAAAGAGCAATGTTCAACATAATCTTTCTCCCCACATTATGCTACCTGTGCCAAACCTGGACGCTGACATCAAATGATAGAAGAAAACTAGTCAAAACAGAGATGAAGTGTCTACGCAGAAAGCTGGATGTAACAATAAGAGATCAGTTGAGAAATGAAGACATCATAAAAAGGTGAGTTCAACATCAGTACTAGACTTCATCAAGAAACAACAAATTAAATGGTTTGGCCCCTTAAGCAGATTACCAACAGACAGTGCGCCTCAAAGAGAAATGTTACTCCAGTACAGTGGATATAAAGCAAAATATCGGCTACGCAAAAGGTGGACCTCAGAGATAACAGAGGCGACGAAAGACACTGTTTATGAAGCGCACACAATAACCCGTTCCAGAAATCTCTTCTTATTCTGATGCTGTGAGGTGAAACATGATTAGAGAAGAGAAATTAAGAAAGATCGACTTCTTTCGGCAGAAATGTGACGATATATATCGAGAGTATTGCACAAAGCTCGAACTCCGTAGCTTCATCAGTAATCCTATAGATATTCGAAAAAGGCATTTGTGAAACGCGAATTCGAACCACGACCTTCTAAAAGCAAGGCAAGTGGCTTGATCACTTTATCAGAAAGAATCCCGATCCCTAAAAGACAAACAAACAAATACAGTTTGTCGATAGAAGTTAGACAGCTAGATCGCTTGAAATTATGTTGTTTACAACGTCCACAACAAGAATCCCAACATGAAATGTGAGAAAAGTGGTCAGAGACAAGATCAGAGAGATCTAATTCTCATGGGCAGAAGAACTGATGACGGCTTTTCATAATATCATTTGGTGACCTCGACAGTTGCAGCCATTTGCTCCGCTGGGATCAATAAGAAAATTTAGTTGTAATATATATGACCTTTTAGCTTTTGCAAATGATCATTTAACAAGATGGAAGAAAGTAACTATGAAGCGTTCTCTCCTTTTATATTTCTGGTCTAGTCTGGGGAACGTACTTTACCCAATTTTGCGCAGACCTTCTCAACCCTACTGTTTTCATCTCAAACAAATGGCAAAATCTATACTTTTTGAATTAAGCAGTGTTTGCAAGGAATACCAGCAGATGGAAAGGAATATATTTTATAGTTGTCATTTTTCAATATCTAAAAGGGAACTAGCACTAATGATGGCGCACATAGTGCTTGAACATCGATTACCTTATGTTCGTATTTCATGTGATCCGATCAGGTTATGTCCTAGTCAACCCTGATTTCAGGCTAAGTAGATCGTGTTCGTTATCTTATCGGAGACAGATAACACGTTGGTCTCGTGTTGAGGTTGAACACCTAAAATAACCATCACTATTTGCTGAAAATCGATAAGTAGATTGGAGCCTCGTGGAGACATCGGGATATTTTTGTAGACATCCCTGATCTCAGTGTTGATGAAATCGAGTTCCTAGTCCTATCGGAGACGGACGATAAAATGTAGGGCTCGCGTTTATGTTGAGCACGTAAAAGAACCCGTTGCAATTCATAATCGAGAAGAGTCGACTGGAAAGCTGCTGCCCGTGTAAAATTCATTAAACAGATTAAAAAATAGAAATTCATATAACATGTTTACACAATCTTCTACATTACATCGGAGACCCTCACCGGTGCTATGGAGTGGATGCACTGCCGCTGAGATCTTCATGGATAAGAAAAAGATCGGAGCACACATGGTTACTCACCGAAGGGCAATGATGATAGTCATGTCAATCAACAAGTCAATCATTCAATCAATCAATTAAAATAAAAGCCTTACACAATTTTAATATCCTAAAAAGTATATCGGAGACCCTCGCCGGTGCTTCGGAGTTCGTGCCCTTTCGCTGATATCTTCCTGTGTAAGAAAGAGATCACACCACACACATTCATCAAAGTGCGATGATGATGGCTCTGTTACTCAAGTTATCGACTCATAAGTGCGACACAGACGTTTAGTTAAAGGAAATTAGTGTGGAGTTACTTTGGGTCCTATTGTTGACTTCTCATAGCAGACATTGATATAACATTTCTAATGAGTTTAAAATAAATTTATTACAATGCAAAAAGTGTCATTAATACTATACGCGCATTTCTGCAGAGGCACATATGGGTCTTCTGTACCACAGTATGCAAGAACCAGAGAAAAGAGCTATTTTATTATAGTTAGTTAGCTAGTTTGTTCCTTTCGTGCCAAAGGCGGCACATAGGGCAGAGGTTTTAGATCTCCATGTGATACGGTTCTTTGCTAGCAGTTGGAGATCCTGTATGGTTTTACATCCCAATAGTTTACTTTCTTGTTGGATGGTTCTTCGAAGAGTGGTCTTTGGTCTTCCCCGTTTTCTTTTCCCAACTGGTGACCACATAAGGACTTGTCGATTTAGTCTCTTTTCGTCTGATCTAAGAACATGACCTAAATATTTCCACCTTCGTTTCCTTATAATATTTGATACGGGTTGTTGGCGTGTTCTATCTCTCACTGTGTTGTTAGAAACGAAATCACTCCATTTTACTTTTAATAATTTTCATAGACATTTATTCTCAAAGCTGTCCAGTTTCTTATCAATTTTCTTTGTTGATTTCCAACTTTCACAACCGTAGGTCAGTACAGGAATCACACATGACCTAAATAATTTAACTTTTGTGCATATACTAAGGTCTTGAGATTGCCAGATATTCGTTAATTTAGTGAAGGCACTAGCTGCTATAGCAATACGAGTTTATTTCTTTCATCGTGTCTCGGTTGTTTGACACTTTACTACCCAAATATGTAAAATGTTCAACTTTCTCCAGTGTTTGGCCATTTATTACGATGTTGTCGGTCGAGTTTGTGAGGTCCATAATTTTGGTCTTGGCAGAATTAATCTGGAGACCAACCTGTTCTGCAAGTGTGCAAAGATTGCTCGTTAGTTGCTCGTTAGATTGCTCGTTAGTAGTATTTTATTATAATGATACCTCTATACCAATATGTTAACACAGGCACACTGTACCGAAGAAGTAGAAATTTGAAAAGAACGTCTCCAAGTAGCTCCGCCATTGCCAGTCCCAAGCCTGAGCGTGAAAGGGGGATGGTATTATGACAGGGCAGCTAGCTTTAACTATAATGTAAGTTATTTTAGAACAATAATACAACTGTCTCCATGTCCTGTTTATTTCATGACTATTGCATATATCAACATGTATGACCCCATGTATGAACTGGGATGGTACGCCTATGCTTGAGACATGTCATCAATGTCATATTGGTGCGTTTACTGTAAAATTAAAATTTCGTTTTAGACTCGCCAAATATGCCGCCAACATCAAAGGAAACCGTTATATAACGAAATCCAGGTTTCCTCTAGCAATTTCTTCCATCAGACATTTGCGTCAGTATAATTCTAAAATTGGGCGCATAGTTTCGTTACTGTAGAATTGATGGTTTTGCTGAAATTCGCATTGGACTGTGGACATGACTTGTTGAACGGATGTTATAGTTAGTGTGACGGTACGGTTGTTTCATTCTGGAATTAGTTCACCCAGTTGTTAGCATTTCGTGTGATTTTCGTTGACACAGGAACGGAGCAATTATGGGGTGACCCGTTGCAGTGAAGTTGGAACGGTACATATGAACTATAGTTAGTATTTAGGTCAGTTCTCTTACGTCTACAAATCTGGATTTGTTAGTAGTAATGTTTATGTAGGAGGAGCTTCTGGTCGAATTGATAAGTGCGCGGGTTCCCACCCATTCGAGAGACCTGGGTTCGATCCTGAGTAAGGTAAATGCGTTTTTTCTGTCGAGGGCATAAAAAAATCATAATCTGAACAGTTTTGCTGGGTATGAACCAGAGCCAACTATAAACTTATGGGTCTTCGGACTCAGGTAAAAATTATGAGAAATCAGACCACAACAACACCCCTTGACCTCGCATTCCAGTATTTTTGTATATAGATGAATTCATTTTAAAATCAACACAAAATGTTAACTCGAAGTTATATTATGCAACAAGTTGAGTTTAACAATAAGGAATATCAATATTATGAATATTTGTCACCAATAAATAACCATAGACTCACAGAATTGAGTAAAATTGCGAAAAAGCTTGCAGTGTTCTATCAAACATCTATAATTTCCAGCCCCCTTCTCTGATCTAGGTCAGGGATTCCCGTCAGTTGTCTGGCCTAGTTATCTAGAGTTGGCTGTGAATGAACTAACCATGTGGTCATTACATTTTCTCAGTCTTACGTACGTTCGTCTTGTCCTGCATCGCCCTAAAAAAAGGCAATAACACAAGCAGTAAAGACAGTACTTATTTATGTTAATGAAATGTTATTTGTGACTGGCAGTTACCATAACAACCAGCCTTTCAATTAAAAAGCAGATTTAGAAAGACTCGAAAGAAATTATTCAGCTCTTGAAAACATAAATTTGCTAAATCGTATTCCGGTTTTCCATTTAAAATTGAGTGGAAATTGAAAAGTTCAATAAGCGCAATGCATGACGGGAAAGTGCGCTCAATAAATCACAACTGCCATTTCCGGTGTAGACAGGGCCAGAAAAATGAACAAACTGTATTATTTTTTTTTGGTGCCGGTTTGGTCTGTATGAAATCGAAGGATAATTGTATTGCAATCACATATTATACAAATGGGTTAAAAGTTGATGTGGATTAAAGTAAGGTTTATGACCAGGACAAAACAATTATAAGAGTTAAAATAAAAAGTGCAGTCGAAACTATATATATAAGTAATTCGTACAGCTCTGGGGGTCTATATGGCAAAGTGGTTAAGACATCTGCCTGTCGTTCTCAGGCTTGTAGGTTTGAATCCGAACCGAGTCACATGTGCAATATTTTCATGATGTCCCTATGATTGTTACTAGAGCTACGGAGTTCGTGCTTCGTGCAACACTCTTGGCAGATGGGAAGTCATACAGGGAAACCCGGCGCAATGATGTCAATCCTTCGGTTTAGCCCGTTAGTAGAGCGATGTGTCTGTCCGAATGGATTACATCGCGGCTCTCGTCTGAGAGACATGGGTTCAATCCACGGTAAGGCCAAGGAGTTGTTTTTCTATCGGGGGCATAAAGAAATATTCCAACTTGAATAGTTTCGTGGCGATTGCACTAGTCAAGCTGTCATTAAACTCCATAGCCACCTGTCCCACCTGTCCCACATGTCCCACCTGTTCTACACCGCTCAAAAAGCGATATCACAGGCAGTAATGACAGCTTTTTAAAAAGTAAAGTTGAGAATATAGTAGCACTTATCGGTTTGATTGACAGCTGCGGCAAAGTTCTCTCACTTTTGCAGGCATTCTATTGTTTAAAATTTGTTGATTTATTTAGATATATATAAATATATATAAAGAAAAACGGGATAAATATAAAAAATGATATGATAAATAAGAAAGAAACACGTATAATAAATAGTAAGATAGACATATGATTAATATTAATAAGTTTTCTTCTTTCCTTGTATCCTTCTCTTCTTTTTTGCCGTTAGGCGTAGCAGGTTTAACTGATGATCGGTTCCCGAGATAATGCACGCTTGGTCGCTTGATATGTTGTGGTATTGTGGAGTTTTAAGATGTCTGTAACTCCATCAATCCATCTTTTCTTTGTCTGCCCCTTCCTCTTGATGATTATATATTCAGGTTGTACGCTCTTGCATCTAGTGTGTTCGGGTTTATTCTCACCAAGTAAATAGAAAGATATGTTCAGTGGCGGCTCGTGATTAAGGACCAGTGGGGCCAGGCCCCATAAAAAATAATGTATAACGTGAATTTATTTTTCATAAATTAAAATATAGCAACCAAAAACCATGATTTTTCCGAACAAAAATGTCTGGCCCCACCAACAAAAATGATCACGAGCCACCACTGCATATATTCATAAATATAATGATAGACAGGATAAAAAGACATAAATCAATATGAAAGAGTAAGAACTTACACACGATGTAACAAATAGATGTAATGACGATGTATTTAGCTATCATCTCACACTTAAGAATAATACTTATAACCAGCCAGCCAGCAGGACCAATCGTCTGTCTGCCTGGCTGGCTCTTTAATCGGAAGTTCATTGTTTATATATATGTCCAACAACTATGCTAGCAAGTCGGTGTCTCTTGATAGCGAGATGTGCGCGGAAACTTATAAATCTGAGGTGGTCAGACCGGATCAGATCAGATCTGAAGAAAACCGTTGGGAAGCTGCGGTAATACTGGGTAAGAGGGAGTTTTCGTCGTGGTCAGGTAAATTAAAAAAGTTATTTGCATTTCCTTTACAGGACTTTGCGAATCAACCCCAGCTTTTTAACGCTGTTTGTGATTTTTCTAGGCATTATTACGTTCAGTAGTTTGCCATTGCTTTCAGAGCGGGTGGTGCCATCGTCCTTTGGTAAAAATCCACGCGAAACAATTTGCAGCCAAACTGTCCGCAGCGTGATTCGAACACAGAACCGCCCGAGTGGTTACCTAGCCCAAATTGGGGTGTAAAGAATAGAACCACTGTTACCTGCCACGCATTTCGTAAGAGGCGACTGAGGAGGTTGGGCCTGGGGTTAGCTACCACACACCGTAAAAACACTAGATGGCTACAGAACGGAAAGCGAACCAAGTAAACGCTGGCTGAAACCGGACACATCGCCGAAGGATAAACACCAGAGCTCCAAATCGTCCTGAAGATGTGACGTAAAACACATCAATGCTGAAGCTGCATGAATCAGATTTCCACGTGACTAGAATTTATGGGGAGATCTGGTACATCAGTCTGGGCGGTGATCGAGAGAGAGAGAGATACAGAGCTCAGAACTTTGGGGTCACTATCCCCTAAGCCACAGACGCCACCCACGTAAATTACAATACAAAATAAGAAAGGAAAAAAACGAAATATTGTTATTTTTATATTTAATATTAGATTTTTCCTTTCTTATGTAATACTGTAATATACACGTCCATGTATTTCTTGCTAGATTTAGGATGAATTGACAAGGCTTCATTTGAAAAATAAATGAGATAAAAGCAGAAACTCTAATCATTTTGACAATATTCATATTTGAAGAACTTCTTTTTAACATTAGACAGTACAATAAACTTGTTTTCAACTAACATTAGACAGTACAATAAACTTGTTTTCAACTAACATTAGACAGTACAATAAACTTGTTTCCAACTAACATTAGACAGTAGAATAAACTTGTTTTCAACTAACATTAGACAGTACAATAAACTTGTTTCCAACTAACATTAGACAGTACAATAAACTTGTTTCTAACTAACATTAGACAGTACAATAAACTTGTTTCTAACTAACATTAGACAGTACAATAAACTTGTTTCTAACTAACATTAGACAGTACAATAAACTTGTTTCTAACTAACATTAGACAGTACAATAAACTTGTTTCTAACTAACATTAGACAGTAGAATAAACTTGTTTCCAACTATATCCTAGACTTAGTTTACTACAGCTTTTCTCAACATTTGTTTAATCTTCTTCCTCCTCAACGGATTAGACAATCTTAAAACTTGATGAATACTTCTGGTTATGTTTGTTTTCTTGCACCAAGATCTTGGTAGATCTCTTTTCTTGTACCAAGATCTTGACAGATCTCTTTTCTTGTACCAAGATCTTGACAGATCTCTTTTTTTTAAAACCAAGATCTTGGCAGATCTCTTTTCTTGTACCAAGATCTTGACAGATCTCTTTTCTTGTACCAAGATCTTTACATATATCTTTTCTTGTACTAAGATCTTGGTAGATCTCTTTTCTTGTACCAAGATCTTGACAGATCTCTTTTCTTGTACCAAGATCTTGATAGATCTCTTTTCTTATCTTCTAGGTAGGAAAAGATTTCAACTAAAAGTCCTACATAAATACCATCACCATCTTCAAAATTACATCGGGGACATTCGCTGGTGCTACGGAGTTCGTGCCCAGCAGATGAGATCTTCCTGTGTAAGAGAGAAATCGGAGCACACATGGTTACTTACCGAATTGCATTAGTGATGGTCTAATCAATCAATCAATCAATCAATCAATTCTACAGTACACAGTTCTCGCTAGATTTTCTCTTTCTTCATTTTATTACTCCTGATTTCTTTCTTTTTCTTCCTCGTCTTCTTCTTACTTTCCTTGACCAAAAAGTTTCTCAGATTTTATTACTTTTTCTGAATTCGTCCCATTTTATGTTCACTATTTCTCGCAAAAATCTATTTTCAAATGCATTCAACTAACTTTCTATATCGTTAATCATTTTCCAACTCTCGCTGGCATATGTTAGGATTGATACAACATTGGAATTGAAAATTCGTAATTTAATTATAAAAACTAAATAATTTGCAGTTTCATTTTTAATTTAGACTTTTAAAAGCTGATGTTGTTTTGACAATTCGTAGCATAATTTCTTGTTTATTATCTTCCGTGCAGTCAAAGTAATCTTTGAATTAAAAAATCGTTTAAAGCCAAAGTATTGACTTCATTGCACCGGGATTTATCCCGTATTGCTGGGTCCCTCTCCGCAGAATTGGCACGTCTCCTACCGAGAGTATTGCACAACCATGAGCTCCGTATCTCTGGTAACAATCCTAGGGTATCTGGAAAAAATTCACTCGTGAACAGAACGGTGCGGTCCGAATTCGAACACACGACTTTCGAGGGCGTAATTCAAGGGCGTAAAACACTTTGGATGGAGTGAATGTGAGTGAGAAGTCAGGCTTGGGTTTCTTGACTAGCACGCATGGTAGGGTTCTTGCAGAAGGAGGTGGAGCATACAGGACGACTACTTTCATTACGAGAATGGAGGTTAAGGCCGTTAGTTCTGGGGTTTCTTGATTATCGCGCACGGTTGAGTTGTTGCAAAGCGAGGTGGAGCATACAGGACGACTACTTCCAGTATGAGGATGGAGGTTGAGGCCGTTAATAATAGCTTCCATCGGTTTTCTGTGACCGCATTTAGTGGGGTCTTTGTTGTATATGACTCTCAGCCGATGCTTCGGAAGATCCTAAACGACAGGTTTCGGTACGAATGGACATTGTCTACTGAAGTTTCTAGCTCCAAGGGGGATCTACTGTCCTGGGCATGCGGGTGTTTGTGGCAATGTGGGAGCAGACAGACTTGCATCAAAATCATCGATTGTTAGTGAGTTGAAGATAGATAAGGTGGTTGTTCTTCAGCCTCTTGGATTGCCTGTTGAATGAGGACACTAAAATAAATGTTGAATTGATCCAGCGATTTAAGAAGTTTGGAGTTACCCATTGTACAAGTAGAACTGGATGCCTTGAGGGGCAGAGTGAGGACTGTGTTTAACCAACGAGTCACGGGAGCTATCAGTGAGCATACTTTTCTTCATTTGTTGGCGGTGACTGAGCACCAGAGGGTATGTCTGTAGTGCAATGATGTCGGTTCAATAGACAATAATCAAGCGAATGTGTTAGATAATAAAAATAAGACATGTAAAACAACATATATACATATGTATATATTCTCCTCGCTCAGTTACAAATAGGGCCTGCAAGTAATTTCTCCATACCGCTCTGTCCTTGGCAACTCACTCCCTTCCATGGAATTTAGTCCGATATTTCGTGCCTTTTTCAACAAAGTTCGTTTCAGGGTTTCCCTTTGGCATGCTCTCTCCCTTGAACCCTTCGTCTCCCACTTCAATGCCTTCTTTGGTATTCTGTGATCATGTCTTCTTAAGATGTGTCCAACATATCTCCATCTTCATCTTCTTATAACAGTTGTTACTGGTTGTTATATCACCATCTTCATCTTCTTATAACAGTTGTTACTGGTGGTTATATCTCCATCTTCATCTTCTTATAACAGTTGTTACTGGTGGTTATATCTCCATCTTCATCTTCTTATAACAGTTGTTACTGGTGGTTATATCTCCATCTTCATCTTCTTATAACAGTTGTTACTGGTGGTTATATCTCCATCTTCATCTTCTTATAACAGTTGTTACTGGTGGTTATATCTCAATCTTCATCTTCTTATAACAGTTGTTACTGGTTGTTATATCACCATCTTCATCTTCTTATAACAGTTGTTACTGGTGGTTATATCTCCATCTTCATCTTCTTATAACAGTTGTTACTGGTGGTTATATCTCCATCTTCATCTTCTTATAACAGTTGTTACTGGTGGTTATATCTCCATCTTCATCTTCTTATAACAGTTGTTACTGGTGGTTATATCTCCATCTTCATCTTCTTATAACAGTTGTTACTGGTGGTTATATCTCCATCTTCACCTTCTTATAACAGTTGTTACTGGTTGTTATATCACCATCTTCATCTTCTTATAACAGTTGTTACTGGTGGTTATATCTCCATCTTCATCTTCTTATAACATTTGTTACTGGTGGTTATATCTCCATCTTCATCTTCTTATAACATTTGTTACTGGTGGTTATATCTCCATCTTCACCTTCTTATAACAGTTGTTACTGGTGGTTAAATCTCCATCTTCACCTTCTTATAACAGTTGTTACTGGTGGTTATATCTCCATCTTCATCTTCTTATAACAGTTGTTACTGGTGGTTATATCTCCATCTTCACCTTCTTATAACAGTTGTTACTGGTTGTTATATCACCATCTTCATCTTCTTATAACAGTTGTTACTGGTGGTTATATCTCCATCTTCATCTTCTTATAACAGTTGTTACTGGTGGTTATATCTCCATCTTCATCTTCTTATAACATTTGTTACTGGTGGTTATATCTCCATCTTCATCTTCTTATAACATTTGTTACTGGTGGTTATATCTCCATCTTCACCTTCTTATAACAGTTGTTACTGGTGGTTAAATCTCCATCTTCACCTTCTTATAACAGTTGTTACTGGTGGTTAAATCTCCATCTTCACCTTCTTATAACAGTTGTTACTGGTGGTTATATCTCCATCTTCACCTTCTTATAACATTTGTTACTGGTTGTTATATCTCCATCTTCACCTTCTTATAACAGTTGTTACTGGTTGTTATATCACCATCTTCATCTTCTTATAACAGTTGTTACTGGTGGTTATATCTCCATCTTCATCTTCTTATAACAGTTGTTACTGGTGGTTATATCTCCATCTTCATCTTCTTATAACATTTGTTACTGGTGGTTATATCTCCATCTTCACCTTCTTATAACATTTGTTACTGGTGGTTATATCTCCATCTTCACCTTCTTATAACAGTTGTTACTGGTGGTTAAATCTCCATCTTCACCTTCTTATAACATTTGTTACTGGTGGTTAAATCTCCATCTTCACCTTCTTATAACATTTGTTACTGGTGGTTAAATCTCCATCTTCATCTTCTTATAACAGTTGTTACTGGTGGTTATATCTCCATCTTCACCTTCTTATAACAGTTGTTACTGGTTGTTATATCACCATCTTCATCTTCTTATAACAGTTGTTACTGGTGGTTATATCTCCATCTTCACCTTCTTATAACAGTTGTTACTGGTGGTTATATCTCCATCTTCATCTTCTTATAACAGTTGTTACTGGTGGTTATATCTCCATCTTCATCTTCTTATAACAGTTGTTACTGGTGGTTATATCTCCATCTTCACCTTCTTATAACAGTTGTTACTGGTTGTTATATCACCATCTTCATCTTCTTATAACAGTTGTTACTGGTGGTTATATCTCCATCTTCATCTTCTTATAACAGTTGTTACTGGTGGTTATATCTCCATCTTCATCTTCTTATAACATTTGTTACTGGTGGTTATATCTCCATCTTCATCTTCTTATAACATTTGTTACTGGTGGTTATATCTCCATCTTCACCTTCTTATAACAGTTGTTACTGGTGGTTAAATCTCCATCTTCACCTTCTTATAACAGTTGTTACTGGTGGTTAAATCTCCATCTTCACCTTCTTATAACAGTTGTTACTGGTGGTTAAATCTCCATCTTCACCATCTTATAACAGTTGTTACTGGTGGTTAAATCTCCATCTTCACCTTCTTATAACAGTTGTTACTGGTGGTTAAATCTCCATCTTCACCTTCTTATAACAGTTGTTACTAGTGGTTAAATCTCCATCTTCACCTTCTTATAACATTTGTTACTAGTTGTTAAATCTCCATCTTCACCTTCTTATAATAATTGTTACTAGGGGTTATATCTACATCTTCAGCTTCGTTTAACAGTTTTTACTTACATACTGGTTGACCAGATATTTCTCTGATTTCATCACTTCCCCTGAATTCGTCCCATTTTATGTTCATTATTTTTCGCAGACATCTATTCTCAAAGAACATACACAAACAAGACCAAATCTCAAGACACAAAAGAGAGTAGTTTTAAAAAGTACAGCAAATTAAAACGACGTTTCGACTGAAAGATCATTATCAAGTAAAGGATACCATCAATGTACAATAAGCATAAATAAATACAACACACTGACACAGTGAGACACATAATAACAGTTGCATAACATATACGTTGAAAAGATGAGACACAGAACGAGATAAAACTAATCAGAAATGGAAAAAACTAGAGAGAAAAAATAGCGTATATATTAGATTGTAGGATTGTATTCACCCGTCGAGATAAATTACAGAATTTGATGTATGATCTTTATCAACAATGCATTTCTTCAATGCATTTCATTTTTACTCAAAATATTTATAACAATTCCAATCTTGATGATAAACAATATTTGTATTAGTTTTTTTCTTGATCACACAAGACAAACAATTTCTCATGATTTGCCCAGAATCATTTTTGCATGGAAATTAATCGTTGGGTTCTTCATCTTCCAGCAAGTTGAATTGTGGAAGAATTTTTATTTTCTTGAGTCAATGATTCAAACTACATAATGTTAGATTTGTTACTTCAAGCTACATAATGTTAGATTTGCTACTTCAAGTTACATAATGTTAGATTTGTTATTTCAAACTACATAATGTTAGATTTGTTACTTCAAGCTACATAATGTTAGATTTGTTACTTCAAACTACATAATGTTAGATTTGTTACTTCAAACTACATAATGTTAGATTTGCTACTTCAAGTTACATAATGTTAGATTTGTTACTTCAAGTTACATAATGTTAGATTTGCTACTTCAAGCTACATAATGTTAGATTTGTTACTTCAAGCTACATAATTTTAGATTTGTTACTTCAAGCTACATAATGTTAGATTTGCTACTTCAAGCTACATAATGTTAGATTTGTTACTTCAAGCTACATAATGTTAGATTTGCTACTTCAAGCTACATAATGTTAGATTTGCTACTTCAAGCTACATAATGTTAGATTTGCTACTTCAAGCTACATAATGTTAGATTTGCTACTTCAAGCTACATAATGTTAGATTTGTTACTTCAAACTACATAATGTTAGATTTGTTACTTCAAGCTACATAATGTTAGATTTGTTACTTCAAGCTACATAATGTTAGATTTGCTACTTCAAACTACATAATGTTAGATTTGCTACTTCAAGCTACATAATGTTAGATTTGTTACTTCAAGCTACATAATGTTAGATTTGCTACTTCAAGCTACATAATGTTAGATTTGTTACTTCAAACTACATAATGTTAGATTTGTTACTTCAAGCTACATAATGTTAGATTTGTTACTTCAAGTTACATAATGTTAGATTTGTTACTTCAAACTACATAATGTTAGATTTGCTACTTCAAGCTACATAATGTTAGATTTGCTACTTCAAGCTACATAATGTTAGATTTGTTACAGAAAAGGGAACGTATGTATGAACCCTTGACCCATACGATGGCCTCATTTGTAAACTTTAAAGGTACTTTTGATGACCCATTTCCATTATATTACTAAAACGATATGCATGTTTCGATACCCGGCGTCGTCCGGGAATTTAGTTGTATTTATTCATAATATATCTCTTTGATTTATGCTAAAAAATATCATATTCATCACTTTCTTGTCGTCCGAGTGGTTACCAGAGACCAAATTTAGGGTGTAAAGAATATAACCACTGTTACCTGCCACGCATATCGTAAGAGGTGACTAAGGAGGTTTGGCTGAAATCGGATGCACGTGTCCTAACCGTGTAGAAGTCTATGCGTTTAGGGCCTACCAAACCAATGTGCAGTGAATACACGTTTTTGGCAAAGATCAAACATATCACAAAGAGTGATTAAAATTGGTCGTAAAGAACGAACGCAAAGAAGATCACTTTCTTGTGATTGTGCAGCGACGAAATCTTGTTTTGTTTGCTTTACAGTGTCCAGAGATCGATTGATTTTTTTCTTAACTTATAGTGATATAAAATTATACTCTGACAGAGTTTTATATTTGCAGTTGCGATTACAGAAAAATTCACAAAGTACTGGGATGCACCCAAGATAAAAGACACGATATCTTTGCTAATATATGTTAACATTTGAATTTAAGAGAAGTTTTGTTAGTGGAACACAGAGCCATATGTAATTTTACATTCTAATCATTGTCTATCGTATTGCTACACACACTTCAAGAACGGATATTTTATGAAATAACAAAACATCCTTGCCTTAAATACGTTCTATTGACATCAACATTTTCTAGACTATATATAGTAAACATTTTCTTATTACTGGTGTATTACATTGTTCATGAGCATTCCATGTAGTGAATAGATTTTTGTTCTTCGTTCACAAACAAATTATAGAAAGAATATACCACAAATAGCAATAACCTTTATCTAACATACAAACATATTTCAACAGAAAAACATATTCACAAAATTATCTTTGACAAGTTGAGAGCTAAATATAGTGCGCAAGTCGTATCTAGGTAAGAAATCTCAGAGGAATTTCGTTCTTGGGCACTTCAAATTTGTGATTTCTAAAACGATTGATGCCAGTTCATATATATTCAAAATGTTTGTAGAAACCATGACGACAGAGCTAGAAATGACTGCTAGTGAAGGATAACATGTCTGGTTTATGTGTCTATCCTCTTCGTTTGATGGAATTGTTTACTTGTTGATTCTAATCTCATAATCTTGAAATTGGTATATTGAGTCTTCTTCTCTTCCCTTTTCTTCTGTGTTCACGTGTTTGGTTATGTTAGATCCCCAGCCTTATCTTCTGTGTTCACGTGTTTGGTTATGTTAGATCCCCAGCCTTATCTTCTGGACATGTTTCAAATCTCTTTGGGTTTATGTTATTTACAGCGGTTAGGTTGCGATTTTGTGCGTCTTTCCACTCAGTACATCATATTTCAACATATATTTTGTGCGTCTTTCCACTCAGTACATCATATTTCAACATATATTTTGTGCGTCTTTCCACTCAGTACATCATATTTCAACATATATTTTGTGCGTCTTTCCACTCAGTACATCATATTTCAACATGTATTTTGTTTGAGATCGTTCTATTTAGCCCGTGATGGAATCAACACTGACTGCAAGGATAGTACCTGCGTGTCTTTTATGTAGAAGATATCTACAGCACCGTCCGGGTATTGGGTTATTATCTCTTGACAATAGTTTCGGTTATGTTAACTGCCACTATCAATTCGAGCAGAAATCGGTTGAGACAGAGGCCGATTGGGACAGAGACCGGTTGAGACAGAGGTTGATTGAGACAGATTGGTTGAGACAGAGCTCGATTTAAGACAGAAACCAGTTGAGATAGAGCTCGATTTAGGACAGAAACCGGTTGAGACAGAGCTCGATTTAGGACAGAAACCAGTTGAGACAGAGCTCGATTTTGGGACAGAAATCGGTTGAGACAGAGCTCGATTTAGGACAGAAACCAGTTGAGACAGAGCTCGATTTAGGACAGAAACTGGTTGAGACAGAGCTCGATTTAGGACAGAAACCGGTTGAGACAGAGCTCGATTTAGGACAGAAACTGGTTGAGACAGAGCTCGATTTAGGACAGAAACCGGTTGAGACAGATGCGGATATTACTAGGAACTCGATCTCATCTACATTGATATAGGGGATTTCTAGAAAAATATTCTGATGGCTCCCCGAGGGAGCGAGCCGAGAATCTTTGAAACTAGATGCGAGCACCTAACCTCTATGCTACAAAGACACCCCCCTCCCCCTCCCCAAGCTGAAAGAAGATGGAGAGAGACGGACGATGGACTGGACACACTCTCAATAAACAACGGAATATCATAACCAGACATGAAATTAACTAGGACCTACATGGGAAGAGAAAAGTGAGATATCCAATAAATACAAGACAAAGAACTGTAGGGATGAATTCAACACGAATGGAATCTCGTGCTCAAAGCTGAAGAAGATGGTTCAGTAAAGAGTTTGGAGAGAACAATAGTTGCAACCATAAGTTCCACTGGGAGCGAAACATTTAGTACAAATAGATAATTTTATTTACAAATGTTTAAAATGTTAAGAAAACCAAATCATTGTCAAAAATAAAAGCTCTGATCAAATTAAAGGTTAAAAAACAAAAATAACGTTGCTAATTTTTTTAAAGTCTAAATTTTAAAATATTTGAAAACAAAACAAAAAAAATCTCACTGAGCACAAATAATAAGATGAACCACACACTGCATCCTTTTTTTTTGGTAGTTTTGTGTGGTAGTTTTGTGTGGTAGTTTTGTGTGGTAGTTTTGTGTGGTAGCTTTGTGGAAGACAAAGAAAGATTGTGTACTGTTGTTTAGTGGATGTTGTTTCTGGATGGGACAGATAAATGAGGAATGATTCTGAGTAAACAATACCTCATTATGTGAGCTCCGCACGTGCATGTAACAATAGATGGTATCGATCTGGCGTGAGTGAATGTTGTTACCAGTTCTGTGAAAAGTCAGACATGACCTGGTACGTAAGCTGCTAGATCCGTTCAGGTGGCTGACAATGTTACCGTTTTGTTACTACTGCAACCTCGTCAAGTCCAAAATCTGAAGAGATTTCAAATTTGTGTTTGATCTATGAAATAATCTGACAGCGGCAGCATGGCGGCTGTTGTTTCTTCTTCTTCTTCTTCTTCTTCTTCTCTTAACTCCCCTTGAAACATAATGCATCAACAAATTTCCTCCAACCAGTTCTATTTTGAGCAAGTCAGGTTAGTTCAATCCAGGTCTTTTAGGCATTTTCTCTTTCTCTGTCAACAGTTCGCCTCCATGTTTCTTTAGATCGCCCGCTATCTCTCTTGCCTTCTGGTATCCATTACAAAGCAACATTTGGGTGTCTGGTCTTCTGCATGCTTAATCTATGTCTCAAACACTTCAATCTTCTACGTTTTATTTTCTCGTTGATATTGTTGATGTATGTGTGACACGGGCGATCTCAGTATTTGCTATTCTCTGGTCCTAGCGAAATGGGAGAATTTCTTCTGAGACATCTGCCCTCAAAGTCTCTTACGCGACAGTCTGTCTTGCTACTTGTTTTCCATGTCTCTGATTCATACAGTAAGACTGAGCACACATTTGATTTGTATATCTTGATTTTAGTCTGTGTCTTGTAAACTGATAATCTCCATATTTTCCATGTCTCTGATCCATACAGTAAGACTGAGCACACATTTGATTTATATATATTGATTTGGGGTGTGGCGTCTGTGGCCTAGGGGTTAGTGACTCGGTCTATTAACCCCGACGTTCTGAGTTCGAATCACGCTGCGGACAGTTTGCTTGCAAATTGTTTCCGTTATTTTAACAAAAGGACGATGGCGCCACCCGTTCAGAAAGCAATGGCAAACTACTGAACGTATAAGTGGTGCCTAGAAAATCAACGACTTGTTTACTGTGGTTGATGGCTACGTCCTTTGGGATATGCCACGATTTTCATTCATATTGATTTTAGTCTGTGTCCACTGATGATCTCCATATGTTGTTTTCTCGACCTCCCTCATTTGTTTAGTTGTTTAATGTTGAAGCAAAGGGAGAATGTCGATTCTCTAACTTGTAATGTTGAAACAAAGGGAGAATGTCGATTCTCTAACTTGTAATGTTGAAGCAAAGGGAGAATGTCGATTCTCTAACTTGTAATGTTGAAACAAAGGGAGAATGTCGATTCTCTAACTTGTAATGTTGAAGCAAAGGGAGAATGTCGATTCTCTAACTTGTAATGTTGAAGCAAAGGGAGAATGTCGATTCTTTAACTTGTAATGTTGAAGCAAAGGGAGAATGTCGATTCTCTAACTTGTAATGTTGAAGCAAAGGGAGAATGTCGATTCTCTAACTTGTAATGTTGAAGCAAAGGGAGAATGTCGATTCTTTAACTTGTAATGTTGAAGCAAAGGGAGAATGTCGATTCTCTAACTTGTAATGTTGAAGCAAAGGGAGAATGTCGATTCTCTAACTTGTAATGTTGAAGCAAAGGGAGAATGTCGATTCTTTAACTTGTAATGTTGAAGCAAAGGGAGAATGTCGATTCTTTAACTTGTAATGTTGAAGCAAAGGGAGAATGTCGATTCTTTAACTTGTAATGTTGAAACAAAGGGAGAATGTCGATTCTCTAACTTGTAATGTTGAAACAAAGGGAGAATGTCGATTCTCTAACTTGTAATGTTGAAACAAAGGGAGAATGTCGATTCTCTAACTTGTAATGTTGAAACAAAGGGAGAATGTCGATTCTCTAACTTGTAATGTTGAAGCAAAGGGAGAATGTCGATTCTCTAACTTGTAATGTTGAAGCAAAGGGAGAATGTCGATTCTCTAACTTGTAATGTTGAAACAAAGGGAGAATGTCGATTCTCTAACTTGTAATGTTGAAGCAAAGGGAGAATGTCGATTCTCTAACTTGTAATGTTGAAACAAAGGGAGAATGTCGATTCTTTAACTTGATTTGTTGGATTTGTGTGGTCATCATCGCTGCACTTCGATAAATAGCCATGTATGCTACGATTACTTTATTACACATGAAGATCTTAGTAACAGGGCACGAACTCAGTAGCACCGGAGACGGTCCCCGATGTAATTTTGAAGATGGTGAAGATATTTATGTAGGAATTATTTTAATTGAAATCGTTTTTCTTATGAATTTTTCCCAAGCAGCGGCTTTCCAGTCTGATCTTCTCGATTTTGAATTGCCAAGGGTTCTTTTACGAGCTCAAATTTAAAACAGGACATACGTTTTATAATCTGTCTCCGATATGACTAGGAACTCGATCTCACCTACACTGAGAGCAGGGGTCTCTCGAAAAATCTCCGGATATCTCCACAAGGGAGCGAACCTGGTACCTTTGGCACGAGAGACGAACAACTAACAACTACGCCACAGAGAGCCCTTAGTTTGTAAACAATGATGACATCTAAACATTGTATCCTACCTATACATAATTAATGTTGCTCTTAAAACAGACACATAAACAACTGGTACAAAACAGTTACACAATAGATCAACACGTGTTTCCTGTTCTGATGCAAAAACAGAAGTCGATATATGAAAAAACTAAAATTGTTTAACAAAGTGAAAAACAGATAGCATCAAAGTATCGGCTAAAAGTTCGTTATCAAAGGATATCAGACATTATAAGAGGCAAACAACACAAATATAATATAGAAAACTAAGAGGTAAACAATGCAGATATAATATAGAAAACTAAGAGGTAAACAACACAAATATAATATAGAAAACTAAGAGGTAAACAACACAAATATAATATAGAAAACTAAGAGGTAAACAACACAAATATAATATAGAAAACTAAGAGGTAAACAACACAAATATAATATAGAAAACTAAGAGGTAAACAACACAAATATAATATAGAAAACTATAGGTAAACAATTCAAATATAATATAGAAAACTAAGAGGTAAACAATGCAAATATAATATAGAAAACTAAGAGGTAAACAACATAATATAATATAGAAAACTAAGAGGTAAACAATGCAAATATAATATAGAAAACTATGAGGTAAACAACACAAATATAATATAGAAAACTAAAGAGTAAACAACGCAAATATAATATAGAAAACTATGAGGTAAACAACGCAAATATAATATAGAAAACTATGAGGTAAACAATGCAAATATAATATAGAAAACTAAGAGGTAAATAATGCAAATATAATATAGAAAACTATGAGGTAAACAACGCAAATATAATATGGAAAACTATGAGGTAAACAACGCAAATATAATATGGAAAACTATGAGGCAAACAACGCAGATATAATATGAAAAACTAAGAGGTAAACAACGCAAATATAATATAGAAAACTTAGAGGTAAACAATGCAAATATAATATAGAAAACTATAGGGTAAACAAGCAAATATAATATGGAAAACTATGAGGCAAACAACGCAGATATAATATGAAAAACTAAGCGGCAAAAATGTAGATATTACATATAAGTTATATCCCATAAAACAGATTGGAAAGAAAACAGCACACAACAATCATTCGCCTAAGAACATGTCACTGCAGGCTCAATCATCACATACATGCATGCACAGAATACAGCCTGCTCAGACTGCACAGTATGCATATCAGACTGATACACAGACTCCAGAGCACATCTTGCAGTCATGTCCATCATACATACACCAGCGAAACGAAGCATGGCCTCATGAACATAGCAAGCTATGGGGAACTCACTAGGAACTCCAACTGACATACAGCTTCATAGAGGCAACCCATCTCATGATTTAGACGAGCAAACAAAACCGAACGCAAAAAAGAAGAAATGGAAAACTAAGATTAAAAACAACCTCAAATATGGAAAACAATATAGCAAAAACGCAGATATAATATGGAAAACAAAGAAGCAAAAGCGCAGATATAATATGGAAAACAAAGAAGCAAAAACGCAGATATAATCTTAATATGCAAAACGGTAAAGAGAATGACTAAAGGACGTATATTATGAAAATATTTAACTAAAAACGAAATGAAAGTGAAGGAAAATTTTAAAAAACTGGAAATAAAAAAGGTTATGATAAAATATATGGGAACATGACAAATCCTCATACATACTAAGTGTATCAACAATTATGTGTTGAGTTCAAGGTTTGACAATTGCCATTTCCCCTGTTAGCTTTGGCACGATCTCAAGTCCCTGGAGTGAGGAAACTTGTGACAGGACAATCGTGGCAATAGATCAGATGATAATACCTCGGATAAGCTAGAAGTTAGTGTTAGAATATCAGAACTTCCAATAGCCATGACTAACAATTTACATAGAGGGGAAATGATAAACAATAGACTGTGGTGACCTGAGGTAGAATTCTAGATTTCTGTTATCACAAGTGTAGCACTCAAGGGACATAATACGATTGTCATAATTAGTCCTCACTGATTTCAAGGGCAGATATAGCAGAGACAACAAGAACATTTTCATTCAATTCTATCTTGTGATTTCCTCTCTACTCTTCTCCACTCTCGACAAGATTTGCCACCTGAACCCGCCCGTGTATTGCCGGGGCTCGCAAGGGAGCAAAGAATAGTAACACTGCGACCTACAAGGTTTGTTGTAAGAGGCGACTGAGGTAGGGACCTAGGAAGCTACCTAGTAAATAAAAAACGTCACAGAAATCGGATGTGCTTGTAGGCGCATAACTGGCACAACGTACAATCACTCTTAGGCTCGGATCACATATAAATCACAAAGAGTGGTCGATATGGAGAGTTCGAAGAAAAAAAAGAAGAAGACACCTCATCAGTACAGCTAGATGGTTGGGTTCAAAATTAATAGAAGACACCTCATCAGTACAGCTAGATGGTTGGGTTCAAAATTAATCAGAAGAAAACTTGTAGAAATAATGACTGAACATTGCCACCCCATCACAAGTAAAACTAGAAGATAAAACTCTTTGAAATACAATTAAAAGGTTGGGACAAGACCGTGCTTGAATTATATAGCAAAACAGAGAATGAAGTGGTTTGACCACTTAGTAAGAGTGCGAACAGAATAAACTGCCTATGAAACTTTCCACAACAGAATATCAGGAAGGAAGGCGAGAGGAAGACCGAGAAAAAGGTGGATAGATAACGAAGTTGAATTCTGCCAGGGGACTAAGAAAACCATCACACAAGTCACCAGAGAAGCGCAAGACAAATACATAAAACCACGACACTGGGTTAACAACCCGGTAACAGTGTGCTGACAAAAGCAGAGAAGCACAAGACAAATACATAAAACCACGACACTGGGTTAACAACCTGGTAATAGTGTGCTGACAAAAGAAGAAAGAAAAAGAAATACAAATGATTAGACATATCTTGGAAGTGTTATAAGTAACAACGGAGAAGGTGCTGGATCTGACATTAAATTGTAGTCAGTGAATAGTTTCACATAATCCACACGTCTTTCCTTATTTGCAGCAACGTACAACTTGATGATAACCACGTCACCCATCGAGTATCGTTGATAAAAAAAAACCACCTCGTATTCCCCACATATACCTCATGGCATGAAACCGGGCCCTTTGCTCACTCCATACCTATAAGAAATATCTCCACTATAAGTATTGTAAAAGTGAGAAGCTCAACTCTAAAATGTCCACCAATTTCTGCATGTCTGTGTGGCAGTAAATTCACATAATACTTATAGATGGTTTCAAACAGTCATATATTTTGTTAATTGCAAGAGTCTGCAATTTTTGAAGCATGCAAATCACAATTGAAAGAATGACATAATAAATGCACTGGTTAGCACGTTTCAATAACATGACAACTGAACTGCATTAATTGCTGGAATCTGCACACATGGATAATGCTGGATAGAACATTTGGTTGTAAAAGCTCTGTTCTGCTCTGCTTGCAACGATAATGCATTGTACGCTAAAGTATCAGGCTGGTCAATGATTGATTGATTGGTTTGGTGGTATTCCCCATCTAAATTTGTGTGCAATGAATTTGCAACACTTTGTGTCTCTTGCCAAGTTTGTGCAAGCCATCAAGCTGTTATTTTTCCATCTCTTAATCTAAACCTCCCCATTAAATATATCGATGTCTTTCTCTTGCTCGATTGCAAACAATTTCTCGCCAGCATAGTTTTAAGCATGTCTCATGTCTTTTCATGTGTCCAAAATATTTGATCTGCTTTGCTTAATATTTTTCAATCCTCGTCATTCATTTCCATTTCAAATTTGTTTACAATTATTTTTGTCTTATGCATACACAATAGAGCCAGTTATCAGTTATATGAGGAGTATCATCATAGCACTGGGAACACGTTCATAGGTGTTCCGATCTCCGCCTCAACAAATCCAGCACCAACCGGCGTCCCAACACGCCAGCGATGTTGATTAATCAATCTATTTGCATATTTGGTAAGTCGTTCTTTTTGGGCCTTGTTGGTCGAAACGTTGCTGTTTATCGTCACTGTTTATGTATTTTGTAAAACTATAGTACTTTGTTTGTACGTGTTTCACTTTTGGGCTGCATCAATATCGACACACATCTCTCTCAATATGGTCAGCTAGTGGGATTCACAACCCTGAAACTCCTCTGTTCGAAAAGACTCTCAATGCGTGAAGAATGTCATTTCGGTTCATTGCAGCTCCCTCTTATATTGTAGCAATGCCAGCCAATCTATCAGCTCGATAATTACCACTGACTTCTGCGTGCACAGGAACAAAAATACCTGACAAAATTCTGATATAAATCCACTTATCCTCTTCTTTTGTCGTCACACCGTTACCGGGTTGTTGTCTAGTGTCGTGATTTTCTATTTTTGTCTTGATCTGCTCTCGTGGCATTTTTGTTTTCTGACATGATTCTGCTATGCCATCTAACCGTCTTCTTCGTGGTCTTCCTCTTGCCTTCTTTCTTGATATTCTGTTGTAGAAAACTATGTATACAGTGGAGTTTGGGTGCATTCTTATTAAGTGGCCGAACCACTTCATTCTTTGTTTCTCAATGTATCACTCAAGCAAGGTTCTGTTCCAACTTTCTTTCTTATGTTGGTGACTCTGTATTTGATAATCCACTTAGTAAACGTTGAAAGTATGTTCTCTAAATATTTGTTTAGAGTTCATCTTTCTACGCCAGCAATATGATGAATATATAGACTTCGAAAACTCATATTTATTTAATTTTTACTTCTTTGGATGTTAATATCTGTCACATAATGAAGAGAAAACAAGGCAAATTCAAGTGAACCAAAAGGTTAATATCTGTCACATAATGAGGAGAAAACAAGACAGATTCCAGTGAACTAAGAGGTTAATATCTGTCCCATAATGAGGAGAAAACAAGGCAAATTCAAGTGAACTAAGATGTTAATATCTGTCCCATAATGAGGAGAAAACAAGACAGATTCCAGTGAACTAAGAGGTTAATATCTGTCCCATAATGAGGATAAAACAAGACAGATTCCAGTGAACTAAGAGGTTAATATCTGTCCTATAATGAGGAGAAAACAAGGCAAATTCAAGTGAACTAAGATGTTAATATCTGTCCCATAATGAGGAGAAAACAAGACAGATTCCAGTGAACTAAGAGGTTAATATCTGTCCCATAATGAGGAGAAAACAAGACAGATTCCAGTGAACTAAGAGGTTAATATCTGTCCTATAATGAGGAGAAAACAAGACAGATTCCAGTGAACTAAGAGGTTAATATCTGTCCTATACTGAGGAGAAAACAAGGCAAATTCAAGTGAACCAAGATGTTAATATCTGTTCCATATTGAGGAGAAAACAAGGCAAATTCAATTGAACCAAGAGGTTAATATCTGTCACATACTGAGGAGAAAACAAGGTAAATTCATGTGAACCAAGAGGTTAAAAAAAAGACGCTGGATAGGCAAACTTTGAGAAAATCAGAATAAGGGAATATAACAAGAAATGCCCTTTCCTGGAACCCACAGGGACAACGAAAGAAATAGATGCATAGAAACGTGTGTTCAATCCACCAGCACATTCTTTTTTTAATCTCCAATTAATTCACTTTGATTGCCTTCTGAACCCCTTCCCCCTCTCCCACCGCCCCATTGTCCAAATGTCTGACACACAACACCTCCTCTCTACGATTCTGTATATTCATTCAATGCTCACACAAACAAAATTATTGAATTATTCATGGCATCTATAAACATGTGATTCCCTCTTGTTTATATTATAGAGAAAGTGATTCATATGAATCACAAGTAATTATCAATCAGTGATTCATGACTCTATGTATTATTGTAGTAGTAATAATATTACAAATTTCACATCCAGAAACATAGCAGACAGGCTGGCTAAAGAGGGAACAAAACTTATACAACACAAACACACAGTGTCAAACTACCAGAAATCAAGACACACATCAAGCAAAAATACAAAGAGATGTGGAGGCATCAAACCCACAGCAAACACCCACAAAATACCATCAGCAGACTAAACAGAAAACAGCACACAACAATCTTTCGCCTATGAACAGGTCACTGCAGACTCAACAACCACATACACAGAATAAAGCCTGCTCAAACTGCACAGTGTTCATGTCAGACAGAAACACAGACTCCAGAGCACATCCTGCGGTCATGTCCATCATACATACGCCAACGAAACGAAACATGACCTCATGAAAGAAACTTACAGAACAAGCTATGAGGAACTATCGAGGAATTCCAACTGACATGCAGTTTCATAAAGGCAACCCATCTCATGGTTTAGACGAGCATACGAAACCGAACGCACAGAAGAAGAAGATTTGGCTGAAATCGGATGCACATGTCCTAAACGTGTAAAAGTCAATGCGTTTAGGGGCCTACCAAACCAATGGGCAACGTATACACGCTCTTGGCAAAAGATCAAACATAACACAAAGAGTGATTACAATTGGTCGTAAAGAACAAAAGCAAAGAAGAGGAAGAAGAAGACATCCAAAAACTCTTCATTGAAGTAACAGTATTGTTAACAAAAAGTTGTATCTATAAACTATTACCTTGTTTGTTTGTGCTCGTTCATTAGATCAATCACGTTAATCACTCTTTGTGATATGTATACTATGCTCTGAGAACGTGGGTACATTGTACCCTTATATAATTCTACGGCATGTAGGACAAGCTCATCTGAATTTTGACAAAATTGTTTGAATATTTTATACAACATGATAAAATGTGTACGGACGGGTAATTATACAACATGATAAAATATGTACGGACGGGTAATTATACAACATGATAAAATATGTACGGACGGGTAATTATACAACATGATAAAATGTGTCCGGACGGATAATTATACAACATGATAAAATGTGTACGGACGGGTAATTATACAACATGATAAAATGTGTCCGGACGGATAATTATACAACATGATAAAATGTGTCCGGACGGATAATTATACAACATGATAAAATGTGTCCGGACGGATAATTATACAACATGATAAAATGTGTACGGACGGGTAATTATACAACATGATAAAATGTGTCCGGACAGGTAATTATACAATTTTACAAACAGCAAAACTTCACTTTAACGTACCACATCTGGAGTTATACTGTAGCATGAAATCTTCTTCTTCATCCTTCATCCATAGGGGGTATAGATCCACAACTAAGGTCTTCCAAGTCTTCCTATCTAAGACCG